>OX465105.1:5058898-5658898 GCA_949987565.1 Luidia sarsii | reverse complement strand
TGTTTAGTTCCGTTCAATAGTCGCCCCTTTACCCCCAATGTGTCTGTTTCATTCTGTTAAGTAGTCACCCCTTTACCCCCAATGTGTCTGTTTCATTCTGTTAAGTAGTCACCCCTTTACCCGAATGCGTCTGTTTTATTCTGTTTAGTAGTCACCCCTTTACCCCCAATGCATCTGTTTCATTCTGTTAAGTAGTCACCACTTTACTCCCAATGCGTCTGTTTAGTTCTGTTCAGTAGTCACCCCTTTCCCCCCAATGTGTCTGTTTCGTTGTGTTAAGTGGTCACCCCTTTACCCCCAATGCATCTGTTTCATTCTGTTAAGTAGTCACCACTTTACTCCCAATGCGTCTGTTTAGTTCTGTTCAGTAGTCACCCCTTTCCCCCCAATGTGTCTGTTTCGTTGTGTTAAGTGGTCACCCCTTTACCCCCAATGCATCCGTTTCATTTTATTAAGTAGTCACTCCTATACCCACAATTTGTCTGTTTCTTCTGTTAAGTAGTCACCACTTTACCCCCAATGCATCCGTTTCATTTTATTAAGTAGTCACTCCTATACCCACAATTTGTCTGTTTCTTCTGTTAAGTAGTCACCACTTTACTCCCATGCGTCTGTTTCGTTCTGTTAAGTAGTCACCCCTTTACCCCCAATGCATCTGTTTCATTCTACCAATTAGTCGATCATTTAGAACCAAATTGTCTGTTTCGTTCTGTTAGGTAGTCAACCCCTTTTTTTCAAATGGGTGTTTCGTTCAGTTATGTAGTCACCCCTTTACTCGATTGCATCTGTTTTGTTCTGTTAAGTAGTCACCCTTTTACCCCCAATGGGTCTGTTTCCTTCTTTTCAGTAGTCACCCCTTTACCCCCAATGCGTCTGTTTCATTCTGTTAAGTAGTCACCCCTTAACCCCCAATGGGTTAATTTCGTTCCGTTAAGTAGTCACGCCTTTACCCTCAATGTGTCTGTTTTGTTCTGTTAAGTAGTCACCCCTTAACCCTCAATGCATCTGTTTCGTCCACTTAAGTAGTCACCCCTTTACCCCCAATGTATCTGTTTCGTTCTGTTAAGTAGTCACCCCTTTAGCCGAATGCGTCTGTTTCATTCTGTTAAGTAGTCACCCCTTTACCCGAATGCGTCTGTTTTATTATGTTTAGTAGTCACCCCTTTACCCTCAATGCATCTGTTTCGTTCGTTTAAGTAGTCACCCCTTTCCACAAATGCGTCTGTCTTGTTCTGTCAAGTAGTCACACCTTTATCTCAATGCATCAGTTTCAATCTGTTCAGTAGTCACCCCTTTACCCACAGTGCACCTGTTTTGTTCTGTTAAGTAGTCACCCATTTACTCCCAATGCGTCTGTTTCGTTCTGTTTAGTAGTCACCACTTTACCCCCGTTTCATTTTGTTAAGTAGTCACCTGTTTACCCCCAACGCGTCTGTTTCGTTCTGTTAAGTAGTCACCCCTATACCCACAATTTGTCTGTTTCTTCTGTTTAGTCGCCCCTTTCCACAAATGCGTCTGTCTAGTTCTGTCAAGTAGTCACATTTTCATCCCAATGCATGTGTTTCATTCTACCAATTAGTCGATCATTTAGAACCAAATTGTCTGTTTCGTTCTGTAAGGTAGTCAACCCCTTTATTTCAAATGGGTCTGTTTCGTTCAGTTATGTAGTCACCCCTTTACTCGATTGCATCTGTTTCGTGCTGTTAAGTAGTCACCCCTTAACCCTCAATGTATCTGTTGCGTCCAGTTAAGTAGTCACCCGTTTACCCTCAATGCATATGTTTCGTTCTGTTAAGTAGTCATCCCTTTACCCCCAATGTATCTGTTTCGTTCTGTTAAGCAGTCACCCCTTTACCCCCAATGGGTCTGTTTCGTTCTGTTACGTAGTCACCCCTTTACCCAATGCATCTGTTTCGTTCTGTTAAGTAGTCACCCCTTTACCCCAATGGGTCTGTTTTCGTTCTATTAGGTAGTCACCCCTTTACCCCCAATGCGTCTGTTTTGTTGTCACCCCTTAACCCTCAATGCATCTGTTTCGTCCTGTTAAGTAGTCATCCCTTTACCCAGAATGCGTCTGTTTCATTCTGTTAAGTAGTCACCCGTTTACCCTCAATGCATCTGTTTCGTTCTGTTAAGTAGTCATCCCTTTACCCCAAATGCGTCTGTTTTATTCTGTTTAGTAGTCAACCCTTTACCCCAAATGTGTCTGTTTTGTTCTGTTTAGTAGTCACAACTTTACCCCAAATGCGTCTGTTTTGTTCTGTTTAGTAGTCAACCCTTTACTCCCAATGTGTCTGTTTTGTTCTGTTTAGTAGTCACAACTTTACCCCCAATTGCGTCCGTTTCATTTTGTTAAGTAGTCACCTGTTTACCCCCAACGCGTCTGTTTCGTTCTATTAAGTAGTAACCCCTATACCCACAATTTGTCTGTTTCTTCTGTTAAGTAGTCACCACTTTACTCCCAATGCGTCTGTTTCGTTCTGTTAGGTAGTCAACCCCTTTATTTCAAATGGGTCTGTTTGGTTCTGTTAAGTAGTCACCCCTTTACCCCCAATGAGTCTGTTTGGTTTTGTTAAGTAGTCACCCCTTTACCCCCAATGCGTCTGTTTTGTTTTGTTAAGTAGTCACCCCTTTACACCCAATGTATCTGTTTTGTTCTGTTAAGTAGTCACCCCTTTACCCCAATGTGTCTGTTTTGTTCTGTTAAGTAGTCACCCCTTTACACCGAATGTGTCTGTTTTGTTCTGTTAAGTAGTCACTCCTTTACCCCCAATGTGTCTGTTTTGTTCTGTTAAGTAGTCACCCCTTTACCCCCAATGTGTCTGTTTGGTTCTGTTAAGTAGTCATCCCTTTACCCCCAATGCATCTGTTTCGTTCTGTTAAGTAGTCATCCCTTTACCCCCAATGTGTCTGTTTTATTCTGTTTAGTAGTCACCCCTTTACCCCCAATGTGTCTGTTTTGTTCTGTTAAGTAGTCACCCCTTTACCCCCCATGCATCTGTTTTACTCCGTTAAGTAGTCACCTTTGCCTTTATACAGTTTGCCTTTGACACTGACCTTGTTGCAAATGGACGTCAGGACATGCTCGTCGTAGTCAGTGCCCATCTGTCAGAGGATGATGTTCACCATCAAGATCTGCAAGGCAATATGGAAAAAATTAGCACAGTTCTTTCTCTGGTTTATACTGACACGACCTGGTCATGTAGGTTACGGGGCACCTGAAAGGCAACACTGACATGTCTGGAATAGCACCAGCCAGACGACCTGGTCACGTAGGTTACAGGGCACCTGAAAGGCAACACTGGCATGTCTGGAATATCACCAGCCAGACGACCTGGTCATGTAGGTTAAGGGACACCTGAAAGGCAACACTGGCATGTCTGGAATAGCACCAGCCAGACGACCCGGTCACGTAGGTTACAGGGCACCTGAAAGGCAACACTGGCATGTCTGGAATAGCACCTGCCAGACGACCCGGTCACGTAGGTTACAGGGCACCTGAAAGGCAACACTGGCATGTCTGGAATAGCACCAGCCAGACGACCTGGTCACGTAGGTTACGGGGCACCTGAAAGGCAACACTGGCATGTCTGGAATAGCACCAGCCAGACGACCTGGTCACGTAGGTTAAGGAGCACCTGAAAGGCAACACTGACATGTCTAGAATAGCACCAGCCAGACGACCTGGTCACGTAGGTTACAGGGCACCTGAAAGGCAACACTGGCATGTCTGGAATAGCACCAGCCAGACGACCTGGTCACGTAGGTTAAGGAGCACCTGAAAGGCAACACTGACATGTCTAGAATAGCACCAGCCAGACGACCTGGTCACGTAGGTTACGGGGCACCTGAAAGGCAACACTGACATGTCTGGAATAGCACCAGCCAGACGACCTGGTCACGTAGGTTACGGGGCACCTGAAAGGCAAAACTGGCATGTCTGGAATAGCACCAGCCAGACGACCTGGTCAGTAGTCACCCCTTTACCCCCAATGCGTCTGTTTCATTCTGTTTAGTAGTCACAACTTTACCCCCAATGCGTCCGTTTCATTTTGTTAAGTAGTCACCTGTTTACCCCTAACGCGTCTGTTTCGTTCTATTAAGTAGTAACCCCTATACCCACAATTTGTCTGTTTCTTCTGTTAAGTAGTCACCCCTATACCCACAATTTGTCTGTTTCTTCTGTTAAGTAGTCACCACTTTACTCCCAATGCGTCTGTTTAATTCTGTTCAGTACTCACCCCTTTACCCTCAATGTGTCTGTTTCGTTCTGTTAAGTAGTCAGCCCTTTACCCACAGTGCGTCTGTTTCGTTCTGTTAAGTAGTCACCCGTTTACTCTCAATGCATCTCAATGCATCTCTTTCTTTCTCTAAAGTAGTCATTACTTTACCCCCAATGGGTCTGTTTCGTTCTGTTAAGTAGTCACCCCTTAACCCTCAATGCATCTGTTTCGTCCTGTTAAGTAGTCACCCGTTTACCCTCAATGCATCTGTTTCGTTCTGTTAAGTAGTCACCCCTTTACCCCCAATGTGTCTGTTTTGTTCTGTTTAGTAGTCACCCCTTTACCCCCAATGTGTCTGTTTTGTTCTGTTAAGTAGTCACCCCTTTACCCCCAATGCATCTGTTTTACTCCGTTAAGTAGTCACCTTTGCCTTTATACAGTTTGCCTTTGACACTGACCTTGTTGCAAATGGACGTCAGGACAAGCTCGTAGCAGTCAGTGCCCATCTGTCACATGATTTTGGGGAATCTCGTCTTCATGGGTCTGGAGAGCTCAAGCAGGATGATGTTCACCATCTGGAGATCTGCAAGGCAATATGGAAAATTTTAGCACAGTTTTTTCTCTGGTTTACACTGACATGTCTGGAATAGCACCAGCCAGACGACCTGGTCATGTAGGTTACAGGGCACCTGAAAGGCAACACTGGCATGTCTGGAATAGCACCAGCCAGACGACCTGGTCACGTAGGTTACGGGGCACCTGAAAGGCAACACTGACATGTCTGGAATAGCACCAGCCAGACGACCCGGTCACGTAGGTTACGGGGCACCTGAAAGGCAACACTGGCATGTCTGGAACAGCACCAGCCAGACGACCCGGTCACGTAGGTTACGGGGCACCTGAAAGGCAACACTGGCATGTCTGGAATAGCACCAGCCAGACGACCCGGTCACGTAGGTTACGGGGCACCTGAAAGGCAACACTGACATGTTTGGAATAGCACCAGCCAGACGACCTGGTCACATAGGTTACGGGGCACCTGAAAGGCAACACTGGCATGTCTGGAATAGCACCAGCAAGACGACCTGGTCACGTAGGTTACAGGGCACCTGAAAGGCAACACTGGCATGTCTGGAATAGCACCAGCAAGACGACCTGGTCATGTAAGTTACAGGGCACCTGAAAGGCAACACTGGCATGTCTGGAATAGCACCAGCAAGACGACCTGGTCACGTAGGTTACAGGGCACCTGAAAGGCAACACTGGCATGTCTGGAATAGCACCAGCCAGACGACCTGGTCATGTAGGTTACAGGGCACCTGAAAGGCAACACTGGCATGTCTGGAATAGCACCAGCAAGACGACCTGGTCATGTAAGTTACGGGGCACCTGAAAGGCAACACTGGCATGTCTGGAATAGCACCAGCCAGACGACCCGGTCACGTAGGTTACGGGGCACCTGAAAGGCAACACTGGCATGTCTGGAATAGCACCAGCAAGACGACCTGGTCATGTAAGTTACGGGGCACCTGAAAGGCAACACTGGCATGTCTGGAATAGCACCAGCCAGACCACCTGGTCACGTAGGTTACGGGGCACCTGAAAGGCCAACACTGGCATGTCTGGAATAGCACCAGCCAGACGACCTGGTCACGTAGGTTACGGGGCACCTGAAAGGCAACACTGGCATGTCTGGAATAGCACCAGCAAGACGACCTGGTCATGTAGGTTACGGGGCACCTGAAAGGCAACACTGGCATGTCTGGAATAGCACCAGCAAGACGACCTGGTCATGTAAGTTACGGGGGCACCTGAAAGGCCAACACTGGCATGTCTGGAATAGCACCAGCCAGACGACCTGGTCACGTAGGTTACAGGGCACCTGAAAGGCAACACTGGCATGTCTACAATAGCATCAGCCAGACAACCCGGTCATGTAGGTTACGGGGCACCCGAAAGGCAACACTGACATGTTTGGAATAGCACCAGCCAGACGACCTGGTCACGTAGGTTACGGGCCACCTGAAGGTCAACACTGACATGTCTGGAATAGCACCAGCCAGACGACCTGGTCATGTAGGTTACGGGGCACCTGAAAGGCAACACTGACATGTTTGGAATAGCACCAGCCAGACGACCTGGTCACGTAGGTTACGGGCCACCTGAAGGTCAACACTGACATGTCTGGAATAGCACCAGCCAGACGACCTGGTCACGTAGGTTACGGGGCACCTGAAAGGCAACACTGACATGTCTGGAATAGCACCAGCAAGACGACCTGGTCATGTAAGTTACGGGGGCACCTGAAAGGCCAACACTGGCATGTCTGGAATAGCACCAGCCAGACGACCTGGTCACGTAGGTTACAGGGCACCTGAAAGGCAACACTGGCATGTCTACAATAGCATCAGCCAGACAACCCGGTCATGTAGGTTACGGGGCACCTGAAAGGCAACACTGACATGTTTGGAATAGCACCAGCCAGACGACCTGGTCACGTAGGTTACGGGCCACCTGAAGGTCAACACTGACATGTCTGGAATAGCACCAGCCAGACGACCTGGTCATGTAGGTTACGGGGCACCTGAAAGGCAACACTGACATGTTTGGAATAGCACCAGCCAGACGACCTGGTCACGTAGGTTACGGGCCACCTGAAGGTCAACACTGACATGTCTGGAATAGCACCAGCCAGACGACCTGGTCACGTAGGTTACGGGGCACCTGAAAGGCAACACTGACATGTCTGGAATAGCACCAGCCAGACGACCTGGTCACGTAGGTTACGGGGCACCTGAAAGGCAACACTGACATGTCTGGAATAGCACCAGCCAGACGACCTGGTCATGTAGGTTACGAGCCACCTGAAGGTCAACACTGACATGTGGACAATTCCATGAAAACTGTTCACTTCAATGAAAAAATAAAGTTTGAAATTGGTCTTAAGACTCCAAATATTCTGAAAAAGTAATTATGCATATATACTGTAATATTTCAATAAACAAAATGTCATCACAACAAATTTCTTATTAAAAAAAAAAAAAATCCCACCACTGAAAATGTTGTATAACTGTATCGCAATGATAAAGAAATGTGGTTATTTTTATTTATGTTTTCATTTCTGTCTCTGAAGAAGGCCAAAGATGCTCTAGAGGTCTCCTTCAACTTTCAAGCAGTAGTTCAGTCTATATACATGTCAACCGAAAATTACAATGAATGTTGATATCTTTCAGCAAGTTTTGAGCCACTGATCCTTAAAGTTGAATGATTTCTGAGTTTTTACAGCAAAAAAGACAATTGTGTGAAGTTACTACAAATTCAGTTTCTATGTTAGGATTAAGTCCCCTTACTTGTATAGCAACCATATTCCTTCATGACTTATAGTTTTTACACAAATTGTGTAATGGACATGACACCTTCTATCAAACAAGTTGCAGGAGCAAAATTGATGATCGGTTTTGATTTCTTGGAGATAGTGGGATATAACTGGGAACTCATCCACATAAAATATTTTCCCTTTTCCATCTTAACCCATGAAAAGTTTCTATATTTCAGATCATGCTGATGATTACCCTATTGGATAATGCCATTCCAGCCTCTTGAACTCTTGACTGCTAACCAGCAGCATGCATGCTTTTGAGTTAGCAGAAAAGTTACCTTTTAATTTGGCTGCAAACATATAGCACTGCTTTTAGCAGCAAAGTTAGTTTCCATCCCTCAATGAATCTGATCGATCTGATGAATCTGATACATAGGCCTACCGGTACTTAAATAAACAAAATGTGCAACAGCCAACAAGGGATTTTTTTCATCAGGCATTGGGCAAAGCACTGAGCACTTATAGTGTTTATCATGTCGAGCAGGGCAAACCCTCAATGAAACAAGGGATGTTTGGTGGAGAAACTACATGTACATGTAAAAGGAATAAGGCTGGTGATTTTCCAAATAGAGTCATGCATTGGTCTTAGGCACACATTCTAAGAACAGCCTGGAACAGACTCTAGAAAAGTTACCATATTGAACAAAGAAAATATGAAAATGCTTTGTCGCCCAGGTGACCTTAAACTCCTTACAAGAAGGTGAATAGGAGCCTATCACATGAAATCTCAGGAAAAGGAGGGGAACTCACTCGCTTATAGTCAAGAGAACGAAGCATTCATTGAAAATGATCAGGTAGTGGATTTTTAGACTGCCCAAGATTGGATAACAGAGGACAATTCTACTTCAAGGATGACATTAATGTGGAATGAAAGACAGTTTCCAAAGTGAAACAAAAATGCCATTTTACTTTCTGATGAAAACCTTTCATTTGATAATTAACATTGGTGTTGTGGTACTGCCTAAGTCTATTTTTCAGATACTTAAGTTTAATAAGTTCTTTGAAAATGTTATTCAGATGTTGCAATTTGTGATGTTGTAGGCCCACAGGTATTGTACATACACCTTTATCGTCAAAGCTTGAGATGTTATCATCTGTATTGTACACGTACACGTACATGTATACAAGTACGTTATTGTACTCTTAGCAGTGGATTTTATGTACTCAGTATACATGTACATAATTATACTGTACATGTACATGTACATGTAGCTGTTAGATCAATCACTAACCTGCAAAAGAACTGTAGATGTGTATTCAAAAACACCCCTGATTGTAAGTACTGTGATGTTCAGACTGGCATTTTTAATTTGAAACAGAAGTGAATATAAAGTTCACTTCATAAAGGTGTCATGTCCGTTACACTCATATATTAATACCAACTGTCAAACTTTAAGCCATTAGGGGGAAAAAACACCTCAGCATCCACTAACAATGTATTCTGTTTCGTACACATGTATGGTGGGCAGTAGTACATGTACATGTAACTTGATTTTTCTCATTTAGTACAGTACAGCTGGGTCAGAAGCAAGTTTCTTCATGTTTTTTAAATATTAAAACATGACACCCCCTTTAATTACAAAAGTATATTAGATATCTCAGAAAACTAGTTATGAAGTGTGTTCCTATATTTTAACCTTACAACGTAAACAATACATTATAAGCTATACATTACATTGTATTTGAAAAAAATAAGTAAGCTCACAAAAAGTGGACAAAACTGTCATGTCTGTTACGCTAAAAGTGTCATGTCCTTTACGCAACATTTTGAGCTGTGTAAAAATAATGCACAGTAAAACTGTTCTCAAACATGACTTTGTGATTGAACTATGACCTTTGGGTTTAATTGAAACCCAAACCTAGTTCATTCTATTCCCAAACTCACAGGAATTTTCATCAGAAAAAGTAGGTCAAAATGCCTTGTACATTTCGTGTCATGTGTGTTACGCACAAAACGAGTGCTTTTTCTCCAAAACCGTTCAGTGGAATTATGTGAAATTTGTGTATATCACTGATAGTTACATCTGTTTGATAAACTAAAAACACATTGTTTGGAGACTGCCAATTTTAATGTGTGATGCTTTGAAATTCCAAAAAACTGTCTGAATGTCATGTCCGTTACACTGGAATTGCCCACGTCTGGAATAGCACCAGTCAGACCACTTGGTCACGTAAGTTACAAGGCACCTGAAAGGCAACACTGACATGTCTGGAATAGCACCAGCCAGACGACCCAGTCACGTAGGATATGGGGCACCTGAAAGCCAACACTGACATGCATGGAATAGCACCAGCCAGACGACCCGGTCACGTAGGTTACAGGACACCTGAAAGGCAACACTGACATGTCTGGAATAGCACCAGCCAGACGACCTGGTCATGTAGGATATGGGACACCTGAAAGGCAACACTGACATGTCTGGAATAGCACCAGCCAGACGACCCGGTCACGTAGGTTACGGGGCACCTGAAAGCCAACACCGACATGTCTGGAATAGCACCAGCCAGACGACCTGGTCACATAGGTTATGGGACACCTGAAAGGCAACACTGACATGTCTGGAATAGCACCAGCCAGACGACCCGGTCACGTAGGTTACAGGGCACTTGAAAGCCAACACTGACATGTCTGGAATAGCACCAGCCAGACGACCTGGTCACGTAGGATATGGGGCACCTGAAAGTCAACACTGGCATGTCTACAATAGCACCAGCCACACGACCTGGTCATGTAGGTTACGGGGCACCTGAAAGGCAACACTGACATGTCTGGAATAGCACCAGCCAGACGACCTGGTCACGTAGGTTACAGGGCACCTGAAAGGCAACACTGGCATGTCTGGAATATCACCAGCCAGACGACCTGGTCATGTAGGTTAAGGGACACCTGAAAGGCAACACTGGCATGTCTGGAATAGCACCAGCCAGACGACCCGGTCACGTAGGTTACAGGGCACCTGAAAGGCAACACTGGCATGTCTGGAATAGCACCAGCCAGACGACCCGGTCACGTAGGTTACAGGGCACCTGAAAGGCAACACTGGCATGTCTGGAATAGCACCAGCCAGACGACCCGGTCATGTAGGTTACGGGGCACCTGAAAGGCAACACTGACATGTCTGGAATAGCACCAGCCACACGACCTGGTCATGTAGGTTACGGGGCACCTGAAAGGCAACACTGGCATGTCTGGAATAGCACCAGCCACATGACCTGGTCACGTAGGTTACGGGGCACCTGACAGTCAACACTGGCATGTCTGGAATAGCACCAGCCAGACGACCCGGTCACGTAGGTTACGGGGCACCTGAAAGTCAACACTGGCATGTCTGGAATAGCACCAGCCAGACGACCTGGTCACGTAGGTTACGGGGCACCTGAAAGGCAACACTGACATGTTTGGAATAGCACCAGCCAGACAACCTGGTCACGTAGGTTACGGGGCACCTGAAAGCCAACTCTGACATGTCTGGAATAGCACCAGCCAGACGAACTGGTCACGCAGGTTACGGGGCACCTGAAAGGCAACACTGACATGTTTGGAATAGCACCAGCCAGACGACCCGGTCACGTAGGTTACGGGGCACCTGAAAGGCAACACTGACATGTCTGGAATAGCACCAGCCAGACGACCTGGTCACGTAGGTTATGGGACACCTGAAAGCCAACACTGGCATGTCTACAATAGCACCAGCCAGACGACCTGGTCACGTAGGTTACGGGGCACCTGAAAGGCAACACTGGCATGTCTGGAATAGTGTACATGTGTAACAGGCTAACAGCATCACAGACGAGCAGCGAACTCAGTGCGTTGAGCAAACACTAACAGCATCACAGATGAGTAGCAAACTCAGCGCGTTGGGTAAGTACTTACAGCATTACAGATGCAGGAAAAGTGGAAAACACGAGCAAAATTAATAACAATTTATTTTTTACTCCATCGCTGACCAAAACACCCAGATTTTACCCCGAAAACACCAGTGAAACCATCCCACGGGTCCATCTTTGGATTCAGTGAGAATTACAGATTTCAATACTGGTCATTTGATTTACTCACGTTTGTGGAAAAAGTAAGTTCCCCTCAGTTGAACAAGAAGATTCTCTCCCGTCTGGGTGCACAGTAGGGCTCTGTGAGTGTGTGCGCACATGCACGCATAGAGCCCCATGGAAGGTTTCCTGAAAAGCGAAAAAGCAAATGGGGACCAAGTTAGGGAGGGTCAGTATCAGCGGGGACCGAAGATGTGGGCCCTGTTTATGGGTTACATGAACACTGGCTTTACTCTAGGCATGCTACAGGCTCACATGCGTCCGTCCGAGAACTTCAAGTCAGGTCGCCTTCAGTCGTTCAGTCAACGCAGGTCTATGTAACAACTCACAGTCACTAGTCCCACTTACAGGGCCGCTAGGAGCTCCTCTGAAACGATTTGTGTGTTGATCTGTCGCACTAGCGTCCTACCCCCAGAACTGTGGGGTTCTACGTCGTCCACTGCTCTCCCAACCGGAACCCCACAGATAACTATGCTTTTTTCCCATAGTGTAACGTTCACTAGTGCTGTGGCATAGGGATCAGCAGGTTCAGCATAACTCCTAAAATACTGCTTCACTTGGCCCAAGATTTCTAGCAAATGTGGTTTCCATACCACGCACCTGTGTGCAACTGTCCATACATGTGGCAAAAATGTGTCGATTTCCCCCCCAAAATGGGCGAAAAACCTCCCGGTTCGGTTGCAACATTCAAACGGCAGCTCCGTAACTGGCAGTCTGGTCCCTGTAGTACGGTATAGCGCCTTGCTGCGAAGACGTACAGGGGACCAGACTGCCAGTTGCGGCGCTGCCGTTTGGATCTTGCGACCAAACCGGGAGGTTTTCACACATTTTTTTTTGGGGGGGGGGGGGGAAATCGACACATTTTCGCCACATGGACAGTAGCACACAGGTGCGTGGTATGTAAACCACATTTGCTAGAAATCTTGGGCCAAATGAAGCAGAGTTATGCTGAACCTGCTGATCCCTATGCCACAGCACTTGTGAACGTTACACAGAAGCCTATTGGAAAAAAGCCTAGTTATCTGTGGGGTTCCGGTCGGGAGAGCAGCGGACGACGTAGAACCCCACTGTTCTGGGGGTAGTAGAACCCCACAGTTCTGGGGGTATCCGATGCCGACATAGGACTAGGAGTAGGAGACATTTTGTCAGAATTGCAATCCAAAAATTAATCGTAAGTACCGCTGAAATACCACTTGTTCGTCTTGACATACATCATCATATGTGTAGAATCCGGCAGGTGCTTGAATCGACTCAAGGCCATCTGTTGAGAATGTCTGTTTGACTATAATATTATTAGACGCAAACGTCCGAGCAACTTGGACCCGACAAGTCACCCTTTTTTATGAAATCGTTTCACATAAGTTCCTATGCTAGCGGCCCAGTACGTGGGACTAGTATTAGTACAGTAGTAGGCCTACTACTACTACTACTAGTACAGTAGTACTAGTAGTAGTACTAGTAGTAGTAGTACTAGTAGGACTAGGTAGTAGGAGTAGGACTACACAGTCACATGCATAGGATTTACATTTACAACATGACAACTTTACTGACCTCGGTAAAGTGAATCTTTGACTCCGTAGCAAGTGCACCAGCAGCCACAAGGAACTCCACGCCCGTCCCAAGTCCGGCGGGACCTTTCCCCATTCTACCCGTCGTGTCTTTCACCTGCTGGAACGTATTTTTTCCGTCGAAATTGCGACGCCAAAACGTGCTTTCCGATTACGAATACTTGAATAGGCCTAACCGCAACTGAGAGCCACATACTGTCACGAGAGGGCGCTGCTGCGCAAAAGCTGTGCTGGTTCCCGACGCTACCCGCACCCGGTCGGTAGGGGACGGGAACCAGCCTAAGCAAAAAGCATCACGGGATAGAGAGCGGGACAAACACAAACCACGCACATGTGTGACCGGGTACCAGTCACGGTCTGGACAGTCCGGCGTGCTCAATGTGTAATGCTGGCGACCCCGCCCGCGATATTTTTTCCCCTCCAACACAATCGCTATGGGCTCATAATTATCTTTGAGCAAAAACAAAGTATGAAGAATTGAGTCTTAGGTCACTGAAAGCACACACAGACCTGTATGGCCACATGGAATTTGTCCTGTCCAGTCCACTCCAATCCTTGCCAGTTGGTCTCACAGTTTGTAACCAAACATCCAAACATCAATCACAAGCAAACGATAACAGACCAACTCAATGGCCTTGTACAATCCCTCAATGTCCTTCCCAGCATAGGACCTTCCAGCCGCCTGCACTAAAACTTTCCACTGAAATCTTGCAACTATAACCTAAATGATTATATATATATATAATTTCAACAAGTTTTTATCTCCACGAATCCCGACTGGAATAGCACGTAGGTGCTAGCACGAATAGGTCTCGTAGGTTACGGGGCACCTGAAAGGCAACACCGGCATGTCTGGAATAGCACCAGCCAGACGACCTGGTCATGTAGGTTACGGGGCACCTGAAAGGCCAACACTGGCATGTCTGGAATAGCACCAGCCAGACGACCCGGTCACGTAGGTTACGGGGCACCTGAAAGGCAACACTGACATGTCTGGAATAGCACCAGCCAGACGACCTGGTCATATAGGTTACGGGGCACCTGAAAGGCAACACTGGCATGTCTGGAATAGCACCAGCCAGACGACCCGGTCACGTAGGTTACGGGGCACCTGAAAGGCAACACTGGCATGTCTGGAATAGCACCAGCCAGACGACCCGGTCACGTAGGTTACGGGGCACCTGAAAGGCAACACTGGCATGTCTGGAATATCACCAGCCACACGACCTGGTCACGTAGGTTACGGGGCACCTGAAAGGCAACACTGGCATGTCTGGCATATCACCAGCCAGACGACCTGGTCATGTAGGTTACGGGGCACCTGAAAGGCAACACTGGCATGTCTGGAATAGCACCAGCCAGACGACCTGGTCATGTAGGTTACGGGGCATCTGGAAGCCAACACTGGCATGTCTGGAATATATAATAGCACCAGCCAGACGACCCGGTCACGTAGGTTACGGGGCACCTGAAAGGCAACACTGGCATGTCTAGAATAGCACCAGCCAGACCACTTGGTCACGTAGGTTACGGGGCACCTGAAAGGCAACACTGACATGTCTGGAATAACACCAGCCAGACGACCTGGTCACATAGGTTATGGGGCACCTGAAAGGCAACACTGACATGTCTGGAATAGCACCAGCCAGACGACCCGGTCAGGTAGGTTACGGGGCACCTGAAAGGCAACACTGGCATGTCTGGAATAGCACCAGCCAGACGACCCGGTCACGTAGGTTACGGGGCACCTGAAAGGCAACACTGGCATGTCTAGAATAGCACCAGCCAGACCACTTGGTCACGTAGGTTACGGGGCACCTGAAAGGCAACACTGACATGTCTGGAATAACACCAGCCAGACGACCTGGTCATGTAGGTTACGGGGCACCTGAAAGCCAACACTGACATGTCTGGAATAACACCAGCCAGACGACCTGGTCATGTAGGTTACAGGGCACCTGAAAGGCAACACTGACATGTCTGGAATAGCACCAGCCAGACGACCTGGTCACATAGGTTATGGGAGACCTGAAAGGCAACACTGACATGTCTGGAATAGCACCAGCCAGACGACCTGGTCACGTAGGTTACGGGGCACCTGAAAGGCAACACTGGCATGTCTGGAATAGCACCAGCCACACGACCCGGTCACGTAGTTAATAGTAGAATTGTTTCTAGCTTAACTTAAATCCTGTATAATTCCAGCAATATTTTAGCAAAATATGCAAAGATTTCACACAAAGAATACTTGCACAACAATAAAACATGAGGTGGTGCACTGCACATTTATATCTCAGATTTTATTAAAATAATATCTATATAATATCACAAATTCCGATTTCCCAGTTCCACGAAAAAATCATTACACTTTTAAAAATGTATCAGGCAAAGTTAATGAGGAAGAAAGTTACTTATCTTTCTGTTTGTCTTGTCACACAAAATGTATCTTTACAACTGCTAGCAACAGAAGCAGCAGAGGAAAGGGGGTCAATTGTCTTTGCTGATGGAATGGGGATTTTGTTTGCTATCAAAACATAAAAGAGGTGTCATTGAACATTTACAAAGACCAAATCTTAGGTATAAACCGCATGAGGGTTTTTTCCTCAACAACTCATCTAATCCAATACAGACTGCTATCTTGCTTCAGATGAATGGACTAATGCTAAAACTCATGCAGACCACCATAACTTAGGCCTTATAAACACAAACGAACCCCTTTTCTCTTTTAATATAACTAGGTTTGAGTGTACCCCAACTCCCCAATTTCAAAACTGTATTTCTGAAACTGAAAAGAAAAGAAAAGAAAAAGAAAAGATGTATTGGTATAATACCGGTATGCCAGGATTTTTCAGTTACAGCACAAGTAGGTGTCCCTTGTCACACTGAAGGAAGATGATGGGGCAAAGACAAGTGTGATTGAAAAAAAAATGTTTACAATGGAGGTTATCTTTACTCCAAATGCGCCTAACTCACTACTCCACAACCAGCCCATGCAGAAAAGCCTCTACATAAACCTTACCCTATCTCCTCTCCTTGGTCCTTTGAAACTTTATTTTGAAATGTCTCCATGCGGAAAACACAACAACCTGATGGAACACCACAAAATAATTTACGTTTGAGCCTAGTAACATTTACAAGCAAATGATTACGGTAAGTTGGTACAATAATTCCACTTAAGACATTAGGACACGTACATGTAGCTCTGTAGCATTATGACTTTTATTAATACAATAACATCTTTTTACCAAGATGGTGTTACTGCTTTTTCTCACATTTCGAAGATATTTCTGAAGATTGGATTAAATTTACATAAATTTTTACAACATACTTCGCCATCTGCAAATGACTTCAAATGAGAACTGGTCATTGCATCCCCTCCCCCTCCAAAACGATTTTTCAGCTATTAATCAGCTATTTCCTCAAACATTGAAAGGTAGAACATGATGTGGTCACAGGTATATCTTGTACAAGTTTGAGGTCTGAGTGGCAAAAATGCATCAAATATATACAATTGTAGAACGACAAACCTAAGTGAGACTGTTAAAGAAGACTAGCCAATGAGGTTTCTTTAACAATCATTGACTGGAACCAAGACTTCCCAATTCCAGATACAACGCAAATAATCATGATGGATTTAGTGCCAGTCCATTTGACATTCAGTTGGGGTTTAGTCTTGGTTCAAGACCTTCATTGTATCTTAACCTCGAGTGGTAAGTTTTGAAAGTTTTCCGCTCCAACTTAAATCTAGTTATAGGCATGGCCTTCAAGCCAAAGGTGAAAGAATCTTTGCCAGGATTGATAGATAACCTCTGACTATTTTTTGGCAGAAGAGAATAACAAGAAATACTTAGTGTAGGACTGGATTCTAAGAACCAGCTGATTTAGGATTTTTGAGGTCATCTCAGGCCAAACTTGCATTCCAAGTAGAGACCAACCAGTTACAGACTAAACCCCACCACCCAGTGAGAATGGTCCACAAATGTATACTTTACAGCAGATTAAAGAAAAATATGAAATTCTGCTAAATGCTTTTGCTTCTTATGAAAGGTACCAACATATCCATAGTTGAGTTTGCATGATGGCAAGACCACAGCAGTTTGCGACCGATTTGTTCTTATAGAGCTTCAATATTACTTTAAAAATCAACAAATAAATAATAATCACAAGTAACACTTTCCCAATCATATCATATTTTTAAAAGGACCCAAGACAATCCAGACACTGTCTAGGGAATATGTATAACATGATTGAACTTTTACCACTTTTGCAAATCAGACCTTTTTCGCACAAGTTACCTTTACTGACTTGTTTGCGAAGCGTTAATTGATGAACACAGAACCTGCTAGTTATCATCACGGCATATTATCATAGCTGAGTATGGATCGACACAACAAATTGAACCAACGGTTTTTAATACCATGATGAAGGGACACCATGAGGGTTACTATGGTACCCATGGTATTACCATGGTGAATTGGAAACCATGGAAAATAGAAGCCATGGTGAGTTACTATGGCAAATGGAAACCGTGGTGTGTTACCATGGAAAATGGAAGCCATGGTGAGTTACCATGGTAAACGGAAACCATGGTGAGTTACTATGGCAAATGGAAGCCATGGTGTGTTACCATGGTAAATGGAAAGCATGATAAGTTATCATGGCAAATGGAGGCCATGGTGTGTTACCATGGTAAATGGAAGCCATAGTGAGTTATCACGGCCAACAAAAGCCATGGTGAGATAAACTATGGGAAAACATGTTCTGAATCCATGACAATTGAAACCATAATACATGTATCTAAAATAGGGTGAAAACAGTTAAACAATTGTAAATTAAAAACCATGATTTAAGGGAAGCAGGGCAATAGGAAACCATGGTTACAGTTCATAGTAAGACAAGTCCCCCTGTTCCAAAAGTGTAGCGATAAATTTGTACATACAATCTACAAATATACATAGCTTTTGATTTGTTTCTATTTTTTGTTTCAATTATCATTAATCTCTATACAGATGAACACTTAATAAGTCACTTTTGGTGGGGTTGGGCTTGTTGAATGACATTTAGTCACCTTCAGATGCACTGGACTATATAATCAATACATATGCCCTAGGGTTTACCCGTTCAAATGACCGTGTCATCCCCTGTCATAAATCCAGCATATCAAAATATCATTTTTACAAACAAAATCATGAGTAGCAGTAGTTGCAAGTACACTGTAAACCACTGTCTATCAATTTTACATACGTACGTATACACGTATATATTATTTTTGTTTTCAAAGCTTTACATGGTAATACAAAGCATGGGCAATCAGGGCAAAATGATGACATATCAGAGCTATTATCAGATAAACTGTGGCACAGGCACCTACAAAGGGCATCTACAAATGACACCTACAAAGGGCATCTACAAATGACACCTACAAATGACACCTACAAATGACACCTACAAAGGGCATCTACAAATGACACCTACAAATGACACCTACAAATGACACCTACAAAGGGCATCTACAAATGACACCTACAAATGACACCTACAAAGGGCATCTACAAATGACACCTACAAATGACACCTACAAAGGGCATCTACAAATGACACCTACAAATGACACCTACAAAGGGCATCTACAAATGACACCTACAAATGACACCTACAAAGGGCATCTACAAATGACACCTACAAAGGACGGGCTAGGGCACCATACCCGTAGGCCCCGACTCCTACAAGAGCCACCTACATTTGTATAGTGCACAGGCACCTACATAGGCACTTGCACAGATATAGCCCAAGAATAGGCAAGGGCTTCTACAGAAGGTACCTTTGTGTACATTTGTGCATAGATGAAGGCACCTACATGAACAACCATTTTACAGAAGGCCCAAATAGGCATAGGCACCTATACAAGACCCCCACCCCTCAGAGAGCACCTACATGTACTATACATGTACTGTACATAGGCAAAAAAAAGCAACTACATGTACGGAAACCCTGTGTTAACATCAAACTCGAACCTGCAAGTATAGAATATTCTCATTGTAAGACTACACATCACCAATGAGCATGTGATATACTGGTATGAATTTAATCCATGGTACAGATACTGTACACAAACCAATGGCAACCTGATCCAACCAGTCTGTGCTAGCTAGACTCTAATATCTTATCAATATCAATGTGAGCTTCATACATAATAAAAGTCATGAATAATAAAGTCTTACCCGATGTTACCAAACTTCAGAGTGGGGGAAAAAATACTCATTTGCTCTTCTGTTTAAGGTAACTATGGAAGAGAATCAGTCAAAGGATTGGCATCTTTGCTATGGAAACTGTTACCAGGGTATTGACTGAAGTTGGTCATATAAGGTTATATTGTCAGATTGTTGAAGAGCGCTGGTGTATGTATGGCTACTGTCCTGGGTTGTGCAAATGCCTACAAATAGGAAGCATAGGCACAATATTTAAACATAAATCTCAAAAGTTCGAGGGCCTGACATTTCGATCCTAGCAGGACCTTTCTCAAAGGCAAAGAAAGGTCCAGCTAGGATCGAAACATAATGCCCTCTAACTTCTGAGAATTATGTATTACAGGACATTTTAGTCAGTGAGCAGTTTGAAGCAGTTTTTGTATTAACTTCATATTCATACATATGACAGAAAACTTGAGCTCTTAAGGAGCATTTTTATCCACTTTCAGCTCAATAACAAACGCCAAAACCTGACAACCATCAAGACGTGCCTGGAGTTTTGGAAAGATAAAAAAAAACTCAATAAAGATATGAGAGGTCATGTGTGTGTTTGTTGTCTTCTGTTAGATGGCAGTGACAGCAGTGAAGTGGTATCCATTTTGTCCAATTGGTGTCTGCCTCATCGGCCGTCCTTGGGGATGACACACCTCCAGTGTCCAGGGCAGGGTGGTGGTTGGGAGGAGTCGGTCAGTGGTCATCCTCTGTCCATCTAGGGCTGAGCGGATCAAAGCTGGATGCGTGGGAGGTTAGCTAACCTGCGCATGTAGAAGGGCGCTGCGGCGGTTCACATTGTAGGTTCCTATGGATCAATGCCAATGGCCATCCCCAAAGAAAAGGGGAACAAAAGAGAAAAACTACTGAGAAATCAAATAAAATTTGTGGAAAAAGAACATGAAAACTGACTAGGAGATTTCTGAACCATTCTTGGAGGAAAAAAAGCGACAAAAAAGAGAAAAAATTGTCTATGCCTTGGCTAGACCCTTAGACCTCTGACTAAATGAGCAGCACTTGCACACTAAGCCAGAGGTCTCCGGTTCAAGTCCAGAAATATTGCCTTTGATTGTTGGTAAAGAATGAAAACAAATTTGATGTGGGAAATTTTGATATATTTGTTTCACTTGCCTGGGTCAAACCCCATGTCATTGTAACTGATGTCACTACACACTGGCTTTACGCAGCATGGAAAGCAAGGCTTTCTTGGCAGGGCTAACCTTAGTCTAGGTTGTAGACGTTGTTATAATTTGGATAAGCCACCACGAGAGGCCGTTCTTAGCCACCCGCAGCATCGTACGCACACAAGCATGCACAACTTAACTTCGAAGTGGTGAGGGCATGAATGCGTACGTGCGTGTATGCGAGTGGCTGCGTAAGAACGCTCTCTCGTGGTGGCATTACCAAACAATAACAGTCTAGAACCTAGACTAGGCTACCAAGGGAAAACTAACCACACTGTCAGAACATGGGGTACAAGACACAGCATTTGCAAATGTGCTTTCCAATGTTTAAAAAAAGTGAAATTGTATCAGAAATGATACATAGCATAGTGAAAAGAATACAAATTGGTACGAACAAATGAAATCAAATCAAATGGGATCAAATAAAATCATGCTGTCAAATCAGATCAAAAGAAACTCTATAGGGTTAAACACGATTAAGTAAATCAAATCAAATCAAATCAAACAAAAGTAAAATCAAATAAAAACAAAAGCCGTTGGAAGCAAAAAAATGAATTGAATCAAATTGATTCAAATTGAATCCAATCAATTAGAATCATATCAAATCAAAGTATCCTTCAGGGAGCCATGCAAAGCCATGCAATAAGTATGCATTCTAACTACAAAGAAAGCAAATGGAAATTGAGCACATGAATGTTGAATGTGTCATAACAGCATGTGATAAAATAAACAAGTGAATACACTACGTATGGTGTGCCACAACACAGTCAGGTATTTGTGCACAAATACAAGAGCACTAGACCACAAGGGATATGAGGGCAATGCCACATGTGAGTGAAGGGTTATCCCCCACAATTCACGTGCAACTCGGGTAGGATTCAAACCCTGTGTTCTAAATACCACGCAGCTAGGTATGGAGTGGTTAACACACATCAACATTGTTGCATCAAGCACAAACAAGACGTAGGGAGGGTTGTCATGCAATGAAAAAGATATTTTGTTAAAAACCATGCAAATTTATGACCAATCACAACATGAAAGACTAACATCTAAAAGACACTAACATCTAAAAGACACTAACATCTAAAAGACACTAACATCTAAAAGACACAAAAGAGTTTGAAAAAAAATAAAATGTTACTCACGGAAACTGAATTTGGACATTTCCATGATGGCAGTAAAGGTCTAGAATTTGCTTTTCCTCAATTGAGTAACATTCTGATATCACTAGTGTATGTTCAATGCCGACAGTTCATTGGGTACATTCATTAAGGAGAGTAGACTGCACATTGTTTGTCGACTCAAGAATCAGATTGTATTGTTCAATGTCTTGTGCATACCGTAGATGAACCAAGGAGGTATTACCTCCTTGGATGAACTAAGAATGTGTGGGGCTTGTACGTTGCATACAATTATGTGCTACATTATGCTGGACTATTACAAGACAGATTTTGGAATGTTTCGTTGAAAATATGTAAGACTGTAGAGGGATTGAGAAGCACTTTTAACTTCATAGCTAGGATTGTGAATGGCCTTAAAATGATCAAAAAGATAATCCCAGCCTTGACTTCAGTCATGTCAGTATACATGTACATTGACCATGGGTTGGAATAATACACAGGTGTAACGAATGCCGATGGCTTTAATAGCCACTCCCATAGAGTCACGTATTAATTTGAAGCCCTATACGGAGCCAATGCATTTGTAGTGGGAGCAGATCTCCACCCAAGAATGCATGGTGTGCTGTACCGATGGAGGTCAAAGGCTGAGCCCATGGTTGGGAGTCACACTGCAGGTCAAAGGTTGCAGTCATGGTGATCCAAGGTCAAAGTGCACCTCTGAGGTCAGGTACCCCGGTACTGGGTGAATGTCAACGATCAGGTCAGGAGTGCAGATCAAATGTCACACCCAGGGGTTATAAGGTCAAAGTGCAGGTCAAAGGTCAGTGGTAGCAGAAAAATAAGCATTAGTGTGTCAGAACAATGTTCACTTGTATAGCAGTCATCTTCAGGGTTATTGTGTACAGTACATGTACAATGAAAGTGATAGCATCTTGTTATTTTTACAAGTCTCTCAGCTCAACAAATTGCATGGAAAACATGGGAGGGAAATCAAGTCTAGAACATCACTTTTTCTTGTGGGGAGAAAAGCCAAAGACAGACCAATCAAGTCAGCTGCACACCTGACAATGGCTCAAGTACCTCCCTAATCAGTGTTGAGGGTTTATTGGACTACACAAAAAGCAAGCCAATAGATAAACCAGATGGTAATTGTTAATAACTTGTAAATATATAAACAGACTAGATAGGGCTCTCTATCTCACAGTTAAAAACAAAAAAGCAACCCAAATCAAAAGAAATTTCACTGAGAAGTCTAGATTTTTTTTCTTTTTCTTTTCTTTTAATTTCTTGTATGTTATTTATATTTGAGTGTGTGCTGACATCTCTAGGCACCTATTAAGGGCTGCATGGTATTGAAACAGGACCGGTAGACTCACAAACCTACATACAACAGAACAAGTTCAACCTGTTGCGATAAGAGAGCTAGTTCCGTGAGGAGCTATAGAGAGGCAGAATAGAAAACACTAACAAATGCAACTGAGTATTGAGGGGTACAAACTGGACCACACTGCTCCTCCTGCCAAACAAACCCCATTACGAAGGCCACACATTGCACAAGCCTGAGTGCTGCGCATTCGCATTGCACAGTTCCCATTGTCTCGTCATCTGTGTACCTCTACTAATGGTGTCATCAATGCATAATATCCACAAAAGGTTTTTGGGTTCACCATTCAAGTTAATGATATAATCGCAAAATACAGATTTGTCAGAAAACGGTTGGTTAACAAGAAATTAGGTTTGAATGGGAATGTGCTTGTCTTTAAGATTGTCTCCAGATTGTAAAGAAATCTGTGATTTTGGGGAACAAATTAACCTTGTTCGATTTCTAGGGTGCTTCAATTTCTGACAACAGCCCTCTTCTTACAAAACTCAACCCCCTCCTTCTAAATGAGGTTTGGGGTATTGGTTTACGGTACTTGTAGCCAATTTCCACTGCGGGCTAAGTCACCAGTTTAAAGCTAGTGTCTATTATGGGCTGATTGATTGATCAGCACCCATCCCAGGCAGATTGACCGGCTCTTCACCAGGTCCAGCTCTGTACCTCTCAAGTATATGTACACATTACTGACGCTAGAAACCATCCAAAATTAGGAGGTAATAAAAAACGCAGTGGCTGTTGTTACGGCAGTCGTCAGTGTGGTTCCCTGACTTGATTGTATTTCGCCAGCACTGCAGGCTGGTTGAACCAGTCTATTAGCTGATAGTCTGGTTCCAAGAGCTAAACATCCTGACAAATACTGTAAAGTCAGGAAACCACACGGACTACTGCCGTAACAACAGCCACTGCGAATAAAAAAAGCAATGTCTCAGTCAATGTCTAATTCTACAACACATCACTCGATTTATCAAAGTCTGTCAACAAATATCGAGGCAAATATGATAATCTTCTGTATTTCTTTTATAATATCAGTATAAATAAAATGTCAATTAAATATGAATAAAAACAATACCCCCTATGCCTGATCTATGCATATGGATATATGCGAGTATAAACTATTGCACCATTAAGATATTAAGACACACAATAACATTAGGAAATAAAATGCTATATGTGAAAAATCAATGAAACAGGAATCAACTGCAGATACATTCAATATTGATTAATGGCCCAATGGGAACCAATGGTTTATATATTGGTTATTGATCGATTGGACTAGACATAGATTATTGATCATGGGGTGAAGATATTTCTTTGAGGGTGCAAAGTGGAAAAAGGAAACAGTACTGCCCAAACTTGCCTGTTTGGAAGAAAATTGTTGGGTATTGATGGAAAATGAATGAGTGAGGGGCAAGGAATGTGTGTTAGCTCATACTGTAGGATGATGAGATACTGTATTGCACCATCGCCATTGCTACATATCCCTCCATATTGTTTAGCATTTCACATTCCGACCATTAGTTGCTGATGACAAAAAAGGTACTTGTAATATGCCCCCCCCAAAGAAAAACAAAATCTTATTCAAACACGATTCTCAAACCATAATTTTTGAAGGTAGTGTTTCAAACATCGCTTAAAAACACTGGTCTTTGTCTTCAATAAAACCCAGACCTCGACTCCCCCTCAAAAAGAAAAAGAAAAAGAGGAATTATAACGAAAACTGAAATGTTCTGGTTCTCATGAGCTCCCTCCATCTGTGGGTAACCAGTACCGTGTTTGTACCAACATGCCTCAATATTTGTTGTGAAGATCTTCATGCCGTGCTAACAAACCATTCTATATACATATATAAACTTGAAATAGTTTTCAAGGGAATTAGGTGAGAGGAAGAACAAAAAAATGTGCCAAGGGAAATTGTTGCGAGTGAAGTCCAGCTGCATTCGGATTATTCTTTGATGCTACAAATAAGCGCTAGAATATCAGCAAGTGGAAATCTGTGGTGTGGTTGGAGGTGTGTGGCTGTTTCATGTGCATTTCTTAGAAATACGCAGCAAATCTATCTATGGATAAGCCATGCCCGCATTCATTGGCTATGGCTTTAATTAGCCCACAGGTCTATAGAGGCTGCTAGCAAGCGGCTGTATCTAAATCCAATAGATTTGTGTTATTTGCAGCCTTAGTCTCATCCAGACCCAGCCTTTAATTCTAGTTACGGTTTTCATATTGGGCACAATTTTTTTTGGGGGGGTCATCAAAGTGATTTATTTTTTTGGCTAAGGTTTCTAAACTTGATTTGTAGCATTACCACAGTCTTCATCATAATTATTCATAATTATCACGTATTTGAGAAGTGAAGAGTGGAGAAAGCTAGTGACATAGTGAAAAAGTGGCATGTGGGTGCACTGAGCACTCTACCCACGAAATGACCAAAGCTCACAAGAAAAAACCAACAACCTAACCCCCCTTAACCTTCAAAAAGAAACTAAAATGCTCTGTTACATTCGGACTTCAAAGAAGTAATTTACTCGCATTCACAGAAAAACTCCACCAGTTTGTGTAAGTGCATCAAATATCCTACTTCCAACCATTATTTTCCTCTTAAAATATGAATTGGCTAATAATTAACTTTATGCACTGCTGTCCACTTATTTAAAAAAGAAAGAAAAAAGATTCCTAAACAACGGAAATTGTAATAGTAACTCAATCTGCCAAGTTGGCACTCATAATCAGAGGAGAACGCAAATAAAATTCTCTCGCTACTCCGAAATTCTTTTAGAAAAAAAAAAACCCTTAACAGTAAAATAGGATTGAATTTGCTGATGAGCCTACATATAAGTGACAAGAATGTTGATGTCATTAGAAATATTTCTTTTTACATAAACAGGACAGGAAATGAGGACAGACACGTGGTACCATGACAGTGATCAAATAAATGCCCGCCTGTTTCTGATCATTTTTCTTCTTCTTTTTAGCACATTTGGTGATAATTGGATAAACTGGGGGTTTTTTCCCCCAACTCTTGAGTGATTTGGAGGCTGATAACTATAGAACTAGGGCTAATATTGGGTTTGGTAATTCCGTTGTTAAAAAGTAAGCCAGCTTTTGATTTCTACTGAGCAATGCTTGTCTTTTAGTTTGCTAACACAGTGTCAGCAACTCCAGAAACATTGGGCCTTCAGAGCACAATTCATCTGCTTAACACTGCGGGAGATTAAGATAATAGATGGATAGAATTGTTTATATTAACTGTGCTTCTTACTCACTGTGGAAACCATAGGTCAGATACTGACAAAGATGCCTAACTTTGGCAGAAATCAAATTGTCAGCTTAATTGTTATGTCAGACCACTGCATCAATGAATCCCAATCAAAAGGCATTAAACTAGAAGAACGTGTTCCAATAGGGCGATGTGACTTTGCTCAAGAAAACCTATCATGTCAAAGGTCACACGCTATCATTTCAGTACAAATGAATGGATTCCCTTAAAGGGAGAGATCAGAAGTTAATACATATCAAGCATGCGTGACCTTACCACTAGGACAATGAAGAATGTGCTTTCTTAAACAAAAGCACTCTGATTATTAAAAAAAGTGCAGTCTTATAAACCAGCCACTAATTTCAAGCGCAGTGCTTGTCCGATGTTACCGGTATGTGTATTTATTAGTACTGGTCTAGTTGATACAAAGAGTGAAGGGAAACATTCGCAACTAAAACCAAAGCTAAAAGTGCTAGATGTGCAAGAGATCAAAAAAAAAAAAGTACCCACATGGAACACATCTAGCTTTAGAGATGGATTGATCTATCTTATTCGCAACACACATCACAATGCGGAATTTGTGGATTCGATTCAGGGAGAAGAAGACAGTGCAATGGCTAGTTGACGTACCCATTTCATTTCTGTCTATCCTGCACCGTGAATATTTCATTTCTCCATTTTTAAGGTTGCATGTTCTTTTTTTGGTTTTTAAATTTATGCCTAGCATCACGCTACAAACTTTGCCCTGGGAAAGGGATCTTGTGTTTTAAGATTCATTTTTTTCAATGATTTTTTAATTTTTTTTTTAGAGAGCTCACATGGATTTTTATCCTTGGTGGCAGCAAAACTCAATCCGAATGACAACAGTTTCAGCTGGCAATGTGCTAATATACTAAGATGCAGTGGGTCTAGTTGTAGATAATTTCTGACTTTTCTTAAGTTGTACACGTTTTTTTGATTGGATAGGCTGCATACTGGCACTGCACGGCCAATGCGGACAGGCAACGCAGACTCTCCCACTAGACGCCCGACAACATCGCACAGACAAAGCAATGCAACTGAGAAAAGCCAGCATTGAAGAGGGATATGCCACAACCTGGCTGAAAAAGGTCATACTCTAAAACACATTCACTCGGAACAAACGTGGAACAAACACGAAAGAGGAGAAATTGAACCTTAAAAGTACAGACATTCCCCGACAATATTTTAGTATCTACATTTTAACATCACATCTTTTGTGTCTCATATACTGACAAAAAACGGATAAAAATTATCAAAATGGTTAAAGTGTGGGGTTTTTTTTTGAGTTTTTTTCTTTTTCATTTTTACATACATTGCACACCATTTTCTAAGTCTACTGTACATACATGTACCCAGTCACTCTAGAATTTTCTAGCAAGAAGAGTATAATACAATTTGTCATAGTTCTTACATTGGCAATTAATTACACTTTATGTACTGGTTTAATTTTTGTTGGTTTTTTTTTCTTTTTTAAATATATTTACGACTGATAATCTCCTTAAACAGTGTTCAGTCCTAATTGCTCAAAGACTATTCACCCCAAACAATTGAGAAAATAACCAATTAATCTGCCTGTAATGCAGAATAAGAGGGGCGTGCTTCACTTTACTGAAAGAAATACTAAAATTGGTGAGAAACAGATACGGGTCAGCCCCTACATAGAGAATCTGTGAGATGGCATTGGCCCAGCCAATGAAGGAATTGTGAGAGAAATGGTTAAAAACAGCACCGTGCTAAATATGTGTAGACATTAAGCTAGGAAACCTTGTTGCAACGCTAAAATAATCCCCCCAATCCGCTCTGCCCCAAAAATACATCACCATCTTCAGTGGTAATCGGTATCTTTCTCCTTCCCCACACAAAGAAGAAAGTCCAATATGACAAATCTATCGTCTTCTTTACAAAGACAAGCTTTTTTTTTCTGATTATCTTTAAAAAGTAATAAAAGATGATGGTGGGAAAAACTATCCCATATCTATATTTTCTATGCTCTAGCAAGAACAACTACTTTTTATTTACTTTATTATCATTTTTTAAATTTTTATTTTGTGCATTTTTCCACCATTTTTCCACCATTTTTTTCATAATGAGATAATATCATAGTTTTTTTCCTTTCTTTTTTTCATTAATAGTACTAGATAAATACACCTAGCAATGTTAGTTTAGTACGAGTCCGTCTAGTTTGGTCTGATAATAGCCATAGGATATACGCACGAATGCTTCAATGTTAGTGGTCCTTGATATAAACCCTCACGCCCAACCTATATACACAATGTCAGTCAAGTTTAGCTCTGTCTATGGCAAATTGTGAAAACAAATTCTAAGCGACCACTACTGGATATTTTCTCTCTTTTTGCATCTAGTTCTCTTCAAGTGTGCGATATTAGAGTTGCACTGTCTTTGGCAAATATGGTAGATTATTTTTTTCACGATTATTTAAAATGCTATTGTTGCCGTTTCGCTAGCAAGGAAACTCTGAGTCCTATATCTCTTCCAGCAATTGATATTGCATGGAGTCTGGCTACTAACTGCAGGCTAGATCGACAGACCCATCACACTCAGTGTCAGTTTGAGAGCAAAAACTGGTAGTCCTTATCAAGAGAAGCTTTGTTTTGACAGGATACTCTGTCGGAGAAAACAAAATGTCTGAACACTGTTTGCATACAACTTTGGCAGTTTAGAGCTACTGTGTGTGGCGACCATCAGAAATAAGGGTGGGGAACTTTACGCACGTGGATTGGAAATGCATGGTTGGGGAATGAAAACAGCAACTGACTGACCCAACCTCCTATCGGTATTAAAAATACAAATGTCCATTGGATTTGGCGTGCAATCCCTTTTCCTTCATCCTGGTTTAGAAAAAAATCTTCATTACAAGGCAATTGTAAACCCCCAGCTCAAAACAGTGACATTTTGTCGGATACTTTTTAAAAAGCAGATCTGAAGCACCATCTAACAAGCTACTGTGACTGTAAAGACAACGGGGGGCTACTGGTAATGTACCGGTATGACTCTAGGACTGAGGAACTGGGTTCAAATGTCTTCCCGGCCAATTGACAAGACCCTTTGGCTGTGTACTGCATCCTGCTAATAAAATGTGCATCCTGGGCAAGATTCAAAATTGCAGCAAGGACAAGATGGCGCCACTTACAACACCAGCGGTGGGTTTCACCTCACTCATCATAGCTTGCAACTGACCGCAAGTCAGATGAGCCATGCACAGAAACCATGCGACCTGTCGCAACATACGATGGGTTATCCGTCGTAAGCTGAGCTACAAGGCATCGTTAGGCTTGGCGAAACCCACCCCAGTTCAGGGAACCACAGGCCACCAAAAATCAATCAGAAAGGAGTGCTTGAAAACAGTTGACAAGTCTTTGGGAGATAGTGTCTGCCTCTCTATCTGTAACCACGATGAACTTCGCCCAAAGAGACTCATTAACAAAACAACCTGGGTTCATTTATCGAGAAGAATCCCTTAGCCAGTCTCAACGATAATGAGCTCGTACACACCCCAACATAAACAATGAGTCAAATGTTTCATACGGCAACAAGAGGTTAGTTCAAAAAACATCACAGACCCGGTAAGTCATCAAATGGCCAATCAAACCATGTCACTCCTCTAGAAATGAATAGATCATGACAAAAAAGTACACCCAAAAATTGTCACTCTGCGTTAATGTCAGTTCATTACCAAATAGCAGTAAACAAAAGTGGATAATAGGCTAGTCAACAGCAATGTAGAAATGAGCCGTGCAGGCCCTCAATAAAGAAACGTCACTTCTAGCTTTAAGCCATTAAAATTGCATGACATTTTATAAAGTTTCTTTTTTTTCTTAATTTTTTTCCCCCGGTTTTAAATTAATTTTTTTTCTTCTTTTTTTTTTATTTTATTTTTTTTTTCAATTTGTTTTTCTTTCAATTTGTTGAAGTGAGGGCATGTTGGGATGGGTTAGTGGGCACCATTGCTGTTACGTTGACCCAAGGGCATGATATCAGAGGACGAACCTTGGGTGGCCAGCATCTTAGGACCGTGGCGCCACATCTGCTGGGCCTTGTCATAGGCCTCCTTGATCTCCTTCCTCCACTGGACATACTCGGGGTCACTCTGGGCAACGGAGAGGACAAACCAAAAAGCAAGCAAGCCACACGGACTCATCAGCAAGTGTCACCACCATCTTCTCCAGCACGTCAAATTCAACTTGGGTTTTCCCAACTCCCCGGTATAATTGATGCTGATGCTCCATGCTTTGCTCAATTCCCTGGTTGAAACAAAAACATTTTGGGCTTTTCCGTCTCAACAGAAAAGGCATATTTTTTTTCTGATTTTTTTTTCTTCTTCCTCATCTTCTTCTTCTTCTTCCTCTTTGGCCCAAAATCCCATAGACAAAGCACGGGTTCATTCTAATCAGTTTTGTTTAGCAATATGGAAAGACCATTCTTAACCAAACTTGGCCGAAACATTGTCCCCAAGGTCTATGAGTGCTGCGCACAATGACGCTATTATTACGTCATCCTGTGTCACGTGACAACGCTTTAAAGGAGCAAGTTTTCAAACTCCATTATAAACTAATATTAACATGTGCATAAATTCACACACAACACCTCAGCAAAGGAAAAGCCATTTGTTCTGTCTAAGACAGACAACAATTCTAGTTAATCATTATCATTATTTAAATCTCAGGGTTTTGACGTTTCGATCCTAGCAGGACCTTTCTCAAAGGCATGACCTTTCTCACTTTGCCTTTGAGAAAGGTCCTGCTAGGATTGAAACGTCATGCCCTCTAACTTTTGAGACTGATGTCTTGCAGGTCGTTTTAGTCAGTGAGCAGTTTGCAACAGTTTTGGTTTTAACTTCTTATTATCATTTCAGCATATTCGCCCCAAAGCAAGGCTACAAATCCACTCAAGGTTAAGGGCTAAGGAAAGGAAATAGTGAGGAACTCAGACAGGCTGGAGATAGGCATTGTCATTCCTCTTAAAAAGGGCCAGATCATAAGCAGGTGGGAAACATGAACAAGGAAGTGAATTCCAGAGAGAGGCAGAACGTGGTAAGAAGCTGATACCTCTTTGTTCTACACCTTGGGAGAGACGGAGTGTACGGGTGAAAGTAGGCAAATAGCCCGGTTACTCGCTAACTGTGGGGACCAAGTCGTGCACATGCAGTTCGACCAGTATTCAAACTCGACAGGCAACCGCACAAAGCATGTATTATATAGCACTTGGAACACGTCCTGAAGGGCAAAGCCCCAGTGGATTTTCCTTTGCCTGCAGTACGCATGTGTAGCAGGCAAAAATTGTCTAATCGGCTGACGAATGCAGCGTGAGGGCGTTGCAGGAAGGAAATTTGCATAACAGAAGCTGCTAAAGGGGGCTAAGGCCAAGCAAGGCAAGGACACGCCATTCTAGCTTGCGACGCTGATCAGTCAAGAACACCACAATGGAGCTCAGCGATGTCTCAACCAGCTCGATACACCATAGAATGGTGTAAAGGAGTGGTGATTTGGGTTTTTGGGGAGGTTACGGAAGGAGCAGTAGATTAGACCATGTTCTGACTGTCTGCTTCATCATTCCCTTCAATCTCCAAACCTGAAATCCAGGCACAGATTCCTTCACTCTACTCAGTCCCTCAACCAGAGCCCCCCCATAGCCATAGCCTTGGCCTTTGGTCCACCCGCCTTGAGTCTGCATCGCGCAATTGTCCACATCAGCCCAAAGGAGTCCCTCCCACCACGATCCCGCCAATCACGGCCAGTCTGGCTGTGTCTCAAATCGTCTGCATGCTAGAGTCGGCCGGTGCAAAGTACCAACGGCCAAATTGGGGTCTCAACACTGAAGGTCAACCAGTTATGTGAATGTGGAGAGGAGGAGACCATGAGTCATTCTCCTGGAATGCCCACTTCTGCCCAATCCCTGTATACCCAAGCTGACCTTACTACACTCACGCCTAATGGGGTCGCCTGCGTCCAGTATCTGTTACTGTTAGGTCAAGTTTAATTGAGAGAAAGGACTCAAGAAGAAGAAGATCTCCAAACCAGAGAACTTTTCAAAAAATTGACAGCCGGTAGCCTCTCCCCTTCCTGGCTAGTGACACCCCGCGCCTTACCTCCGTTCGCAGTATGCAGTTCTTGCCGGACTTCTGCTTGAGCTGGATGCACTTGAAGTTCTTGACGGAGGTCTCCTCTACGCTCATCACATGCTCCATGACCAAGACGTTTTGCTACAACAGGAAAATCAGATCATTGAGTTAGACTTTGGGAAGAAGAAAAAAATAACTTTTTCTTTTCATCATAAAATTGAGATATAAAATACAAAAATGAACAGTAGCCGTATCAGCAATCATAGCATTGCCACCACCTTCTACATTTGTCTGTTCTGTCAGGTGCTTGTTCATCTCGGTGAGACACGGCATACTCACTGTCTTCTACATTTGTCTGTTCTGTCAGGTGTTTGTTCACCTCAGTGAGAAACGGCATTACTACTGCTGTCTACATTTGTCTGTTCTGTCAGGTGCTTGTTCACCTCGGAGAGACACGTCATACTCACTGTCTTCTACATGTGTCTGTTCTGTCAGGTGGTAACTCACATGAGACACGCTATTGTGTGTCCATTCTGTCAGGTGGTTACTCACATAAGACACGCTATTGTGTGTCCATTCTGTCAGGTGGTTACTCACATAAGACACGCTATTGTGTGTCCATTCTGTCAGGTGGTTACTCACATAAGACACGCTATTGTGTGTCCATTCTGTCAGGTGGTTACTCACATAAGACACGCTATTGTGTGTCCATTCTGTCAGGTGGTTACTCACATAAGACACGCTATTGTGTGTCCATTCTGTCAGGTGGTTACTCACATAAGACACGCTATTGTGTGTCCATTCTGTCAGGTGGTTACTCACATAAGACACGCTATTGTGTGTCCATTCTGTCAGGTGGTTACTCACATGAGACACGCTATTGTGTGTCCATTCTGTCAGGTGGTTACTCACATGAGACACGCTATTGTGTGTCCATTCTGTCAGGTGGTTACTCACATGAGACACGCTATTGTGTGTCCATTCTGTCAGGTGGTAACTCACATGAGACACGCTATTGTGTGTCCATTCTGTCAGGTGGTTATTCACATGAGACACGCTATTGTGTGTCCATTCTGTCAGGTGGTTACTCACATGAGACACGCTATTGTGTGTCCATTCTGTCAGGTGGTTATTCACATGAGACACGCTATTGTGTGTCCATTCTGTCAGGTGGTTACTCACATGAGACACACTATTGTGTGTCCATTCTGTCAGGTGGTTACTCACATGAGACACGCTATTGTGTGTCCATTCTGTCAGGTGGTAACTCACATGAGACACGCTATTGTGTGTCCATTCTGTCAGGTGGTTACTCACATGAGACACGCTATTGTGTGTCCATTCTGTCAGGTGGTTACTCACATGAGACACGCTATTGTGTGTCCATTCTGTCAGGTGGTAACTCACATGAGACACGCTATTGTGTGTCCATTCTGTCAGGTGGTTATTCACATGAGACACGCTATTGTGTGTCCATTCTGTCAGGTGGTTACTCACATAAGACACGCTATTGTGTGTCCATTCCGTCAGGTGGTTACTCACATGAGACACGCTATTGTGTGTCCATTCTGTCAGGTGGTTACTCACATGAGACACGCTATTGTGAGTCCATTCTGTCAGGTGGTTATTCACATGAGACACAGTATTGTGTGTCCATTCTGTCAGGTGGTTACTCACATGTGACACGCTATTGTGTGTCCATTCTGTCAGGTGGTTACTAACATGAGACACGCTATTGTGTGTCCACCTATGTCAGACATGGCATCTTCAAACCCAGACCCATCAACCATACCACTAGTACACTGGACTATGCAACCACATTGCCTACATACAAAACCTGGACACAACAACATAGACCGCCTTGAACGTATCCAACATCGCGCTGCTCGTTTCATTACAGGCGATTACAAATCACGGAAAACATGATGTATCACTGAAATGCTTCAATCTCTAAAATTACAGCCCCTTCAGGTGAGACGGTAACAACTACGCCTGATACTCCTGTACAAGATGGCAAAGGGACTGGTAACAGCTATCCCCTCACACCTATACCTAACACCAAGTAAAAAAGGAAGATTGAAAACTTGATGGCTCAACCTCATCCTCATCTAATCCCATAGCAAGTTCCATTGCCGTACACTCCAAATGCTTCAAAGCATCCTGGTGCAATACAGACCAACTCAAAAACTCCTTCTTCAATAGGACAATCATAGACTGGAATCACCTAAACGAGAACCTTGTTCAAGCTGACTCGGTTGAGAGGTTCAGAACCCTCCTCAGCCATGGATCACACTCAGTCTAATTTACCAGCGTTCACCCTCTCTCTCCGTTACGTTAATGCCAGAATTGGTTTCTGCAACGTACCCATACAGATACAGATACAGATACAGATACAGATACAGATACAGATACAGATACAGATACAGATACAGATACAGATACAGATACAGATACAGATACAGATACAGATACAGATACAGATACAGATACAGATACACTAGAATCCAATTGAGACCCGCCCGCGCGTCTTTTCAGTGGAGTTAGAATTGGTTTCTGCAACGTACCCATACAGATACAGATACAGATACAGATACAGATACAGATACAGATACAGATACAGATACAGATACAGATACAGATACAGATACAGACACAGACACAGATACAGATACAGATACAGATACAGATACAGATACAGATACACTAGAATCCAATTGAGACCCGCCCGCGCGTCTTTTCAGTGGAGTTGGAATTGGTTTCTGCAACGTACCCATACAGATACAGATACAGATACAGATACAGATACAGATACAGATACAGATACAGATACAGATACAGATACAGATACAGATACAGATACAGATACAGATACATATACAGATACAGATACAGATACAGATACAGATACAGATACAGATACAGATACAGATACAGATACAGATACAGATACAGATACAGATACAGATACAGATACAGATACAGATACAGATACAGATACAGATACAGATATAGATACAGATACAGATACAGATACAGATACAGATACAGATACAGATACACTAGAATCCAATTGAGATCCGCCCGCGCGTCTTTCCAGTGGAGTGGGACTTACCGAGCTGACACCCTTCTCGCCATCCCCTTGCCATTCTAGCCTGTTGGGGAAGAGATAGAAGTACCGCCGCTGCCACGAGTTCAGGAAGGGGCCTCCCAGCTTGAAGATGTGCCCGTGCATGATGCAGTCCTTGCCCATGGCGTACTCTGCAAGTGAGACAAGGAGACCGGGAGTTTCACGGCCGCATCTGGACGCTGGGTACCAACAGCGGTGAGGTGGAGCGGTGGCCTGAGGCGTGGCCTTCCACAAGGCTGTAACACTGTGATCACACTTGATCCCGCAAGAAGGATCAGGATTCTATTTCATTAGAGGCAGGAATATTCCTATGTGGGACTTAGGAAGAATTTCATTTCGAATTCCAGAAAACAAAAGCTGAAGCATCATAACATCAATGTTCCTATTTCATAAACCAATGTAGTTCATCTACTAGGAAGAATCCATTTCCATCTCTGGACTGAATTTGTGTCTTAATTGTCATAAGTGTAGACATTTTATTTAACACATTGCTCTCTTAATTTAGGAACATTTTATTTAGGAAGATTCCTATACCCTTGTTATGAAATAGAGCCCTGATCCCGCAAGGGCGATCAAAGGGCGATCAAAGGGCGATCAACGCAAGTGTGAACGCTTGCGCGATCAGGATCAGATCTCGGGATCTGATCCTCCTTTTGGGAAGGATCAGACCCGGGTCTGATCCCGCATGCGAGATCAACATGCAAGTGTGGACGCAATGCGGGATCTGATCCTGCGGTTTACAGCGACCACATCCGGCCCATGCCTGGAAAAAACACGCGAAAACAAGTCTTTGTGTACATGTATGTGTTTATGTGTTTCGCGCATCATGGCCGTGCTGACGTTCTACTGCGCATGACTAGTGACCTACGTGGATAACCTTTGGAGAGCGTTTCCGCTGCTCAATGTGCGATCAATGCAGGATCAGGATTTAGTGTGAACGCAGCACTGGATCAGATCCTCCGTGACCGCAGGATCTGATCCTCCTTGCGGGATTAAGTGTGAACGCAGTGTAAGAGTACTGAGCATAGGTGATGGATGCAACAGGGAGTGCCAGGAAGGGATTCTTCTATGAACACCAGCACATAATGTCTATACAGGTCTATACTGTATAAAAGGCCCACCGATGTGGGCTGATGGAGGCATGGGGATGCATGTGAGATATGCCTGCAAAAGAAGGTTTGGTGCAAAGTAGTGGCCCTCCCACTATCAATATTGTTCCTGCACCGATAATAATAATAATAATAATAATAATAATAATAATAATGGACATTTCTAGAGCACCAGAATCCGTCTGCAAAGACGCTCAAGGCACTTCACAACATTATACAGAATCAAAGAAAAAAGACAACGTATGCCATTAATTAGGAAAACTATGATCGAACAAATATGTTTTGAGAGAGGATTTGAAATCCGATATGGCGGACATACTACGGACTTCCTGAGAAAGAACATTCCAGAGGGTAGGACCAGCATGGGAGAAAGCCCGCTCACCCCATAAATTATGGATGTGTGGGACTGCAAGCAGATAAGTATCTGATGATCTGAGACATCTACCGGGTTTGTACTACTTTAGTAAACTGTTATTATATTGTGGTGCAGCAAAAGGCAGGGAGTGAAAAACCAGCAATAATATCTTGTACTTAATTCGTTCAGCAACAGACAGATAATTGGTAAGCACAGCTTCTAGTTCTAGGAACTCTCTTCATAGTGAAATCACTACAGATAAGGGTGCAGATTAATATTTCATAGGTCTGCTGCTGATAGCACTTTGTCCAGTGTCTCTGCGACAGGGACCCGAGCGAGTGGACAGATGCCAAGGTCCAAGGTCAAATGTTCAAAGATCAAATGTTCAAAGGTCAAATGTTCAAAGGTCAAATGTTCAAAGGTCAAATGTTCAAAGGTCAAATGTTCAAAGGTCAAATGTTCAAAGGTCAAATGTTCAAAGGTCAAATGTTCAAAGGTCAAATGTTCAAAGGTCAAATGTTCAAAGGTCAAATGTTCAAAGGTCAGAGGGACCTCACCTCCTTCGTCCATCTTCTTGGCCCGTTTCTTGGCCTCCTGTTTGTCGGCGTCCTGGTTGACTGCATCAAAGACCGTCTCGGCTATCTCCTCCTGCCACCTCTCGGAGATGGTCAGTGGGAAGTCCTTGTAGAGCTCTTGGTCAGACTCAGCCAGCTGCGAGGGGGGGAGGGAATGGACAGCAGCCAGGGGTCAGTCAGAGGGTCTCGCAATGGTCATGTACCCATTGCATTCCCATTCCCGTCAGTTAAAACCCCCTACACACCATTTTCTCGCGACATGGTTGACGGATTGAGCGGAAACTTTCACAGGTGTGTTAATTCATGCGTATGCTGGATTAGACAAAGTATGGATGCGTTTCTAAGACCTTTACCAATGGTGTGTAGGGACTTTAATCTCACTTCAAAAAAATCCTTCCAGTTACCTCTCAGCATCTTTCAGAACTTATGGTACTTTAACCCTAACTGGCATGGAAACCACAACTAACCACACATGGTTTTTTCCTTTGGGAGGATAAGGGCCATGCACAAGGACATTCCACAGCGGGGTTCTTGTGGTAACCTGTGGTTTGTGAGCCTACACCCCTGTGGGCACTGTGGTAAATTGCGGTATACAGTGTGTGTCCTGTGCAGGAGGTGCAAAGCGTTATTAAAGACACCGTAAACTTCCGCAAACTTACCCCAGAGACTCTACTTCCTTTTCATCTCTCCTAGTCTACCTATCAGCTTTCCTCCTGTGATCGTCTTCCATCATTCCTATGTTATCACTTGTCCCCTTCCTAAGCGTTTTCTACCTGCCATTCCGCCTTTGAGAAAGGCCCTGCTAGGATCAGGTCAGACCTCCTAAACGTGAAATCGAAAGCTGACAGAGAGTCACATCCCCGCCTCACCTTAATTCCCTTGACGTCATCCTCATCAAACGAGCCAATGTCGAAAGCATCAGCCGCATTGACCTCCCCACGTGGAGGGATCAGAGGCGGTGTGTACTAGAAGAAGAAGCAATGACAACAACAGTGAGACCCAGGCAATGCGTTCTTTAGTGAGCGTTCTGCGAGCAATGCCAAAACCTCTGTTTACAAGCATGCAAACCACCAAGTATCCACTATTTGGTTAGGCTTTTTTTGATCAGTAGATCCTTACCATCCACTATTTGATTAGGCTTTTTTTGATCAATAGATCCTTACCATCCACTATTTGGTTAGGCTTTTTTTGATCAGTAGATCCTTACCATCCACTATTTGGTTAGGCTTTTTTTGATCAATAGATCCTTACCATCCACTATTTGGATACGCTTTTTTTGATCAGTAGATCCTTACCATCCACTATTTGATTAGGCTTTTTTTGATCAGTAGATCCTTACCATCCACTATTTGGATAGGCTTTTTTTGATCAGTAGATCCTTACCATCCACTATTTGAATAGGCTTTTTTTGATCAGTAGATCCTTACCATCCACTATTTGGTTAGGCTTTTTTTGATCAGTAGATCCTTACCATCCACTATTTGAATAGGCTTTTTTTGATCAGTAGATCCTTACCATCCACTATTTGGATAGGCTTTTTTTGATCAGTAGATCCTTACCATCCACTATTTGGTTAGGCTATTTTTGATCAGTAGATCCTTACCATCCACTATTTGGATAGGCTTTTTTTGATCAGTAGATCCTTACCATACACTATTTGGATACGCTTTTTTTGATCAATAGATCCTTACCATCCACTATTTGATTAGGCTTTTTTTGATCAGTAGATCCTTACCATCCACTATTTGGTTAGGCTTTTTTTGATCAGTAGATCCTTACCATCCACTATTTGGTTAGACTTTTGTTGATCAGTAGATCCTTACCATCCACTATTTGGTTAGGCTTATTTTGATCAGTAGATCCTTACCATCCACTATTTGGTTAGGCTTTTTTTTTATTAGTAGATCCTTAACATCCACTATTTGATTAGGCTTTTTTTGATCAGTAGATCCTTACCATCCACTATTTGGTTAGGCTTTTTTTGATCAGTAGATCCTTACCATCCACTATTTGGTTAGGCTTTTTTTGATCAGTAGATCCTTACCATCCACTATTTGGTTAGGCTTTTTTTGATCAGTAGATCCTTACCATCCACTATTTGGTTAGGCTTATTTTGATCAGTAGATCCTTACCATCCACTATTTGGATAGGCTTTTTTTGATCAGTAGATCCTTACCATACACTATTTGGATAGGCTTTTTTGATCAGTAGATCCTTACCATCCACTATTTGGTTAGGCTTTTTTTGATCAGTAGATCCTTACCATCCACTATTTGGTTAGGCTTTTTTTGATCAGTAGATCCTTACCATCCACTATTTGGATAGGCTTTTTTTGATCAGTAGATCCTTACCATCCACTATTTGGATAGGCTTTTTTTGATCAGTAGATCCTTACCATACACTATTTGGATAGGCTTTTTTGATCAGTAGATCCTTACCATCCACTATTTGGTTAGGCTTTTTTTGATCAGTGGATCCTTACCATCCACTATTTGGTTAGGCTTTTTTTGATCAGTAGATCCTTACCATCCACTATTTGGATAGGCTTTTTTTGATCAGTAGATCCTTACCATACACTATTTGGATAGGCTTTTTTGATCAGTAGATCCTTACCATCCACTATTTGGTTAGGCTTTTTTTGATCAGTAGATCCTTACCATCCACTATTTGGTTAGGCTTTTTTTGATCAGTAGATCCTTACCATCCACTATTTGGATAGGCTTTTTTTGATCAGTAGATCCTTACCATCCACTATTTGGTTAGGCTTTTTTTGATCAGTAGATCCTTACCATCCACTATTTGGTTAGGCTTTTTTTGATCAGTAGATCCTTACCATCCACTATTTGGTTAGGCTTTTTTTGATCAGTAGATCCTTACCATCCACTATTTGGTTAGGCTTTTTTTGATCAGTAGATCCTTACCATTCACTATTTGGTTAGGCTTTTTTTGATCAGTAGATCCTTACCATCCACTTTTTGGTTAGGCTTTTTTTGATCAGTAGATCCTTACCATTCACTATTTGGTTAGGCTTTTTTTGATCAGTAGATCCTTACCATCCACTATTTGGTTAGGCTTTTTTTGATCAGTAGATCCTTACCATCCACTATTTGGTTAGGCTTTTTTTGATCAGTAGATCCTTACCATCCAGCTCTTCTCAGGTCAAGAGAGATTCCACATGGTATTCCACACAACTCACCTTCTGGTAGGAGACTTGGATCCAGTCCACTCCCTTGAAGAAGGGGTGCTCCTTCAGCTCAGTGGCCCCCCGCCCCATGCAGCCTAACCTCTCAGGCACCTCCCGCTTGAGCAGACCCTCCAACAGGGACCTCATCTCCTCCGTCATGGACTCGGGGAACTCCACATCCTGATGAGAATGGGAGTGGGGGGAAAGAAAGAAAGATCATTTCTTTGAGCTATTATGACTTTGCCTCAGTGAGAATGTCATTCCTGATGGGTGGGGGAAACTCTCACTGACTTTCTCCAAGGGTTCTGACGAGGCACCCGCGGCCTTATTTATCCAGTTTGTGTCCTGCAATCTGATCCTTGCAGTTCATGCAAAGTCCGATTGAATTGGGTGCAACTTGAGTTTAGCACACACATCTATGGAAGCAGCTACGCTAGGAGCTCAGCCAAGCCTCTGCATGATCACATGGATAATACTACACACACTGCCCAATCCGTGGTGGGAATCCGCCAATCTCCTGACAATGCAGGTAGGCCACATACTGACGCCACATACTGACGCGCTCGAAGCCATGCATGATCAATACAAGCCAGAGATTCTGACACTGCATACCACTTGCTCTGTATTGTGTGGTTGTGTTTTCCACGAAACGGTGAATAGCAGCTTACCATGGTCAAGGTCATCCTGTCTATTTCGTGCTTATCCTTTGTCTTGTGCTGCCTGAATGGGCTGTGTCTACAAAATCAAAGCAGAAGAAAAATAACATTTAGGCTTTCAACCATGAACAGCAGCATCACTGGTCAGGCTGTGATTTGGGATTTGGCCATACCCAATGGCTGTGACTGTGGCTACAGTATGTTACTGCATCTACGTTGTCTTTACTGTGGATGATCGAGGGACAGCGCGCTGCACCAAGGGAGAGAGTGTGCTGGCACGTCCCACAGCACAACGGTCGTCGATCAGGCCGTGGAATTCCACCCACTATCTTCACCACAAACTGTACGCTTGGTTGGGGCTGACAACCTCAAAGATTTGATGGCATGGAGTAGAGGCTAATCTACGGTCAAAGGCTGCCAGTACAGGAGCCACTCAGACACACGAACAGTCATGCTATGCTCCATTAATGACACACAATATGCCCTTTTCTTTGAACGGATAATCCCTTAACAAAAGCCACACCGATGTCCGAGTTTTGACTCACTGGTACACATTGTTTACCCTTATTGATTTATTTCACAGATTGTTCCCGATTGTTTTAGCGAGTTTTGAAACTGAAGCACTGTTAAAAAAAAAACCAACCCTGTATGGCAGTCAAAGGGTGCTGATAAAATGCCTAGTGCGAAGTGTTTAAGTAGATCTCTCCAGCTCATGAGTACGACTTCAAGATGCAATGACAACGGAACATCAGGAGACGTCTAGAGAAAGCCTTCGGGCACTGCATTTAGATGGAAACTCACCCTTTCAACAACTTGTACAGCATGCAGCCAAATGAGAACCAGTCCGCGCTGGAGTCGTAAGCCGTTCCCTTGGAAAGTACCTCAGGGGCCATGTAGCCATGAGTTCCTCTGTAACGGACAAAGTGGGCAAAACATCATTTCCATTATTATTTCATTGTAGGTTGTGTTCGTCCATCGTTGGATGAAACCCTCCCCAAGCACTTTCCATTCGGTTCTATCATACTCCAGTGAACTGCTACCCGGTAGCATTGCACGGCATGGTTTGACAAGCACGGCATGGTTTGACAAGCACGGCATGGTTTGACAAGCACGGCATGGTTTGACAAGCACGGCATGGTTTGACAAGCACGGCATGGTTTGACAAGCACGGCATGGTTTGACAAGCACGGCATGGTTTGACAAGCACGGCATGGTTTGACAAGCACGGCATGGTTTGACAAGCACGGCATGGCTTGAAAAGCACAGCATGGTTTGACAAGCACGGCATGGCTTGAAAAGCACGGCATGGTTTGACAAGCACGGCATGGTTTGACAAGCACGGCATGGTTTGACAAGCACGGCATGGTTTGACAAGCACTGCATGGTTTGACAAGCACGGCATGGTTTGATAAGCACGGCATGGTTTGACAAGCACGGCATGGTTTGACAAGCACGGCATGGTTTGACAAGCACTGCATGGTTTGACAAGCAAGGCATGGTTTGACAAGCACGGCTAATAAAATATATTCATGCTAATAAAATGAACTACATTAACAAGTTTTCTCAGAAAGTGATGTTAACATTTCAGGACGATCTGTGAGCTGAGGGCTAGTTTGTAAATATCAACTTTATATAAATTTTTAAACATTTATTTTAAACTAAACATTTAGTGGGCCTGACGTTTCGATCCTAGCAGGACCTTTCTCAAAGGTAGAGTCTGTCTTTGAGAAAGGTCCTCCTAGGATCAAAACGTCAGGCCAACTAAATTTTGAGATTTGCATTTTGGTAAATTTAGTCAGTAAGCAGTTTGCAACATTATATAACTTTAAGTTATCTTGTATTCTTGTTAGGTGCACTGCCCATCTCCATTTCATTTCCTTGATTTTCTCTATGACAACTTTGACCTTTGTTACTTGCCTAATGTAGGTATGTCTGATTTTGTCCCGCAATGAAACATTAAGCATTCGTCTTCCCATAGCTCTCTGTGTTGTTATCAGTTTCTGTTACATCTCTTCAGTGGTTGCCCATGTCTCTGCCCGGTAAGTCACTGTAGTAAGGATGCACTGATTGAAGATCCTTCTTCTAGATGACAGTGGTATTTCATTGTCAGTAAGTATGCTTTTGTATTTTCCAAAACCCCTCAACTCTCCCTTGCCATAACAGATTGAATGAAATTTGGCCTAGGCTTCTGACCACAGAAAGGGGAGCTGTTAATAGGTTGATACTAGTTGATACTAGGTGATACTTGTTTGAACTTCTTCTTTTTGATGGTGTCTCCCATTTTTAATGTTTGTCCAAAACATGAGGAGAGACAATTCTTGAAAAGGGTTCCCACCCAAGGAGCAACAGATTCCTGCGCCGTTGTCCAAACTGACTGGAACGGAGACATTCCCCCCTTTATATACTGTACCAGCAGTTGAGAACACCTGTCCTCTAACAGAATCGCATCAATGAAACACACTCACTGAAGAGGATGGACAAGAAACATGGTATCATTGTAGCATCCCTTCAAGAACCACTATCTCATGAAATTTCATGGTAAAAATTGACCACTTTTATTGATTAAGCTTCTGTGCCAACTGCCTTGTGTTTTTCATCAACCTATTAACAGCTCCCCTTTCTGTGGTCAGAAACCTAGGCTAAATTTCATTCAATCCGTTATGGCTAGGGACAAAAAAAATCTGCTTACAATAGCAGACAATTGTGTGCTTACGATACCTCATGGGTGAGCACGGTCTTTCTGGTCTCTGTACTTGCTCAGTTCGTGTTAACTATGCGCATTTGCTTATGGAGAAAGCATGACATTTCTTAGCTTTGGTACTTGAAGTAAATGGTACCATTGGCAAGAAATATGATTCCATAAAATGAAGTGTTCATGCGATATGGGGCTAGTCAAGTATTTCAAAGAGGTTTTGCCCTTACTTGACGTGGTAAACACTGAATGCTCAGTGCTTTTGCCCGGTGCCTGATAAAAAATATTTCAGGCAGCTCGGGCGGGTTTCGAACCCGCGACTCCCGAATTCTAGTACGGACGTCTTAACCACTGGACCACCAGTCAAGTATTGTTATGGAGGCCAATATGTACTTGTAATGCATGTACATATTAAATCTTTGTGGGTTCTGAAGAGAACCTAGGGATTCAACAGTCCTGAGACTGACTATCACAAAGACTGCGCGTTTTACACATACATCTAGATGCCCCGTAACCCACTTTTTTTTACACGAACTACGAAACCACCCGGTGAGTCAAGCCCCGGTGACCTGCCAAAAAGTGTCCCTGCCAAATACTGTCCGCTCATTAGCATACTGATCGCTGATTGGTTAGCGTTAGGACTAGGATTAGGGTCGTAAGGGTTAGGGTTTGGATTAGAATTAGGATTGGGATTAGGATTAGGGTTAGGATTAGGGTTGTTTGGGTTAGGGTTAGCGTTACGATTACAGTTAGGGTCCAACGGTACCAAAGTGCCCAACGTTGCGTGTGTTAGGCCAGCAACCATACACAATGCGTCATACGTGTGTAGTGCGCAACCATACCCCAACCACGGTGGTTGAATGTCATACGTATTGGACCAATCAGCGATCAGTATGCTAATGAGTGGACACTATTTGGCAGGGGACACTATTTGGCATGACACCGGGCTCCCTATAGCAGGACCGGGCACTCCCGATGGTGCCAACTTACACGCTTGCGTGCGGCTTCTTCTTGGAGAAGTCACAGGCCAGACCGAGATCCGAGATGCGGACGTGGCCGTTCTCGTCCAGCAGGATGTTGGCTGGTTTCAGGTCGCGGTAGACCACGCTGCGATTGTGCATGTGCTCCAGGCCGAGCATGATCTCCGAGGCGTAGAACTGCACCTCCTTCTCTGAGAAGACGCCGTGCTGCGACAGGTGGTAGTGCAGATCCCCACCTGGGTGAGAGAAGCAGCAGACAGGCACAAATGAAGATGACTCGGGATTGACTAGGATTGGAGGTGGGGAATAAGGGCTAGGGCTTAGGGGCTAAGGGGATGATTGGCTAATGGGGTAAGATGGTAAGGGGCTAAGGGGCTAAGGAGGTAAGAAGCTAAGGGGCTAAGGAGGTAAGGAGCAAAGGGGATGATGGACTAATGGGCTAAGGGGCTAAGGGGCTAAGGAGGTAAGGGGGTAAGGAGGTAAGGGGGTAAGGGGGTAAGGGGCTAAGGGGCTAATGGGATGAGGGGATAATGGGGCAAAGGGGTAAGGGGCTAGGGAATATGGACTATGGGTTAGGGGCAAGAGGGTAGTGGCTAGGAGCTAGAGGCTAGTGGCAAGGGGCTAGAGGTTAGGAGCTACAGGCTAGGGACAAGGGGTGGGGGAAAAGGCTTATGATTAATGGCTGCAATCTTGTACAGACTGACAGGCAAACTTTTCATGTCCGCTGGTTTGAGCTGCTGTAATTGGCTATGGCTACCTATTTCAGATGTCAGATGTGTATGCTATCCTTCAAGTATGTTGACTGCATCACTAAGGGCAAACATTTGCTTTGTAATTATGTTGCAACAAAGAGATACACATCCTAGGCCTGGAGCCTGCTTCAGTATTTACAGAGCTCCCTAAGAGCGAGGCTTGTGTTCTTAGCCCAAAAGACTGACTTTTAGATTACAAATGGAATCAGGTCATAACACTAATAGCACACAAATGGGTTTGCCCTCCTGAGCTGTGCACTCAGTCTCCAAGGTGATTGCAAGGACACATGGTCACAGTTAATGCATAGTCAAGGTACGGGTGTACCGTATGAATCTATAAACAAATGCATGCATATTTGTTTTATGAATGGATAACACATGTACCAGAATATAAGTAGTGGGAAGCATAACCTGCAGTGCTCCAGCATTTTCGCAATAAGATTCAGGCTTTAATGTATGAGCAGCGCGGAATATCAGCCGCACCATTGTAACATTTCTTAAACGATGTCGTAACAGTCAATATAGGAAGGTTTGCGGTGAACACCATGTATCGGGTCTCTTAAAGGAAGAGGTATGGTTCTGAAAAGAACCTGAGGGTAACTCGACGTTTCGACCAGTATGCTCTGGCCGTCATCAGGAGATGACGGCCATTCTCCTGATGACATTCTCCTGATGACGGCCAGAGCATACTGGTCGAAACGTCGAGTTACCCTCAGGTTCTTTTCAGAACCATACCTCTTTCTTTAAGAGACCTGATACATGGTGTTCACCGCAAACCTTCCTATATTGATTCACCCACCATGCAAAGCCTTAAGTCTCATTTAACGATGTCGTCTTCATTATTATACTGCGAATGGAGTCAGGTGCCGAAAATATAATCAAAATGACATTTAGTCTATTAATTTCAATGTCTCCAACAACATTTCTGGATTTTTTGTATTTTTTTTTAGCAGTAGTATAATAGCAAGATATTTTCTTGAGGAATATCCAATAATTTCAATTTTTGATGGCAGGGGCAGGGACGGGGCGGGACGGGGGCGGGACGGGGGCGGGATGGGGGCGGGACTGGGGAGGGACGGGGCAGGGGCAGGGGCAGGAGCAGAGCAAGGGGCAGGGCCAGGGCCAGGGGCAGGAGCAGGGGCAGGAGCAAAGACAGGGGCAGAGGCAGGGGCAGAGGCAGGGGCAGGGGCAGGGGCAGGGGTAGCGCCAGGCCAGGGGCAGGAGCAGGAGCAGGGGCAGGAGCAGGGGCAGGAGCAGGGGCAGGGCAGGGGCAGGGCAGGGGCAGGGCAGGGGCAGGGCAGGGGCAGGGGCAGGGGCAGGGGCAGGGGCAGCGGCAGGGGCAGCGGCAGGGGCAGGGCAGGGGCAGGGGCAGGGCAGGGGCAGGGGCAGGGGCAGGGGCAGGGGCAGGGGCAGGGGCAGGGGCAGGGGCAGCGGCAGGGGCAGGGGCAGGGGCAGCGGCAGGGGCAGGGGCAGCGGCAGGGGCAGCGGCAGGGGCAGGGCAGGGGCAGGGCAGGGGCAGGGGCAGGGGCAGGGGCAGGGGCAGGGGCAGGGGCAGGGGCAGGGGCAGGGGCAGGGGCAGGGGCAGGGGCAGGGGCAGGGGCAGGGGCAGGGGCAGGGGCAGGGGCAGGGGCAGGGGCAGGGGCAGGGGCAGGGGCAGGGGCAGGGGCAGGGGCAGGGGCAGGGGCAGGGGCAGGGGCAGGTCCAGGGGAAAGGCCAGGCCAGGGGCAGGGGCAGGGTGGATTGGAGGCACCAGTCAGAAACTTACTGCCGTTTCTTAGTAAGAAAGATTTGTGCAACATTTATGTATCACTAGAATATAGTTTATAAGCTTTTGGCATGGATTGGCAGAATGTGACTTACCGTTCATCAGGTCAAGAATAAAGCATAGCTTGTCAGGTGTCTGGAATGCATAAGTCATGCACACTATGAATGGACTGTCATTCTGCAGGAGGGGGAGAAATCAGAGAGGTTCTTCTTTAATGGAGATGAACTCAATTGGTCATCATGACAGGTTCTTCTCTAATGAAGATGAACTCAATTGGTCATCATGACAGGTTCTTCTCTAATGGAGATGAACTTAATTGGTCATCATGACAGGTTCTTCTCTAATGGAGATGAACTCAATTGGTCATCATGACAGGTTCTTCTCTAATGAAGATGAACTCAATTGGTCATCATGACAGGTTCTTCTTTAATGAAGATGAACTCAATTGGTCATCATGACAGGTTCTTCTCTAATGAAGATGAACTCAATTGGTCATCATGACAGGTTCTTCTCTAATGGAGATGAACTCAATTGGTCATCAAGACAGGTTCTTCTCTAATGGAGATGAACTCAATTGGTCATCATGACAGGTTCTTCTCTAATGGAGATGAACTCAATTGGTCATCATGACAGGTTCTTCTCTAATGAAGATGAACTCAATTGGTCATCATGACAGGTTCTTCTCTAATGGAGATGAACTCAATTGGTCATCATGACAGGTTCTTCTCTAATGGAGATGAACTCAATTTGTCATCATGACAGGTTCTTCTCTAATGCAGATGAACTCAATTGGTCATCGTGACAGGTTCTTCTCTAACGGAGATGAACTCAATTGGTCATTATGACAGATTCTTCTCTAATGAAGATGACCTCAATTGGTCATCATGACAGGTTCTTCTCTAATGGAGATGAACTAAATTGGTCATCAAGACAGGTTCTTCTCTAATGAAGATGAACTCAATTGGTCATCATGACAGGTTCTTCTCTAATGGAGATGAACTCAATTGGTCATCATGACAGGTTCTTCTCTAATGGAGATGAACTTAATTGGTCATCATGACAGGTTCTTCTCTAATGGAGATGAACTCAATTGGTCATCATGACAGGTTCTTCTCTAATGGAGATGAACTCAATTGGTCATCATGACAGGTTCTTCTCTAATGAAGATGAACTCAATTGGTCATCATGACAGGTTCTTCTCTAATGGAGATGAACTCAATTGGTCATCATGACAGGTTCTTCTCTAATGGAGATGAACTCAATTGGTCATCATGACAGGTTCTTCTCTAATGGAGATGAACTCAATTGGTCATCATGACAGGTTCTTCTCTAACGGAGATGAACTCAATTGGTCATCATGACAGGTTCTTCTCTAATGGAGATGAACTCAATTGGTCATCATGACAGGTTCTTCTCTAATGAAGATGAACTCAATTGGTCATCATGACAGGTTCTTCTCTAATGAAGATGAACTCAATTGATCATCATGACAGGTTCTTCTCTAATGGAGATGAACTCAATTAGTCATCATGACAGGTTCTTCTCTAATGAAGATGAACTCAATTGGTCATCAAGACAGGTTCTTCTCTAATGAAGATGAACTCAATTGGTCATCAAGACAGGTTCTTCTCTAATGGAGATGAACTCAATTGGTCATCAAGACAGGTTCTTCTCTAATGGAGATGAACTTAATTGGTCATCATGACAGGTTCTTCTCTAATGGAGATGAACTCAATTGGTCATCATGACAGGTTCTTCTCTAATGGAGATGAACTCAATTGGTCATCATGACAGGTTCTTCTCTAATGAAGATGAACTCAATTGGTCATCATGACAGGTTCTTTTCTAACGGAGATGAACTCAATTGGTCATCATGACAGGTTCTTCTCTAATGAAGATGAACTCAATTGGTCATCATGACAGGTTCTTCTCTAATGAAGATGAACGCAATTGGTCATCATGACAAGTTCTTCTCTAATGGAGATGAACTTAATTGGTCATCATGACAGGTTCTTCTCTAATGAAGATGAACTCAATTGGTCATCATGACAGGTTCTTCTCTAATGGAGATGAACTTAATTGGTCATCATGACAGGTTCTTCTCTAATGGAGATGAACTCAATTGGTCATTATGACAGGTTCTTCTCTAATGAAGATGAACTCAATTGGTCATCATGACAGGTTCTTCTCTAATGAAGATGAACTCAATTAGTCATCATGACAGGTTCTTCTCTAATGAAGATGAACTCAATGGTCATCATGACAGGTTCTTCTCTAATGAAGATGAACTCAATTGGTCATCATGACAGGTTCTTATCTAATGAAGATGAACTCTATTGGTCATCATGACAGGTTCTTCTCTAATGAAGATGACCTCAATTGGTCATCATGACGGTTCTTCTCTAATGGAGATGAGCTCAATTGGTCATCATGACGGTTCTTCTCTAATGAAGATGAACTTAATTGGTCATCATGATAGGTTCTTCTCTAAAGAAGATGAACTCAATTGGTCATCATGACAGGTTCTTCTCTAATGGAGATGAACTCAATTGGTCATCATGACAGGTTCTTCTCTAATGGAGATGAGCTCAATTGGTCATCATGACGGTTCTTCTCTAATGAAGATGAACTTAATTGGTCATCATGATAGGTTCTTCTCTAAAGAAGATGAACTCAATTGGTCATCATGACAGGTTCTTCTCTAATGGAGATGAACTCAATTGGTCATCATGACAGGTTCTTCTCTAATGGAGATGAACTCAATTGGTCATCATGACAGGTTCTTCTCTAATGAAGATGAACTCAATTGGTCATCATGACAGGTTCTTCTCTAATGGAGATGAACTCAATTGGTCATCATGACAGGTTCTTCTCTAATGAAGATGAACTCAATTGGTCATGATGACAGGTTCTTCTTTAAAGAAGATGAACTCAATTGGTCATCATGACAGGTTCTTCTCTAATGGAGATGAACTCAATTGGTCATGATGACAGGTTCTTCTTTAAAGAAGATGAACTCAATTGGTCATCATGACAGGTTCTTCTCTAATGGAGATGAACTCAATTGGTCATCATGACAGGTTCTTCTCTAATGGAGATGAACTCAATTGGTCATCATGACAGGTTCTTCTCTAACAGAGATGAACTCAATTGGTCATCATGACAGGTTCTTCTCTTATGGAGATGAACTCAATTGGTCATCATGACAGGTTCTTCTCTAATGGAGATGAACTCAATTGGTCATCATGACAGGTTCTTCTCTAACAGAGATGAACTCAATTGGTCATCATGACAGGTTCTTCTCTAATGGAGATGAACTCAATTGGTCATCATGACAGGTTCTTCTCTAATGGAGATGAACTCAATTGGTCATCATGACAGGTTCTTCTCTAATGGAGATGAACTCAATTGGTCATCATGACAGGTTCTTCTCTAATGGAGATGAACTCAATTGGTCATCATGACAGGTTCTTCTCTAATGGAGATGAACTCAATTGGTCATCATGACAGGTTCTTCTCTAATGAAGATGAACTCAATTGGTCATCATGACAGGTTCTTCTCTAATGGAGATGAACTCAATTGGTCATCATGACAGGTTCTTCTCTAATGAAGATGAACTCAATTGGTCATCATGACAGGTTCTTCTCTAATGGAGATGAACTCAATTAGTCATCATGACAGGTTCTTCTCTAATGGAGATGAACTCAATTGGTCATCATGACAGGTTCTTCTCTAATGGAGATGAGCTCAATTGGTCATCATGACGGTTCTTCTCTAATGAAGATGAACTAAATTGGTCATCATGACAGGTTCTTCTCTAATGGAGATGAACTCAATTGGTCATCATGACAGGTTCTTCTCTAATGAAGATGAACTCAATTGGTCATCATGACAGGTTCTTCTCTAATGAAGATGACCTCAATTGGTCATGATGACAGGTTCTTCTTTAAAGGAGATGAACTCAATTGGTCATCATGACAGGTTCTTCTCTAATGGAGATGAACTCAATTGGTCATCATGACAGGTTCTTCTCTAATGAAGATGAACTCAATTGGTCATCATGACAGGTTCTTCTCTAATGGAGATGAACTCAATTGGTCACCATGACAGGTTCTTCTCTAATGGAGATGAACTTAATTGGTCATCATGACAGGTTCTTCTCTAATGAAGATGAACTCAATTGGTCATCATGACAGGTTCTTCTCTAATGGAGATGAACTTAATTGGTCATCATGACAGGTTCTTCTCTAATGGAGATGAACTCAATTGGTCATTATGACAAGTTCTTCTCTAATGGAGATGAACTCAATTGGCCATCATGACAGGTTCTTCTCTAATGGAGATGAACTCAATTGGTCATCATGACAGGTTCTTCTCTAATAGAGATGAACTCAATTGGTCATCATGACAGGTTCTTCTCTAATGAAGATGAACTCAATTGGTCATCATGATAGGTTCTTCTCTAATGAAGATGAACTCAATTGGTCATCATGACAGGTTCTTCTCTAATGGAGATGAACTCAATTGGTCATCATGACAGGTTCTTCTCTAATGGAGATGAACTCAATTGGTCATCATGACAGGTTCTTCTCTAATGAAGATGAACTCAATTGGTCATCATGACAGGTTCTTCTCTAATGGAGATGAACTTAATTGGTCATCATGACAGGTTCTTCTCTAATGAAGATGAATTCAATTGGTCATCATGGCAGGTTCTTCTCTTATGAAGATGAACTCAATTGGTCATCATGACAGGTTCTTCTCTAATGAAGATGAATGCAATTGGTCATCATGACAAGTTCTTCTCTAATGGAGATGAACTCAATTGGACATCATGACAGGTTCTTCTCTAATGGAGATGAACTTAATTGGTCATCATGACAGGTTCTTCTCTAATGGAGATGAACTCAATTGGCCATCATGACAGGTTCTTCTCTAATGGAGATGAACTTAATTGGTCATCATGACAGGTTCTTCTCTAATGGAGATGAACTCAATTGGCCATCATGACAGGTTCTTCTCTAATGAAGATGAACTCAATTGGCCATCATGACAGGTTCTTCTCTAATGGAGATGAACTTAATTGGTCATCATGACAGGTTCTTCTCTAATGGAGATGAACTCAATTAGTCATCATGACAGGTTCTTCTCTAATGGAGATGAACTCAATTGGTCATCATGACAGGTTCCTCTCTAATGAAGATGAACTCAATTGGTCATCATGACAGGTTCTTCTCTAATGGAGATGAACTCAATTGGTCATCATGACAGGTTCTTCTCTAATGGAGATGAACTCAATTGGTCATCATGACAGGTTCTTCTCTAATGAAGATGAACTCAATTGGTCATCATGACAGGTTCTTCTCTAATGGAGATGAACTCAATTGGTCATCATGACAGGTTCTTCTCTTATGGAGATGAACTCAATTGGTCATCATGACAAGTGAAATTGATTCATTTGATTGATCTATGAAGTTGTGCAAATTGGACATTATCTTGTAAATGAATGAAATCTAATTAAAATCTGCTGTATTTTGGGTCAATTAATTTCATGTCTTCAAATGATTAATTTGTCCCATTATGCTGAAGGTTGCGTCCGGTAGATTTAAATGGGTCGCATTCATTAGATTCATTCATTAAAATTCATGAATCCATTGATCCATTGGACAAAGCCATCGGTATGATAAGGAGAGAAATTGAAAATTGAATTCAAGACATGAAATGAATGTGACATCTTGTCCCCCAAAAAAGGACATCGTCTCAAGAATTAAACATTAATTCATGAAAAAAATTAAACAAAGAGTTTTACAAATCAGTAGAATGCAGCCCTGTGACAAAATTAAAACAATTGGACACCATTCTATCAATGAACTGAAAGACATTGGCTGCATGATATTTTGATAATCACTCAGGGTTTGCGGTGACACCATGTATAACGTCTCTTAAAGAAGAGATGTGGTTCTGAAAAGAACCTGAGTGGTAACTCGACATTTCGACCAGTATGCTCTGGCCTACATTCTCCTGATGACGGCCAGAGCATACTGGTCGAAACGTCGAGTTACCACTCCGAACCACACCTCTTCTTTAAAAGACCTTATACATGTACATGGTGTCACCGCAAACCCTCCTATATTGATTAACCCACCATGCAAAGCCTTCAGTCTTATTTATCAATAGTTACATTTCCGCACAGGAAATGAACAGTAAATGCTCATATAAACCTCTTGGAATGATTTGCTGAAGGGCAGAATAAAAGAAACACTATCAGCATGCCTTTGATAAAAGGTGCTGCTGGGATAAAAACAGCAGGATTTTTTTTTTTTTTTTTAAATAAGAATTTTACAATTGTTGCTATTTTTATTTCAGTAAGTAGATTGGCCAATTTTAGTACCAAATTGTATCAAATTAAAATCACAGTCATGAACTTTGGATATTACAACCAATGTACATCCTGATCTGGCACAATATTTTTTTCAAATGTTTTCCCGATTTAATTCTTGACGAAATAATCAAATGTGGTGCGAAATGAGATGAGAGAAAAGGGGAGAGGCAGCTAATGTGTGGGGGAGGGGCTGACCTGAAGCCAGACACCTCATCAAATATGCCAGGCTGAAGACAGTTCCTAAAGCCCCACACCAGTTACCGTGGGCACAAATTGAAAAAAGGGGATGCACGCAGTGGCTGCTGCATTAATTAGATTGATAGGGGCTAGTTACATGTACACTACAATGCATGTACATGCAGCCATGACCTCTCTAATTCATTCCCAGTGTGAATAACACTGTCTTCATTTGGAAACACGTACATGTACCTGTATATGAGGTGTAGAGAATGTAAAGGAGTTATGTTCATAGGTAAAATGTACATGTTGTGTACATTTACATGGAAAGTACGGTATATGAGGTTTGGACACAGCTGCACAAGTACATGGACATAGTGTACATGTACATGTGGAAGCTCCAGGACATGTACATGTATGTGTACATGTACATGTCAATGTGCTTGATTATGGCCATATTTAGAATGTACATGTACAGTAGATCTACATGTATGTACATTGACAGTACATGTACATGAGCTTTGGACACAGTGCGCCTAAGTACATGCACATGGATGTAGCCCATGTGAACATGTGGAAAAACATGTAAAATACATGTCAATGTGCATGTCTATGGACCTTGTACTTGTACATGGCCAGAACATGCATACATGTGCCAGTACATGTGTAGCTGTACATGTACATGTACATGTATACGTGTGTATAATTATTATATGGATAATTTCATAAATCAGGGGTCCACCTTGGGTCCATTCAGCTTTTCTACTTGTACATATGTACCGGTAATACATCTACTGAAACAACTTCATGAATCATTCTGTCAATTAAACAGTATATCATACTGTCCATGTTTAATACATGTATACTCTTCAATTTACAAAGTGGTTACATTGTTACAATAATTATTACATGCAGGGAAGCTGAATGGTTTCATATGAAAGTGGAGACACAAAAATGTCACAAGTTGGAACCGTGATTTATGAAATCAACCATTCACATGTCTAGAGTATAGACCATAATTATACATGTACATGGTACATGGGCTATTGATGTATACATGTGCAGTTCTACAGTATATGGATATGTACACACAATGTACTGTACATGTAGTGTTTATTAAATACTTTATGCATATGTACGTACATACACAATACACAGAGAACAGCAATAGCAGTGCATTATGCAAGTATGAATAATGAAATACACACTGTACATACTATAGGCAAGTGTTTCCCATCAGAATACAAGCAAAATCATGCTTCACTAGTTAAACAGTGTACAACACAATATTAATCTGTATTGTCAATTGCAAATCGTTGTAACAATACCAGGTTCAATGAGGTGTGAAAGTGTCTTTCCTTGAGGGAAGACAAACAACTGATAACAAATGAGGCCTGACCTACAATGTACATAATGAACGAATGGAGCAGACCTCGTATAGCAAACACATGAATGAGGACCAGATATCCCCTCCTATAGATGCCCAGGGTGGAGATGGCCGTTCCATATACACCCAGATATCCCCTCCTATAGATGCCCAGGGTGGAGATGGCTGTTCCATATACACCCAGATATCCCCTCCTATAGATGCCCAGGGTGGAGATGGTCGTTCCATATACACCCAGATATCCCCTCCTATAGATGCCCAGGGTAGAGATGACCGTTCCATATACACCCAGATATCCCCTCCTATAGATGCCCAGGGTGGAGATGACCGTTCCATATACACCCAGATATCCCCTCCTATAGATGCCCAGGGTGGAGATGGCCGTTCCACATACACCCAGATATCCCCTCCTATAGATGCCCAGAGTGGAGATGGCCATTCCATACACACCCAGATATCCCCTCCCATAGATGCCCAGGGTGGAGATGGCTGTTCCATATACACCCAGATATCCCCTCCTATAGATGCCCAGGGTGGAGATGGCCGTTCCATATACACCCAGATATCCCCTCCTATAGATGCCCAGGGTGGAGATGGCCGTTCCATATACACCCAGATATCCCCTCCCATAGATGCCCAGGGTGGAGATGACCGTTCCATATACACCCAGATATCCCCTCCTATAGATGCCCAGGGTGGAGATGGCCATTCCATATACACCCAGATATCCCCTCCTATAGATGCCCAGGGTAGAGATGGCCATTCCATACACACCCAGATATCCCCTCCTATAGATGCCCAGAGTGGAGATGGCCATTCCATACACACCCAGATATCCCCTCCTATAGATGCCCAGGGTGGAGATAGCCATTCCATATACACCCAGATATCCCCTCCTATAGATGCCCAGGGTTGAGATGGCCGTTCCATATACACCCAGATATCCCCTCCTATAGATGCCCAGGGTAGAGATGACCGTTCCATATACACCCAGATATCCCCTCCTATAGATTCCCAGGGTGGAGATGACCGTTCCATATACACCCAGATATCCCCTCCTATAGATGCCCAGGGTGGAGATGACCGTTCCACATACACCCAGATATCCCCTCCTATAGATGCCCAGGGTGGAGATGGCCGTTCCACATACACCCAGATATCCCCTCCTATAGATGCCCAGGGTGGAGATGGCCGTTCCATATACACCCAGATATCCCCTCCTATAGATGCCCAGGGTAGAGATGGCCGTTCCATATACACCCAGATATCCCCTCCTATAGATGCCCAGGGTGGAGATGACCGTTCCATATACACCCAGATATCCCCTCCTATAGATGCCCAGGGTGGAGATGGCCGTTCCATATACACCCAGATATCCCCTCCTATAGATGCCCAGGGTGGAGATGGCCGTTCCATATACACCCAGATATCCCCTCCTATAGATGCCCAGGGTGGAGATGGCCGTTCCATATACACCCAGATATCCCCTCCTATAGATGCCCAGGGTAGAGATGGCCGTTCCATATACACCCAGATATCCCCTCCTATAGATACCCAGGGTGGAGATGGCCGGTCCATATACACCTAGATATCCCCTCCTATAGATGCCCAAGGTGGAGATGGCCGTTCCATATACACCCAGATATCCCCTCCTATAGATGCCCAGTGTGGAGATGGCCGTTCCATATACACCCAGATATCCCCTCCTATAGATGCCCAGTGTGGAGATGGCCGTTCCATATACACCCAGATATCCCCTCCTATAGATGCCCAGGGTGGAGATGGCCGTTCCATATACACCCAGATATCCCCTCCTATAGATGCCCAGTGTGGAGATGGCCGTTCCATATACACCCAGATATCCCCTCCTATAGATGCCCAGGGTGGAGATGGCCATTCCTACCTATAGATGCCCAGGGTGGAGATGGCCGTTCCATACACACCCAGATATCCCCTCCTATAGATGCCCAGGGTGGAGATGGCCGTTCCATATACACTCAGATATCCCCTCCTATAGATGCCCAGGGTGGAGATGGCCGTTCCATATACACCCAGATATCCCCTCCTATAGATGCCCAGTGTGGAGATGGCCGTTCCATATACACCCAGATATCCCCTCCTATAGATGCCCAGGGTGGAGATGGCCGTTCCATATACACCCAGATATCCCCTCCTATAGATGCCCAGGGTGGAGATGGCCGTTCCATATACACCCAGATATCCCCTCCTATAGATGCCTAGGGTGGAGATGACCTTACCTCACTGACTAGAGACAGCATGATGCGCTCATTCAGTGCTAAGGATTCGCCTTGCTTCATCTTAATCCGCTTCTTATCAAGGCATTTCATTGCATACCTTTAAGAGCCAAGGAGAGAGAGGGGAGAGGGGGAGAGAGGGGGTGAGTGTGGACAGGGAGGGATAGAGGAGAGGGAGAGAGAGGGGGAGAGGGGAGGAGAGGGAGGGAGGGAGGGAGAGAGAGGGAGAGGTAGAGGGAGGGGAAAGAGGAGAGGGAAAGGGAGAGGGAGAGGGATAGAGGAGAAAGAAAAACACATTCAAAGAAAGTTTAATCGTTTGAAGGAAAAAGCTAACAAAAATCGTGATAACTATCCTCAGCACCAAAAAAACCCTCCAGTCAGTAGTTAGTTGTACATGTACCTACATACTGAAGGTCCTATAGTAGTTAGTTGTACCTACACACTGAATGTCCTACAGTAGTTAGTTGTACATGTACCTACATACTGAAGGTCCTATAGTAGTTAGTTGTACCTACACACTGAATGTCCTACGGTAGTAACAATGTAGTTGTACGTGTACCTACATACTGAAGGTCCTATAGTAGTTAGTTGTACATACACACTGAAGGTCCTACAGTAGTTAGTTGTACATGTACCTACATACTGAAGGTCTTATAGTAGTTAGTTGTACCTACATGTACACACTGAAGGTCCTACAGTAGTTAGTTGTACCTACATGTACATACTGACGGTCCTACGGTAGTAAGTTGTACCTACATGTACATACTGATTGTCCTACGGTAGTAAGTTGTACCTACATGTAAATACTGAAGGTCCTACGGTAGTTAGTTGTACCTACATACTGAAGGTCCTACAGTAGTTGTACCTATATACTGAAGGTCCTACGATAGTTAGTTGTACCTACATGTACATACTGAAGGTCCTACGGTAGTTAGTTATACCTACATACTGAAGGTCCTACGGTAGTTGTACCTAAATACTGAAGGTCCTACGGTAGTTAGTTGTACGTACCTACATACTGAAGGTCCTACGGTAGTTAGTAGTACCTACATACTGAAGGTCCTAAGGTAGTTAGTTATACCTATATAGTGAAGATCCTAAGGTAGTTGTTGTACCTACATACTAAAGGTCCTACGGTAGTTAGTTGTACCTACATACTAAAGGTCCTTCGTTAGTTAGTTGTACCTACATACTGAAGGTCCTACGGTAGTTAGTTGTACCTACACATGAACATTCTGAAGGTCCTAGTTAGTTGTACCTACATTCTGAAGGTCCTAGTTAATTGTACCTACTGTACATGTAGTTATATAGACAGTGTCTGATTCCGCTACCCAATGGAACCAAATGCATTTACGGTAAGTATGTCAGCCCACAGTTGACTAGCCACCGTATGTGAGTAACAATTCAACAACAGGTCCATGTATCAACATCAGTATGTCAGGATAGGCCACGAAAGCCAATACGGTATAATACAAATATGGCATTATATAATCTGACAGATGCAACAGTATCAGTTGCTCACATTTTTCCTGTGTCTGCTTTCCGGCAACCGTACACCTCACCGAAGCCACCCCTTCCGATTATTCTGTGCACACTGAAGTCATTCATTGTAAGCTGAAAGGCAGCGAGAAAAACAAGAGAAACAAAGACTCAACTCGGCAACAAATTAAAGTGGAACTAGGGTGGCTCCCTGATTTCATCAAGCAAGGCATGGAAAATCATTTTACAGCAAATGTTGTTGTACAAGCATTTCTATGAAATTAAAGGTATACAGAAATCAAAATTAACTTGGGGTAAAATGAATCGGTGTTGTTATATAACCCAACATGTCTATCCTTTTTGAGACCAAAAATTTACCAAAAAACAAAAATGATCTATTTTGGTCCGAAAATTGTGCGCCCCACTTTGGAGATGAACGTACTACGTCACATACAGAATTTGTGGTTGGCAATGAGGTCGTGAACTTTGCACTGGCCCTGCATTATCTCTATTGTCTATCAGCCGTAAACAACGCACTGTCACATGTGCAGTAGTGCGCTTTATCGTCTCAGCATTGTGATCGCGACGCTCGGCTGCTTGTGGTCTGTATGTGACTTCACATGCTCACAGGGGAATCTAAAAAAATCAATCCTGTATTGATTATATTGTGAACATTACCTAAGAAGAGTTTTTAGCTCTTTTTAAAATCCTATTTCTGTATACCTTTACCCTGCTAATAATTCAGCGACTTGGCAGAAAGACAAAAAATAACGGGAGATACACAGCATTCATACTTACATTTATATTGAGCTCTACATTTTTCCACTGGCAAAACCTAGTAAATTTCTCGCTGTGGAGGAAAAGACAAGAAAGACCCAGATTACTGGTGTGTCTATTTGTGTACAGTATCTAAATACATGTAGAGTTAAGGGTCAAAGACCTTAATTACAAAAAAAAAAAAACTGAAGGATCACACTTACTGACAATTATTCACCACATCCAAAATCAAACTGCTACAAAAATACTTGGTGTATTCTTGGAGCTCTCAGTTTAATTCTGTTTCTGTGGAAACTGTTTACACCACTGTCCATACTAATGCTGAGGGCAGTAAGTATTGCTTAAAACATGTTAATAGGAGATGACGGCCAGAGCATACTGGTCGAAACGTCGAGTTACCACTCAGGTTCTTTTCAGAACCAAACCTCTTCCTTTAAGAGACCTGATACATGGTGTCACCGCAAACCTTCCTATATTGATTCACCCACCAAAGATATGTTGACTTAGGGCTGGATAGTTCAAAATTGCCTGTTCAATCAAATTGTATGCATGTTGCATACGGTACATGTACAGTACTTCTAATGCTTACAATTTTACATGCAGTTTGATTCATATTCTCTTAACACCATGATACATGTAATTCCAATCCAAAGGGGAGCCCTAAGCCCCTAGGCTCTTTCACTAGGAAGCATACCTAACCCAACCAAATCCAACATTTGGGCAGATATTAAGAACCCATTGGTACCCAACCTCACAGAATCCAACAGTCTGCACGTGTTGGATTTTGTCAGATTGGGTACAGATGTGTATTATGCATTGTTGCATGACTACAGGGGGTTTGTCCCCAACTCAACAAAATGCCACAATGTGCCTGCTATGGCATGTTCTGGTCAGGTGTTGGAGTGTATGACGGTGTACTGACACTGCTTTCGTGGGTGAGTTTACCCACGAGCTCTTGGTCATTTTCTGGTCAAGTGTTGGAGTGTGTGGCAGTGTATACTGACACTGCTTTCAAGGGTGAGTTTACCCACAAGCTCTTGGTCATTTTCTGGTGAGGTGTACGAGTGTGTGGCAGTGTACTGACCATTGGTGCCTAATTCAACAAAATCCAACAGTGTCTCCCTGGGCCATTGGTACCAAATCCAACAAACTCCAACAAAACCTGGTGTTGGCTTTTGTGAGGTTGGGGAATGTTAGGGTTAACCTTGATCCTTGGATTACAAGGGCTGCAATTTGACAGTCATAACCAAGACCCACTATTCTTTGACAATTCCAGTTGGGTTACACAGTAGGATGCCAACCACAGCTGTTCCCAGAATTCAGCTGGACAGAAAGACCGAAACCAATCCAAGGGTTATGTCTGCCAGCTACCCGGAATTAACTTGACAGACATTTGCCCCAACTGATCAGTGACACTCTCACAGAATGATTGATTGTGTTTTTCTTCAAATCTAATATCCACAAAAAAAGGCAGGGGAATTGTCAGAGTGAATCTGTTGACTTACTGGGCCATTGAATCGGGTGCTACAATGATTTCCTTAAACTTAAGGACATCCTGACCTAATTAAGGCCCTAACTGTAGATATAGCGGTCTACACTGTGGATGATATAGGCATGGTTAGCACAAATACCAGATGCTTTTAGGATGGGAAACAGTGGCAAATATATAAGGATACCCAACATTAATTCCATAAGTAAGATACTGTTGAAAGCTTTTCATGCAATATGTTGAATATTAAGGGAAATTAAGGGAAACAAATGGCGATAGAATAGAGGTATATTTGGCTAATGAGTATCAAGAACAATGATTATATATGCAGTCCCTCATTGGGAGCTGTTTGTACAGCAAGGGACCCCATATTAATACTGTATGCACTGACACCAGCAATCAGGAGGATGTGTCCATGTATACACAGCAGATGGGATAGGCAAACAAACTGACCTTTGGGTTGCATTTGACCTCTGGATGAGGGAGCTCTACAGATAAGACATCATATGCAGATTTAGCCTAACACTCCCTAATCCTTGAGAAAACTTCTGTCTTTAAGGACCAAGAGTTACACCAAGGGTCTATTATAACATGCACGTCTCACCTCTCTAAGACCTTTTGGAAAATTTCCCCATTTAGTGAGTTCATGATTTCCTTGATGTAAGGCTGGTGGGGGGAAAAGACAAAAGAAAAAAAGTATCCAAGAGTTAAAGATATGGAAAAACTGACCAGTTCATTTGTCAAAAGACTTCATGGTGACATCAAAAACCTAGACCGACAAAAACCTGTACATTAGCATACACCTCAACCACGTTAAACACAAATATTGGCTATATCATGTGCACTGCATGTATTCTGAGGAAGAACAAATTGGAATACACATGTTCGTGGACAAGAACCCGAATCTTGTTCCCAAAAAAACTATGAGGGAGCCTGACTCCTAAGGTTAGTGGAAAGGTCACTTTTCATTAGGGTAACAACAGCAGTGACTTCCTTCTTAAAAGGTTTCTGTTTTTGTCCTTGTGATTTTGCTTTGGATTAAGATGGGATAGAAATGTCAGAGCCCATACAAACCCTTCATGTTATTTTTACATTTCCGGTGATTCTAGCCAGTAAAGTAAGTACCGGTACTTAAAGTGATATACAAAAATGTTGCAAACTGCTTACTGACTAAAATTACCAAAATGCAAATCTCAAAATTTAGTGGGCCTGACTTTCGATCCTAGCAGGACCTTTCTCAAAGGCAGAGTGACAAGGACAAAACAGATACATGTACAAAAAGGAAGGGGGAAGAGAGTGAATAGGACACGGATGAGAAACAAAGGATGTTCCTTTGAGAAAGGTCCTGCTAGGATCGAAATGTCAGGCCCACTAAATTTTAAAAGTAAGTACTTGTGTAAAAAGTATTTTAAAAAATACAAAAAATAAAAATTAGGACCTGCATTTCAAGGAGAAAATGTATAATATACATGTACCGGTATAACACAAGACAGAATACAGTATTATTTTTGCAATTATATCGCTTCAAACTAATTGCCACTCTGCCATTGATCTCTCATTCGCCTTCTCTTTTATCTTTCTTTATGCCTTTGAGAAAGGTCCTACTAAGATCAAAATGTGAGACCTGGTAAATTTAAGAAATTTCAAGTTAAGAGCTGGATTTGAGAACTTGCAATAATCGATAAAATCCTGTGCAGCTTTCTGCACCTTAGGTCCACAATACATGTAGGTCCATAGGTGCAGTGCTGGGAGGGGAGGAGAGCTTTGTGTACAGAGCTATTGTAGGTACATGTAGGTGATGTGGTAGGGACTGCCATCCAATACAAAAACACACAGGGTGGTGCCATTCCCTCCAATGTCTACATACCTTGAAGAGGTCGGTTGATACTTCCCGCTTGGTCAGGTTTCGTCTCACTGTTTCTACAGCCTCTTTCGAAAAAGGCTGAAAGAGAAGAGATAGCAAGAACCAATAAGAGTCTCTTCTGCATCCTGGCAGCATCAGAGGGCCTCCACAAGGTATACTTTCTTTGTACACAGTGCAATGGTACAGGAGCCAATGCAGGTATGTAGCAACTGTCTCAATGAGCGTGTTTCTACTGAGCACACGCTAACACCCGGTATTTCTTACCCACTATATTCCGGGTGTCGGTGATCCGGATCACCGACAAACGCCTGTTTCTACTCAGTACGGAAAAGGCGGGTGTTGCCCACAATCGACCTTCGTCGAGGGTAGACCGGACGTGCGGACTGAATCGGGTCACGCCGCAGGTCAAAGCAAGGAATTCACTACTTCTGTTGCATTTCCGGTACACCCGGCAACCAGCAACCGCGTGTGTTTCTACTGCGAGTGTGACCCGAAGACACCCGGCAAGATCCACCTCAATAGGTGGTTGGTGGTGAACATTTGGTTGCCGGATGACGTTCGGAAAATTCGATGTCCGGTTGTGTTTCTACTGGACACTCCACCTAGAAACACCCGAAGACGCACGGAGACACCCGGCAACCTTTCGTCAGTAGAAACACGCTGAAAGAGTTCCTACAGTGAACGTTTTGCTGAAGCTCAGTAATTTCAACAACTTCAAGAGGACAAGCCCCAGGTTTCATCACAGATCAATATCATGAAACTGGCAGAGAAAAGGGAAGAAGTCCTAAGCAAAGCAAATAAAAACAGGATTGAATTTGGGCATCAAACTAATCCGCAGGTCTAAATACAGTCTAAATACATCTTCAAATCCGACATGAAAATGTGCACAGAATTACAGTGATGCAATTCTGAAGTTGTTTTTCTGTCTGGTTTTCCATCTTCTGGACCGGCAAACCTTGGAAGGGGTTTATAGCTTTTCTAAATGTCAAACCTCAAGGCAAAATACTACAATAACCACAAAAGGCATATCAAGGGTATATACAGAGGCTCCAGACTAGCATTTGTTCCAGTGGCTCATAATGGCCTGTAAACCTATGAGTGCTCCATTCTTGGGTGTCTCCCACGGGGACAAAAGGCAGATTGTATGTCCTCACTCCTCACTTGAGTCAACAACCGAATAACAGCTTTTCACAATGCAACAAAAAATCACAGGGCAGGACCCGGGTCAGACCCGTGTAAGAAACGACTGACTTTGACAAGGCATGGACTCGTGTAAGGCTGTCAACCCGGGCTGGAACTAACCCTGCTCAGGAGGTGGGTTGAGAGAGGTTAACCCGTCTAGAAATTTACAACACAGGTTGAAAGGGCTCGTGTGAACGTCGCTGTGTTACTTTTCAACCTGTGTAAGGTGTGTATTAGCATGCGCCCAGTCGATGTGACATTACTACAAGTCACTACGCATGTGTAAAGAACAAGCAAATTATGAAACTTTTAACCCTTGTACCAATGTTGAGTTTACTCGAAAACGAGATGCACATTTTCTATGGAGGATAAATAATTCTTTGTGCGCCCTCTGTTGTTCATATACAGTTAGAAAGCTCTAATCATAACCTTTACAATGGTGTAAAGGTCAATGGGGGTCAACATTGACTTTTTTGGAGTAACGGCCATGTAAACGTTATCAAAATTCATCAATGTTTTCCTCCGCTGCCATGAACGACCTAGTATACTTGACTACCGTGTGGATTTCTTGAATGCATTGTTTCTGGGAATGATTCCATATACATGTATTCTGACTAGGTTTTAGAAGGAAAATCCTTGAAATTATTGTCTTTCGGGTACGTTTGACAACAAGAATGGGTTCAGTCGAAGTGGGACCGTGCAGCGTGCACGGTCGGCGGTACAGGCCGTGTGATCGCCGTAGGTCACGGCCACGAAAGCCTGTGGAGTGCATGCCTGTGGCGGAAGTCTTCGCGGCAAAGCGGACTTCACATTCGTGGCGGAATTGTTCGAGGCAACTTTACTCAAACATCTTTCGGACAAAATGTCCCCTATTTCTCATTGGAATGACTTGGTCTTAATATCAAATGAAACATTAGACCATTAACGAAAAAGCTCCCACAGACACCATTAGTAGTCAATCAAAAATTGCTGGTTCATGGAATCATGGGGCAGCAGGCCAGTGAAGTCAGTGTTAGTGTATACCTTGTTCCAAGACATATAAGCAGTGCACAAAGCCTTCAGCTAACCCCATGGTAGTACTGAAGTATGTGTGCCTGAGTGCATGCAAAATCCTGGCTTTATGCTCATCCAGCCCTCCAACAACATTACACTGTACACTTGTACGATGATTAAGGGCGTGGTACGGCTTGGACAGCATCAAAGGAACAGCCCACAAACTGCCTCCTTTAAGATGTTTGATAATCCCAGGTGGATCACGGAAGAATGCATACACTGTAGGTTGGCCACAACACATGTTCATGTGCATTTGCTGTAAGGACGGACATTGATTTACATCCTGTAATGAGACCTGTCAACCACGCTTCGCTGCCTTCATCGCACACTACAATTAATATAGGGCTGGCTGGCTCACAGTAAGACCTTCTGTTTTGAGAGCCAGGAGGGGAGGGGCTTTCCACCCCGCAGACAGAAGGGGAAAAGAGATGTAGGGGACACACCACAGCTCTAAACCCATTCAGCATGTTTATAAGGCATGTATACAGGCAATTTGATTTGTTTTTTTTTATTATCATTGTATTTACTATCTTTTCTTTAAACAAATCTTAATTCTCATTTTTTTAGTCAGAGTAAAGATAAATCTTCCCGTTTGTCATGCTGTCAATTGGGAATGTAGACATCATATTTGAAGCCATGGTGCATAAGGTGCTTTTGGCATTCATGATGATACTGTTTGCCACTACATGTACTGTACATGTACCGGTAACTACCCACACCTTTTTCTAGCACATGACCTGAATCCTGCACAATCCTACAATCCTTCAGTTAAAAGCCCCAAACCTGACAGTCCAACCGTGTCTCCCTGGACCATTGGTACCTACTCCTTACTACCAAGTGCCCTCCATCACATTGGGCATTGTAATTTGGATCCTACATTTTCCTCAAGTGCACATGCCTTCAATCCTACAGAATCATCCTCCATCACATTGGGCCTTGTAACCTGTATCCTGCATTTTCCTACAGTGACAAAAACTCCACATGCCCTCAATCCTACAGAATCATCCTCAATCACATTGGGCCTTGTAACCTGTATCCTGCATTTTCCTACAGTGACAAAAAAACTTCACGTCCTCAATCCTACAGAATCATCCTCCATCACATTGGGCCTTGTAACCTGTATCCTGCATTTTCCTACAGTGACAAAAAAACTTCACGTCCTCAATCCTACAGAATCATCCTCCATCACATTGGGCCTTGTAACCTGTATCCTGCATTTTCCTACAGTGACAAAAACTCCACATGCCCTCAATCCTACAGAATCATCCTCAATCACATTGGGCCTTGTAACCTGTATCCTGCATTTTCCTACAGTGACAAAAACTTCACATGCCCTCAATCCTACAGAATCATCCTCAATCACATTGGGCCTTGTAACCTGATCCTGCATTTTCCTACAGTGACAAAAAACTTCACATGTCCTCAATCCTACAGAATCATCCTCCATCACATTGGGCCTTGTAACCTGTATCCTGCATTTTCCTCTAGTGACAAAAACAAATTCCTACTATGCATCAACTACCACATGCCCTCAATCCTACACATTCCTACACTAGGACAATAGGATTCTGTAGGATTTGGGAAAGTTGGGGTTAGAGCTATCCAATCTCGCAAATGGCACCATTGAGAGTGGTACCTGTACTTACATGTGAGCTAGACAAAAGATCTTTCATGACGTAGTTGTCAAATATTTTCCGAGCTCTCTTCAGTCGCTCCTCTTCCGAGTCCAGTTTCTCATATTCCATAATCTGCCATTCGAGAATAAAACAATAAAACAAGAAGAAATCAATTGATATGGTTTACAAATTGGATGACCTAAAAATACAGTACACAAATTATAAAATTCAAACAAACCAAGGAAAAACTGGCAGGGAACTTTTGAACAATTTGAAAAATTGGCAAAGAAAACTTTGACTGGACCGGGACTTGAACCCGAGTCCTCTGGACTAACGTTACAACGTACCAGTGCTCCTCTATCTGAGTGAGCTATCCAGTCCTTAGATGGTGGCCTCCCAACTGCCCAAATAGTCAACAACTACCCGGTAGTCTTTGCCGGGGGGGGGGGGGGTGCGCGCCAGTCAGAAGCAATTCAACCATTAAAGGGGAATGAAACCCAGAGATAAATGTTGGCTTATCTGATTGGGTGTTAAAAACAACCTACAATTACCTACTGTACATGTATGTACTACTCACCAACGAGTTTCATAAAGAGAGAAAAATCATGGAATTCGGTGGTCGAATTCGCGTTCCCGCAAACCGCCATCTTTTTGAATGGCCCGCAACGGGAACTGCATGGAAACATTTCCCCAGCTTTTTCCCGCTGGCATTTTAATAATCTAAGTCTATGGGTATATTGTGATTTTTTTTCCGTCATTAATTCAATGATAGGTTTTGCCCTACTCGACATAATAAGCACTGCATGCTCAGTGCTTTGCCTGATTGCCTGTTAAACAAATTTTACATATGTACAGGCAGCACAGGCGGGATTTGAACCTACATCTCCTGCTTTCAAGTGCAAACATCTCGACCACTTGAGGTCACACACAAGGTCATATGGTGGATTCAAATGTGTATACAAGTAGATGCTGGTATGTAGCGCATTGCATCACGAATAAAATGATTTTTGTGTCGAGGACAATATAATCTAATGAGGGTTTCTGCTTATTTGACACATAATTAGCGCTGAACACAAAAAAAGAAAAAATGACTAAACAAGAGTGGAAAAGCTACTTCGGTGTATCATTTTCACATTTAAGAAAATAACCACTAAATCCAAAATAACATGTACGTGTAATGGCAATGGTCCACCAAAACACATGTACAGCATTGACCACAGATGGTCAGACATTAATTAAAACAAAATAATGTATTCAGACTGTCGTCCGTGGGGCTTTTTAATTCCCTTTTCTAAAATGACTGGCTAATTCAATGACCTGGAATGGACTATTATGTTCAACAGCCTCTGAGCTGCCGCTTGCTATCGCTGCACACATCCAGACCAGGTAGTGTAGATAAAAAAAAAAAAAATCTAGTGACAGCAACAAAGTGACAGAATGGCCAAAGAGATGCATTACGCACGTTCCAATCATTGACCACACAGATTGGGCACTACAGAACCTCCCTACCCCGAACGATTCAATAATGGCAAGCCGTCGTAAACAAGACCAATGAGCAGCAAATACCGGCCACTGTGACAAGGATGCTGGTACTGGCCAAGGTGTGCGGTGACTACAGTCATCGTTAGCCCTCATTTGCATATATGCAGATGACCCACTGATGAGCATTCACCACGGTAAAAACTTGCCACACAACAGTCCTTGAATCGTGTCAGCATGCAAAGTCTCATATGTGCGCGGGTCCCATGTGAAATGGTTTCAAAATAGATCAATATTAAAATTGAGTGGGCCTGACGTTTTGATCCAAGCAGGACCTTTCTCAAAGGCAGATCTTTCTCTGCCTTTGAGAAAGGTCCTGCTAGGACCTGCTAGGTAATTTTAGTCAGTAAGCAGTTTGTAAAATATTTGTATATCACTTTACATTGTAGATCAACATTAATTAATATCGGAGTGTTAATGTACATGTATGTGTGCCATGTGCCTGTAATTAACCTGCCTAGATTTTCAATAGACCGTAAAGTTCTGTTAAATACTAATTAATTATGAGTGACAGAACTTACAATTTAATTTATACAACTGTATGGTATTTACCTTTATCAGTACCTTATTTGCAATTATCAATTGTTAAGGGCCAGATGTTTACATCCTTGCAGAACCTTTCTTGTAGACAATTTTGAAGCTTTGAGAAAGACCAAGTTTTCTCTAAACTGATATATTTTTGGCAACTTAACTTAGCATTTTGCTCCAATTTAGTATAACTTTTCATGAACAATGATTTTCAATGGAAAATTGAAAGAAAAGGGAAAGTATTTATTCAAGAACAAAACTTCATTACAACCAAATGTGACCCAGCACAGCGACGTGAGGAATATATCCCACAAAACACTTTTCGAGTAAACAACGCCTAAAGTCAAAGTATCTTCTCAATTCAATTAATGTTTTTGTTTTTGTTTGTTTTGTATTTTCAGAAAGTTAATGTATTGGAAGAAATTTTGATATCATTTCAAAGTTAATGGTACACTCTTTCACATCATAAGAAAATCTCAAAATCTCAACAGTGGGGGTTATTTCTCATTATGATGTGCCGGGTCACAAATAAGTTTTATCTGTAGTTTTATCTTGTGTGTATTGGATGCTCGCAGTGCTCAGAGCAGCTGTGTTTATCATTAATAGGAAAACATGGATAGGACACCACTGTGCGCACATACCGCGCATATATGCATGATTGTAAGTAACATCTCCATCGACCTTGGCTAGCTAGCTGCAGAGATGCAGGTACATGTAGTCAGGTCTCCAGCAGGTGTACATACTGTACATGTAGCCTGCCAAGCAAAGTAGCACACCTGTATACGCTGGGCCACCAGCCTGACAAGTGTGAGCTGACAACCTGACAAAACCACGCACAGAGCAATGCTGTGCCAATTTCGCCCCATTTGGTAACACACTTGTCCAGTCAGACAAGCCGATTAAATTACGGTTGTCACTTCCAAGAAAACTGGGGCTCTCACCCAAACCACACTACTGTCACTCCTTCAAATGTTAGATACATTTTCAATAAGCTCATCAGCTACCTCTGTCACACACCCCAGCAAAGTCTGCGCAGCGTACATGTAATTTAAGATGAAAGTCACACCAGTATTATTTTCACTTGTGATAAATAACGCAGAGGGCCGCCTACGATACAAGTGAGCCCCGGGGATAACACACTCGGGCAAGCAGGCAGGACTGACATCCATTAAGGGGTCATAAAGTGAAGGAAAGCAAGGAGTAGAATTTGGCCGGAATTAGGCAAGGGTTGACGGACCATTCCTGCTAGGGGTCATGGCATATTGCTGAGGAAACAGTGGGCAGGATACTTAACGTGTGATGGAGACTATGGTACATACATGTACATGTACTGTACACTGTACACATACATGTACACTGTACACATACATGTACATGTACATTGTACAATGTATTATGGTATATCACCGCAATGATGCTACATGTACTAAGTAAATAGCAGGCACAACAAAGCACTCAGGCAAAGATAAATGCTGCACTGGAATTTACCGAATGGAAAATATATACTTATCTTCAAGATAAACAAATCTAACAAACATGCACACGTATTGTAGTACATGTACTGGTAGGTGCATGTACAATCATATACAAAGTGGTTGTCTTTTACTTTACTCTTTATCAATCAATCACTGATTGACAAATTAAACAAATGAGCGACTAATAAACCGATAAAACCCTAACCAATCAATCAACCGACCAATCAGTTGACATTGCATGCATTTCCGGACATTGCTTGTCATAACTTTTGGTTTTGTCGTTCACATTATTTGCACTTGAATATTGCAAATTTGTAAATGCAAATGTATTACGTGTATCTGTGCATTTACAAAGCTTTATAACTTGTCATTTAATATGTTTTCACACAAGAACCTTGGAATACATGTACATGTATCATATTTACCATGTACATGTACATGTACATGTACTGTGCATACTTAAAGGCCCAATACAACATTGGAAAGATCGGAAAACATCGATGTCCACAGATTTCCTTCTAATTTATACAGTTTGTAGATGGTCATGATATAATCCTCATGTTGAAATCTTACGGTCTGGGATGCTGTATACATGTACATTTACTTCCCTAGAAATCTTCATTCAAACATCGACAAAAATAGTTTATTACTTGCAAGTCATAAACTATTTCTTACACTACAGAATGGTGCAAAAACCGTGATGTTTTTTTTTTCCTTTTTCTACTTTCTTAGATCACCATTTCAGCTAAAACCTTTGCAGGATTGCTTTTTCGGGATGTTTTATGGTTTCACACAAAAAACTTTGGCAATCTTTTGACCTTTACCAATGTTGTATTGGGCCTTTAACTTTAACCCTGTAGGTTTAATACAACAGCAAAGACCATTCAGAATCCCTGGACAATAATTTTGAAAGAACATTCCCATAGCCCAGATTTGATATTCCTGATGCAATGTCAGGCTACACATTCAAGGTAATCAAATTCTATAAGGAGATGAATGCAGAGCAAAACAAACCAGGGAGGAAAAGGTCACCTTCATAAAATCTTGAACAAAACAAATTCAGACTTCACCTGTATACATGTACGGTGTATGGCTAGACAGTCAGCCCACAAACCACCATAAAAACAAAGAATAAGAAAAATGCCCCCCCCCAAAAAAAATAATAATAATTAAATAAATAAATAAAAAAATACGGTCCAGTCAAAGCTTTCTTTGGCATTTTTCAATTTGTTCAAAATTCTCACCCCCCCCCCCAAAAGGAACAAATTCAAAAACTTAGTGACTGGACTTAAATCTACAATCTGACCTAAAATAAAATTACTTGGGGGAAAAGGGGTCAATACAAGATTCAAAATGTGTAAATAAAGCAATAGGAACAGGTAATAAAATCTCCAAACTTGAATACCCACTACCAAAACAAAAGGAGATAAATAATGATTAATGAGAGTAGTTTTGGAGATGGTTCACATGCATTATAATATGGTCCCGGCACAGCCAACCCCCTTTAGCCAAGTTACATGTATTATGGTAAACCACCAGGCTTGTGTGTTTTTTTTATATAGTTTGTATGTCAGAATAACGCATGTGCGATAATGCCGGAGCACTGCTGGGGCAAATTGGATATGGAACCTGGGCAGCTTAATATCATGGCCGCCAATCGGCGGGATGAAGGGCTGAAGGGTGAGGGCAGAGAGATGTGAGGAGCGAGAGATAGACAGAGAGAGACGCGGCCCAGCATGGCTGGCTGTTCCATAATCACCGCTGTGAATTGTCAATGAGGTGCTTGCCGCTGTCTGAACCAGAGTATGGGGGGGAGGGGGGGAGGGGGGAGGGGGGGGGGAATAAAGCAAGAATCTAAGCCAGCAAGCAAGCATGCAAGCATGCAGGCATGCAAGCAGGGCCAGGGCCCAAGGGGAGTGAGCAAGTATGCAAAGCAAAGCAAGCATCCAAGACAACTACATTATGTAGTACATGTGTAAGTAACAAAGCAAGCTGTGCACTGTCGATGAGTCTTGCTGCTGTCTGAATGAGGGTGGAACTGAGCAAGTAAGCATAAAAGCAAGCAAGCTGGGACAGGTTGAGAGGAGTGTGCACGTATGCAAAGCAATGAAAGTAAAGCAAGCAAGCAAGCACACAATCATGACAATAGGGACATTCGCACTACGAAAATAATCACGATTTGAATCGCGATTCAAAAACCTTTTTTGGGGGGTCGTGTCCACACAGGCCAAAAAATCGCGTCGCAAATAAACGCGAGCCGATTGCGGTTAGCATGTGGTCGCGCTGCGCAAGTGGGAATGGCAGAACTCGCTGACGAATGTAAACAAACCCTGTGCTGCACTTCCTGGCAGTAAGCTGCTAGCAGGAAATGCCATGCGTGCGCAATGCATTGTGGGCTTAAAAGAAAATGGTGCGATTTGAGCGGAGCGTTCCCACACACTTTATTTGAAAACGTCTCACTCTTAGTGGAGTCTGAACCCCGATTCAAATCCCACTAATAATCGCATTTATTGTGTCTCCACACGCGATTCAAATCGCGATCCAAGTAATCATGTTTATTTGGTGTAGTGGGAATGACCCTACTAGGGGAGTGGGGAGCCAGACAGTGCAAGGGAACAAGCAAGGGGGAGCAAAGCAGCAAGCATGCAAACAAAGTATGTAAACAAAGCATTGCAGACAAGCAAGCAAGCATGTAAACAAAGCATTGTTGACAATCAAGCAAGCATGTAAACAAAGCATAAATGTACAGACAAGCAAGCATGTAAACAAATTGCAAACAAAGCATGTAGACAAGCAGCAAGCATACAAATAAAGCATGTAGACAAGCAAGCATGTAAACATGCCAAAAAGCAAGCAACCAGGCAAGCAATCAAAGCAAGCTGGAGAACAAGCAGCCATGCACGTATGCTGAAATTTGAAAACTACATTGTACATGTACTTCTGAACCGGATATAGAAACCTGATATAGAGAAATAAAAAAAAGGGGGGGCCTGACATTTCTATTTGTTATTCTACATTTGAGAACACTCCTGCTGAAATCATAACATCAGCCCCCACACTTTGTTGAAATTATTTCCCATATGCAATGTGCCCCACTGTAAGTGATAAAAGATGCTGTCTGTTCTTAGCCTGTTTTATTGCTGTGCAGTGTCAACAAGTTGGCTGTGTTTCTGCAGTGGGCTCAGGAAAACAAATCATGGAAACACCTCATAATATGAGCACACCCATCATTGAATGTCCTGTAAAATATATCAGGCTGTTAACAGAGTCTGAGTGCCCAGAACTACATAATCGTTATGCACCAGTCTGTCTGCCATTATTCTGCAAATGAAAAGTGAACCAAAATGTCACACACATGACCCCAATCAGCCAAAGAAATACATAAAAAAACTACTGTACCTTTGAGATATTATTCCTATTGGTTTCTGTTTTCTTACTCAATGCATCTAAACAACAATCCAGCTCACAGCTTCACAGGCTTTGCAAGATGAACATGACTTTTGAAAAGCGTGCTTCCAAGTGACATCACACCTTTGACACTAAAGCAAAAATCTCAGAATAACAAGTCTAATTTTTACTTCTAAAATTTAGTGGGCCTGACGTTTCGATCCTAGCAGGACCTTTCTCAAAGGCAGAGTGACAAGGACAAAACAGATACATGTACACGAAGGAAGGGGGAGAGTGAATAGGACACGGATGAGAAACAAAGGACAAAGAGTGAAGCTGGTAGGGAGAGATCAAAGGGAAGGGCAGGGGGTAGGGTAGGGATTAATGAGAGGAGGGGGAAAGATCAAAGAGAAGGGCAAGGAGTGGGGTAGGGATTAGTGACAATAGGGGGAAAGATCAAAGAGAGAAGTGTGAAGGACTGAACACAAAAGAAGGATTATCAGAAAGCTGCATGGTGTTAGTCATTACCCTCCTGGATGTTGAGACTTGAGACCATGTGGTTGAATAGTCCGAAGACGCTTCATCCACATTTTCTCACGGCTAAGACGGACAGCAGCTAATTTTTACTTGATACAATTGAACATACTGTACATGTACATGTACAAGTTTGTGAGTACAAAATGATGAACACGGAGCTATTACCATTTTTGGGGTCACACACATGACTAAGAATGGGCCCACAACCGGGTGGAAAAAAACAAAAATTGTCCAACACCAACAGTAACCATATTCAATGGCTTGGCTATAAATGTACAAATCCATTAATAATCTGTGAGCTTCTTTTCATATTATTTGTTATTATTTATTTATGAAATGCATATGGATGTGATTATTGTTCTAGTGAGCTAGTTAATGCAAGCCATTTAGAGGAGGAAAAATGGTAGGGGAATGGCAAGGGTGCTTGAATTTATCTTAACACAATGTCAACCTACAATGTGTAAAATTTGGGAGTGTGGCTACATGTACATTTACATCTATGTACATGTACATGTACAGTACATGTACATTTACAATGGCAAGTGTAATGTACATGTAACATGCACATGTGCATGTACCTTAATGTGTGATCTGATGATGGGCATGGGCATGTGTACATGTACATGTACATGTGTATGTGTAATTGTCACCTGAAGTTGTGCATGTGCATTCTTACATGTACCATTTTCTTATTATTCTTATTTATTAATCTCATCCAACAGCAAACAAAATGCCAGTTACAGGGAGATATATAGAAATAAATAAAACACTAATTTGATAAATTAATTTACAATGAAATAGTTAAATAAATAATGGATATATCATTCATAGAACATTGAAACAAACAGACAGACAAACAAATAGAAAACAAGCAAACAAGTATAACTATGCAAGAAGCAGAGATTCAAACCACAATCAATCACAACAATTCAGCACATAGTTAAAGACTGAAACACAAACAGCACATTAAGTATTAAAAGTACCAGTAAATGTACACGTATGTTGTACATGTACATGTACCTGGCTGAGGTACCGGTACTGCAATCTGAAGATGCAAGTGTGTACATGTACATGTACATGTATGTGAATGTGGTACTGTAAACTGTGCTTGCATGGGACATCCAGTCACACATGTCAGTACACACGTACAGTACTACATGTACATGCATGTGTGTACAATGGTACATGCCCACGACATAATGGTGCATATCACCCAGTTTGCACGGCTACGGTCTCATCTACATAATCATGACTGGGCACCGCTGTACATGAACATGTTGGCCAGGCACTGCATGCTAGGCCACACAGCACTGCACGCCACTCACTACCGGCAACAATTACATGTCCGCCTACACGGGCACGTCGTCGGTACTGCTCACAACAGAGCATCCGCCACAAACCAAATTGACAGACAAGGTGACCTAGACATACATGTAATAATTCCCACATTTCAGGGACGGATTGAAGACAAGAGGTTGCAAGATGAAAGTCAAAAATGTTGTTTGTTAAAGCATGGTTAAAGACATCCCCTCGCAATCCCACTCAATCTTTTGATCATAACATGCCTGAAGATACCCTGTTTTTTTTTCTCTATTCCAATCTCTTGCGTCATTACTGCAATGCGCTATTTTCACCCCTTTTCAGTTACTGTTCTCTGTCTGTTTCAAAGCATTACCCATCCGAGTGATGAAACTCCCTTTGTGGCAATGTAATAAATTCATATTGAGTAAATCAAAAAATTGAGTTGGAATGAATGAATGAATGAATGAATGAATGAATGCGATGGTGAAGCTAACCCTGAAATCATGCCCTCCATTTGACCGGCTTAAAAAAATAAAAAAATTTTTTTTATTATTATTATTATTTTTTGTGTTGTTTTTTGGGGGTGGCTTTTGGATATAATCAGCTTGATTAATTTAAAGATTTCCTTTGTGCATTTACAATGGTTGGTCCTCAGATATTATTTTTTCAATTGATTTTATCAAGCATTGTGTGTCAATCCTTGGGCAGCCTGCTTTCAAGCAAGCCCCCTACCTCGCCCCCTGCCTCTACCGTACCTCCGTCCCACCCACCCCATTATTATAACTAGTCACTGTTGTGACTTCACTTGTCTTGTCTTTCTCCATTTGTTTTCCTTTCAAATCATCAGTTTCCACGGCGATGTGCAGTGCAGTACGTGTTGCCAATATACAACGCACAGACAGGGAGCTAGTTTAGCATATTTTAATGCGTATTACAAATGCAGTGTCTGGGAAGAGGGATGGGGAAAAAAAACACCTAAGAGCGGATGTTTAACTATTAGATGCATGTACAGGGTATCTAGTGTTCCTCCCTTGTAAGACTGCACATGTGCATTGAATACATGTAGGGGCATGCAAACGCACAGTGGGCTATTGAATTTTATTCATGCGTGTTGTGCATGGGGCATCAACATGTCCATGTACATTGTACATTCATGTGTACTATAATGGGTTACCAGTGTGAGGTGGGACCGGGAGGCAGTGTCATCTGGGTACCAGCAGTTTGGGGAAAATCTGGTTTTGTTTCGTTTTATCTTTTTTTTGTCTGATCAATCCTTGTGTGCCAAAATGCTACACTGGAAGCTGGTGCCCCCATCCTAGGTTGTGCATGGGTGTGTTTGCATACGAGGAGGGGGTTGTGTGGGTATGTGTGCGAGTGCCAACACTGTCTGTGTGAAACCATGGTGAAACCCAGATGTTGCACGGGGTCAGCACTAGAGAAAATACCAAAGGTCACCACTGCATCTATAGGAGTCAGAGAACAAATTCCACCCTCCTGCCCGTCTGACTGCCGACTGCTGTTCCACTCAGCAACCAAACAAGCCCCTTGCAAATCTCTGATTTACACTATGGGGCTGTGCAAGCCCATACGGGCAATCAATCCATTCCCAACCTCCAAACCCACGCCTCTCTCCCTCCCCCTCTCTCCCTACCTCCCCTCCCCTCCCCCGCAGATCAGAGGGCAGTCCAGTCATTGCAGGAGCAACTTTCCAAATCTGTCCAAAAATTTCAACTCGGTCCGCTTCTGCTGCTGCTGAAGCAAGAACAGGTTCAATCACTAGGTGACTTAATTAACCCTACCTCCCCACACCTTTTTTTGTTGCTCATGACCCAAATGCTGCAAGATCCTACAATCCTTCAGTGTTAAAAGCCCCATGGGGTATGACTCAAATCCTACACAATCCTGCAATACTGTTGGTGGTGCGCCACTGTCGAATCCTGCAAAATCCTGCACTGAATTTTTTGGGTTATTTTTGTTGTTGAAATTTTGAAAGGACAAAAAACTTCTTGTTTTTCTGTGGCTAATAACCTTCACAATTACAATCTATAATCTTATAACCACGTGACCCAAATCCTTCAAAATCAAATTTTGGTGTTTGTCCCATGGAGTCCCAATCCTACAAGATCACATTGGGCCTAGTAACCCGTATCCTGCATTTTCCTACAGTGACAAAAACCGCCTTATGCCCCAAAACCTGCAAATTCCTACAATGCATCAACTCTCAAGTACGTGTACATGTACCCCAAATCCTACAATTTCCTGCAGTAGGAAACTAGGATTCTGTAGGATTTGGGGAGGTTAGGGATTTATTAATGTGTCCATTGCACTCATTCTCTCACTGTCAAATTTCAATTCTCTTATCAAATGCATCTTTAAACCTAAAAACAAATAGGTGATATACAAAAATGTTGCAAACTGCTTACTGACTAAAATTACCAAAATGTAAATCTTAAAATTTAGTGGGCCTGACATTTCGATCCTAACAGGACCTTTCTCAAAGGCAGAGAAAATAAAAACAAATAGCACGGAAATACTGATCTTGATAAGAATGTGAGCTTGTTATATGCTGCTGAATTTATCCTATCTTTTTTTTTCAATGGCAAATTTAGTTTTCAAGTGTGAGGCCAAAGAGGCAGAAGTGGCATGCACGATGCAAATGGAAGGGTAAAACACTCGGTCAGCATCTGTCTTTTCTTGACAGTCATTCAGCTTGCTATAAAAACAATCTTCAGTATGTTGGGCACAGTACAGGTATCATATGTTGATATGGCTTCCATGCACAGGAACACGAGCTAATTTCTCACATGAGATCCCCTAATTTCCTCACTTCCTAGTTCTACACTCTCTTGAGTCAGAGCGAATCCCAATCAGATCATTTGATGTGCTCTCTCAAGCAACAGAATGGCCCAGTCTACCAATACTCCCATGGGAAAGCGACCTTCGTGCTATGTCAGTTGTACTTTTTTAATGAGTGACATGAAACCTCATCAGTCAAGGAAATGGATATACAGTTGTACCTGTACACAGTAAGCTTAGTATGCAGTTAGCTTAGTACGCAGTAAGCTTAGTACGCAGTTACTTAAGCTTTGTATGCAGTAAGCTTAGTATGCAGTAAGCTTTAGTATGCAGTAAGCTTAGTATGCAGTAAGCTTTAGTATGCAGTAAGCTTAGTATGCAGTAAGCTTAGTATGCAGTAAGCTTAGTACGCAGTAAGCTTAGTATGCAGTAAGCTTAGTATACAGTAAGCTTAGTACGCAGTAAGCTTAGTAAGCTTAGTACGCAGTAAGCTTAGTATGCAGTAAGCTTAGTATGCAGTAAGCTTAGTATGCAGTAAGCTTAGTATGCAGTAAGCTTAGTATGCAGTAAGCTTAGTATGCAGTAAGCTTAGTATGCAGTAAGCTTAGTATGCAGTAAGCTTAGTATGCAGTAAGCTTAGTACGCAGTAAGCTTAGTAAGCTTAGTACGCAGTAAGCTTAGTATGCAGTAAGCTTAGTATGCAGTAAGCTTAGTACGCAGTAAGCTTAGTATGCAGTAAGCTTAGTATGCAGTAAGCTTAGTATGCAGTAAGCTTAGTATGCAGTAAGCTTAGTATGCAGTAAGCTTAGTACGCAGTAAGCTTAGTATGCAGTAAGCTTAGTATGCAGTAAGCTTAGTATGCAGTAAGCTTAGTATGCAGTAAGCTTAGTATGCAGTAAGCTTAGTATGTAGTAAGCTTAGTACGCAGTAAGCTTAGTATGCAGTAAGCTTAGTATGCAGTAAGCTTAGTATGCAGTAAGCTTAGTATGCAGTAAGCTTAGTATGCAGTAAGCTTAGTATGCAGTAAGCTTAGTATGCACTAAGCTTAGTATGCAGTAAGCTTAGTACATGTATGCAGTAAGCTTAGTATGCAGTAAGCTTAGTACGCAGTAAGCTTAGTATGCAGTAAGCTTAGTATGCACTAAGCTTAGTATGCAGTAAGCTTAGTACATGTATGCAGTAAGCTTAGTATGCAGTAAGCTTAGTATGCAGTAAGCTTAGTGTGCAGTAAACTTAGTATGCAGTAAGCTTAGTATGCAGTAAGCTTAGTATGCAGTAAGCTTAGTATGCAGTAAGCTTAGTGTGCAGTAAGCTTAGTGTGCAGTAAACTTAGTGTGCAGTAAGCTTAGTATGCAGTAAGCTTAGTATGCAGTAAGCTTAGTATGCAGTAAGCTTAGTATGCAGTAAGCTTAGTATGCAGTAAGCTTAGTATGCAGTAAGCTTAGTGTGCAGTAAGCTTAGTGTGCAGTAAGCTTAGTGTGCAGTAAGCTTAGTGTGCAGTAAGCTTAGTGTGCAGTAAGCTTAGTGTGCAGTAAGCTTAGTGTGCAGTAAGCTTAGTGTGCAGTAAGCTTAGTGTGCATTAAGCTTAGTGTGCAGTAAGCTTAGTATGCAATGTTCTGGTAACTTTTGACATTGAGCACATACAGTAGGTACACTGTACATATGTACGTATTTGAGATAAATTGGGCAGGTAATGTACATGTACATGTAGGCCTGCCATTTTGTTCAGCAGAAAATGCAACAAAACAATGCCATTTTATCACATTACTCATTTAAAAATATCAAAAAGTAGTATTCTAAATCCTCCTCATTCTGTTAAAGCTTGTTATAAGCGTGTTTTTCTGCTTCAATCCAAATTCATGTCTGTTCAAGCACAGTGTGCATACAGTACAAGATTTGAGCATTATGATGTGTACATTGTACATGTAGATGCACATGGAATAAGTACAGTACATGTTCCTGCAAATGGTAGCCTACATGATACATGTACATGAACAATCCAACGTAACTTTTTCTGGTGAAGGCCAGTGGTAAAAGAAAGGTGACCTCAGCAATGATCCATGTATAAACATGTACATGTACATGATGCCAGATTAAGGTCATGTCCGAAACGGGCGTCTAGAGCTACATGTACATGTACACATGCACATGCACAGTGCATAGGTCTAGGTCTTCCCCCACTGGAAATACACACAGATGCAAAGACAATAGCCCTAGCCGTAGCTCTGGAAGCCCGTTTCGGACACGGCCTAGTTTTCCATACTAGTACATGTATGCACATCTGACAGGAAATGGCATGTTAGTGTAAAAATGCATACGGTACTATACAAAATGTGTACGGTACATGTACATATTACATTTACAGCAGAACTTGTTTACAAGTGCTGTACGTGTACATGTACATGTACTCAAATATAAATGACAGGCAACTTTCCTTCTTCCCTCCTGCACAGAAAGCTATTTGCAGTGCATTTTGATACAATTATCACACGCTTTTCCCCTTGCCCACCAAAAATAACGACGCGGTTGCCATGGTAACAGAGTGAACTTACCATGCAGGCCGCGTCCCTATCGGAACGGTAACAAGATTGGTTTCTGTGAATATGTTGCAATCAATTCCGAATATTCATCTAGTTTTTTTCTTCTGCGGTGACACACAAAAAGGCATGTACGAGGACTCGCATGTAAGTGATGGGGGATAGAGGGAGGTGGGGGACTCATTGATAACACAACCCTGAAAGTCTGCTGCACTGTCATTCCTGCGTTGAAGCAAACAGCCCACATGTACATGTATGCCCAGGAAACCTTTCAAATGGAAACAAGAAAAGAAAAAACCCACTAAGTTTACACTGGCCGAGATTGACGTGCCAGTCTAACCAAAACCCTCATCCAACCTCAACCCTGTCCCTAACCATATACATGTCCTAATCATAACCCCTTAATCTAACCCATAACCCATACCCACAACCATATATCCTAATCATAACCCCTTAATCTAACCCATAACCCATACCCACAACAATATATCCTAATCATAACCTCTTAATCTAACCCATAACCCATACCCACAACCATGTATCCTAATCATAACCCCTGACTCTAACCCATAACCCATACCCACAACCACAACCATATATCCAAATCATAACCCCTTAATCTAACCCATAACCCATACCCACAACCATATATCCTAATCATAACCCCCGACTCTAACCCATAACCCATACCCACAACCACAACCATATATCCAACTCATAACCCCTTAATCTAACCCATAACCCATACCCACAACCATATATCCTAATCATAACCTCTTAGTCTAACCCATAACCCATACCCACAACCACAACCATATATCCTAATCATAACCCCTTACTCTAATCCATAACCCAAACCCACAACCAGAACCACAACCATATATCCTAATCATAACCCCTTACTCTAACCCATAACCCATACCCACAACCACAACCACAACCATTATATCATAATCATAACCCCTTACTCTAATCCATAACCCAAACCCACAACCACAACCACAACCATATATCCTAATCATAACCCCTTAATCTAACCCATAACCCATACCCACAACCAGAACCACAACCATATATCCTAATCATAACCCCTTACTCTAACCCATAACCCAAACCAAGAACTACAACCACCACAACCACAACCATTATATCATAATCATAACCCCTTACTCTAACCCATAACCCAAACCCACAACCAGAACCACAACCATATATCCTAATCATAACCCCTTACTCTAACCCATAACCCATACCCACAACCAGAACCACAACCATATATCCTAATCATAACCCCTTACTCTAACCCATAACCCATACCCACAACCACAACCACAACCATTATATCATAATCATAACCCCTTACTCTAATCCATAACCCAAACCCACAACCACAACCACCACAACCATAACCATTATATCCTAATCATAACCCTTACTCTAACCCATAACCCAAACCACAACCACAACCATATATCATAATCATAACCCCTTACTCTAATCCATAACCCAAACCCACAACCACAACCACAACCATATATCCTAATCATAACCCCTTACTCTAACCCATAACCCAAACCACAACCACAACCACAACCATTATATCATAATCATAACCCCTTACTCTAATCCATAACCCAAACCCACAACCAGAACCACAACCATATATCCTAATCATAACCCCTTACTCTAACCCATAACCCATACCCACAACCACAACCACAACCATTATATCATAATCATAACCCCTTACTCTAATCCATAACCCAAACCCACAACCACAACCACAACCATATATCCTAATCATAACCCCTTAATCTAACCCATAACCCATACCCACAACCAGAACCACAACCATATATCCTAATCATAACCCCTTACTCTAACCCATAACCCAAACCAAGAACTACAACCACCACAACCACAACCATTATATCCTAATCATAACCCCTTACTCTAACCCATAACCCAAACCAACAACTACAACCACCACAACCACAACCATATATCATAATCATAATCCATAACCATAATCCATAACCATAACCCTAACACTAAGCCTAATTTGAACCTTAACCATAACCCCTCCCCATATAATCATAACCCTAACCCTAACACCAAGGCTTTCCCTAACCCTGTTCCTCTGTTTATCTGCCTCTTTGTCAATCTGCCCATCCATTAGTCTGCCTGCTCGTATTCCATTCAGACTCATACATTTTTGTCCCAACCATTCTTTCAACCCTGACAGGCTCAGTCAGTCTGTCTGTCAGCCATTGCAATTCAGCCATCCTAATTGCTGTTCATTTCTGTCAAAGCCCTAAACTTGCTTTGCATGAGCTGGTTCTTGTATTCCACCAGTGTTCTGTCGGTTGGTCTGCCTCCTTTCCGTTCTGATTTGCCCATGGATGTGGACTTCATGTGCTCACTGACTGTGCCAATCAAATTGAATTTCATTTCTACCCACAGTGCTGCGCCCATGTACTGTATGCGCCAGACCATGGTGTGACATTCTCCTACGGAGCTGGGTGGCAAAAGGAGAAATGGAATCGATGTCATGAGGACGGATGCCGCCGCGGCCGGCCCAACCCGATCCGCGCGTTTGACCGACTCGCCAAAAATTGGGTCAAGCACGGGCCTGATTCATTCCTGGGGTTCCTGGATGGAAAAGGCATGATTTCATCCACCAAGATGGGCAAGAATTGATTTCTGGTTTTCTTATCAATGTGCATATGTACGTAGCAATGGTCTACGTCCTGTGTGTCTTTCAAATGCCAACCTACATGTAGGTATTAGTAAGACACCTGTGTTCCACTCATTAATCTCTTATCTGAAAATAGCAAATTTACTGGAACTGGAATTCCCCTTGGTAACTTGGAAACAGAGGGCAACATGTTTTTTTCTAAGAATCCCTTGAATCCCTAGAATCCCCAGATAGTCTTACAATACAGTCCCAGTATACAGCAGATACATGTAATAGGCAGAACACCATTGTTACACACAACATGTACGATGCAATTCACAGAGGCAAATTATTTTGTTTGTTTGTGGGGGGAAGGGGGGGTTTCCAAGAACACTCTTTTTCTCTTGCATGTTATCTTTAATTCCAGTAGCCTTTGGCCACACGGATGGAGCTTGCATTAGAAATGGCAACACACATGAAATACACAGCATTTGGGATTGTTGTGCAGAGGGGTTAAGGCGTGTGGGTGGTTGTTGGCCAGGGTCCAATTTCATGGAATCCGTCACCGTTAGCCCAAAAATATTCGCTTACTGTAGCAGATATTCTTTGCTTATGGTTGGCGTATTTCAAGGGCCAAAAGTCTTGCTTTAGAACAAATTCCATGAAATACATGTACCGGTACATGTACATGTACATGTATGTATGCGAAATGAATGTACTGGTATCCTACGGTACATGTACAGTAAGCACAGAATTATGCCGTAACGGATTCCATGACATTCGAATACGATAAACGCTGACCATAAGCACAAAATTACCAGTATGCTAACGGATTCCATGAAATACATGTACAGTAGGTACAGTATACATGTACCAGTATGTACATTGTACATGTATGTGAAATGCTGAATGTACTGGTATCCTACGGTACATGTACACTGTACAGTAAGCACAGAATTATGCCGTAACGGATTCCATGAAATTCTAATACGCTAAACGCTGACCATAAGCACAGAATTACCAGTATGCTAACGGATTCCATGAAATAGATATTATGCTAAACGCTGCCCGTAAGCACATAATTACCGTATGCCGTAACAGATTCCCTTTGGACCCTGGCTGTGAAAGTTTTGATTCACCCACATGTGCCGGTACCAAGAGTCCATGTCTGTTCTAAAGTGCATGGACCTATGAATGAACATGTGCAATGAACATTATCTATTACGCCTACGTACATGTTTGTACGTGTACACATAATGCATGTTATTGCACATGTACTGTACATTGACCTGTGGCTATATACATGTAAACATGTACACAGTGGATATACATACAGTACATGTATACAGTACAGTATATACCGGTATACAGTGTACATGTACATGTATGTGTACATGTACAATGAACATGAATGTACATGAATGAAAGATAAGTGAAGACAAATCTTTGAAGAAAACCCTTTGGACTTGATAGCATGGTAGTGATCGACATGGGCCCAATTCATGAAAGCTTGCTAAGCCCAATTGACGATTTGGCCACTAGTTGCTACAATGTACATGTAGCTAAACCTTGTTGACCGACAAATGTTCACAAAACCTTTCCAAAGCTACATGCACCTGGAGTTAGCGTACATTCTAAGTTGCTTACTGAAGTTTGAGCTGATGCCAGGATGCGGGGTACCGGTACCTCTGAATAACTTGTAGTCAACCATGGACACCAACAGCACAGAAAAACACAGACTCTACTTGCCCTTATGGGGTTGGTTTCCCACATGGGGCTTGTTAAACACCAGCACTTACCCCTCTGTACTTTTTTCCCCCTGCTTCAGATTTTATGCTTGCAGAAACTTGCACATCCGTGGTTTTAGGTCGTCCACAGAGCAGACAGTTTCATAGAATCTTGCCCTGTGCTGTGAATGTGTGCTGTCCCACCCTCCCATCACCTACTGTACCTACCGGTATCAGTACTTGTGTCTTTTTTTTAATAAAACCCAGGTACTCTTTGTACAGTACATGTACTTGTCCATGTGTGTACATCTCAGCAAGGAATAGGTTTAGACATTCTCCTGATGACGGCCAGAGCATACTGGTCGAAACGTCGAGTTACCACTCAGGTTCTTTTCAGAACCAAACCTCTTCCTTTAAGAGACCTGATACATGGTGTCACCGCAAACCTTCCTATATAGGTTGAGGCAGATACAAACCGGTCAGCAAAAATCAGCCTTAACATCAACCCTTGTGTTTGACCCAGATTCAGATTCAAACAGCTTAGATTCCTTAGAAACCAACTGCCTAGAAAAGTAATCCTAGTACGGTTTCCACTCATCCAAATAAATGTGATCATTTGGATCGCAATTTGAATCGCGATTCAAACTCCACTTTTGTGTGAGTGTGGACACAATAAACGCAATCATGTGGGATTTGAATCGCAATTCAAACTCCACTTTTGTGTACATGTGTAAGTGTGTGGATACAATAAACGCAATCATCAGTGGGATTTGAATCGCGATTCGGACTACACTATTAGTGAGACTTTTCCAAATAATTGCATCTACATGTATTTGGGAATTGGTGTGTTTCTTAGTCCCACAATGCACTGCTCGTGCTCTGATTGAAGTGCTAGCTGTGCTTGTTTATATGTCTCCCAGGCCTGCATGACCGTAACAACTGCTAACAACAATTGGCTCGCGATTCTTTGCGAGGCAATTTTTTGGCCTGTGTGAATGACAGCCCCAAAAAAAGGTTTTTAAATCTCGATTCAAATCGCGATTCCATGTATTTGGAGAGTGGAAATAGCCCTATTATGGTTTAGTGAATTGAAATTTAGTTGTCAACTAACAACAAGATAACTACATAAAGAAGCTTACTAATGCCCATCAAGTAACTAAAGCTAGGAATGTTTCATGAATGTAATGTGGGCCCTTATACATTAACCAGAGATAACAGAAATAATTTTGAAATATAATTCTAAGATCTGAATGTGGCATCATTCGACTGATGACTTTCGCACTAAGTGCAACAGAAAAGCTTACATACATGTACATGTAGTGCAGTACCGTGATTCACATACAATCCTGAAATGAAACCTGTGATGAGGTTGTGCACAGACTGTGATATGGCATGCAAAATACACTAAATGCAAAGAAATAGGGAGTAAGCCAATCCTGGGTGAAAAAAAAATAAGGTCTAAAGGGTCCAGGACTACAAAACTTCTAAACGATTTAAAACACAGGGGAAAAGGTGAGGGGGGAAAGAGAGTGGGAGGGGTAAGGTGTCATGCGGGGCGCATTTTGGGCAATTCTCTCTCTCATTCAATTAATGTCATCAACAGCCACTGACAACCGATAGGAACTCCCGGAGTCAAGTTACCTCCATTTTGCCAACCCCTTCCCTTCCACTGCAAACAATGGCAGCTGCAGTTACTAGAGGGGAAGAAGCTGCCCCAGTGAACAACATGCGCTGACACCGGAGATTCCGATAAACATCTCCATTCCGCCCCTCATCTATCAAAGACATTCTTCTTTCTTTCTTTTTGGCTTTTCCGTCTCAACGGAAAAGGCATATTTTTTTTTCTCTTTTGTTATCTTTTTTTTTTTTTTTTTAATGAGTTCCCTACCTGCATTTGCAGGTCTAGGGACATTTTTGTGCAGGGTTCACTGTGTCTTGTCTGGTCAGGTGCTTGACCTCAATTTTGCCGGAACTTGGTCCAGCCCCCACGCATGTATTGTACACAAGGATGTGAAACATAGTGACACCATGACTTTACTTTGGTCTTCAATAATCAGCCCACATAATTTTATTGGCTCTTTATGTGACTGAGTGCAAACATTACCCGATGGGTTTAGAAACTATTCCTAATCTATTCTTAGTATTTTGTCTAAAATTTAGTGGGCCTGACGTTTCGATCTTAGCAGGACCTTTCTCAAAGGCAGAGTGACTCTGCCTTTGAGAAAGGTCCTGCTAGGATCGAAACGTCAGGCCCACTAAATTTTAGATTTACTTTTTGGTAATTTTAGTCAGTAAGCAGTTTGCAACATTTTTGTATATCACCTTAGTATTTTGTCTGAAAGTCGCCTGCAATGAATTTTTAAATTAATTTCATTAATCAGAATAAAATTGTAATATCATTTTCAAACACTACCCACAGAAACATGAGTGACAACATTTGTTGAACACCTGGTCGATGTCTCCCATCCAGCAAGTTCTCACAATGCAAATTTGTGTAAACAATAACATACAGGATTTCTTTATAAGAAAATATTGGCATGCCTTGGAAATGCATTTAATGAAGGAAGGATGGAATAGTCCCTTGTGGTCCTTGAATAAGTCGTATTTGGACGTCATTTTATACAAGCCGACAGCAAAACAAATGATCTGGCCCCAAGCACACCGTTAACATATTTAATGCAGAATCGGGGTTTTCAATTTCTGGGGCTTCACTTGACCTTTTCGAATGAGATTTGCGTGATCCCATTATAATGCAGCAGCTGGGCTTATGTACATGTACCTACCGGTACTTGTTTATTGCATCTGACACATGTCTGATGAAAATAGGGCTGTTACCACAGTCCCCAAAAAACTCAATTATTTGGATCGCGATTTGAATCACAATTCAAATCCACTTCTCCTTTTTTAGGTGGTCACAATTATTGGATCGCGATTTGAATCACAATTCAAATCCACTTCTCCTTTTTTTTGGTGGTCACAATAAACGCAATCATTAGTGGGATTTGAATCGCGATTTGAACTCATAACCACGCGGTGTGTGTGTGGAGCGCTCTGCTGAATCCCTTTTTTTTTAAAGTCCCACAATGCATCGCTCGCACTCTGACTGACAGGATGTACCATGCTTGTTTATATGTCTCCCTGCATGAGCCATTCTTCAAGGACACACCCACCATTTGACCACAACTGCTAACCGCAATCGGCTCGCAAGTTTTTGCATCATGATTTTTGGGCCTGTGTGGAAGCGAGCCAGAAAAAAGGATGATATACAAAAATGTTGCAAACTGCTTACTGACTAAAATTACCAAAATGTTAATCTTAAAATTTAGTGGGCCTGACGTTTCGATCCTACATGTACCAGGACCTTTCTCAAAGGCAGAGAAATATCCTGCCTTTGAGAAAGGTCCTGCTAGGATCGAAACGTCAGGCCCACTAAATTTTAAGACAAAAAAAGGGATGTTTGAATCGCGATTATTTGCACAGTGGGAACAGACGTATTGGGTGACAATCAGGGAAAGACTCAGGTAATGGGAGGAGGATTTTCATTTGTACCTAAATATCGCACCAGCATACATAAATAACAACATGCTGCTAAGTTGCTATTCTCAAGATTTTCTACAATCCATGCACATACTGTATGTACATACATATGTGAGTGACGTGACTTGCAAATACTGTATGTGCATCAATATCCGTTGATCAGCAGCGATACAACTTGAAAATTGGTCCCGAAATTCATGGCCGAGATAATCTCCATCGCAGCTTTTATGACTCTGGCCTAAATGCAGCGAATGGAATGCTCCAATCCAATTGCTAATGTAGCCCCTTCATGGTGGCAAAGGATTGAGCATTCCACTATTTATAGCCACATGCAGGAGGGACACAAGCAAACTAATCACCAAGTACAGAATTCCTCTTCTCATCTGCCATCCCCCCCCCCAATATCTTCATGTTACCATTCCCTTGACACAGACTATTGATAGGCCTATAATTTGGTTGGATTTCGAACTTGTATATTTCAGTTCTACTCTTTTTCTCAGATTTTTCTCTTTCTCTTTCTTCTGTCAAACAGAAAAGCCATACAGTGTGTGGAGATTTGTGGGTTTTTTTTTCCTTTGGTCTGGAGAGGAAATCGAGTCAATTTCTCGGATTTGAGGGTTTTCATTTGATTCCTGGTTTGGAATTAATTGGTAAGGTCATGAGAAGACGATCACTGCCTGGCTGATGCCGTCCGCAGGAAATAGAAGATTTACAGAATGACTATGCCAAAAATGTGAGCAGCTCAACGGGCTGACCGACAAAAGTGCACACCATGCGGAGAGCATCCTCGATTTAAACCCCCGATAACGCTCCAATGGGAGCAGAGGAGGGAAATCGTGAGGAGGGAGAGAGGGAGGGAGAGTAGGGGGTAGGGAGAGAGGTGGGGATACAGGATGGATAGGGGGAAGGCAAGGGGGTAGGAGAGGAAGGAAGGAAGGGAGGCAGAGAGTGCGGGAGAGGCGAGAGCTCATGGCAAGATGAGTTCATAGGGCTATTTACACAGGCGCAACACACAATCTGGATGTCTAGCAGAGCAGGTCCTGCACTGTTCATTGTGCAGTTTTCTTTTCTCAGCATGGTGTAATTTATTCAATCATTTCATGTCCCGTCATCAGCAAATATACCATGCTGTGTGCACTTGCTAATTCTATTCCTGGCAATGGATTTAAAGGTACACAGTTGCTGAAAGGGGGGGGGGATACACTGTAAGTGCAAGAAGCATTTAGTGAAGCTACTGAGAGGCTACTGTATGTACATTGGTAACTGCAACTCACGAGCAAGGCTTGCTCCTTGCATTAACTTATTAAGTTGTGAAATGAATTTTTTGGTGGCCAAGGGCAAGGATAGCCTATTCAAAAGACAGTTTACGGGTTTAATTTTGAAACCATGAGCCACTGACCTTACGGATTCAGGTGGCCTCACTGGTCTGATGTCAATTTTAGTGACCACAGGCACATAAGCCACTTGCACATACATGTTCATGTACATTGTACCTAGGCCACTAGCAGGCTGCTGGCACTGTAGGCCACTGGCACATACATGTAGGCCACTGCCCACTGGCACACAGGCCACTGGCACACAGGCACATAATACATGTAGGCCACTGCCACATACATGTACCGGTACATGTAGGCCACTGCACACAGGCCACTGGCACAGACATGTACAGTAGGCCACTGGCACCCAGGCCACTGGCGCCCAGGCCATAGGCCACTGGCACATAGGCCACTGGCACATACTGTACTGTACAGTGTAGGCCACTGGCACACAGGCCACTGGCACATACATTTATGGTAGGCCACTGGCACACATACCACTGGCACTCAGGCCAAATCCAGCCTTAATGTACATTATACAGTGCTGATGATGTACATGTATGCACAGTGTGCTGTTTCAAGTCTTATTACTCAATGCATTTTACAGGGAATCAGGGCTCCAAGGCAAAGACAACTATCCAGAAGACACCCAAGTATGTTTCAAGATAAATTTGATAGCAATGTCTCTTGAGGCAACAAAAGAAGTAAAGCCCAAGTCTTGTGTATGGGGTGCAAAGGTCTTCCTTTGTCTAAGTGACGGCTGTCAGCTTGCCTGCAAGTTGCCGCACTTAGACAGCAGCACCTCACTCGATGTCCTCATGAGGAGTTTCTGGCTCAACAAACACTTGCAAGAGATGCACAAACATGTCCACAATAGCAAGGGAGAGCATGGCCCAACAAAGGTGCACACATTACAAAACCTATTCAATATTTCTTTTCCGTTCTCGCTCTTCCTTTCTCGTTTCAATGACATACGCACCAGGAGGCGAGTAGTACGTACATGCACATGCACGTGTACGTACACTAATGGGCCCAGTCATTGAAGCATTTCAGGCTGCTGCATATTAAACAAGGACGCTTTTAATTAGACCCTTCAAGCTTTCTCGACTCTTGCGCTGACAGACTGAGATGTTTTTCGGGTGGTTTCACACTTCAGTTTTTCACACTTCAGTTATCCTTTATTCTCCTAAAGGACCAGCCCTCCCCCTGCCAACACACACCAAAGAATGCCTGGATATCATTGAGCATATCTCCCCTCCCCTTCTTCCTGTGGGCACATAAAGGATCGCGATAAAGCATCGGCACACCGTATTGTGGGGTCACGCACAGGAGGGGGACCCTGGCAACCGTAACTATTGTTACCGATAAGCCAGTTGCCATAGTGACGTCATCAAAGAAAGTCATCCTCTCTCATCTCCACCCTATTTTTTTATCACTGACCTCTTCATAAAATTCCAACTGTGGAACTTTGACCTCTGAGACATTCTCGCAGTAATCCTTGAAGAGTAGGAAACCTGCACAGGGGGAAAAAAATTGACAAAAGAGAATACACAGCAGTGAGAACATTGCACAAATACTGTACATAGGAACAATGACAGACACTTCAGTCTGAATTTTAATGTTCAGGTTCAACAGCTTGTTATGCAGCTTAAGATTTTTTTTAATGGAATTGTCAGCTTCATTTAACAAAAACATGTCACCCCCAAAATTCAATGTAGTAAATGGAATTCCTATGGGAAAATGTACAGCAGTAAATGTAAATGTGTTTCTTCTAGTACTTTGAACATGCAGTTTGACATGTCACTGTACTTACATGTACATGTACATGTACAAGCCTTTTGCACTCTTAACACTGCAAATTTGCAAAACAAAATTGATTTTCAAGTAATGGGTTTCATGTGCTGTAAGTGAAATTCCCCATTTCCCTGTTTTGCCGTACTCACATGCCATTGCACATGGAATATACACATGTATACATGTATGTGGTCTGTACGCTACATGTACATTGTACTATACAGATGTACATGTACATGTACATGTACATGTACACTGTACATGTACATCTGTACAACACTGTACATGTACATGACTACATGTACAGGTGTACATGTACACACGTACTCGGTATGTAAACTTGATGCCAAAAACTTTTTCAATCATTTTCATCAAATTCAACTACATGTACTGTAACAGTACTCTGTGATGAATGTCATGTGCAGTTTGTTTGAACTGGGAGTGCATTTTCTACCCATTTTGTCAGTTATGGGTATTTGTGCTTGGCCATTCTACAGTATTTAACAATAAAATCCTTAAGTCGCATTTTGCCAAAACTCGTGCAGTATGGTACAATATCTGTATCTGTATCTGTTTTGTCCTTGTCACTCTGCCTTTGAGAAAGGTCCGGCTAGGATCGAAACGTCAGGCCCACTAAATTTTGAGATGTGGATAATTTGGTAATTTTAGTCAGTAAGCAGTTTGCAACATTTTTGTATATCAGTACGGTACAAGTTAGTCATCTCTTCTTTTTTTCTCTTTAGATTTATTTCTCATCATGGCAGAACATGACAGTACATGTAAGTGGAGATTAAAATAACACGAAGGGCTACATGTACATGTTCGTTAAGTTTCAGGCTGCACACGAGAGGCACAATCTATAAATTCAAAGCTTGAGTCGGGTATGTATGGCTTGACAAAAAGGTCAGTTCTGAGACTTCTGACATCTAAAGGAAGACAGACAACAATGAATCCAGGGTTACTTTCGATAACAAAAAAGAAAAGAAACAACAATGTTCAGTCAAAACAACATTTATTTATGTAAGCTACAGTGTAGATTAATTAAGTAGATTTTCAGTTTACATGTACATGTATACTTGAGAATAGAAATGAAGGGGTTGTTCATCGCGGTGGTGTAGATACATGTACATGTAAGTAGAAAGGGTGATCAAAGTCACGCGATGTGTTGTTGCTGGTGGCGACGTTTCGGTTGCTAACTGCTAACATTCATCAGGCAACTGAAGAATGCGCTCTGCGGCATCTGTTTATGTCCGCTTCGCCGGTTCCTGTTTACCAGTTTGCGGACGTTGTAGTGGTGATCGTGCGGTTTGGCGCGCGGTTCGGCGTCCACTAGCGGCCCTGTCCGTGGTGGGTCAGGGGTCGTGGCGTCTGATGGTGGGGAGCCAGAAACCGGGGATGACAATGCCGCTGTCCCGGTTGATGTTGTTTCGGCAAAGTCGGATGTGGATGGCCTCCTTGAGAATGTTTTACATTTTTTTGAAAATGTCACTTAACAGATTTCTTTTATCCCAGGAATATGATTTCACTAATTTGTTTTTCAACAAAGAGCCGAATATTGTTATTTTGCAGCAAATACAAGCATGTAGACAGAATGCCTACATGTACAAGACTACGAGGGCCCCATTGCCTTAATTTGTTCCTGAATACAAATGGACTTGTCCTGAATGTACCGGTACTTGCACAACAACAACCTTGTGCATAATTAGGAAAGGCAAATTAATGTCTCACCAATTAAACGTAAAATGCCCCATGCCGTTATTTAGTCCTGAAATTGAATGAACAATATAGGCCTCCATCCCATTTGCCCTATCGTTGATTTATCAACGTCCTCTTGCCATTTATGGCAAACATTGCATGTACATGTATACATGTACTTTTTCCATATGAACAGCCTTGGTGTCTTACAAAGGCCCCACATACATACATGTACATGTACCAGGTATGCCTGATTCTTGCCTGATAACTAGTCGACTATCACTCTGAAGGCGGGTGTAATACCGTATTTTGCCCAGAATAAAAGTGAAATTCTCTAGCAATGAACGTCAATGCCATAGTTCCCCAATGTCAAGGCTTAAGTTCAAAATACAATTAAGGCTTCAATGCCTTATTTTGCTACAATTGAATGCCAACTTAGACAACAATGAAAATTCCATGCCTTATGCTATAGCCCCAGATAACATGATGGGCAGAGACGCTGTCGAACAAGTACATGCACACATGAATAAACGTGGCTATGTACGATGTACATGTACAGTGTACACGTATGTGTATGTACATTGTGTATGCATTTGTCTATGTACATGTATACAATCATGGTACAGTGTACATGTACATGTACATGCTCTCCAAGTACAGGTACAACACACACATGTAGCCATCCGTCTGGCAATAAACTTGACCAGTGTAATGCTGGCCAATTGGTGAGAGAGGAGCCTTATCTACATAATTGATGTCTGCACCTCCTTCCCTGCACAATTCCCTCCCTCCCTCTATGGCCTGTTGTGCCTGCACCGTACAGTACATGTACATGTACATATGGTTGCATTGCAGTGCACCCTGGAGAGGTTCCCTGGTACCCACTGCACACATCCTATACCAAAGCACACACTACCGGTAGTCCTCTTATGTCTCCTACACATGTACAGGGGTAGGCCTACACTGTACATGTATATATGTACATATGTACACACGCATGTACATGTACATGTACATGTACTGTACCCCCGTACAGTACCCGGTACATACACACTGTACATTGTATATACCGTATACATGTACATGTACTTAGTATGTACATGTACATGTACATGTATGTTCATTGTACATGTACATGTACTGTACACATTGTACATGTACATGTAGGTGGGTACATCGGCAGACATGCAGTGCTAGTAGTGCGTCTACAATTACTGACATTGACTCCTGCTCCTAGGAAGATTGTCTGCATTCAATTTTCATTAAATTTGCACGGCACTGGGACAAAGCATTCCTCATCCGTGCGTACGTGCCCATGAAATATGCCAAGACTAATTGTACATGCAGTGTACGTACATGTACATGTGCACAGTTGCCATACACATACATACATGTACTGTACATGTACCATGTACTGGCTACATGTACATGTAGTTCACATGTTATGCAATGTGTGTACAATACATGTACTGTACAAATTGTACAACGTCTTATTTGTATGGAATCAGACCAGCAAATTTCAGTCAAATCAAGGCTTCAAATCAACTTACAGTGTAAGTGCTAGCTGTATAACGTCAGGCCCACTAAATTTTGAGATACCTACATGTACTTGTACATGTACGTACACTGTACATTATGTACAATGCACATTCACAGTACTGTACATACTGTATGTACTACATGTATGTACAGACTTATAAATTACTGCACATTCTCAATTCCAGTTACATGTACATGTACATGTATCTGTTGAAAAAAATATATTATGTGGATATGTGTAGGCATAATTTTCTGATTTTTTTCATGATGTCTGGGTGATGTTCCTTTTTTTTTCTTTCAATTTTCAACATTCACCCCATCTACCACCTGGTCAAAATATTGTGAGTGGACAATTGGGATACCCATCTAAACAAAAAAATCCTGCCCCGCATAGAACATGGATGCATGTTAAGAACATGAAGATATTTGTGCCCAAACTGAGGTGGAAAGAAAAAGGAAGAGATGGCCTCCATCCAGTGAAGGAAGAGGATACAATATGTGTGGGAGTGGTCAGTCAACAGCCCAAATATCAAGACTATTATTTCCTTGAGTATGGCCATCAAGCCATGCCATGCATGGGTTAACACCGCAATGGACTACGTGCATGGGCAGGTTTGCGTGGGCTTGCTTGATAATGTCCAAGAGATGAAACTTCATGTATCATTATCAAAATCACAAATGTGAAAAAAGTGGGCACTGTATTTGTACTTCTTTTCAGACTATTCCTGTATTGGATGCCATACTGCATAAAAGGCCCAATACAACATTGGGAAGATCGGAAAAACATTGAGATTTCCTTCTAATTTACACAGTGTGTAGAGGCCTAGAGGGTCAAGATATAATCCACACGTTCAAATCTTACGGTATGGGATGCTGTACTTTCCGAGAAATTTTCACTCAAACACGGAAAAATAGTTTTATCTCGCGAGATAAAACTTTCATTTTTCGTACCTACTGTATTTGTCGAATGCTGGTCTCACAAACAAGCCAATACATACATACATACTGTACATACATGTACGCATGGTCTATGGTGGTTCAAATCAATCGTCCAGTCATGATGGCACTATTGAAAAATCCAACCAAATCTTTTCATCTCTCACAGGTTGGTGCCAAAAATGTGACTTTTTCGCCCTTTTACTCCTTTCTCAGATAATCGTTTTATGCTAAAAACTTCACTGTACTGTTTTTTGGTACATGTACACACCTGTACATGTATGTTTAATGGTTTAATTAAATGTATACTGTACACAAACTGCATTAATCTTTGGACCTTTTAATAGGCCTTTGAACTATTTTTGTGCTATGAGGTTCTACTGGTATTTACGTATAATTTCTTTTGTGAGATACTTCTATTTTAAAGAAAAGAGTGGCATTGGTTACCAGCAGTGGCAACTCAAAACAGCCTTTAAGTCACCCATAAAAGCCTATTTAAATTGTACATGCACAAGCGGTATTAACGGAATTACGCGCAGTCAAAAATAGGATCCACAGTTTTCTAAAGGGAAGGTTTACGTCCTGCACCGGTTTTAGAAACCAGAGCGATTTTTCGAAAGATACCGCGGCTGCAACTGCGCACACTGACCAAACAAATTCTTTGGTTTCTCTTCTGCTTGAGATGCAATCCTCTCGCCAGGATCAGATGCAAGAGAGCTTCTTCATCGTGCTTTGGATTCCTTCGGATACATGGCACCATAGAAGAATATCATTTGCATAAATATTAAGCGAGTCTCTGCTCCTGTGTATATGTGTTTGAAGAATGTCATTTGCATAAAATATTGAGTGAGGTTGCGCTCCTGTGTAAACGTAAAATACCGCGCGGCATTGCCACTTCCCGCTACTGCGGGCCTGTCATGCCTAATTAGCGGGCCTTAACTGGTGGTCAGCAGACCGGTTAGCCTCCAAACTCCAGATGATACACGGCAAGATGGAAAAGTCTTGGACACCTGTAACTCTTCAATTTAAGCACAGCAAGAACTGGCATTCTGGATCACCAAGAACTTCTGAACTGGACATAGATGTACTTTAGGCTACAATGTACATGTATATAATGCATGTTGAGTAACCTGTGGTCGATTTCACCAAACTCATCGTAACTTACGATTAATCGCAAGATGATTAGCGATGCACAGAAATCATACTGCCTATCACAACTTACGAAGGGTTGTCCATCGTAAGTTGAGTTAAGATGGATCGTAAGGCTTTGTGAAATCCAGCCCTGGCCAGACAATTGCAAGTACGGTATGCATACAATGTACAGTGTAGATATAAAGTACATGTACATGTACATTGTAAATGTGAAGTACATACACATGTACACGTTGTACATGTAGATGCACACACATCTTCAATTCTACATAATGTACAGAGTCCATATATTCAATACAAACTTGTGCCAAGATTACACTATGGTTTATATTGGCAATTACCCATTTGTAAGTCATCCAGGACCTAAGGAAAGTTCTTCCTTATTTTCATTTCAACTAATCCTATTATAACATGGCCATTTGCCATGTTGTCAAACTATTTCCTGGTTGATGTCAATGTACATGTACACAGGGATGTCAATCCATAGCATGTATAAAAATTTACACAAGTTTACACGTATATCACGTACATGTACATGTGTACATGTACCGGTATGATGTATGTATACTGTACATCTACACGTGAACGAGAGCTAAAACAAGGGTCCCGTGCGAGAAAATAGCATCAATGTCAAGAATGCACAGATACACACAATGTACATACGTGTAACTTGTCGTATAAAAGTGAATCCCAGTCACCAGATTGCACGGGTCCCGTGCGATTCGTGACAGGGATCGAGACCTTCCTACAAAATTTCGCATCAATTCGACATCCGTGTGATAATCACCGAGATTGGTCGTACAGTACATGTACATGTAGAGCATCATGCATCTATGCGATGTTCGCAAGGATTCTGGTCAGAGGTGTCGCCTTTACACATGTGCAAAGCGCTCAGCAAATCTTCCAAATTGGCGCTTCATGAATGTTAAGTGATTCTTCTTCATGTACTCCTAGGTGCATTTTCCTCTGTACATGTATGTTAGTCAATCTCTGCCATTAGCCCATTACATTGATGAGCTTGACATTTTCTTTGAATGTCTGGCAGTTGATCGTATTCTTCGCCATTTCTAGAACTACATGTACAGGTATGCAGCAGTCGTACAATAGACCGATTGCATGACCACTGTTTACATGCCATCACGTGACTTAAAGAGGGTACTTTTTCATCTCATTTGGTGCAGAGCAGCAATGGAAATATACATGTAGAAGAATGTGGACAATATGATAGTCTTCTTTGCTCTTTTCCACTCCTTTTCTGCACCAAATGATGCAAAAATACCCACTATAAGTCACGAGATGGCATGTAAACATTGGTCGCGCAATCGGTCTAATCATAATGCACGCTTGACAAGCTTGTCAATTCTGACAGCAACACTGGTAAACCTATTCCACCGTGCAAATGATATCGCAGTACCAGCAATACTAACTTCTGACCTCTTATGAAAATGTATCTGAATTGACTTTGTCTGAATGTCTGCGATGAAATCGCAAGCAACCTTCGTGTCAGACATTCGGCGCCAAATTTTCGTAGACATGCATTTTCAGCGCTCATGTAAAAAGGGCTACATGTACATGTAGCCTATACAGTACATATATATACGGTACACTGTGAAAAATATAATAATGTTTATGTACTGTACATGTACATGTACTACATGTACATGTACTACATGTACATGTACATGTACATGTACTGTATGTACATGTACTGTACATTTACTGTACAGTGTACTGTGACCTGAATTACATACATCTACACTGTACATGCATGTACATCATGTACACATGTATGTACAGTTTTTTATGTACATGTACATGTACTGTACATACACTGTATAGTATGCACATTGTGCACATCATAAGTTTTCAGAAAGGGGTGAATTTAGTGTGGTGAAAGACAACAACAATTTATTGCCATTTTCCCCACTCTAATAATATTACACCGCTACGTCAAATTTCCTGAAAGGCAAAACAGAAAAGGCAAAGCACACAGTACCAGTACCTTTCACAAAACACGTTTGGTTACCTTATTATGTGCTTGTCGAACACAATGTACGTACAGTTTTAGTACCAGTGCAATGCATACGTACAATATTTAATTTCAATTGCAGGCTAAAACTCTTACATGTATGCATAACATATTAGTTTAAAGGTGAGCAAATACGGTACATGAGGTTCAAAGTGAGCTTTGAAGACATGCATACCCACACATGCTTGAGCTCTCCTGTCTACCCATTGTGACAGATGCAAATACATGTACGTACAATCCATGTACATGGGTATACGTGCATATACTGCTCCAGGTATTCGGGAGCTTCTTATTTAAGTGATTGGTCAACGCCATGGCAACGGTGGTACGATACAAAAACCCATTTTGCGCAGGTATGCCGCGGCCACTCTTTCAGTTACCGTACAAGCAAAGAGCACACAACAAAAGGGCTGTGATGCACAGTTTACACTGTATACATGTACATGTACATGTACACTGTACATCATACATGTAGTTTATACCAGTACATGCATTCATTTATACACTAACAAAGCTGATTGCCAAGCATAGATTCAGGTCTCCATGGGACTTCAGCCTTGTGGCATATGCGACACTAAAACACCGCTTTTTTCTCCTACACATACATAGGACAGGTACATGTACACTGTACACTGTACATGTACAGTGTACTATACATGTACATGTGTACATCACCTACAAAAGCATTGGCAGAACTCATTTTCTTGCCACATCCTGGGAACCTTTCACCTCAATATCAGGCTTGCAATGTGCCAGTAATTTAATCCCCTTCATTTTAAATCTTAATTAAATATTTATGTAAATCACTTGGCTGTCCAGTAATCAAATCTACTGCCCTTGCCAGTCCCCCCTTCTTTCTGTTAATCCCTACACTGTACCATAATCCTTGGCCTATACCCTACAAATGCTGCACAGCAAATTTTCTTCAGGGAATTTGTTTTTCTCAATTCACCACATGTACTGTTCACAATATCTGAAGGTACATTATGTCTGCACACTCACAGCTGGACCCAACATGACACAAACACTGGCCTACTGGTCTACTGTACCGTACATAGGGCTAGTAAAATATGAATTAAGGCTATAAAAGGCCAGTAAAAATAGGCAAAATTTGATGGTGTGATCGGCAACTCAAATCTGTACCAGTTAACACGTGTGTAAATGTTTGTGAACTTTTATGTAAATAACAATGTACTGGGTCTATGAACCTCTGTAAACAGTCTATACAGGTTACTTGATGGGTGACTAGCTAACCTGTATGTCACGTGTGCCATTGCCAATGCCATGACAAATGGCAGTCTCACTGGAACACAACAACACTATTGTACACGCAGTGTACATGCACACTGCCCTCCATCACATTCTCTGGACAAGTGCAGGAACAACCTGAATCTGATATCTAGATTGTGGACAAAGTGTGTGCATGGGATGGTACATGTACAAATGTATGATGTTCATTTTCATACAGATTGGTGTATGGACAAGTGAATGCACAAATTTTTATTCTTTATTTGATTTTACATGGTACTACAATGTGGATGTACCAGTAAACATGTTCAGCAATGGAAGTGATTTCATGTACATGTACATGTACAGTACATGTGCAGTGAACATGGACTTTACGTGTACATTGTACATGTACACTGTGCGTTTATACATTACTTTAATTTTATTACAGACGTTCCTTGTTTTTACCTTAGTATGGACATTGCATGAACATGTACACAATGTATTTCATAGGCTCAAGAACAAACTTGCATACGTACATGATCTACGTATACATGTATGTATTACTAGACACTGCATTAGACAGGACAGGGAACAACGAATGAATGAATGTTGAAGCAATGGATGTTGCCAGACTGAAACAATTCCCAGGAGGTCAGATGACAAATCAAACTGTAAAATGTACGCTTAATTTCCTTTACGTACGCAGTGTAAATTAGGTTTTCAGGCCCATGTAAATGTGCATATTGAATGGCTGTGACAAAGTGGCTGTACAAATACATACATACATGTACATGTACATACATATGTACATGTACATGTACATTGTACATGTACACAATGTTTGTACGCTGCCTGCATATGTATACCAACATAACCCAGAGAATCTGATTGGATAAATGTATGATTGTATTGAAATTTCAGTAAACATTCAGACATACACATGTATCAGTGTATGTGGATAAAAGCCCCCTCCCACACATGATCAAATGAATACACATGTATGGATTATTAATCCATATGCTCATCGCTATTAATCCATATGCTCATCGCATTTGATACAAAAATGTATCCAGAGCCCAAATTGATCAAGGTCTTTGGATACCATGTAGTCATTACTACCCTGTAACCATAGTAACTGGCACAGGAAGGGAGGGGAGGGGCATCTTGTATGGTTTCTGGATAAGTGCACAGTAGGCCCCCTATGTTGTGCAGCAACATTACTGAATGCTGGATATACTGTATTGTATCTATGGACAGCAAAGTCACCATCATTTCTGAAATGTCTTCATCTGAATTATGTTGTCTAATGCTAGTACCCCAGTAGATTATTGCATCCTTGCTACATGTATATGTACATGTACATCCTTCCGCAAAGCGGGACAGTTTTTCAAATGGTGAAGAAGTTGTTCAAGGAGTCCACCACTCCACTAGAGTGCGATAATGTTCTGAGGGGAATATGCAGGAAAGCTTTACAGAGTGCTGTTACACAGTATCACAACGTGCCACTGTCTGTAGGAGATGATACTGAGTGCTACACATTTGATGGACTATCACACTAAGGGTTTGGAATGATTGAATAAAAAAGACAATTTGGGAAGGCCCCCACCTATGAGGCCAGATAGCTCAGGTGGTTGAGTGCTGGTACAGTAACCCCAAGGCCTTGGTTCACATCCTTCTGCAGTCAGAGTTTCTTTGCTACAGTATTTCAATGTACATGTACATGTACATGTACATGTACTGGGTACTACTGTAATACATTGTATACATGTAGGCCTACATGTACATGACTTAAGTTCTTCATGGGTCTGACAAAAACTGAGCCGGCTTCTACTTGGCTACTTGACAAGCTTGATTCACTCGCCTCAATCCAATTTAAAGTGCATGTTGGGGACACACAGGCCATGGCACAACCCAACCCTCAAGTGGCTCCATGTCTGTGTACAGCATATGAAGTACAGTAACGAAAGCACCTTTCATTGCATTGAGCTTTGAGAACACTAGCCCTGGAGATGAATTGAAGTGGTTAGGCTAATGACAAGGGTTGATGACCAGTGCCCTCAAAAAACTCTTGTCTATCATATCCATAAATTTGTTTGCACATTCATGACATCAATGAAACCATATTTCCTCTCACTGTAACAGGAAGTGGAACAATTGAGCATAGTGTACAGTACGTTGTACACGGCAATCCTATAACACACACTTCCTGGTCGAAAATAGTGTGCGTACATGTACCGGTACACTCGTACCGGTATGCATACACATGTTGCTCTGTTGTCACGGCAATCGGATACACCGAAAAACAAAGAGCAAGGTTGATTATCCTTTGCAACCAACTCCGAGTGGGGTCAGCTAGGGGCGAGTCACTGCAGAAATGCGTCTTCCTGTGCGTGGTGCCTCGTTGCTCTGAAGAAACATGTGTACTGTACATGTACATGTAGTCATGTACATGTGCATGTACATGTACATGTACATACATACATGTACATGTTCATGTATGTGTACATTAACAAATGTACAAGTTTGTACGTACATCTATGCACATGTTGTACAGTGTACAAAAAACTGTACATGTATGGGTACATGTACAATGTACATGCACTTGTGTACATGCACATGTACATGTACATACATGCACAGTTATGATCATTTCCTGGTGGATCATGTACACGTGTACTGTGCATTTGTACATGTACAAGTCCAGGATGCACACAAACTCTGCTTGCTTTGAATTAAGACCAGCTCAGTCCGGTTAAAAGAGAGACAAACAAATTGGCCTACAGTTTACATTTCATATTGGTCAATCTTACCACCATTTGAATTGTTGATTTTTATCTATTTTTTCCTCTCTTTTTTTTGGGTTAATTGGGAAACTCTAATGAGACTGTGGTTGAGGCAATTGCGCTGGTGGAGTAACGACTCTCATGAGAGTGCTCTGAAAGACCGTCATCTATACGAGCACAGGCCTATACATTTACACCATCTGGATGCATTCGAGTAAACCCATTTGTTTGTTTCATGAGAAATTTAGCAATGAGTGGATGCTAGATACGGCCTTCCTATTGCATTTAGGAGCCTTGAGGAAAAGCTAGCTAGTGAAGCTTGCACTGAAGTGAAGTGCACATTGTCATTGTCATTCAAACAACCTACGTGTCTTGAGTCTTGACAGGATTTGACTCTTAAGGCTGTCGAAGACGAGAGCTATAAGTACATATGCTGAGCAAAAAATCTCTCGAGGCCGTTAGCTCAGCACGTAGCTCACATGTGGGGTCAACTTTTTGTGAGATTTCTGCCTCACATAAGGCCGGTGAGACCAATATTATTTTCGCCTTGCGTGTTAAAAAACTCACTACATGTATACTACATGTATACGTGCTGATCGAGCCCCCAAAAACATGACAACTGGCCAATGAAAGCACACGCCCTGTTCACGTGGTTTCCCAAATCAAACACGACAGATATTGGCCTCACGGCAAGAAGAGACAGCAATCTCACCAAAAGTTGATCGCACACGGTAAGCTATGAGCTATGAACTGAGCTAACAGCCTCAAGATATTTTTTGCTCAGCAGATACATGTAGCTCTCGCATGCGATGGCCTTAACACTGGTCAACTGGCCAGTAAAGCAAAACTGCAAAATTGATACAGATGTAGTAATTTTTGTGGTCTGAATGAGGAACTGTGCCCTCCTCAAAAGGTTTGATCACAGTAACGTATAGGCCTACGGGGATCTACCTACAGGGCCTGATGGATTGATCCTAGCAGTCCTGACCTTTCTGAAAGGCAGAATATTCAATTTGCTATCAGCAACATGAGAGGATTCAGACAAGTGAATTTCTGTTTTGGGCAAGCAAAAATTAGCCATGCATGTATTCAATTAATCAAATGGGCAACTAGAAGAGAGTTACATGTAGTATAGGCCATTAACATTATATGAGATGTGTTCAAGCTATTCACAGTGAAGGTGGCAATTAAAGAGTTGTCTGCAATGGAACAGTGCACAGGGTCTCTGGACAACCTGATGAGCAGTCTGTTTCCAAACCATTGGGTTCCTCAATCCTTTCCCACTGCCACACAAACTCACATACGTGTAGTTCATCAGTGCATTCAGTTCCACTTTTAAAAAACTGCCCCAAAAAATTTATGAAGCCCTTTTGGGGATGATAGGGAAAAACTACTCTCTTCAAGAAAACTACTTCTAACCGCAATTTTCCAAAAGAGTGGTCTTCACAGAATGAAAACGTCAGGCCACTTCACTCATCATGTCTTGCACCAGACAGGCTTTGTATCAAGCACTGGTATGTCTGAATCGTCTATCTGAGCATCTATATGGTATGTGTTCAAATGAAAATGATAAACACCCAAATTAAATTGATATTGAAATTTGCTTCTGACTGGCTCCCCACCTCAGAAAAGATAGTTACCGGTAACTACAAGTATTTGGGAAGGCCCCTAAACTGATAGCTCAGATGTAGGCTTGGATTCAGACCCATGTGTCAGATTTTGTTTTTACTTTAATAAAATTAATTCATTGACCAAAAAATAAAAGAACACATGTTGGAAAGTGCTTGCTGCTTAGAATGTCAGTAGAATTTAATGTACAAACTTTGAAAAGGTTCAGACAGCAGGCATTTTGATCCTAGCAGGTCTGTACTCTCAAAGGCATTGGACAATATTTACATACTGTGTGCATGTGCACAGCACTCCCTGATGTAGATGCTCTTCCCTGACCTCTCCGTTCACTTACCCAGTTTCTGCTTGAAAATCTTCTCAAAGGTGATTTCATTTCTTTCCTCTAGGTATTTGTACATAACACTTCGTATGCTGTAGACAAGAGGGGAGAAGAAAAAAACAGAGGAATATTCAATATGCGATTCTATAGGCAATATAATGTTATTATAGTGGGCAAATATGTCCATACATAAACATACACTGTACACATACATGTAGCATCGCTCCTCCACTCTGAAAAGAGAAGGGAAAAAAATTTAAAAAAAATAAAAAAAATATGAGAATAATCCTAGCCCAGGGGGCATTTGTGTTAGGAACTGTTTAATCCGCCTAAATCAATCTACTGCAGTTATTCTCCCCCTGAAGCATTTTCTACTTTACGAGAGATATTTGGGGCACCATGAGCAGAGAAAGACCTTCAGTCTCTCGTGTACATCTACTTTAAAGGCCCAATACAACATTGGGAAGACCGGAAGACATCCATGTCCACAGATTTCCTTCTAATTTACACAGTTTGTAGATGGTCATGATATAATCCTCATTTTGAAATCTTACGGTCTGGGATGCTGTACTTCCTTAGAAATCTTCTCAAATATCAACAAATAGTTTATTACTCGCAAGTCATAAACTATTTCTTACACTACAGAATGGTGCAAAAACCGTGAGGTTTTTTTTTTACCCTTTTCTACTTTCTCAGATAACCATTTGAGATAAAAACATTCACAGGATTGCTTTTTGGGGATGTTTAATGGTTTAACACACAAACTGTGGCAATCTTTTGACCTTTACCAATGTTGTATTGGGCATTGTTTGTTTTCTACATTACAAGTCCTACCGTACCATTCTGCATACCCCCCCCCCTCCCGTACATACTGTATACATGTATGTTTGTTAACATGAATAATACGTACATAAAACATGCAATTCAAATGCATAGAAAAAACTGTTGTAGCCTACTAAGCAACTCAAATGAACAAAATAACCAAACTTTACCAAATTTTAGAGGATTTGACTCTCTGATCAGGTAGAAAACAAATCCTGCAAGGATTGGATTGTCAGTAATGGATTGAAATTTGATTGATAATATGAGATTTCAGGTTTATGCTGCACTGTACAAGTACATGTAGAAGCAAGAAATGTATAGTCACAAATTGTTAGCAACAGCACCTTATGGGCCTACATGTAGAGTACTGGAGTAATATTCTCTTTCTGATCTTGTGTGATTCTCCATATTTCAGGCAAGGAATGCTGCGTCCCTTTGTCTGACAGTTTCCCGACAACTGACAGATAATACTGAAAAGGCAATCTTGGGCTATGTCCAGACAGCCTGTTAGCTTAAAACGCCTTCTAACCACAGAGGGCAAGCCGTAGATTTAAAACTGTGTTTGTTCATACAGCGTACAGCAAGCAGGCCACGCACTCTGCCCCACATATATAGTGCGAACTTCTGCTTATAAATGCATAAAGTGCGCGCTACACACACATCGTGAGCGTTGTAAAATGTTTTGCACTATGACTAGCAAGCGAAACCAAACACGTTGGCGCCCGAACAGATGTCTCCTCCTACTGTTGATTGTTGCAATCATCAAAATTTTCGGGGATGAAAGTGATATTTGTGAAGGCCAGTATCCGGTCCATGTTTTCAAAATACGGACATGTCGAAAGGCCGTCTGTTGCTGTCCACCACAGCCTTATACCGAGTATGCTTCATGGCCTTTATCTCATTACAAACACTCTAGTGCGATCCGTAGAATCCATAGATCCGTGGAAATCCCCTGTAGATTTTGACATTCCCGGTGTGGGGATAGACGAGTGCGTTTAGAATGTCCACTTTGGACCAAAGGGCGCTCAGTGCCTTCACCTCATCGTTCGACCAATTGCACGATTGACCTCCAGATGACTTGTCAGGTCCTGCAACGGGGGATTCCATGGGATCGCCATGGCCACAAACTAATTCCGAAAACTGAATAAATTTGAGTTTCAAGAATGCATACAGGGCTAACAGAGCATGGAGCTGAACTGAATACACACCACACCACACGCCGCACATTATCGCCTGTTATGCAAACGGTGCAGCCAGGCAGGTCAACATCACTGCCTAAAACCAGATGTTGAAAGGCGATTCTGTCCTAACAGCATTTTAGCTGCTAAACCGGATTGGTTATTTAGCACTAAACCCTCCTCTCGAGCAGTTTTTAATAAATTTGTGTTTTAGCAGCGAGTTAAACTAGATCTGTTTTAAAGTTAAAACGTTGTCGTAGCGTTTGGACACACTTCTTTTTTAAACCGATCAGGTTAAAACGGTAATTTTAGCAAATTTAAAAGGATGTCTGAAAGTACCCTTGGTTCTATTCAGAACCAACAAATCTGACGAATAGATTATCTGTACATTCATTTGTACATAATGCTACCAAAATCAATACGAGTATGAATTGTCATTAAAATCCTTACTTTCTGTTCTGTTCTAGCTGGTTTCAGATGGTCCTGTATTGATCCAACCTTGTTACAAAAACCGCCTGAAGACTGAATCATATACATGTAAAGTACATGTACCATACCCTTGTGAAGAATTCATGAGGCCTAGGCCTATCAAAAACGGATTTAATATTGGCTTTGAAGAAATTAAAAGTAACGGTATATACAATTACACATATGCTTAGGGTTACACAAGTTCATACAGTTCATACAGTATTAGGAGTTCATACAGTTCATACAGTAATAGGAGTTTGGGAAAATCCACAGTGACAGTCTTAACGATGTTAACAAGGCAGAGACACAGGTAACAGATTCATTGTAATTGCAGAAATGAAAAATAACTTGAGGCCTATTTACAGACACGAGCGGTAACGGAATTCCTCACGGTCAAAATATAGGATGCGCAAATTTGTTATGGGGAATTTACATAGATATAGATGTGGACAAACCATGCGGCTGTGTGGTAAACGGCTGGGTTTAGAAACCAGAGTGACTTTTACACAGATACCGCAGCTGCAACCAAACTGATTCTTTGGTTTCTCTTTCGCTGGAGACGCAATCTCCTTGCCAGGATTAGACGCAAGAGAGCTTCTTCCTGTTGCTTTCAGTTCCTTCGGCACGACGCCATTGTCTCTGGAGAACGTCATTTGCATAAAAATTGAGTGAGTTTCCACTCCTGTGTAAAAGTAAAATACCGCACGACATAGCTGCTTTCTGGTACCGTATGGCTGTGTCAATGAGCCTATAGGCTTACAGCCATGTATGTGTTTATGTAGATGACTACATTTTCATGTAACTATTAAGTTGCTGGCATTTTGTTAACACACCTCTAGTTTCACTTCTGCCTTGTGACATTTAGATGTTATGCGATTGCCCTTTGTACAAAACTGGCCACAAAATTGAAAAAAAAAATTAAAAAGGGGGAAAACAGCTTGGAGCCAATGCACATTTAATGTACATGAACCTGGGACAAGATGGGGATTATAATGCTGGTCACAGAGCAGCAGGATAATTTATACTGTAAGAAAGACTGGGAAACAGCTGCACCAACCTGACTCTTCTCATCCATGCACATTCATGTGCGGGGCGATTACAAGATTAGCTTTGTACGTGGGTGGAAAGTGTTCATAATACACACACACACTATTTAGCATTCAACTGCGTTTCATAGACAGCTCAGAATAATGCACACTGTATGGAGGGTTCATTTCCAAAATGAGATGAATGCCTTTCTCTGACACTGCAGTGTGACCTCTTGTATTGTCGTCAAAATCAAGTCATCGTTGCACTTTAAAAAAAACCACAATAATAACCATAAAGAGATGGTTTCTCTGGTCTACATGTAGGCCTATACATGACTAAACTTTTTATTGGAAAACAACTTCTGAGGAAATGAAGTTTTTCCATTGAACACAATATAATGTATGCATAGTAGGCCTATTAATTGTATTGGTAATGAAGTGCAGTTTTCTTAACATCTACATTCTAGTCCATGTAATGTACCGGTACTGTACATGTACATGTACATGTATTATACCCGTGTACCGGTATGTGTACGGTACAATGCACATGTACTGTACATGTACATGTACTGTACCAGGCACTCCAAACTACAGTGTACAGTTGTACATGTGCACATACATGTAGGCTACATGTAGAAGAGTGCAACCTTCACCTTCTAGTTCTACATAATTTCAATGAGCCATTGATCTGCAAGCTGCCATTCACTGGAAGTACATGTATGATAGACAATACATGTGTATCATGAACATGTGTGCACAGTCAAGGGCAAACCTTTGCATAGATGATGATGGCAGATGTCTCAGTAGACACAGGAGGTTGCATAGGAGCCTTCCAACTAGCAAGAAAGTCGTGATCCACTTTTTCGATTTTTGAATCACAATCAAAAATTTGATCTATTTACTTGTTCCCATGTGTGAACGTGTTATCTCACAAACACTCGCGATTCCAATCGCGATCCAAAACGCAGTTCTTCGCGTGATTTTTCTGAAAGGTTGTGAGTATTTACCGGGTGCTGTGTGTGTGACTGTGAACACTGTTGAAAAGAGAAAATCGCTAAGTTACATTCCATAGTTCAATGCACGCAGACAAACATCCGGCGTTACCACAACCAGCTGTTTATCTCCACATGGCTGTGCGTGCACAGTACATTGTACGAGCATGATACACTGTACGACCAAACCAAGTGCGCGCAATCTGGAAAGTGTCTCCGGCTGGGTATATTCCAGGCATGCGCAGTCCGGTTAGGTCACATTTCAGGCAAGTGCAGTTCGGCCCGCAAAAAAAAAAGAAAAAAAAAAAGTGCCAACACACCTTATGACCACTTAAGAGTAATTCAAAGAGGTTTTGCCCTTACTCGACGTGGTAAACACTGAATGCTCAGTGCTTTGCCCGGTGCCTGATAAAAATATTTCAGGCAGCTCAGGCGGGATTCGAACCCGCGTCTCCCGAATTCTAGTACGGACGTCTTAACCACTGGACCACCGAGCTGGTCGAGGTCGTGTGGTGGATTCGAATAATGTATAGCGGCGGTTACCGCGTTGCATCATGTTATATCTATGATCTATGATCCCGCCCGAGCTGCCTGAAATATTTTTATCAGGCACCGGGCAAAGCACTGAGCTTTCAGTGTTTACCATGTCGAGTAAGGGCAAAACCTCTTTGAATTACATTCTCCTCAACGCAACATCATGTTATATCTATGACCACTTAAGAGGTTCAGAAATCAGTCCATCAGTTAACTTCACTCGGTCTTTGAACATAGAGAGACTGATCTTTTTGGCGTACAGCCTGTAAGGCATGAAGTTGTGCTAAAAGAATTTCAAAATGGCCAATTTGAGTGGCCTGATCAGGAACTTAAATTTGGTGCTCAGGTGCTGTCTACGAGTATATGAACAAAAAGAATTGTCATGGAAAAAATCATACAGTGCTTTGTATTTGCAGTTCAAAGTAAATTTGACAAATCTAGTCAGTGTGGTCTATCACATGCAAAATACATACCGTAAATGATACATGCACTACATGTGTATGTACACTGTACATTAAAGTGTATGCCTTTACTTTAATATGTACCGACCTGTACATTCCTAGTTTCATACACACGTTACAACCGAAAATGGAAAAGAAAATAAGCAACTACAGTACATGTATACACCTATTGTACATGTATGTATGCAGACAACAAGAGAACAAGATTTCAGGGTTTCAGGGTTTCAGGATTTCATATATTAAAATGTATGCCTTTACTTTAATATATGAGACCAGGGGTGGATTTCACAAAGCCTTACGATGCATCGTAACTCAACTTACGATGGATAACCTATCGTAAGTTGTGTTAAGCCGGCGTATGGTTTCTGTGCATCGCTCATCGCCTTGCGATTGATCGTGAGTTATGACGAGTTTGGTGAAATCGACCCCTGTACATGTACATTCCGAGTTTCCTACACATTACAACCAAAAATGGAAAGAAAATAAGCAACTACCGGTATATGTATACACCTACATGTATACGTACATGTACTGTAGACAACAAGGGAACAATATTTCATTGTAAAAAAAAATCAGACTAGTATTAAAAGTAATGTTAAACCCCCTTCAGCAATTACCCGTACTGCAGATAACAGGACGTCTATTATGGGTGTATTCATGCTCTGTGATTCAATGCAGTATTGTGGTAACAGAGCAATTTGAGTTGAATTGGGATAGAGCTGTAAACACGCAAGAAATGTCAGCACGCAGTTATGGGCCGTGGGCTGATCTTAAATGGTGGCAGGTGCTTTGACAAACCAAACACATTTATGAAAGTGACATGGACTTAAGTAACGTATATGTACATGAATATATGTACACCGTAATACAAAAATGTCTGACTGCTTAAAGACTTTTATGACCAAAAATACTCTCACAAAAAAAGTGGGTCTGATGATTCGATTCTGGCAGGACCATTCTCAAAGAGAGGACTAGAATTTGAGAATGGTACTGCTAAGATCTCTTTAATTCCCTCTAATTTCAAAGTGGCGTGGGCAGTAAACTATTCAGCCTGGGATTTGCCTGCAACCCCTTCCTCTTCCATCATCCCTCCCTGCCTGCCTTCCTCACTCCCTCCTGCCCCCTCCCTCCCCCACCCACCCCTCCCTCACTCCCTCCCTTCCTGCCTCCCTCCCTCCTCCCTCCTGCCTCTCCCACCCACCCACCCACCCCTGCCTCCCTTCCTGCCTCCCTCCCTCTTCCCTCCTGCCCCTCCCAACCACCCACCCCTGCCTCTCTCTCTCCCTCCCTGCCACTCCCTTGCCCCCTCCCACCCACCAACCCCTCCCGCCCTACCTGCCTCCCTCCTCCCTCCTGCCCCTCCCTCCCTGATTCCCCTCCCTCACACACACCCACACCTCCCTCCATCCCCCCTCCCTGCCTCCCTACATCCTCCCTCTTGCCACCTGCCCCAAGAGCCAACCCCTGCCTCCCTCCCTCCTCCCCCGACCACCCACGCTCCCTCCCTCCTGCCCCTCCCACACACCCCTCCCTCACTCCCTTCCTGCATCTCTCCTGCCCCTACCTACATGTACCCACCCACCCACCCCTCTCTCACTCCCTCCCTCCTCCCAGTCCCACCCACTCATCCCTCCCTCCCTGCCTCTCCCTTGCCCCCTCCCATCCACCAACCCCTCCCTCCATCCCTTCCTGCATCCCTCTTGCCACCTCCCACCCACCCACCCACCCCTCCTCCATGCCTCTCTCCCTCCTCCCTCATGGCCACACACACCCACCCCTCCCTCCCTTCCTGCCTCCCTCCTCCCATCCCCCCCCCCCCTGATTCCCCCTTGTCCCCTAACACCCTTCCCTCCCTCCCTCCTGCCCCTCCCTCACACCCACCCACTCCTCCCTCCCTCCCTCCATCCTCCCTCCTGCCCCAACCACCTACCCCTCCCTCCCTCCCTCCTGCCCCTCCCTCACACCCACCTACCCCTCCCACCCTCCCTCAAACACTAGCATAATGATGACCTTGTGGGAAGGAGAAAGCCGAGGACAAGGACAAAGGGTTGAACAGTAAAAAAAAACCATGTCCACTTCCAGGTTGCATAATGCATGGAGGAAGGTACATGTAGAAGAGACATGGGGTAATTATACCATACAATGTACACCTTTGCAATTGATCCTGCCATCAATAGCCTACCGTACTCTACACACATAGGTTGGATTCTGAGTTTTGCCCATAAAACCATAAGGCCTATGCATCGAGTCGTTCTTTAGCGCAGACACATTGACAAGCATGTGCATCTAACATGTCTAAGAGAGGTGGTACAGAATGAAACATTTGAAGACGTTTTTTTTCTCCAAAAATGGGGAAAATGCAATTTGTTCACATCCATCAAATCCACTTTTGTGCTTCAGCACAATCAAATAAGGTAATTGTTCTACTGGAAGTGGAAGCAAGACACAAATCTAATTTGCCAATCAATTTATGGAAACTGGAATTCCCAAAGGCGAGGGTACATTGTATTTTGATCAGTTGAGGAAATTGAAATACAATTAAGCATTTTGGGAAAAAATTGCGGCTTTTTTTGTGGTTGATATTGAAACTAGTAACAGTGAAACTGTGTTGTGCACATTGACTACATGTACCTTTGTACACGCATTATGCCTGTGCATACACATGGATATTAACATTCTACACGACCACAGATGGAATACATGTACGTGTACATGCACCACAGAGGTAAAACAGCAGGGGCGGTCAGCATTGCTGCATAAGCAATATTATCAAAATGATTGAGTCTGGGTCAGGGAGGTTCAACTGTGCTTTTAAAAAGGAAGGGGAAAAACAACAACAAGAAGCCTCCTGCCATTATGTGCACTGTCTGTCTGTGCAGGCGTTCAATATCCAATAAAGCACTGCATTGGATGGCGGCTGGCCACTGCCTCAATTACTTATGTGCGGCTGCTTACCGAGGCAACAGCAACAGCCTACAGGATTCTATTTTTAGACCGTCCAAACATTTCGGCAAACCCCTCCCCTTTCACAAGAGAGGTTCTGGGCAGACACATGCATGCATCCCATGTCTCAGTCAGGACATTTACATACATGTAGCCTCCATGGTACATGTACAGCAGTGCGTAACACTGGCTAGATGTGTTGGTTCAGCATGACACACCCAGTATGGTACAGGTTATGTACTTGTAAGTATCGATGGTGAGTACATGTACATTACATGTACACGTACATGTACACATGTACAGTACTGTCAGACAGATACATGTATGTACATGTACCTGTACATGTACACGTGTACCTGTACATGTACAGGTACATGTACACGTGTACATGTGTAATACACCGTAAACACACTATGTGACTACCTGTAGCTTATTACAAACTTCCGCCAACAGGGATTCCCATTTTGTATTGTATACATTTTTGTACATATACATACACATGTACTGTACATGTGTATAGCTTGGGGGTTGAAAAAACCAGTCTGCCCATACGGTACATGTAGCCATGTCGCATTTTATTAAGGCACATATGGGTATACTACAGTACACTAATATTAGAAAATCAGATTTACTGTACATTTTATGATATACGCACTGTCAGTATACATTATACATGTACATCAAGCGTTCAGAGCAAACCAGACACCGTTGGTCTAAATTTGTCAGTTGTCACCCTACACAAGGGGGGTTGGTACATTGTAGGTCCTAACACTGTTCAATAGCTACATTGTACATGTACAATTTCATCGTCTTGATGAAAATGGGGCACCTGAAATTAAACAAAATAATGTACTGTATGATTCCAAATACACCCATTTGGGTGTTTTTATACATGGCATTATTTGCACTTCCACATACAGTATCTATTTGACATGTACACGTGTATCTTTATCTTATCTTACACACTGTAGGTCCTAACTTACAGGTATCTTATCTTAGGTCCTAACACTGATCAATAGACCTGTACAATTTTATCGTCTTGATGAAAATGGGGCACCTGAAATTAAACAAAATAATGTACTGTACATGTATGATTCCAAATACACCCATTTGGGTGTTTTTATACATGTATGGCATTATTTGCACTTCCACATATCTATTCTGCATGTACACGTACATGTATCTTAAAAGAAAAATTTTCCTTTTGAGAAAGGTCACGCTAGGATTGAAATACAAACAGGCACTCTAAAATTCTTAGGCTTTGTGAAAAATATCTAACATACATGCATGTCAGTACTCAGTAGGCAATTTTCATATTGAAGCATCTTTTTTTGCAATGGTCATGTGTCATTGGCAATGGTTTAATAGTTTTTATTTACATGTACACAATGTAGGTGGGTTTGGTATTCTTCATTTGGGGTAATGACATCTGTTGCCTGCAGTGACATGTGAAGGCCCTCAGTGCAAACGAGATGCAACAGCTGAAATAAGAACATCCTCTCAAGTGATCATGTAGGTCTAAGGTTGACCCAGTCATTTCACATGGCATTTCTTACAGTCTGTACAAGGTGTGCAGTACAATGTACACGTGTAAACCCTACTCAGGCCTGTACATGTGAACTTGCCTGGTATTTCAAGCAGTGTTTGGTTTGCTTATGGAGTAGATCAGACTTGTGGGCTGGGTACTGAGTGAGAGGATATCCAGGTGAGAGCATGGTCAACATGGAATGTGGAAGTCTGTCATCCACTTTGTGATAGACTGTGAATCACAGTGTGCCTAGTCACAGTTACATGTACAGGTTCATCTCTCATCTTTCAGTCTATAACACTCATGTTCCCTGTTCATTCATGGAGGCTGGGTACATGTACATGTACATGTATACATGTACTGTACCGGGTACATGTAAGCAACCTCACAGTGGCTATAAAATACTGATTTCACATGTACAATCTGCCTAAAACCTGGCACTCCTGATAGTGCCATTGTATTGATTACCGGTAATCAATTTACAGAATGAGCAATCTCAAAAATATTTTCAGAAAAGATAACATTCAACCAGAGTTCAAATACTACAGTAGTTCATCCCAATTTCTTTCATATCATCTTGTTAGCTTTTCCGCCGCGAAGCGGAAAAGCTATTGTTTTTGTTAAGATTTTTCTTTTATGTCTTCTTTTTCTGGTCGTAAAAATCCCATAGACAAAGCACAGGGTTTTTGTGGACGGCACTTTTGCCATTGAACACACTTGGATTTTTTTCAAACTTGACAAATGCATAGAGCCCTTGCTGAAGTTGTGCACAGTTGTCTTTAAAACTTCATGACGTCACCACGTGTCACGTGACAGCGCTTTAAAGGGGCAAATTTCAAACTGCAATAAAAGCAAAAAAACAATTTCGTTTTGTTCCAAGTTTGCACTATATCTAAGTTGGGAAAAGGTGTATCCAAAAATTGCCCTCATTTGATCGTGACGTCATCTCATGAATATTAATGAGGTCATAAACTTTTAAGATTTTAACATTCAATTGAGCATATTTGGCCAACGGAGCAAGATTTTTTTATTGTTTTTGTTTATATCTATTAGGGATGTAGTCTAGAAACATCCTCCAGGGCAAAAATGCCATGACGCAATCGTGACGTCATCAAAATGCGTGTTTTTAAAACGCATATTTGTCAAAGGTCAATCGTCACGAAATTTGTTGGGCATTTAGCTATTGGGCTAGACATTCTAGATCCTGAGTTTTGAAGTAATTGATCATTGTTCAGAATTATTATGATTTTTTGAAAAATATAATGAAGTCCCATACACATTGTGCACGAAATATGCACGTGCGTTTTGGGGTAGGAATGGAGGATACGGGTTCGAAACCCAGTGACGTAAACTCTCTTTTTTTCGTCCGTCACAAATTCAATTAAAACGACGCGAAGTGGGCCTTAACCTATTATAGAATAAACATATGTATTTTGTTCTCTTTTTCTTTGTCTGTTTTTGCTTGGGTGGTCACGTGAAAGGGCCAAACCGTCAATCACGATGCTACCTATCCGCGTATCAGACAGTTGCTGTGAAGTGCGCCCTCATGTGGTGCAGAAAGAAAATAAATGGCTGGTGTACCGCATAATTTTTTCGGAAGGCATTTTTGCCATTGAACAAACTATGATTTTTTTCAAACTTGATAAATATATAGAGCCCTTGCTGAAGTTGTGCGCAGTTGTCTTGAAAACTTCATGACGTCACCACGTGTCAAGTGACAGCGCTTTAAAGGGGCAAATTTCAAACTTCAATAAAAGCAAAAAAGCAATTTTGTTTTGTTCCAAGTTTGCACTATATCTAAGTTGGGAAAAGGTGTATCCAAAAATTGCCCTCATTTGATCGTGACGTCATCTCATGAATATTAATGAGGTCATAAACTTTTAAGATTTTAACATTCAATTGAGCATATTTGGCCAACGGAGCAAGATTTTTTTCATTTTTTCGATTATATCTATTGGGGATGTAGTTTATAAACACCCTCCGGGGCCAAAATGCCATGACGCAATCGTGACGTCATCAAAAAGCGTGTTTTTAAAACGCATATTTGCCAAAGGCCAGTCGTCTCAAAACTTGGTGTGCAGGTAGCTATTGTGCTAGACATTCATAATCCTGAGTTTGGAAGCAATCAACCATTGTTCAGAATTATTATGATTTTTTGAAAAATATAATGAAGTCGCTCAGACTTTGTGCACAAAATATGCACATGCGTTTTGGGTTAGGAATGGAGGTTACGGGTTCGAACCCCGCTCATGTCAATTTTTTTTTTTTCAAATTTTTTTTTTTGAGAGAGAACCAGATGCGGAAAAGCGTTATGTTCTGTTAGCCAACAGACATAAATCTCTAGTTTTCCTTTTTATTGTATGAAAACGAAAATATGATCTTACATGTACAGTATAATGGCACTGCAATAGGGTACATGTATGAACATGTCCATCCATTACCTTCTGACCTCTAACCTTTGACCAAACAGGCCCTCTTGTGACCTCTCATCATTGACCATTGAATTAAAAAAATAGGTAACCGCTTTTACCAACTGGTGCATGTTCTCAGATCTTTGATTTCAAGATAAGAAAAATGATTTCATTATACATTATATATATATACATATAGTATATAATCTGATCATACACATGTACATAATAGACCCAATATGTACATGTACATGTACACTAAAAAAATGTAGTATTTACACTGTTTGATGTACATGTACAGTATATATGTACATGTACAGTACATGTACTGTATGTACATGTACATGTACTGTACATGTGTAAAAAGTACATGTATATGTACACATACAAAAAAATGTATACAATGTACAGTGCATATGAACATACTGTATAACTGTATACATTACATGTTTGTGCGGTGTAATCATTATATCATATAAAAATACACGATACATGAACAGGTGTACATCTACATGCATACATATTCAAGTGTACATACAGTACATGGAGTTATTTCTGTCAAATGCTAAAATTAAAAGGTTTTGTTTGACTTCAGTGAAATGTGTTGACAACTTTGGAGGGAACTTCAAAGATGAAGCAGACCACACTGGTCAATCATGCTCTTAATGCCTGTCTGCCTGTGCAACCATTCAGCTGCATGCTCCATCACTAATCCCAAAGGCCTATTCCTGCCACTTGGGACTGCTTAGTGCATTATTTAAAGCAAATTCCGCCCACAACTTCCGCTAGCGGCTGATATTTTTAGCCAATGGTTATGTAATAAAAAATAAATTAAAAAACTGTTTGCATTTTTCTTACATTATATTTTAAGAATGACCTTTTAGCAAACCTTATTTAACTTTTTAACAGACTAGATATTTTCAATTGGAATTACCATTTCTTTCAAATAGAATTCATTTCCTTTATAAAACCTCTATGGTACAAAATTTGTTTTCATATCAACACGGGGATCCATAGGTTGCAAACTACTTTACTGACTAAACTGACCAAAAAGCGAATTTAAAAAAATAGGAGGGTCTGACATTTCGATCCTAGCAGGACCTTAAGCTGCCTTTGAGAAAGATCATGCTAGGATCAAAACAAATTTTTTGAACATCCATTTAATTAAATTCTTATAAACACTATACATGTCAATTTCAATAGACAATAACAAATGCTTGTTTTCCCTACATACTGTATGTGTAGGTTGTGGGAGGGTTTCCCTGTCACAGAGTCTCTTTGTCTTGTTCTTCATCGTAAATATTTTGTAAATATTTTCCTACAACTGTAGTAAATTTGATCTTTCCACTATGACATCCTTTGATTCGGTTGATTGATGTTATCAAAGTATGTAAGTGAAAAATTGGCACAGAAAACTTTGAGTGGGCCGGGACTTGAACCTGAGACCTCTGAACTAACGTACATGTACCAGTGCTCTTCCATCTGAGCTATCCAGCCCTTAGATGGTGGCCTCCCAAATAGTCAACTAGTCTTTGCCGGGTTGGGGCGCCAGTCAGAAGCAATTCAACCATTAACTGCCGTATATCTCCAGGGATCACACCCCTGGTTTCATTCAGATGCAAACAACTAATTGTTTTGAACCTGGCTACGGCAGCTTGGGGACCACAATTTTCCAGGCAGTTTTTCCTTGGTTTGTTTGAAAGTATAAGTGAGATTTGTTTGGTGTTTGGTATTCTGAATGATAAGTTGTTTTTGGAGAGCAACTTGATCGTGATTTGGTTCACAATTAAGCAATCCTACAGGCTACAGGGGTGCTGTTAATTTTCTCTCAGAGTGTCATCACTATTAACTTGCTTAAACATTCGGTGAATTTTTCATATTCTATGTTCCTCCCTGTGATATAACAAATTAAATGAATGAGGATATAAAATGAACGATTCGTGCACGGCACCATTTTGTTGAAAATCTTATTTCTGATAACTTCGGGCAAGTTCCAAACTTCCACACTGTACAATGTGAGTACTGAGTAGGCTTATGGAAAGACATGTAGACACTACTGACTTAAACTTTTAAATGTAAATCACAAAACTAAGCAACATTTGAGTTAGTGTGGAGCCTTGAGTGTGTTGTAAAAAAAAAGACCTTAATTTGAATTGAATTAATTTGAATTAATTAATTTGAATTGGTTAGCAAATTCTGTTGGATTTGGATTATTGAGGTCTCTTGCCAGCAAACACCAGGACCCAATGGAATGGTAAATGGACCTGCTTCAGCACCAACATGTACATACATGTATATGTACATACATGTACAGTAGTTAACACGAAATGCCTCCATTTCATAAACAGGATTCCAACCATACTACTGTAGGTTGAGATGGTTGTTACTTTGGTGTTGGAACACATATTTGACCACTGCTTGCTCAGGTATAAAACAAAAAGTTGTCTCAGGTTTTGGATGGCAGGCTTATTTCATCATGCAGGACTGTCAGTGCTCAATGCAATTGGTGCCTGAATACGTGTGCAGTAAGGAATGGTTGCTCTGTGCTCCAGCTACATGTAGCCTACTGTAGGTACATGTACATGTACATTGTACATACTGTATAGTACATGTAGCCTGGACTGGGAAGGGTGGTGGTATTAATGAGTACATTGTAGATTTCACTTGGGCTTCTACAACCATGGAGGAAGAAGGCCCCATGCTACAACACAGGGCACAGACTTGAATGATAAAGGGGGAAAAAAGGAGAAATATTGGGTGGTACAAATGTACGTCTGTGCAATCATTTACTGTACATGCTGTGTGTGGTGCATAGGCCTATACGTGCTAGTACAAAATGTACTTCTACATGTATGTACTGTACTTATTATTCTAAATGTGGAGGGAGGGGGAAGGAGGCATTTAACCTAAACAAGGATGAAGTACATGTAGAAGCAGAAGGAATGAATATCTTTGGAATGAATCAATACCTCTTGAAAGAGCCAAGATCACTGGGCAAAAGGATAACATGCACCTGGCAAGTTGGAAAGAGATGCAGCATTGTATGGGAAAAAGCTACTCTGTCCCACACAGCTGGAGCTCTGGTAAAATGTATTCAGTACGTGTACATGTAATGGACTGTAGCATGTACGTGCACATTGTACAGTACAATACCGAGCCACTCCTACCCCGGTATGTATATTCAGACATGGAGGTACCTGTACATGTGCATGTGTACCATCCTGTGTGTCTCTTAAAATCCAAGGTAGCCTTGGCCACTTTCTCTAAAATCAAAAGCGACAGGTTTTGAAGAAGAGGGTCTGAATTCTTCTTGTTTTTATTCAAAATAATGATACCTTCATGACCTTTGCACACACATACTGACATACATGTATACATATTCAAATTGTAAAGCAACTGCCTTTGGGTTTTCAATGCGAGAACCACTGAGAGGCTGTTATTTCTCAGATCCCTTCAAACGAACCCCCTTCCCCATTCCAAACCCATCACCTTTTGTGGACTGCCGGTTTGAACCCAATACCTCTGGCTTAACATACCTACATACATGTACATGTACATGTACTCTTGACACCTGCCCTGAGCTATCCAGCCCTTACCGGTAGGTGGCAGCCTTCCCACGTATACATGTACATGTACAGTGTACATGTACTGTACAATTGTACATGTAGTTATAAATCTAGTACTGTAACACAGCTACATGTAGATGCTTGAGTGCCGTTCAGACAGGGGTCTTGGGTCCAAATCCAGATCCAGTCAAATTTTCTTTGATATATCTCCATTGTTCAAAAATGTCCCACAGTGCTTAAGTTTTCCTTTTTAGACCTTTGTTTGAAAATTAATAGCATAAAAAAGCCCCCACCCAGTCAATAATTAAAACTGTCTGGAAATCCCACACCACTGACTTCTGTGTATCCTAACCAAGTTCCAAACCACAAAGACTGCAGCTACCGTACATCATACTGTACATGTACATGTACATATACATTATACATGATGTACAGTGCATGGATCTTGACAAGCCACTTGTTTTACTCTGAGGGAAGAAAGCTGACTGATGTTTGCATTTGGAGCAAGACACAGGAGATAAAGTATTAAATTCTGCCTGACCCCTGTGATATAGTTTTTGAATCTTTTAATTGAATTAAATGTTCAATTAGCACTGTAATGAGCTGCAAATGGCACATTGGTTCTCTATTAATTGTGCGGGAGGGTTTGGACGAGCCAAGTCGATTTCAAGTGATATCGATTCAGTGACTTTGACGTTACCCCCCCCCCCCCACTGTAACTAATTGTGAAATTGGACAGATTGGAAATAAATTCAATTAAGCTCCCTTGGTCACATGTACAGGTGTATGTACCGGTATGTACAGTACATGTGTACAACATGCACTAAATGTACAATGCCCTACAATGTATGTATGTGTACAGTGTACATGTGTAGATTTAAATGTACATAATGTAAATGTACATAATGTAAATGTACATAATGTACATGTGTACATGTACAGTACTGTACATATCATGTACATGTCATTGTTAATTGCTACCAATGGGACTTCACTGTACACACAACTGTACAGTACTTTCAATTTAAATTGTACAGTACATGTACATGTACCGTACTTCTTAATGGCCTCAGTAAAATTGTGAAATAAAAACACTCCTGGCAGTTTTCAGATTCAATTTTCTGATACATTATACAAGTACTGTACATGTACATGACGTGTATACATACTGTATAGCCTATACTCCTATAGTACACATGTACACATACATACGTATGTACGTACATTGTATGTATACATATTTGTTGTGCGTACATGTACAATTGTATTCATGTAACAGTAGTATTTGACACCATCTCTAACAAATACATGTTTCTCTACACTCTATACATGTACAGTATGTGTACAAATTAATCTCACACAGCCAGCTTGACAGCAAAACTGATTTCCGATTAAAAGAAAACACTCCATTTTCATCTACCGGTACGTGTTTTGGGACTTAAGCCGTGTCCGCACTGGACTTATTTTTTACCGAGCCCGTGGGTAACATTCCAATGGGTAAATCTTCCCGGCGTCCGCACTTGGACTTTTCGACTCGGGTAAACTAACAGAGACGATCGGTAAAACTAACCGACTCATATACATGTGCATGTACATGTACTCTAGGTACACAAACACGTTGTTACCCTGCGCCCGCACGAGTCTTGCATACAGTAACGTAACATGCGGGGCGCCAGATGTGGTTTTTAACCGAGTTGTTTACCGAGACGTCATGTCCGGATTGGACTTATCGACTCGGTTAAACTGACCTGGTCAATTTAACCGGGCAGAAGTTGGTCGGTTAAACTACCCACTGGAGTCGGGTAAGTTACCTGAGAGGAAAACTTCCTGGGCTGTCCGCACTGGACTTAAAATGGTCAATTTACCCATTTGCTCGGTTAGTTTACCCATTTTAAGTCCAGTGCGGACGCGGCTTTAGACTGTACAGTAGTACTATAGTACACACTGTACTGGTACAATGTACATATGTGTACATGTGTATACATTGTGTACAGTGTACATGTACACAGTACACACAGTACATGTTCCAGACTTCCAGTACAGTACATGTATGTGTACAGAATTTTTGACATAAAGGGCAACTAAAACATAAAAGATAGTAAACATTCAAACAACTCATAACAAAATTTCTGGCAAATTTTCAGATTTCTTAAAACCGTTTTAGTTGAACTTTAATACCCAATAAAAGTGGATACACATGTACAGTACATGTACATGTAGGCCTACCAGTTACGTGTAATAATTTTGCATACCTACATATAATTTCATAACAAGAGTAGAGTATTCAAATAAACATGTACACTATAGAACATATAAGAGTGATAATCGTATTTTGTATGCATGTACACCCTGCATTTCTCCAACTCCTCAACCTTGTACATGTATGTACAAGTTTATACAATATACGCTTTACAATAAAACATTTCAGAGTGACACTAATGCTCCCTGACCCTATTCTTCTCCCGAATTAATTACAGCAAAGTCTCCTTAACTGGAGGCAGTCTGAAAGCCCTTCATAATATTATCCTTGCTGACTGGCATCCTCTGCTCCCCACCCCCAACCCAGATTCAATATCTCCCCTCCTAGGGATATGCACAGGCGGACCTGGCTGCCTGCATTTGACAATGTCAATGCGCACAACTACTGTACTACTACTAAGCATAATGCTCCCATGCACTACACCTGGATGGAGGGCGGAGGCTTATTAATGTGAAACGCCTTGCTCAGGGACAGTCTGGCTTGTTTTTCTTCCAACTACCGGTATGAAACAGGTTTGAATGCAGCAACCACTTGCAATATGATGTATGTAAGGTACATGTACATGTGTACAGTACATGTACATGTACATGTACATGTACGTAGGGATTTACTACAAACAAACATGTACACGCAATGCTGGCATTGAAATAAAAATATGTGTGAAAAAACTATATGCTGTATGTATCTTACATGTTATTTTAAATAGATTTAACACAATGATGGTCGAATAGCATCCATACGTTGTTTGATCCAGCATACATGTACGCATGAAATAGTGAAAGTTTCAGCTCAATCCGCCAACAGTCTCGAGAAAATAGTGAAAAACCGCTTTTGTTTCGCGAAAATGCAGCATTCAACGTATTGTTCCGAAAAACAATTTAGATCTCGGGGTGAGACGTACACTGTACATACTGTATGTAAATTATTTCTTTATTCTTTTCTCCAAAAATACAACATTTTAGACAGAAATATTTCAGTGCGAGGTTTCTATTACATGCGCATCTTCAAACTGTATAAATTTCATGTAAATCTGTTACGAACATTTTGTTTTCCAATCTTACCAATGTTGTGTAGGGGCTTTAAATGTTCGCATAAATATAATGTACATGTACATACTGTACTGTACACGTACATGTACATTGTGTACATACATTAATATGTACTTGTACTATACATGTACTGTACATGTATACATGTACATGTACTGTACATACATACATGCATGTGTGCCTCTAACTGGTCTTGGACAGAAATGAGAAAAGGCACCTGTATACATACTGTACATGTACATGTACATTGTAAGTTTATGTACATTTGTATTCCACGACATTACTAAGTATTTGACTGAGCTTATGACTATGAGGTGCAAATTTGTGAATCATGAAATTTGAAGCATATCCTCAATTAATTTGAGGTTAAAATTTACACTTTTAGTTTTACAGAACTATGTGTAAAAGCATGATTTGCGCTGCAATGGCTGCATCTGTTTATCTGTACTGCACAAACAATAGCACAATAATGCCAGCCATATGTGTCTATCAGGTTCATGACCCACTTTTACCTTGGTGGCGTGGCAAATGTATGCAAATGCATGTTAATGTACATGTATGTGGTACCACCCATTGTGCACGTAGTGCACATTTTAATGGCAAGGCGGGACAAGTACATGTACATGTAATTATGTGATGCCAGATGGCCTTTATGGACCTATCATATTGACTTTTCTTAATATTCCCAAAATAGGGGAAATCTACACAAACTTTGAATCATTTCAATAAAATTAATCCTACATTAGAAGTTAGAAATAACAGTGAAAATGTACAATTCTAGGACATCACAAGCAACTTTGGACAAAAGGTGCGTTACCATGAGGAAAATCATTACAAGTGGATCACGATTAAAAAAACATTTTTTTTGCGGGCCGAACTGAGCATGCCTGAAATGCGACCTAACCAGAGTGCGCATGTCTGGAATGTGACCCAGCTGTGAGCTGCAGGCACTTACTGGACTGCGCGCAAGTTTGGTTTGCTCGTACAATGTACCATACATGTACCATGCTCAATTGCTCATACAATGTACAGTACGGTTCACGCACAGCCATGTTGAGATGAACAGCTGGTTGTGGTAACGCAGGATGTTTATCTGCGTGCACTGAACTGTGGGATGTAACTTATCGATTTTCTCTTTTCAACAAATCACAAGAACTGCATTTTGGATCACGATTAGCATCGCGAGTGTTCCGGTAGATTTCATCATTTACACACTGAAAAACTAAAAATAGATTTTTGAATCGTGATTTAAAAATCCCAAAGTGGATCGCAATATTTTGTGCTAGTGGGAACGCATCTAAAATTGGGCGGCTTGATCAGCCTAGCCACAATGTGCATCATCAGTCAGAAGAGATTGTTCAGGTTTATACCCCCAAATTACTGATTCCAATTAGGCCCTACCAAAATGCAAATCTCACAAATTACTTCAATAGGGACCTACTAATTTGTCCTACTGTAGCAGCACATTTCTCATTGTATCAGATTATTTATCAGTAATTACTGTAGTGATACATACACAAATGTTGCAAACTGCTTACTGACTAAAATTACCAAAATGCAAATCTTCAAATTTAGTGGGCCTGACGTTTCGATCCTAGCAGGACCTTTCTCAAAGGCAGAGTAATTACTGTAATTTGATTTTAAGGAAGTGAAGTTACTTTCCATGACCGGAAAAAACTTGTAAAACCCTGAATTTACTGGCCCAAAAGAAGAAAAACAGCTGAGGTTCAATCAGGCATTAAGGCAGATTGAATGCCTGGCTCTTTCAATGGGGTACATGAGCATACTGTACGTCTGCATGTACATTGTAGCTTGAAAGCCTACAATTCCCCGGCCTGCTCTTTGGGGGATGGGGGAGAGACGGGGAGAAAACACCCACGTTCACATTCCTAGGCAGGGTTTATCTTGTTGCTCTTGCACACAGCATTGCAAAGGAGGAGGGAGGGTGGAAAATGGAAATGGAGGAGGAAGAATAACAAACGGCCACACTATCGTCACAACTGGAACTACATGTAGGCTCGACAATGTCGTCTGACAAGATGTTTATTATGCTCCGACTGTAATTACTGCACACTCATCAATTTCTTGTCAAAATTCAGAGGCAAAACATTTACAGAGCATTTTAGCGTACATGTATGCATTAATAGCATTTAATAAATGAAATTCGGATGCTACATGTACTTGGAACTGAGCTTGAGTCAATGGGCAGCTTTGAATGGAAATGTTGACTTAAATGCGCAGTTGCTGGAAGAATATTTGAGTTTGAAGTTTATCGTGGGAGTAGGGATAAGATTGAACAGTAGCATACATTCTATGTTACAGTAGTTCTAGAAGACTCCATGACAGAACTGGCCTATGGAAGTACAGTATGTACTGTACATTGTAGATAGGGCCTACGACTTACGTCCTATTTCAACAATCTTAATAATTCATTACGAACAGAATCAGAGCTACATGTACTGTAGCATACATGTAAAGCGAGTCTGTTTTATTGACACTAAATGAACCAAGCCCCTGTTGGCAAATTTTGCCCCAAAAGATAGTTGCCTGGTTTCTTTATCCAAGCAGTTGCCTGCCTCAGTTGTATACTCATGTACATACAGGGGGTACTGACTGATTATCACCATCAAAACAGTTTGTTATAAATACACTTTGTCAGCACCGGATGTTTGAAGAAAATGTAATAGCCTGCCAGTGCCAGACTTTTCCATTGCAAGTGCGCAATAGCCCAATGGCTGTTCTCAGTTGTCCTGGCCATCAGGTGATAGCATACATGTATGTATGTCGAGTTGAGGCTACTATACACATGTACTGGTATATAAATTTGATTGAATTAACCCTAACCCCTAACAATTTGTTGTAAGATATAACCTGAATCCTGCAAAATCCTGCAATCCTACCATGTGACCTGAATCCTGCACATTCCTACAGTGTGTCAACTCTCATGTGCCCTCAATCCTGCAAAATCCTTCTCCAGCACTTTGAAACTAGTAGTACATGTAGCCTGTATCCTGCATTTTCCTACAGTGACATAAATCCCTAATGCCCTGAATCCAGCACAATCCTGCACAATCCTGCAATGTGTCAACTCTCATGTGCCCTGAATCCTGCAGAATCCTGCAATGTGTCAACTCTCATGTGCCCTGAATCCTGCAGAATCCTGCAAAAGGCAAATAGGATTCTGCATGTACATGTATACTATGTACATGTACACTCCTAGCACATGTACATGTACACTATATTACTTGTGAGCAGTGTGACCAAAGATGTCCTCAGAGCGTGAGGCTATAAAACAGGCCCTCGGGTAGTGCAGTGCAATGAGGTTGCCCAAATGTGTATGAACTTTAGTGGATCAATTATGCATCCCCACATGTGGTCCTGTGCCATGTGTCTCAGGAACCAGCCATTGGGCCAAATGGTCAAGTGGACCACTTACAAACATGTGTAACTCGCAACTGGCTCTGTGATCCACCGACTGATTCACTCAAATCATGGTCCATCAGTTGAGCATTACAGTGGAACGTTGCTATAACGAACATCCAGGGATCCAGGAAAATTGTTAGGTATAGCGGTCATTCGTTATACATGTATATAGCAGAACTTTGTAGAGAATAGCTCTAGATATTTTGTACACACAAGTCATGAGCCAAAAGGCATGTATATTCGTTATGGCCAAATATTCGGTAAATCTGCGTTCATTATACATACATGTACATTGTAGCAACATTCCACTGTATAACAAAACTACATGTTTGTACACTACTGATTTGTACTGTAGTGTGAAAGTATGGTGTATCTGCAAGGGGAATGAACAGTTCAATTAAGTTGAAACGCCCACGGGCAATATCACAGCAATTCAGCAGAGGTCAGAACTCAGGCAATGTCCTTGACAAGCCATGACAACCCTTTGAATTGGAGTAATATGTGTACACAGCTACATTGTACTATTCTACATGTACATGGAGCTCTTGGCTTTTCAGTATGAAAAAGTCCACAATTGAAAAGCACACAAATTCCAACCAGACTAAATCAGTACAATTGGTTTGATATTAGTCCATCAACTCCAGCCTGGCGATGACATTTGGAAATAAGTGAAGCATGCACACATTATAATGTGAACCAAAAAGGGAGGAATGTGTAAATGTCACATGTCACAATGGTGTCATTATATGCCGGGACACATTTTGTATTACATGTAACAGTGGCCCTGGTGTCACCAGCCACCAGAAATGGCGTCGCGTCACCTGATACCCCAGGTCGGATAAGCGGCCCAGTTGGCTGACAACCCCAACAACCTAAATGCCAAAAACTTGCACAAAAAAAGTGGGATTCATTTTTTTATTTTGAATCGTTTATTTTGATTCAAAAAGCGGTTGTTTTTTCATGTGACTGAAAGTTTAAAGAAAGCACTAAAAATCACAATCTGAATCGCACTTTTCAAAAACAGGATGCTATTTGCCTAGCCCTGTGTGTGTAAACGCTCATGAAAAGAGAAAATCGTTGAGTTACATCCCACAATTCAGTTACATCCCACAATGGCTGTGCAGCGTGCGCGAACCATACAGTACATTAGGGCCGTTCCCACTACACCAAATAAATGCGATTATTTGGATTGCGATTTGAATCGCGATTCAAACTCCAGTTTTTTTTGTGGGGACGCAATAAACACAATTATTAGTGGGATTTGAATCGCAATTCGGACTCCTCTAAGAGTGAATTTTTTTCAAACAATCTCGTTTATTTGCGACGCGATGTGTGTGGGAATGCTCCACTCGAATTGCACCCTTTTTTTTCTTTCAAGCCAACAATGCATTGCGCAAGCATGGCATTTCCTGCCTGCAGCTGACTGCCAAGAAGTGCAGCACAGGGTTTGTTAACATTTGTCAGCGAGTCCCGCCATTCCCGCTTGCGCAGCGCGACTATGCTGACCGCAATCGGCTCGCATTTACTTGTGACGTGATTATTTGGCCTGTGTGGACACGGCAAAAAAAAAGATTTTGAATCGTGATTCAAATCGCGATTATTTTCGTAGTGGGAACGGCCCTAATGCAAACCAAGCGAGGGCAGTCTGGAAAGTGCCTCTGGCTGGGTCACATGTGTACAAATAATTGTCTTTTAAATTGCGATCCAATCTTTGATAATTTTCAAAGTGGGAACGCAACTAATTACATGGGAAAATCGGTTTCAAAGCCGTTCTTTAGTACCAGGCCACAAATAAATCCCTTGGCTGAGTGTGTGTGAGTGCCAGATTTGAAAATAGTGATCAAACATCTGTTCATTAGGACCGTTTCCACTAGTTTACGAAAATAATTGCGATTTGAATTGCGATTCAAAAAACGTTTTTGGGGTCGTGTCCACACAGGCCCAGAAATTGTGAGTCAATTGCGGTTAGCAGTTGTGGTCAAATGGTGGGCGTGTCCTTGAGGGTGGCCCACGCAGGGAGACATATAAACAACTACAGCACTTCCTGTCAAAGTGTGAGCTGTGCATTGTGGGATAACAAAAACCCGGCGCGATTTAGTGGAGCGTTACCACACACACCGCTTCACAAATAAACACGATTATTTGAAAAAGTCTCACTAATGGTGGAGTCTGAATCGCGATTCAAATCCCACTGAAAATCGCATTTACTGTGTCCAAACATGCACAAAAAGTGGAGTTTGAATCGTGATCCAAATAATCGTGTTTATTTGGTGCACGTGTACATAGTGGAAACTGCCCTATAGGAAAAACAAATGAGCTTTGAGTTACATGTATGTAGTTGGTGTACATGTGTCCTCAGATGAACTCAAGCCACCAGGCCCAGCAAGGCAGGCAGATCAGGAAATCCTAAACCATCTGGGACTGATACCTCCCAAGGCCTTCAAATGTACTACATATACATTGTACATGTGGACACTTTATTTTCACAAAAACACACCGAGGAGATACCGTGCACAAGATTCTCCACAATTTTTGTTATTTTTCAAACCTTCCATTTCAAGTCACAAACATTATTGCTGAAACGTGATCGCTTTCTTGAAGAACGTGTATCATCTCTTTCAATACGGTAGAATGCTCATGATTTCAGTGCAAACATTGTACATTGTTAATCCACAATGCAAACCTTAAACTCCCATGGCACATAATTGTCCAATAGGCCTATATAAGTAGATGCTTTCAAGAAATGTTATTCCTTCCCAAAGCAAATGGGTAAAGTAAACTGTGTTACAGTATATTCAAACTACATGTAGATGTCCCAATCCCAACTGTCCAATGATGCAAGAAGTTGGCACAGATTTTGAGGTGAAATTAAATTGAATAACTTATCATGAACATTAGGGCAACATTTTGAAGCAATAAAGTGGTTGTAAATTTATCATACGTGTGCATTATCATTATGGAGCAAGGGATTGTTCTTTCAGACAAAAAATATCATGGTTGTTTTGTAATGAGAAGGCTGTTCAGTGAGGGTGACAATTACCATGACAAACGTCATTAGTACATGTATACATGTAGGCCTACAGGTACATGTAGGACATGTATGAGCTACCTGAACTCTGACAGTAGGGCCGTTCCCTCTGCGAAAATAATGGCGATTCAAAACCCGTGTTTTTTGGGTCGTGTCCACACTGGCCAAAAAATCACCAAAGTCCAAAAAAGCCGATTGCGGTTAGCAAATGTCATCAAATAGTGGGCGTGTCCTTGAAGGTGGCTCGCGCAGGGAGACATACATCTAAACAATCACGGCACTTCCTGTCAATCAGAGAGTGAGCGGTGCATTGTGGGATAAAAAAACCCGGTGCGATTCTGTGGAGTGTTCCCACACACACCGTGTCGCAAATAAGCACGATTATTTGAAAGAATCTCACTCAAAGTAGTGGAGGCCGAATCACGATTCAAATCCCACTAATACCAGTAATCGCGTTTATTGTGTCCACACAAGCAAACAAATTGGAGCTTGAATCGCGATTCAAATCGCGATCCAAATAATTGGTTTATTCGGTGTAGTGGAAATGGCCCTAGTGTCACTGTCGACCGGCATGTACACACCAAAAGGGATGTACTGTACATGTACATAGCATCCTGACAGTGTCAAGGCGGGAAACAAGTTGGTCGTAAATTGTCCTCAGGATCTATTTTTCATGTCTGTACGCATGTATGTACAGTAGTTGTAGGACACAGTTGGACACCGTCATGTACAATCCTGACAAGATTACAAGTCTTAAAACTGTGGGTTCCATGACCCTGGTAACCAAAAGAATATAGCTGTCACTTTTGCTTACTTACATGTAGGAGTTAGGCCTATACTGTACAGAATCCAAAAGGCATAGGTCTGGGCTAAAAAACATGGTTTTTCAATTTGGGCAGATCCTTTTTTCACTGGTGTTCATAGTTGTATCGTGCTTACGAATGAGCGATACGTAGCATACCAGCGAAAAAGTACATGTACACAATCGTGACCCTTGACCTCACTCACTGCGAAGCCATCTTTACATGGGATGACGGTTACAAACATGTGTGGTGTAGTCAATAGTGTGAAAGTCTGTTAAATTTTTTAAAAAGGCAATAACCTGTGTCGGCAATAACCAAGGACCCTTGTTTTTTGGCTGTAGTGTGAATCGGCATCTGAATTTGGTACAGTAGTTCATGATGAAGCGTGTGAATGGTGGAAATGTTTCAACAAATGGACAGGTGGAGAAATAAAGGGATGATACATACATACGTACATAGGAAGATGAATAAAAAGGAGATGGGGTTCAGTATTGAAAATGAAATACAGGTTTCTTACATCATCCTGCTTACGGTACAGTACTTCATCATCTAGGCTCATACCATATTTGGCTTGTAAACTACATACTATTTGAAAGTGAATTCATAGAAGCCCACGACATTCAAAATGAGAAAAACATCCATTCTGCATGTTTACGGGTCGATATTTCATCACAAACAAACACCCATTACCACAGGACAATACTTAAATACCTTTACCGTAAAACTTTAAAAGGATGGCGAAAATACTAAATCCAAATTAGACTAAAAGTTTTCCCAAAATTGATAATGATTTTGTGACGTGTATGCGTCAACCAGACGACTGTCCTCAGTGTGTTGCTCTGTATAAAACATGTAGGCCTACTTCTCTATTCTGTATTCTTACAGTACGTGCCACAAAATCATGATCTAGGGGAAAATTATAACTCCACTCCAATTGTTTTCGGCCATACATGGAATGATGGATATAATTGTCTACATTACAGTTGGTGGTCTAATTTGGGTCTACAGGGTGTTTTTTCCAGATTTTTAGTGAGGGTATTAAATTAAATCTTGGCAAAGATTAGGATGCAGACTAGTGATGTTACTTTTGTTAGTGGCCAATGCAATGTAATCAGTGCAGTAAGTGTTGGTATTTTTTATGATAAAAAAACAACAAATAATATTGACAGAAGATATTTGATGGTGATTTTCGTGACACCTTGAGGCTTGAGAAGGTCCACCCCTTTTTCTCCTTTCCACCCCTAAGGCCAAGTGCTAACCTCGATCACCTCATTTCATCAAATTAATTAATGCCTAGCTCTTGCTCGTTATTCTTGCCTAACATTTTGCATCCATGGTTGTCGTTCAATCGATTCGTATATATGGTGATTATTTTTCAACGCAATTTGTGCTGTTGTTGTAGATCTTTTAAGTTAAATCTGTTTTTTCTATATTTTAATAACTCAGTTTTAATATTAATGTATCATATTGTGAATGTATTTGTCTTGTTTATTTTGTCAACGTATTTTACAATCTTGAAACGATTTCTGGGTTTGTTTGGTTTTTTTTACTTTTGAATGTATTTTTGGGGGTACTTTTCACTTAGTCCGATTAACTTAGACCCGACAAGTCACCCTTTTTTAATCGAATTTTGAAATTTTGAGTTTCGGGTGACTCAAAATTTCAAAATTCGATAAAAAAAGGGTGACTTGTCGGGTCCAAGTTACTCGGACTACTTTTCACTGTAAATTGGCAATTGTCCACACAAAAGTTTTAAAATAAAGTAAGAATAATGAGATGAAGGACCAAGTACTCACCTGGGGTCTGGCAGGACGATCTTCTTGCTAGCTCTGGCGGCAGGAGTGGACTTGCTCTTCTCCATAGCCATCAGGTAGCTCACGTCGGCCAGCACTGCCTCGAGGTCCGCCATCTTGGCTCGCTTCGCTGTGCCTGGCTGCCTTTTAAACCAACGAGTTTATTACAGCAGTCCCAAAAGAAGGTGATTTTTTTTCACAGTGACAGTGACTTGAAGAGGCCGCCAAGTCCACGGCGATTTAAAAAAAACCCAAGCCCCAGAAAACAGGAGAGGAAATGAGCAGACGACACCCCCCAAAAAACAACAACCCAGCACTGGTCCGATCCTCACTCCTTACGAGCGCTGCATACCCGACGTGCTGCAGTCGTCATGGTCGCCGGAAGAGATGACAAAATTCACCGGGATGTTGATTCAGTTTTTTAACCCCTTTTCCCCCGTCTCTTCACACGGGGCCGGCAGCAGCTGACTGTCCACTCCCTCGTTCGAGTTCAGCCCGTCACTCCGGTCCGGGACACAAAAAATCAGCATAAAATTTAAAAAACCCAGTCAATTGTTTTTTCGTCAATGTCTGCCGCACTGCATTCAATGTCGTCGGGGTTTGTTTTTTGGGTGTATTTTTTTTTTAATTCTTCTTCTTCTAAACAAACTCCTCCGATACCCGACTGGCTAATTCCGTAGCTTCGAAGCAATACTGACGTAGACAATGATGACACCAACGATCCCGACCAGACAGGAATGATTCTGAGCAAGAGGGGGTGGCTTCATCGGAGCCTGAGCATCGTACGAAGGGCCTGCAGCTGCTCCGGGAACTGTGTGGGGTACACGACGACGACACTCAGCTAGTCTGAGACTGATGACGGTGTAAGGAGGCGTACATGCTTGTCTGTTTGTCTGCAGTCGGCAAGGCTCGGTCCCACAGCTTGTCCTTACCCGCATATAAATACGTATGCAAAAGGGTTGACTACCTGCACCTGTGCATGGACTGTACACGGCACGACTAACTGTGCACACTCTGCAATGCCATGCAAAGCAATGCAATGGGGGTTGGTACGGCAGGCAGAGAGCACGACCGGAAAAACATACCCTCCCCAACCAACCTGCCTATAATATAATACACACCGCACAGTGCGTCGCTATAGGACCGCGGGAGTGACGTCAGCACCTGCTTAGCATCAATTATGTTTCTGAAACGAGCGCCAACCTCCGCCGGTCTCTAGCCTATACCGCGGCCCACTCACCGCCACGGGCCCCCGTACACTTCCCTTCCCGAACAAGAAGAAAAAATACCTTAAATTCATTACACAAGCCACATTGTTATTTATTTATGATTATCATTATCTATTATCATTCATAATGCGAATCGGTACAGTAGCCTGAGGTCTCACTGCGTTCAAATAGAGAAGTCCGATTAAAAAAAAAAACACATCGCGCTGATTGATTGAAGTTTCAATTTGTGCCAAATTGGTTGCTTGAATTTGTGATAATGACATTTAGCTACAGGAAAAAAAAATGAGCCAAGGCAAGTGGGTACGTTTTGTTCATAGATTTTGGAGAGTGAAAAAAGGGGTAATTTTAGCAAGGCAGACTGGATAGTGATTAATTATGAAAATGATATCGAGTTCCGATCCTCGTTCACTGGAAAAGTGATTTCCGCCATAGGACAATTTTTCCCCCCGACCGCTCCACCCGTCGAGTTGGGGTTGGGCAAATTTAGCTTATCGGACGGAATATCCGAACCAAGGGATAGGGTTTGTCGCTGTATGTTTCGACGAAGTGAACCAACACATTGAGGGATCTCATTTAATTTCTGCTACATGCCCCCCCCCCTAAAAAAAAAAAAAATTGTTTGGTTTTTGTTGGTCGCCAATCGATCCCATATCAGTTACCAAAAACATCTAAAGTGAGAACTCATCGATAATTATCCCGCACATAATAAAATGAACGGACTTGTTTTTGCAACATGCATGAAAATGAATGGGAGGAAGTACATTTTTGTACACGTAATTAATCAATGTCTTTCCGACAGTGGAAATGTATGTGGACCGCGCGGGGTCACTGAATGGTCGAATTATCGTGAGACCGGCCGGCATCATTCAGCTTTACTATATCCTATCCTATTTCCTATGACCCTAGCTGACCAACTCGTGCCATCTGTCACGGTCTTCTACTGCGACCCGCCTAGGGATGTTGTGGTGAAAAACAGGCCTGTCCATTCTCTGACGTTATCTTCCCATCTCTTCTTTTGCCTGCCTCCCTTCCAACAATCCTAGGATCCTCCCTCCTATAATTATAGTGTACGGTACATGTACATGTACAGTACTGTACAAGTGTACATGTACATGTACATGTACATTCTGTACATGTACATACAGTCATGTACATGTACATGTACATGTACACTGTACTGTACATACACATGTACATGTACATGTACACTGTACTGTACATGTACATACATTACACATGTACAAAATGTACATGTACATGTACACTGTACTGTACACACACATGTACAGGTGTACATGTACACTGTACTGTACACACACACATGTACATGTACACGTATCTCCCTTCCTAGGATCCTCCCTCCTATATAGTGTATGGTACATGTACATGTACATTCTGTACATGTACATTCTGTACATGTACATACAGCCATGTACTGTACACACACATGTACAAATGTACATGTACATGTACATGTACATGTGTACACTGTACTGTACACACACGTACACATGTACAGGTGTACATGTACACTGTACGATACATTCATGTACATGTACAGTGTGTACATGTACATGTACACACAGCAACATCACCAACATGCATTGGCTATTTCTTGTCGCTTGAGGGCGTCATTTATTTTGCTCATTATTTGGCTGCACCAGCACGTGTGTGTGTTTACCGGATTCTGTTTGTGAAAATGGAATGAATCAGCTCTTGTTTTGTTGATGTGTATAAGAATTCATCAGAATCGTCATTATCACCTTGTTGTAGATGTGTAAGGGATTGTAAAAATTGGAATTTGGAGTGCACTATGATTAATTCCCTCGATGTTGCGCTGCATCGCGGTCCCAGTGCACAACGAATGTAGGACTTACATCGAGGACTGACAATTATTATTCTTGTGTTGCAAAGTGCAAGTGCAATGGGTGTCAATGGCTTGATCAGTAGGCTTGGGGCTTACTCAAGACACTTTATGTCTTGCCAGTGGTGCATTAACCATTTCGGAATGGGCCTTCCAGTTCCACAGCTCATCCTGCTTCCTGGAAGTAGAACATGGCTGTCAACTATGTATGGAAGAGCAAGACCAAGACTAGGAGCCCAGCTGTGCAGTGATGAGAACATCTTGAACAGTTCACGTCTAACCAGTGACAAGATGAGGATGTTCAGACATCCTTGGGCCAGCGGTTTTGTGAAAAGTCTTGGGACCACCTCCGTCAGGGTATCTGGCGGAAGACACGGAGGACGCAAGACTCCCGAAGACCGCGATGATGAAGACGATGATGCTGTTGCCGTGACAATGGAGGGAAGACTCATTAGTGGCAGAGATGACCTTGTTAGTGGTAACCTTTTGGCACCAACCGATGAGGGGGCCACACGTAGCAAAGCTCCCCACTGGAGGTCCAAGCAGACAACCAAGAGGAATGACTTCTCAAAGTAATGCCATGGGAGGTAGTCCTTACAATCGCCCTTTTTTTTAACGCAGTGGTTGTTGTTACGGCAGTCGTCCGTGTGGTTCCCTGACTTGATTGTATTTCGTCAACATTGCAGGCTGGTTGAACCAGTCTATTAGCTGATAGTCTGGTTCCAAGAGCTAAACATCCTGACAAATACTGTGAAGTCAGGGAGCACTACGGACGACTGCCGTAACAACAGCCACTGCGTTTTTTTAATTTTGAGGCAGTCGGGCGATAGTAGGGTCCAAGGAATTCCGCTGGGAAACCCGATAAACTAACTATGTGTTCGACTCCATGACTACCCCCGATCAAAACCCCCAGATTTTACCCCGAAAACACCCGTGAAATCGTCCCACTCACCCAACTTTGGAATAAGTGAGAATCACCGATTTCAATACTGGTCATTTGTTTTACTCACGTTTGGGGAAAAAGGAGAAATTTCCCCTCAGGTGATCGAGAAGATTCTCTCCCGTCCGACAAGCAAAAAGACGGCCATCTTTGATTTCAAATTGAAACGGTATACACGCAAAATGATGGCGTGACCATAGGAGTCAACGCGTGCTTGCGGGCGCACACACTCACACAGACCCACTGCGCACACGGACCTGTCATGAAGTAATGAAGTACTAACCAAGTTTGTTTCAATAAAAGGATAAAAAGACAAAATTTGATTGATTTTCGCTGTTTCCAGCCGGGGAACCTCGCGCATGCACAGCCTACATATTGTACCGTGCTTAAAAATGATCTTTGACTTAAAAATGAATTTTAGAATACCTGTCTTTAGGGGGGATTTTTTTTTTTTTTAAAGACACGCAAAAAAGTGCCTGCATAATCTGCAATCTCCTTTCTTTTTTTTAAGTTCGGATGAGAATCTTTTTTTTTTTAATTTGGCCTAATTCTTTCAATTTTGGGGTGTTTTTAGAATATGGAATTGGCTTTGAATCTATATGATTTTCTGAAGAAGAGTTTGTAATCCTTTTTGTGCCCTCTTGTACATAAGGCAGTCACACTTTGGCTACACTTGTTCCTAACCTTGGCAAACCCTCAGGCCTCATTCCTTGCTTTCCAACCATTATGGATTCCTCTACCAAGTTGTTCTCGGCCTTCTGAGTTTTCTTTTCCCCTCAGGATGCCACGCTAATGCGATGGAGCAATGATGACTGCTCTGTTTCCGAGGACATGTTCAGGGCTCGACCTTAGCACTAGCCCGGCGGTCATTGTCTAGTAAAAACAGCCGTGGGCTAGTAAAATGACCCACTTTGCTAGCTCAGCGGACTAGTAAAAAGTAGACAGCGATGCAGGCGGGAAATTATGCAGGCGGGAACAAGAAAGTAGAAACTAATAATTCATTTTATTTGACCTGATAACCTTCTTTTAAATTCACTTATTAATTTGACAGTGCTAGTAAAACTTGCTACGGGCTAGTAAAAAACTCATTTTACTAGCCTGGTAGGCTAGTAAACAAAAACCTTAAGCGCGAGGCTTGATGTTGGTTATGGCATCTAGTTTTTTTGTCTTTGAAGGAAAAGGGATTTGAAGTCATTTCGAGGCAAGGACATCCTGTATGGAATAGCGCCGTGCTTACTGGCTCTAGAGGGCGACAGGCGGACCATCGGCCGGGTGTTCGTGACGCCCAGCTTCAAGGTGTCAACCCGGCCAGAGGCGGTCCGGATCTGGCGGAGGATTGAGGAGGAGGAGCGCCTTGGAGGTGTGGTCGAGGAGGTGGGCCGGGAAGACCTGGACAGGGTGACCAGAGGCAGACCGCACCAGGTGGGCCTCCGTTGAATTGCCCTCCTGGGAAAAATGGGGGAAACATTTCGCGGAAGGAAATGGTAAAAAAAAATTGAGGAAGATTACAGAAGATTTGAGAGTGTGATCAAATTCGCGTGACTTTGATCACCCTTTCTACTTATCTACACCACCGCGATGAACAACCCCTTCATTTCTATAAGATTTGAGAGTCTTGGAAAAATTTGGGAGGGAAATGGAGTGGAAACTTTACTTACTTATCCTCTTTCTTACTTATCCTCTTACTTATCCTCATAAGGCTGTAAGGCTTTCTTTCCAGAGTCCCCTGTCTCTGGCCACAGTTTTAGCTTCTCTCCAAGATGTCCGTCCCAGTTCTTTCCTCTCTTCTTCCTACTGTTGAGTGCCGTGTTGTTTTTGGTCGCCCCACTCTCCTTTTACCCTCTGGTGTCCAGGAAAGTGCAGTACAGTGAGACAGTGCCTCTCTTCCTTCATTCTTAGCGAATGGCCAATCCATTTCAACCTTTTTTCCTTTGACCTCTTCACTGATCCATTTTAATTTTCATAGAAAATCAGATAGTAAAAATGGAAAAGTCTTACGGAAAAGAAAATGAAGGATATTGATAAAAGTCTTAGAAAATTATAGGAGCAGAAGGAAACAAAGATGTTAAGGAATTGGTCTTTGAGAAAAGAGGGTAGAAATGTTAGGGAAAAGTCATGAAATTGTGGGCCAAAATTATGTGAAAATCTTTGAAAAGTAAAAAGTAAAAATTCATCACTGGAAAGGAAACCATTTTAAGAAAAGAATCCTGAGTTTCATTTGATTTTTTTTAATAGGGTGTGGCCCTTTTGGCGAGTCGTCTTCGTTTTGAGCCTCTACCAGACGAACACTCTGATGAGGATGAAAGTCGTCAAGGGCTGAGGGTGTACCTATGCCTGGAACAAATTATGGTAACAAATGATTAACGTTCCCCAACCTCACAACATCCAATTTGTTCGATAGCATACTGCTGCTGAATTTTGGCCGGCCTCCACAGCTACTGACATGTATTTGGGTGGCCTGGTTCTGGTTGAATGGCCCCCATACCTATTGGCATGGCAGTATTTTGGTGGCATAGTTCTGGTTTATTGACCTCCACAACTACTGACATGGCAGTATTTTGATGGCCTGCTTCTGGTTTAGTGGCCTCCACAACTACTGACATGGCAGTATTTTGATGGCCTGCTTCTGGTTTAGTGGCTTCCACAACTACTGACATGGCGGTATTTTGATGGCCTGCTTCTGGTTTAGTGGCCTCCACAACTACTGACATGGCAGTATTTTGATGGCCTGCTTCTGGTTTAGTGGCCTCCACAACTACTGACATGGCAGTATTTTGATGGCCGGCCTCTGGTTTAGTGGCCTCCACAACTACTACTGACATGGCAGTATCAGGTTGTAATCACATTGGATAGAGCCACTTCTGTGTTGTGTCAATGTGAAGGAGGAGAGTCACTGTCTTCAGTGCTGAGACCATTTCATCATTTTGTTCATTTCAGGATCCTATGAACTTGGGGGCCATTCTTCGGTCGGCCTACTACCTTGGTGTGGACAGAGTGGTAGCAAGTCAGCGTAGCTGGTGAGAGGAATAGAACCATCATTATCACACCCAATGCCCTCGCTCTCCTTCTTGCTCATCCCGAAAAATAGGATCAGAAATGAAAAATGTGACCCGGCACATCATAATGAGAAATAGCCCCCACTTTTGAGATTTTGAGATTTTCTAATGATGTGAAAGAGTGTACTACAGTATTAGCTTTTAAATGATATCAAAATTTCCTCCAATACATTAACTTTCCGGAAAAAAAAAGAAAAAAAGAATTGATTTTTAATCGATTTTTAATCGAAAAGTGAGTTAAACATTGAACAGATGGTCCAACTGATATGTCATCATTGTCTACAGAATTTCCCTACCAAGTGAAATTTGTATACTATACCGTAAGGGCCGTTTCCACTACACATAATAAACATTATTATTTGGATCGCGATTTGAATCGCAATTCAAACTCCACTTTTTTTGCTTGTGTGGACACAATAAATGCGATTATTAATGGGATTTGAATCGCGATTCGCAATCCACAAAAATCATGTTTATTTGTGACGCGGTGTATGTAGGAACGCTGCACTGAATCGCACGGTTTTTATAATTTTTATAAATCCCACAATGCACCGTCACGCTCTGACTGACAGGAAGTGCCGTGCTTGTTTATAATGTGGGCATGGGCCACCCTCAAGGACACACCCACCATTTGACCACAACTGCTAACCACAATCGGCTCTCGATTTTTTGCGACGCGATATTTTTTTTGTAGTGGAAACGGCCAAATAGTGTGCCCAAAGATATAGCTCCTGCCACAACAACCCTGCTGAAAAAACACCTCCACTTAGTTGGCCATGTACTACGGAGACCAGAGGTGCCTCTCGCTGTCTTCCTGAACCCACTCAACCAACCATCAGAACCCTTTCGGCAGGGTGGAAGCCAGCGCTGCACCTACATATCACAGATCATAGACGACCTCAATGCCATCGGCCTCCAACACGACCAGGCGGTTCTTGCTGCCCAGGATAGGGCTGGATGGTAACAGAGAATTTCTAACATTGCAAAAAACCCGTGGACAAAACGTCTCCAGCCGAGTTCGGCCCGAGTAGCGTCAATAATATATAAAGCAAAGATATGGGGTGTCCAAGGTATAAAAGAAAGCAATAAACTGCTCAAGTATCCTCCTACAATCAGACAATCCTCTTTGTGTCTGAGACTGATAATGCCTGTTCTTTTTGCAGTTGCTCCCTGACACCTGTAGTCAGCAAGGCAAGCAGTGGGGTCATGGAGGTCATGCCAGTCCATGCCACCAACAATATGCAGTCATTTGTTCAGGTAAATTAGTGGCGAACTAATCAAAATTGGCCAATTTCTTACAGAAAAGGTAGATAACCTTTCCTGATTGTTCTCTTTTTAAATTATTTTTCTGGAAAAGAAAGGAAAAGCAACTGTTTGGTTTGTTTTGTAAACCTGGCTACAGCAGTTTGGGCATCATACAAAGAGGATGCGGCTATTTTAACTTTAGTTTCAAACAGAAAGGAAAGGAAAGGTGTTTGCCAACTTTCAAATGAGAAAAACACTCTTGAGACGCCCAGACCTCTTCCAAGCAGGAACAGCTATATAGCACCCTCTATTGGCATTGCCGCAATGTTAACGAACATTTCAAAGTTATTCAGAATCCAGGATTTGATCCGGATCATTAACAACACCGAATCAGCTGGAGCCAGTGAGAATACCGACATACAGTAACATTTTCAGAACGATACATTCATAACTTTTTGAGATATTTTGCTAACAGACAGACAGACAAACACCGGTAAAAGGCGGAGGTACATGTACGGTAACTATGGTGAAATGCAACTGACTGGTTCCCCGCCCCAGCAAAGATAATTAATAATGTTGGCAGGCCACCACCTAAGGTCTGGATAGTACAGGTAGTTACAGTTAGTTTTTATTTCCTTTGTTTAACTTTTTTTTACACACTTGATGTTCTTTACAGATGCAGCGGGAAAAAGGATGGGACATTGTTGGTGCAACAAGTATTTCCTCCAGTCAGGGATCTCTACCAGTGTCTGCGGTCACTGACTTGGCAGTGTCTAAGCCCGTGGCTCTTGTAGTGGGTACGTGCAAGCATGTACAGTGTACATGTACTCATGCTAATGCATGTGTGTTGTCTGGAGATCCATATCAACCTTCCCTGTGCATTCAGTCAAATGCTAGTGCTATTGCAGCACCAGTCTAAAAAGTGCGGTTATTCATATTGTTAGGGTGTGGGATAGCAAGCTTTTGAAGATATATTCTGCCCGAAGTGATATACAAAAAATGTTGCAAACTGCTTACTGACTAAAATTACCAAAATGTAAATCTTAAATTTTAGTGGGCCTGACGTTTCGATCCTAGCAGGACCTTTCTCAAAGGCAGAGTGACAAGGACAAAACAGATACATGTATCTGTTTTGTCCTTGTCACTCTGCCTTTGAGAAAGGTCCTGCTAGGATCGAAACGTGAGGCCCACTAAATTTTAAGATACATTCTGCCCCTAAGAAAACTCATGCTAGGATCAAATTCAAAACATCAGGCCCTAAGAATGTGTGCAATGTGTGCAATTTGAGGCAGTAAACACTTGGTAAATTTTTTGTACCACTTGAATTTGTTGATGATAACCTTGCTCTGGTTTGCGTTGTTACCAGGCAGTGAAGGTAGCGGTTTGTCTGAGGGTATACTACAGGAGTGTACGCATCTGGTTACAGTGCAAGCTGGTAGACAGCTGCCTGATGGCATTGATTCACTCAACGTCTCTGTGGCAGTTGGTAAGTTACAGGACCCGGATTCTAGTGCAGGACTTGGATCAACTACTTGACTACTCATGTGCATACATCATAGCATACACACTCAAATGACTGCAAAGGCTATTGGAACCAGGCACTAGATGGTCCCAAGGCTGGTTCTAATCATGGTCAAGCAGGGTAGTCAACGATTGAGCAACCATTCGTAGTTTGAACAAAGACGGTCCACACTGCATGCTTGATCTTACCACTAAATACTTGAAGGGCTTAGGTGATTACACTGTGTGGCTGACAAGATAATGAACCAATAAGATTACATTCACTGCCTGATGCATGTACATTGTATGCACTGGATGCTGCTCAGTGCTTTGTCTGATTGCCTTCTGGGGAAAAAAACCTCAAAGGCTCGATACAAGATTGGGAAGATTGGAAAACATCAATGTCCACAGATTTCCTTCTAATTTACACAGTTTGTAGATGATCATGATAGAATCCTCATATTGAAATCTTACGGTCTGGGATGCTGTACTTCCCAAGAAATCTTCACTCAAACATCAACAAATACGTACTTGCAAGTAATAAACTACCGGTATTTCTTACACTACAGGATGGTGCAAAAACCGTGACGGTTTTTTGCCTTTTTCTACTTTCTCTGATTACCATTTGAGCTAAAACCTTCGCAGGATTGCTGTTTTGGGATGTTTATGGTTTAACACACAAACTGTGGCAATCTTTTGACCTTGACCAATGTTGTATGGGCCTTTAAAGAGTATTTAATAATGACCAAAGCCGAAGCCCAAGCCTAAGCCCTCATTTTGTAAACGGCCATAGTATCAGAAACTGCCGGCTTTAATTTGCATTTTTGGGGTCTCATCTTTTTAGGCATTCTACTCCAGGCCTTCCTCCACCGACGAGGTTTGCATCAGTGAGAGCAGAAAACATGCCACAGGCTTCAGTTGGACATTTCTGGCCCAACATTTTGGGCAATGCTTGCGGAGAACGGCACAACTTTCAATCTTCCTTGGGAGTGAACCACCCTTTAACAGAAGCCAAACTTAAGAGGCCATCAAGTGAAGTCCGGTGGTGCGTTTGGTGCTGATCGCTAGTCTCTCAGACGCTTGCTTGTGCCATTACGATTCTTGGGAAAGATTCCTAATTCCCCAAAGCTGTTTATTTATGTAAATTAATCTCACCTTTGAGAAAGAGTTTGGGGAGCATTATCAGTTTGGGGAGCTGTACCCGTTGGGGAGCTGTATCAGTTTGGGGAGCTGTACCCATTTGGGAGCTGTACCCATTGGGGAGCGGTATCAGTTTGGAGAGCTGTACCTGTTGGGGAGCGGTATCAGTTTGGGGAGCTGTACCCGTTGGGGAGCTGTACCCGTTGGGGAGCTGTACCCGTTGGGGAGCTGTACCTGTTGGAGAGCTGTACCCGTTGCGGAGCTGTACCCATTGGGGAGCGGTATCAGTTTGGAGAGCTGTACCTGTTGGGGAGCGGTATCAGTTTGGGGAGCTGTACCCATTGGGGAGCTGTACCCGTTGGGGAGTGGTATCAGTTTGGGGAGCTGTACCCGTTGGGGAGTGGTATCAGTTTGGGGAGCTGTACCCGTCGCGGAGCTGTACCCATTGGGGAGCGGTATCAGTTTGGAGAGCTGTACCCATTGGGGAGCTGTACCCGTTGGGGAGCGGTATCAGTTGGGAAGCGGTATCAGTTTGGGGAGCTGTACCCTTGGGGAGCTGTACCCGTTGGGGAGCGGTATCAGTTTGGGGAGCTGTACCCATTGGGGAGCTGTACCCATTGGGGAGCGGTATCAGTTTGGAAGCTGTACCCATTGGGGAGCTGTACCCGTTGGGGAGCGGTATCAGTTTGGGGAGCTGTACCCATTGGGGAGCTGTACCCGTTGGGGAGCGGTATCAGTTTGGGGAGCTGTACCCATTGGGGAGCTGTACCCGTTGGGGAGCGGTATCAGTTTGGGGAGCTGTACCCGTCTCACGACCTCGAGATACTGAACCGGGGAGGCAAAACACCAAAGGTTTAGGCCTGCAATTTATTTCGCCTGGTGGCAGCGTTACCGCAACCCCTCCGGGGCGGACCGGCCGATTTTCGCCACATAATATAAAGCAGTGACTTTGTGCACGAAGAAACCATCCTCTAATCTAGTCCCCTTTGCCGAAATGCAGGAACGACTCGACAGCAACAAACCCACCCTCTTTCACGGATATTTTGAATAAAGTGAGAGGAAAGCATGAACCTTGACTCCTTGTACTGTAATTTAATATTCACTCAATGTTTCTGTCTCCATATGTACAGTAACAAACAGAACAAAAAATCTACAAAGCTAACCTCCAAAAGAGAAGCTAAACAAGCAGACAGCATACAATGACAAGCACAGTTGATGGTCTGTGCACTGGATGGATGTGTGGTGGACAAGTGGTTGATGAGTGGATTGATCATACAGATCTGCAGTGCAAGGGAGTATTTGCCAACCACTGCACTCGTGAATAATTTTCATCGAGCGAATGTGGCATTTCATTTGTCGATTCCAGTAGCAACCAGTCTGTACCTGTTCCCTGTATGTTTGAGCATTGTCAAACAAACCAAGGGCAAACTGACTGGGAACTTTTGAACAATTTGAACAATAATTGGCAAAGAAAACTTTGACTGGACCGGGCCTTGAACCCGAGACCTCTGGACTAACATACCAGTGCTCTTCCATCTGAGCTATCCAGCCCTTAGATGGTGGCCTTCCCTAATAGTCAACTAGTCTTTGCCGAGGTGGGGGTCCCAGTCAGAAGCAATTCAACCATTAACTGCCGTATATCTCCAGGGATTGCACACCCACTTTCATTCAGATGCAAACAACCAATTGTTGTAAACCTGGCTACGGCAGCAGAAGGATCACACCGACCTGCTGTAAGCCAGGTTTAATGACTGAAATGCTTCTGACTGGCGCCCCCACCCCGGCAAAGACTAGTTGACTAATTGGGAGGCCACCATCTTAGGGCTGGATAGCTCAGATGGAAGAGCACTGTTATGTTAGACCAGAGGTCTCGGGTTCAAGTCCCGGTCCAGTCAAAGTTTTCTTTTCAATCAAAATTGTTCAAATTGTCCCAGTGGAGTGTGATCTCTTAACTTGCGACTCATAGTCATAAGCTTTGTGCATGCACCATGCATCCACAGATCACTAGTGCCGGCAGTTGTGGCAGTCTTTTGAGGGAAAAAAACCCACAAATTATTTGAGAACTTAAAAGGTAAATTTTCAGTTCTTTTCAGATTCTTTTCCTTTGAGAAAGGTCCTTACTGGTAGGCTTACTGGTAAGCAGTTTACAATAACATTGCATGGACCTGAAAGCCCAGCTTACGGCCTAAGATGAACACTTACCTACATGTATGTTACATACACTGTTTGTAAAAAATAAATTTAGAAATTCAAGTAATAAATAAAAAAACAAAGGAACAAAATATGTAACTACAACCGATCATGGTCTGTGCATGGTACCAACTGACATGAAACCAACCAATCGTGGTAGATGTTATTGCGGGACTCAATTCGGTCCAATCAGATCACCTGTTACTTCAGTGTGATGGAATTGGATGAAAACCCATTACACTAGTCCAGACCTGAAAGGGGGAGGGGGGCTTAATTCCAGAGAACTGCTCAAGCACCAGACACTGATTTCACCACGGGATGCACTTCATGCTTTGCACCATGAGTTGCTTTCCCCCTCTTAATGGCTTCTTAGAAGAATACACACTGCTTAGCCCAATTGCCAACATCTGCCAAATTATTCTTCTAGGAAAAGTAGACCTTCATTGAATAGTAGGAATAGTAGGAAAAGTAGACCTTCATTGAATTAAAATCTCACGATGGAAGACAAAGTCCATTGCTATTCTTTTTGCTTGAGCAGCTTAACCACTTCGTGCCGGGCGTTTTTCCAGTGCCCATGTCTGCCATACGGTTTTGAACAATGGATCATTTTCAAATCTCGCTAAAACAATCGGAGCAATATATTTCTGTGAAGTAAATCAATAACGGTATACTTTGGGAACAAGAGAGTAAAACCTGGCACAATTCGGACATCGTTGTGGCTTTTGTCAAGAGGTTATCCGTTTGGAAAAGGGCCTATTGTGCGTCAATGGAGCGTAAGACTAGCCTCCACTCCAGGCAGTCAAATCTTCCAGTTGGTCGGCCCCAACCGAGCATACAAATTGCGGTAAAAAATGTGGGTGGAATTCCACTGCCTGACTGATGACCGTTGGGATGTGTGGCATGCCAACCCAATGTCTCCCGCGTGCTTTCAGCGGCAGCGCACTATCCCTCAATCATCCACAGTAACGGTCCCACAATAGTGTGATTGTTGCCGCTAATCTTGCAATTCATGTGGCAACTTGCGTCAAAAAGGGTCTTTGTACTGATTCGTATCGCTTTGTTCTAAGCTGAAAAGAGTCTTTGATTAGAATGTGGACAATAGTGGTGCCCGGATTCGGAGGGCCCCGTCGCATAGTAAAACAAGCGGCATTCCAATTTCGGAGGTCCCGGCACGAAGTGGTTAAGAAAACTGGCCCCAATACTGTGAGGCTGCTTGAGCATGAACATCTGCTAAGCATTTCAATTTGGTAAAAGCACGATATTCAAACTTATTCCACATTATTCTGTTTGACCTTAAAACGTTGGGTTCTTGGCATAAAACAGAACTTTGGCTGGGTAGCCTGATTTGATTAGGCAAGGCTTTTCATGCTTGGTGCTTAAGCAGCTGTATGCAGCTGCCCCCTCCGCATTTGAATCTGTAACTTGTGTGAACTTTCAAAGCTCAGGGACTCCTACAGATGAGGGGTCCTCATCCAGCCTTGGTCAACAGCAGCGTTCACTGTGGCAAACATCGACAGAAGCAACAACAGCTCCTCATTGGAACAGTGTGAACCAGTAAAGAATAAATACACGCACAAAAAATGCCACCAAAACAAACAAAAAAAACACTACAACTAAGCTCAATCTGCATCCACCATGGAGGATTTGGCATCGCCATCCGTCCGACTGGCCTCCATAAATCGGCAGATTTTAGCCAGAATGGTCTCCGGGACCTCAAAGACCTTCAGCTCTGTCTCGGACAGAAGGTTGTTGTTCCTGTTATGGTCAAAGGAAATGGAAGATGATCTTGGAACGCCGTGACAACTCACTGAAGTTCCCCTTAGTTTCCATGCATTTTGTACTTTCTTGAGCATTTGCCTGCTTTATTCGGCTGTTTATTTTTATTTCCAAGTTGCTTACGAAATTTCCCATTTATTAGGCATGCAACTCTTGATTTGTAAAAAAGAGAGGAAAATAAAATGTCCGAATGAAACTGCGAGCACGAAGTACGAAGCCCTTACAGTGTGGGGCCTGCTGAAGATTTTGGATTCTAGATGCTCTGTGGTGCATTCTGAGCAGTTTTGGACCACTTATGACTTTAAGCTGAGTGACAGATTTTAACCTTTTTCAAGGCATACTGTACACCCAGCAAATTGAATTTTTGTTTACACAAAATGAAAAGTAAACATCAAAGTTTTTAACCTGATCTCAGCATGCGTTTTAAATAATAGTTAGGGGAGAAGAAATATACAGATGCTTTTTTTTTTTTTTTTTTTTTTACAGATATTTGTTCTTTACGGCCGAATTAAAAAAAAAAAGGAAATCCGCCGATCCACGGAAAAGTTGCATGCCTGATTTATTAAAATAGCAAAGAAAATTTGACAGGGATGAGATTTGAACCTCAAACATGGCGTAACGTACCACCTGAGCTATCCAGCTCTTGGATGGGGGCCTTCCCAAATAGTCAACTAGCTTTGCTGTAGTGGCAGGGTTTGAACTGAACGACGGCACTTCTTTATTGGCCGAGGTGCCCCGCAAAAATTCCCATCTTCACAGCCAGTGTGGCCATTCCTCATTTTTACCTTGGCCGTTGTGCCCTTTTTTTCATTGGTAGGCATATTTGCAGCCACTTTCATCCTTGATTACACAGGCATGCAACTCTTGAATTATAAAAAAAAAAAAGGAAAATATCCGAATGAAACTGCGAGCGTGAAGCACGAAGCCCTTACGGCGTGTGGTTTGGGGCCTGCTTAAGGGCCTGGGAAAATGTTGGATACTAGATGCTCTGTGGTGCATTCTGAGCAGTTTGTGACAACTTATGACTTTAGGCTGAATGACAGATTTTAACCTTTTTCAAGGCATACACCTAGAAAATTGGGTTAAGTAAACATCAATTTTTTTAACCTGCTCTCAGCATGTGTTTTAAATAATAGGTAGGGGAGAAGAAATATCCAGATGCATTTTATTATTTTTTATTTTTTACCGATTTTTTTTTTACGGCCGAATAAAAAAAATGCGGAAATCCGCGGATCCGCGGAAAAGTTGCATGCTTGATTACAGTTGTTTTGAGACTACATGTATTTTATTTGGATTATTGAGGTGCGATGTCAACTCAATAAGAAAAGAGAAGTCATAAGAACACGCAATCACGCCGACAACAGCCACCTCAAACGTGTAACCATGCATCGGTAATAAATAGTCGGCACACCCAACACAAGAAGAACGTGTGACCATGGTAATAGATGTCTAGGTTCCTGACTTTGGAAATTTGGTGCGCCAAAAGAAGGCACCCTTTATTTCTTCATTGGCTGGAATGTGAAATTTTATCCTCAATACAAATGTACACGCTCCATTCCAAGGGGCCTGGCCGCATTGGACAGTGGCTTTAATATAGAAACTTGCGGCCATTAAAACACGTGCAATACTGATGGGGACTTTGATAGGTGGCCGTGATGGACAAGAGGCCATTTTATAAAGGTGGCCAGACAAGCAGGTTTCATTGTCCGTATAGTATACAGCAGGGCATACAACAATGACAACTTTGTAGAATTTATTTGCATTTAGCCTCTGTGACCTTTCCCATGTTTTTTTTGGGGGGGGCCTTGGTGCCCTACCCACTGGCCTTGGCGGCCCCGAAAATTTGGCATCACTCAAGGCCAAAGTGGCCTTGCCCTGAAAACGACCCAATTCAAGGCCTGGAGTGAGGGTGACAGTCAGGAGCACAGACCAGAGGACGAACGGGTGTCTCCTGGTTGTCATAATCTAGAATGGTCCGTTGTTTCTGTTTGGCTTGATACTGTGAAAATGTGTGCACTCCTTCACCTCACGAATGCAAATCTAATCTTACTAAAAAAAAAATCACCAGAGAAAAAATTCAGTGCAATAGAAACCAAAGGAATGGTTGGTACTGGCTACTCAATATGTAGCGCTGGCAATACACTCACCTGTACTCCTCAGTGTCGGCCAAGTCTTGGATGTCCTCCAATAGGAGCATGTAAGCCTTGCCTCCTGTAGCCGGCATAAGGTGGTGCTCATACAACCACTGCTTGTCATCCTGGTCTCCGGAATACTGCAGGGTGAGACAGCAGCACACAATCCTTTGGTCAGTCCACACAAACAACCATGTATTCAGCCTGCCCTTTTGTCTATCTATTTCCATCTGGTCGGTTTCGGCCCCTGGTGACCATGTTGACAAGTAGCCTCCATGCTGATCTGTCCGTTGTTGTTCGAATTGTCTCTATGGGGGGTCGGCCCACTCTTGCCAGAATGTTGTCCCACCATCTTGTTCTTGGTCTTCCGCGTCCCCTTTTGCCCTCCATCTTTCCTTGCATGATAATCTTTTCAAGGCTGTTGTCAGCTCTCATGATATGACCGAAGTAAGTCAATCTACCCTTGTCTATGAAGTTCAGAAGAGATTTTTTAGTGTTTACTTGATTCACGACCCAGCTGTTTGTTTTCCTTGCAGTCCATGGAATTCGGAGAAGCCTCCTCCACACCCAAAGTTCAAAAGATTCTATTCTATTCTGATCTGCCTTCTTCCAAATCCAGCTTTCACTACCATAGGTGACGACAGGGAATACCAATGTCTGAACCAGCTTGATTTTCAAACCATGGGACACCCTTTTGTGCACATGCCGAATTCCAATCAAGTCATAACCCTATTGTAACGCAATGCAGAAGCCCACTGTTTGCGCTAGTTCCCAGCCGCAGCGCGCTTTCTACACATGTGTTTTGTAGGGTTCGGGAGGTACCAGTCTAGAGCACGAGCAGCTATATAAGCGGCTGCACGCTTGGAGGAGCGTCTGTTTTCCTCCACGACCGTCAACACCAAAGCACGTCCCTCCTGAGCCAACAACCACAGTAAGCCCCAATCACCTCATCATTAATTCCATGATCATGATTTGATTAATCCACTCGACACTACGGGGTCATTCAGACACCGTACTAAAAGTGGTATATCTTCGGTTTAAACTGAAAAGGGTCTATCTAGTTGTATCTGAACGGTCTACGTAGACCGTTTTGGGTACTACAAACGGTCTATCTATCTCAGACCGCCGAGGAGGGGTGGACTAGACTACGTAGACCGGTCTACAAACCTTAACGTGTCTGAACGGTTTAGGCAGATGAGCAGGCGCATTACATAACCGATGATTTATGTCATTCGTGTTATTTAAGGGAAGTTGGGATTCAGGGTGAAGCAACGTATGTGACCTCTTAGTACCAGAGATAGACTGTTTTCAGTTGAACTCAGTGAGTATGAACGCAAGGGGTTTGCAATGAAATGTTTATCTCCCACTGTGACCGCAAATGACACACCTTTTTCGGTCTCCGTAGTACGGTGTCTGAACATAGCCATAGTTTCAGTACAAGGGTTCCTTACTTCAATTGAGATTAGGGGTCTTCATATTTATATCACTGCTCTAAGGAGTTGGAGATGTGGTCTAAGGGAGTAGGTGACCTATAATTATAATACAATACTTAAATTCAAACACACCAAGGAAAAACTGACTGGGAATTGTTTGAACAATTTGAAAAATTGGCAAAGAAAACTTGGAGTGGACCAGGACTTGAACCCGAGACCTCTGGACTAACGTACCAGTGCTCTTCTATCTGAGCTATCCATCCCTTAAATGGTGGCCTCCCAAATAGTCAACTAGTCTTTGCCGGGGTGGGGGCACCAGTCAGAAGCAATTCAACCATTAACTGCCGAATATCTCCAGGGATCACACCCCCGCTTTCATTCAGATGCAAACACCTTATTGTTTGAAACCTGGCTACAGCAGCTCAGGGGATCACACAAAATAGATGCAACTTTTTTCAATTCAATTCAAACAAACCTAGGAAAAACTGCCTGGGAACTTTTTGAACAACTTGATAAAGACTAGATGACTATTTGGGAGGCCACCATCTAAGGGCTTGATAGCTCAGATGGAAGAGCACTGGTACAGTACGTTAGTCCAGAGGTCTCGGGTTCAAGTCCCGGTCCAGTCAAAGTTTTCTTTGCCAAACAATACTTAAATGATGGAGGACAGAGGGCATGGTCAACAGGTTTCAATGCAGGAGGTCTGGTCAGAAGGTTTCTAAGAAAGTGTGGTCAAGATAGTTAGGGGTGACTAATACACCACATGGGGTACAAGATGACTCATTCTGAAAAGACTTGAAGGTTTGCATGGTGGAAACAATTATTATTAATTGGTTTGCGATGACACCATGTGTATCATCTCTTTTGAGACTGAGTGTGGCTCTGAAAAGAGCCGGTGACTCAACGTTTCGAGCAGTGTGTCTCCTGACGACGAGCAGAGTACACACTGCTCGAAACGTTGAGTCACCGGCTCTTTTCAGAGCCACACTCAGTCTCAAAAGAGATGATACACATGGTGTCACCGCAAACCAATTAATAATAATGACTCATTCTATTGAGTACAAGTTTACAAGCTGATTGGATTACAGCATTGCACTCCTAACCAGCAAAGATTGATCTAAGGCTCACTTACTTTGAAGAGATCCGGGTGCTTGATGTACAGCCTGCCTCTCGTGTTTCCCAAACCAAGTGCTCTGGAAAAATTAAAGGAAAATTGGAAAGAAAAACAGTGACACCTTATGGCCAAACCAAATATCAGGCAGCGTTTAGAGTTGCGGTTTCAACTTTGACCACAAGCGGGTGCCATTAGCAGTGAGGGACTGAAGGTTCTTAGAAAAGACTTGAAGGTTTGCATGGTGGAAACAATTATTATTAATTGGTTTGCGGTGACACCATGTTTATCATGGTCAGGAGAACTCGTCGTCAGTCTCCTGACGACGAGCAGAGTACACACTGCTCGAAACGTTGAGTCACCGGCTCTTTTCAGAGCCACACTCAGTCTCAAAAGAGATGATAAACACGGTGTCACCGCAAACCAATTAATAATAACCAAGGTTCTTCCATACAAGGCATGGAGCGTGCTCAGCTAGTGCACACAAACACATTAGTGGTGTGCTAGAAACAACTTCCCAATGTGGCATAAACTGGAACAGATCTCATCACAAGATGGTGATGATGGACATGAATTTTGAGCTAACAAAACTTTATAGGAAGGTTTGCGGTTACACCATGTATAAAGTCTCTTAAAGGAAGAGGTGTGGTTCTGAAAAGAACCCGAGTGGTAAGGAAGAGGTGTGGTTCTGGAAAGAACCCGAGTGGTAAGGAAGAGGTGTGGTTCTGAAAAGAACCCGAGTGGTAAGGAAGAGGTGTGGTTCTGGAAAGAACCCGAGTGGTAAGGAAGAGGTGTGGTTCTGAAAAGAACCCGAGTGGTAAGGAAGAGGTGTGGTTCTGAAAAGAACCCGAGTGGTAAGGAAGAGGTGTGGTTCTGGAAAGAACCCGAGTGGTAAGGAAGGGGTGTGGTTCTGGAAAGAACCCGAGTGGTAAGGAAGAGGTGTGGTTCTGGAAAAAACCCGAGTGGTAAGGAAGGGGTGTGGTTCTGAAAAGAACCCGAGTGGTAAGGAAGGGGTGTGGTTCTGAAAAGAACCCGAGTGGTAAGGAAGGGGTGTGGTTCTGAAAAGAACCCGAGTGGTAAGGAAGAGGTGTGGTTCTGAAAAGAACCCGAGTGGTAAGGAAGGGGTGTGGTTCTGGAAAGAACCCGAGTGGTAAGGAAGAGGTGTGGTTCTGAAAAGAACCCGAGTGGTAAGGAAGGGGTGTGGTTCTGGAAAGAACCCGAGTGGTAAGGAAGAGGTGTGGTTCTGAAAAGAACCCGAGTGGTAAGGAAGAGGTGTGGTTCTGAAAAGAACCCGAGTGGTAAGGAAGAGGTGTGGTTCTGGAAAGAACCCGAGTGGTAAGGAAGGGGTGTGGTTCTGGAAAGAACCCGAGTGGTAAGGAAGAGGTGTGGTTCTGGAAAGAACCCGAGTGGTAAGGAAGGGGTGTGGTTCTGGAAAGAACCCGAGTGGTAAGGAAGAGGTGTGGTTCTGGAAAGAACCCGAGTGGTAAGGAAGGGGTGTGGTTCTGAAAAGAACCCGAGTGGTAAGGAAGAGGTGTGGTTCTGAAAAGAACCCGAGTGGTAAGGAAGAGGTGTGGTTCTGAAAAGAACCCGAGTGGTAAGGAAGGGGTGTGGTTCTGAAAAGAACCCGAGTGGTAAGGAAGAGGTGTGGTTCTGGAAAGAACCCGAGTGGTAAGGAAGGGGTGTGGTTCTGGAAAGAACCCGAGTGGTAAGGAAGAGGTGTGGTTCTGGAAAGAACCCGAGTGGTAAGGAAGGGGTGTGGTTCTGGAAAGAACCCGAGTGGTAAGGAAGGGGTGTGGTTCTGGAAAGAACCCGAGTGGTAAGGAAGGGGTGTGGTTCTGGAAAGAACCCGAGTGGTAAGGAAGGGGTGTGGTTCTGGAAAGAACCCGAGTGGTAAGGAAGAGGTGTGGTTCTGGAAAAAACCCGAGTGGTAAGGAAGGGGTGTGGTTCTGAAAAGAACCCGAGTGGTAAGGAAGAGGTGTGGTTCTGAAAAGAACCCGAGTGGTAAGGAAGAGGTGTGGTTCTGGAGAGAACCCGAGTGGTAAGGAAGGGGTGTGGTTCTGGAAAGAACCCGAGTGGTAAGGAAGAGGTGTGGTTCTGGAAAGAACCCGAGTGGTAAGGAAGAGCTGTGGTTCTGGAAAGAACCCGAGTGGTAAGGAAGAGGTGTGGTTCTGGAAAGAACCCGAGTGGTAAGGAAGAGGTATGGTTCTGAAAAGAACCCGAGTGATAAGGAAGAGGTGTGGTTCTGAAAAGAACCCGAGTGGTAAGGAAGGGGTGTGGTTCTGGAAAGAACCCGAGTGGTAAGGAAGAGGTGTGGTTCTGGAAAGAACCCGAGTGGTAAGGAAGGGGTGTGGTTCTGGAAAGAACCCGAGTGGTAAGGAAGGGGTGTGGTTCTGAAAAGAACCCGAGTGATAAGGAAGGGGTGTGGTTCTGGAAAGAACCCGAGTGATAAGGAAGGGGTGTGGTTCTGGAAAGAACACGAGTGGTAAGGAAGAGGTGTGGTTCTGGAAAGAACCCGAGTGGTAAGGAAGGGGTGTGGTTCTGAAAAGAACCCGAGTGGTAAGGAAGAGGTGTGGTTCTGAAAAGAACCCGAGTGGTAAGGAAGAGGTGTGGTTCTGAAAAGAACCCGAGTGGTAAGGAAGGGGTGTGGTTCTGAAAAGAACCCGAGTGGTAAGGAAGAGGTGTGGTTCTGGAAAGAACCCGAGTGGTAAGGAAGGGGTGTGGTTCTGGAAAGAACCCGAGTGGTAAGGAAGAGGTGTGGTTCTGGAAAGAACCCGAGTGGTAAGGAAGGGGTGTGGTTCTGGAAAGAACCCGAGTGGTAAGGAAGAGGTGTGGTTCTGGAAAAAACCCGAGTGGTAAGGAAGGGGTGTGGTTCTGAAAAGAACCCGAGTGGTAAGGAAGAGGTGTGGTTCTGAAAAGAACCCGAGTGGTAAGGAAGAGGTGTGGTTCTGGAAAGAACCCGAGTGGTAAGGAAGGGGTGTGGTTCTGGAAAGAACCCGAGTGGTAAGGAAGAGGTGTGGTTCTGGAAAGAACCCGAGTGGTAAGGAAGAGGTGTGGTTCTGGAAAGAACCCGAGTGGTAAGGAAGAGGTGTGGTTCTGGAAAGAACCCGAGTGGTAAGGAAGAGGTATGGTTCTGAAAAGAACCCGAGTGATAAGGAAGAGGTGTGGTTCTGAAAAGAACCCGAGTGGTAAGGAAGGGGTGTGGTTCTGGAAAGAACCCGAGTGGTAAGGAAGAGGTGTGGTTCTGGAAAGAACCCGAGTGGTAAGGAAGGGGTGTGGTTCTGGAAAGAACCCGAGTGGTAAGGAAGGGGTGTGGTTCTGAAAAGAACCCGAGTGATAAGGAAGGGGTGTGGTTCTGGAAAGAACCCGAGTGATAAGGAAGGGGTGTGGTTCTGGAAAGAACACGAGTGGTAAGGAAGAGGTGTGGTTCTGGAAAGAACCCAAGTGGTAAGGAAGGGGTGTGGTTCTGGAAAGAACCCGAGTGGTAAGGAAGAGGTGTGGTTCTGGAAAGAACCCGAGTGGTAAGGAAGGGGTGTGGTTCTGGAAAGAACCCGAGTGGTAAGGAAGAGGTGTGGTTCTGGAAAAAACCCGAGTGGTAAGGAAGGGGTGTGGTTCTGAAAAGAACCCGAGTGGTAAGGAAGAGGTGTGGTTCTGAAAAGAACCCGAGTGGTAAGGAAGAGGTGTGGTTCTGGAAAGAACCCGAGTGGTAAGGAAGGGGTGTGGTTCTGGAAAGAACCCGAGTGGTAAGGAAGAGGTGTGGTTCTGGAAAGAACCCGAGTGGTAAGGAAGAGGTGTGGTTCTGGAAAGAACCCGAGTGGTAAGGAAGGGGTGTGGTTCTGGAAAGAACCCGAGTGGTAAGGAAGAGGTGTGGTTCTGGAAAGAACCCGAGTGGTAAGGAAGAGGTGTGGTTCTGAAAAGAACCCGAGTGATAAGGAAGAGGTGTGGTTCTGAAAAGAACCCGAGTGGTAAGGAAGGGGTGTGGTTCTGGAAAGAACCCGAGTGGTAAGGAAGAGGTGTGGTTCTGGAAAGAACCCGAGTGGTAAGGAAGGGGTGTGGTTCTGGAAAGAACCCGAGTGGTAAGGAAGGGGTGTGGTTCTGAAAAGAACCCGAGTGATAAGGAAGGGGTGTGGTTCTGGAAAGAACCCGAGTGGTAAGGAAGGGGTGTGGTTCTGGAAAGAACCCGAGTGGTAAGGAAGAGGTGTGGTTCTGGAAAGAACCCGAGTGGTAAGGAAGAGGTGTGGTTCTGGAAAGAACCCGAGTGGTAAGGAAGAGGTGTGGTTCTGGAAAGAACCCGAGTGGTAAGGAAGAGGTATGGTTCTGAAAAGAACCCGAGTGATAAGGAAGAGGTGTGGTTCTGAAAAGAACCCGAGTGGTAAGGAAGGGGTGTGGTTCTGGAAAGAACCCGAGTGGTAAGGAAGAGGTGTGGTTCTGGAAAGAACCCGAGTGGTAAGGAAGGGGTGTGGTTCTGGAAAGAACCCGAGTGGTAAGGAAGGGGTGTGGTTCTGAAAAGAACCCGAGTGATAAGGAAGGGGTGTGGTTCTGGAAAGAACCCGAGTGATAAGGAAGGGGTGTGGTTCTGGAAAGAACACGAGTGGTAAGGAAGAGGTGTGGTTCTTGAAAGAACCCGAGTGGTAAGGAAGGGGTGTGGTTCTGGAAAGAACCCGAGTGGTAAGGAAGAGGTGTGGTTCTGGAAAGAACCCGAGTGGTAAGGAAGGGGTGTGGTTCTGGAAAGAACCCGAGTGGTAAGGAAGAGGTGTGGTTCTGGAAAAAACCCGAGTGGTAAGGAAGGGGTGTGGTTCTGAAAAGAACCCGAGTGGTAAGGAAGAGGTGTGGTTCTGAAAAGAACCCGAGTGGTAAGGAAGAGGTGTGGTTCTGGAAAGAACCCGAGTGGTAAGGAAGGGGTGTGGTTCTGGAAAGAACCCGAGTGGTAAGGAAGAGGTGTGGTTCTGGAAAGAACCCGAGTGGTAAGGAAGAGGTGTGGTTCTGGAAAGAACCCGAGTGGTAAGGAAGGGGTGTGGTTCTGGAAAGAACCCGAGTGGTAAGGAAGGGGTGTGGTTCTGGAAAGAACCCGAGTGGTAAGGAAGAGGTGTGGTTCTGGAAAGAACCCGAGTGGTAAGGAAGAGGTGTGGTTCTGGAAAGAACCCGAGTGGTAAGGAAGAGGTGTGGTTCTGGAAAGAACCCGAGTGGTAAGGAAGAGGTATGGTTCTGAAAAGAACCCGAGTGATAAGGAAGAGGTGTGGTTCTGAAAAGAACCCGAGTGGTAAGGAAGGGGTGTGGTTCTGGAAAGAACCCGAGTGGTAAGGAAGAGGTGTGGTTCTGGAAAGAACCCGAGTGGTAAGGAAGGGGTGTGGTTCTGGAAAGAACCCGAGTGGTAAGGAAGGGGTGTGGTTCTGAAAAGAACCCGAGTGATAAGGAAGGGGTGTGGTTCTGGAAAGAACCCGAGTGATAAGGAAGGGGTGTGGTTCTGGAAAGAACACGAGTGGTAAGGAAGAGGTGTGGTTCTGGAAAGAACCCGAGTGGTAAGGAAGGGGTGTGGTTCTGGAAAGAACCCGAGTGGTAAGGAAGAGGTGTGGTTCTGGAAAGAACCCGAGTGGTAAGGAAGGGGTGTGGTTCTGGAAAGAACCCGAGTGGTAAGGAAGAGGTGTGGTTCTGGAAAAAACCCGAGTGGTAAGGAAGGGGTGTGGTTCTGAAAAGAACCCGAGTGGTAAGGAAGAGGTGTGGTTCTGAAAAGAACCCGAGTGGTAAGGAAGAGGTGTGGTTCTGGAAAGAACCCGAGTGGTAAGGAAGGGGTGTGGTTCTGGAAAGAACCCGAGTGGTAAGGAAGAGGTGTGGTTCTGGAAAGAACCCGAGTGGTAAGGAAGAGGTGTGGTTCTGGAAAGAACCCGAGTGGTAAGGAAGGGGTGTGGTTCTGGAAAGAACCCGAGTGGTAAGGAAGAGGTGTGGTTCTGGAAAGAACCCGAGTGGTAAGGAAGAGGTGTGGTTCTGAAAAGAACCCGAGTGATAAGGAAGAGGTGTGGTTCTGAAAAGAACCCGAGTGGTAAGGAAGGGGTGTGGTTCTGGAAAGAACCCGAGTGGTAAGGAAGAGGTGTGGTTCTGGAAAGAACCCGAGTGGTAAGGAAGGGGTGTGGTTCTGGAAAGAACCCGAGTGGTAAGGAAGGGGTGTGGTTCTGAAAAGAACCCGAGTGATAAGGAAGGGGTGTGGTTCTGGAAAGAACCCGAGTGATAAGGAAGGGGTGTGGTTCTGGAAAGAACCCGAGTGGTAACCACTCGGGTTCTTTTCAGAACCACACCTCTTCCTTTAAGAGACCTTATACATGGTGTCACCGCAAACCTTCCTATATTGATTAACCCACCATGCAAAGCCTTAAGTCTTATCTAATAAAACTTCTTGAGGTTCACTTAAAGAAGAATGAAACCCAGAGAAAATAGTTGGCTTATCTCTTTGGTTGATAAAACCAACCTACAATTACCCATGTGCAACTCACCTACGAGTTTCATAAAGAGGGAAAAATCATGGAATTCGGTGGTCGAATTCGCGTTCCCTCAACCCGCCATGCTTTCGAAATTCCCGGAAGGTCACTGCGGGGGTATGACATCACGGCGGAGACGACCCTGTCTGATTGGTCAGTTAGGCTTGTTCAATCATTTTAATTTTAACTACAAATATTAATCAACATTTAAAAAAGAATTATACCTCAGTGTGTGAGAAAATAATCTTATAATCCTTTGCAGATTTATTGTTTTTCGCTTTGGTCATTATTTGAATTATTCTTGGGGATTGTGTATAGTCTTGATCTACAAACACTTTCACGGCTTCCTGATTGCATACGTTGCACGGACTGTACATGTACATGTACAGTGCACGTACAATGTACACGTTGTGTACTACATGTAATGTACAGTACATGTACACACTACTACTGTACTGTACACGTGTACAATGTACACGTTGTCCTACTTGTAATGTACTACTGTACACGTGTACATTACGTTGGTATCTGTAACAAAATAAACGCTGCGCAATTTTGGTTCTCTGTTTTCTTGATCTTCGCCGAATGGCGCCCTGTTATAACAGCTAAACAAGTAGGCCTAAAATAACTTATACACCAGGGGCTGAGTTTAATAAAGGTCCGACAACTATGACTGGGAGCCCACTGTGTCCGGCTTTTGTTTCAGCTCGCGTAATTTTAATAGGAAAATACGAGAAATGATTCAAGAGATGGTCGATGTTTTGGAGAGATTTCAGTTGTACACGTTAGCGAAGCTGTGTGGAGCTTAGTGGGGGTCAGGGGTCATGCACTTCCCAGCGTATGCTATGCACACAATAGCGCTGGGTGACAGGAGTTGCGGTCAGCGACCAGGGAATAAACAGTGTGGGCGACTGGAGTCGCGTTCCGATAACGTGTAAATTAGGCCTAGCTCCATGTTCTTGTTGCAGCATAAATAAAAATACGGCACGGTACGTATATCCCCCCTTCTTCCTCCATGGTAATTGGTACAATACATGTATATCCATGGAGTTTACCCTCCATGAGTTACAGATAAGCGGTCTGCGAGAAAGACTAGGCAGAACGTGCATGTGAGAAAAATCACGCTAGGACCGAAACGAAAACATACATCAAAAGTCGATCGTATCATACAGGAAAAACATCAAAATAAACTCAGCTTTCTGGATTCCAATGCGGCAATTCGTGAAGCTGTCGATGAACGTGATGCCACCGCTGGTCGATGTGAAAATACTGAAGGAACGGCATGTTCTTTCAGTATATTTCTCGGCTTCGAGCCGGTGAGTTTGGCCCGCAAGTCAACCTCGATCCCAACTCCTCCGTGAAGTGATCGCTACAAATCACGTCATTTCGACTATATTTGTAGCCGACATTGAGAAATGTTTCTACTTTTATGGCCGCAGCCCACTTCCCAAACAACTCAGATCTCTTGGCCTTGTTATAAACTGCATGGACAGATTTCCCTAGCTTTTTTCCGCTGGCATTGTTACAACCAAAAGCCTGGCAGTACACTATCGTTCATGCTCGCGAGTGTATACAAACTGCACGCAGTATACATGTGTTGTGTACACACATGTTACTTGTAGCTCCATGCTTGTAGGGATACGTCCGTCCTGGCCCATGCGGGGGTAGCCCGTCATTATGTCATACCCCCCGCAGTGACCTGCCGGGAATTTCGAAAACATGGCGGGTACAGGGAACGCGAATTCGACCACCGAATTCCATGATTTTTCCCTCTTTATGAAACTCGTAGGTGAGTTGCACATGGGTAATTGTAGGTTGGTTTTATCAACCAAAGAGATAAGCCAACTATTTTCTCTGGGTTTCATTCTTCTTTAAAGTGGTCTCACCACTAGAGGGCGACACAGTGCCTACTCACTTGTTGGCCCTTGCACCCATGACAAACTTGGAGTTCTTGGTCAGTCTGGCCGGGTCCCACTTTGGCCCCTCCCTCTTGACCGACTCCAGCTTGGGCTTGCCCGCCCGGTACCCTGCGCCACCGGCGACCGGTATCTCGTCCGTGTAGTCCCGGTGGTGGAGAGGGGGGCGTCCTTTGCGCTGCATTGAAAGCATTGGAGAGAACCATAGAGCTATATAAATAGACTAGAGTGTGCACTCATCGTGTGACGCGTGCCGACAAGGGGACTGCGACGCCATTACCAAAGAGGGCAAACGCATGGACCTCTATGGGGCAAACTAGATAGGTGATAGGTTTGCAGTGACACCATGCAAAAATCCTTAGAGATGACTTGAAATTATGATAGCTTTTATTAATGAGCCTATATATGGGCCAAACACGCATGTTCGAACACACACACGTACACGTACCGTACACGAGCATGCAATGCGCGTGTAGCTCAGTAGCGCCATGGATGGTAGCACAGCGGTTTTAGAAAGGAAATATTGCTAACAGTTGACCAGACACAGTGACACCCGCCATCACCTGAAAGTGTTGCGGACCTGCGAAGATTCCAGCAGGGTCTGGGCCCTTAAATTGCGCTTTTCTGTTCATTACTAAAGAACATTTCTATAACATTTTAGTTTCCGCATTCACAACCTTTCGGCTATACTTTTCCCCATTCATATTACGTGCAATTGCTACCAACATCCGGGCACTTCGAGCTGAAGTTACCCTCTTTGGTAATGGCGGATGTGCGTCCATGTCGGCACACGTTTGTACCGCGCGTTGATGGGGGAGTGCCCATTCTAGTTTGTTTATATAGAGCTCTATGGAGAGAACAGACATCCACAATGAAATGTTTAGCAGTGGTGAATTCGTTCCCATCCCACATCCTCCCTATCCTTGCCATATCTCTGCCCTCTTCATCACATTATAAGAGGGCTCGCGCAGTCCCCAACGATGCACATCGGGACTTTCCGCACTTCGCGCGCTTGGTTTGCTCGTAGTTCAGTTCGCGCACAGCCACATGGAGATAAACAGCTGCTTGTGGGGCCACGGATGTTTATCTGCGTGCACTGATTTGTGGGATTAACTTATCAATTTTCTCTTCAACAGCGAATGGCGATTTTTATTTTTTGGGGATCGTGATTCAAAAATCATGGATCGCGATCGCTCGTGCTAGCGGGAATGCACCTTACGATGAAGTTGAGTATGGCCTCTGCTGATAATAGTGTCCACTGACACAAGCCCTTGGAATGAAGGAGTCTTCCGTCACTCACCTTCCTTGTCTGTATCTGAGGGGTTGGCCTGAGGGAGAATGTAGCCACTTCACCGTCTTCCAGCTTGGCCAGCTGCAAAGACAGAACCAATCCGAGCAAAAGATGCATCATTTGGACACCTGAATGTCTTGAACTGCATCATGAAATCCCTACTGCTCAACCAACTGAATCCAATCTGTAATCAGACACAATTTATCACTCACTTCATGTAAGGCAGGGCTCGACCTTAGCACTAGCACGACGGTCATTGTGTAGTGAAACAGCTGCGGGCTAGTAAAATGACCCACTTTGCTAGCCCGGCGGGCTAGTAAAAAGTAGGCAGCGGTGTGGAGGCAAAAGACAATGCGGGCAGGGATGAGAAAGTAGAAACTAATAATTAGTTTTACTTGACCTAATAACCTTGTGTTAAATTCAATATTAATTATACAGGGCTAGTAAAACTTGCTGCGGGCTAGCAAAAAACTAAATTTACTAGCCCGGTGGGAACACACAGTGTATATCTGCTGGTTGGGTTCCACTTATTCTGTCACACACTAAGTACTGGCACTCAGGTCTATGTAAACCTCTAACAGGATCATTGTATCTGCAGAGCTACTCCACAGCATACAGACATTGTGTAGTTCACTGAATGGACATTATTTTAAGTACACATTGTATAGCTTAACATTTAGTGGGCCTGACGTTTCGATCCTAGCAGGACCTTTCCAGAGCCTTTGAGAAAGGTTTATCAATTTATTTCCCATGTTTAATTTCCATGATATAGACTGTATGACCTTTCTCACCCTGAATGTACTTCTTGTTTGTTTTCCTTGGCCGAATAAATAATAATAATACCAACTCATACAATGGGTTATCCATCATAAGTTGAGTTACGATGCATCGTAAGGCTTTGTGAAATCCACCCCAGGTCGGTGGTCAACTGCCACATAGCCACATACCTTGCTTGCTGGCTCCCCCTCGTGCCAGTTGGTGTCACGCTGCCTGAAGTGGAAGACGTTGGACCCATTGCTCTGGCTTTCATTGCTTTTGGCATTCCTGTTCACCAGGAACTTCCCATGCGGTTGGAATATACTCTTGGCCTATTTGGGAAACAAAGAGAATGATGAATACTCTTCTTGTCCTTATGCTTAGAAACTCAAGTACTGCGAAAATGATGCAAATTGATTGCTGACTGAAATGACCAAAATGTGAATCTCATGAACTTAAAAGGTCGTATATTTTGATCATCAGGAACTTTTTCAAATCCCAAATGAATAAGACTTAAGGCTTTGTATGGTGGGTTAATCAATATAGGAAGGTTTGCGGTTACACCATGTTTGCGGTGACACCATGTGAACCCAGTTTTTTTTTTCAGAACCACACCTCTTCCTTTAAGAGACTTTATACATGGTGTCACCGCAAACCTTCCTATATAAAACCAAAATGAATCATTCCGCCTTTGAAAAAGGTCCTGTTAGGATCAAACTATCAGGCCCTCTAAATTCATACAATGTTAAAAGCAAAGAGGACCCAATGTTTCAATCCAAACAGGATCATCTTCAAAGGCCAGAGATAGAGATTGTGCTGGTTTTTTTTTTTTTACTTGGATTCATGGACGTGATGAAAACATCACTGCAGATGAAATACGGCGCTAAGCATTATGCTTGATGCAAGTTGCAATAATAGGAATTAAAAGGTTGAACAAAAGTAACAGTAAAATTTAAAAAAAGATTCATTTGGTGGTCATGGAGTTGGAGACCCTATCACTATGCCTTAGAATGAAACATCACTCCTTAGAATGTAACATCACTCCTTAGAATGTAACATCACTCAGCACATAGAATGTAACATCACTCAGCACTCAGGATAAGTGACTATCCTGTCATGTGATGCTGGTTGCTGTCTACATTATGATTGGGGCTACTGGCAATCCAATGTGATTCAGCATGATTTTGTGGCACTTTGGCGGCATGCTTTCATACTTGAGTAGCTGTATAACACAGACCCTACAGTAGATGGCTGGCCTGCAGGATGCTATGGGTGACATAGCTGTGTATTCAGGCCCCCCTCCCCAAACAAAAACAAAAAAATAAAATAAATAGTTCTGCTTCCGATTACATGGCATTTCAAAATAAGGTAGGTAGGTAAGGGGAAAAAATTTTTGCAAATTGTTTTTGTGTACAATCACATGGAGGCATCTGCATGTGGTCAAGCCTTAAAGGTCTACAGAAATAGGATTTGAAAAAGAGCTAAAAACTCTCCTTAGGTAATATTCACAATATAATCAATATAGGATTGATTTCTAAATTTTTTGTTAGCGCCAAATTTCACCCAAGAAACATTGAAAAAAGTCCATGTTCGCCCCGCCCCCAAAAAATTCCCCCTGTGAGCATGTGACGTCACATACAGACCAAAAGCAGCCGAGCGAGGCGATCGAAATGCTGAGACGATAAAACGCACTACTGCGTGTGACAGTGCGGTATTTACGGCTGATAGACAATAGAGACAATGCAGGGCCAGTGCAAAGTGCACAACCTCAAGGCTGACCACAAATTCTGTATGTGACGTGCCAGGTAGTACGTTCGTCTCCAAAGTGGACGGCACAATTTTCGGACCAAAATATAGCATTTTTTGGCGACATTAATCATTTTTGGTCTCAAAAATGATAGACACGTTGGGTTCTATAACCCATTTATCTAACCCCAAGTTAATTTTGATTTCTGCATACCTTTAAGGGCAATAATAAAACGATCAAATTACACATTGAATTATTAAGGTGATATACAAAAATGTTGCAAACTGCTTACTGACTAAAATTACCAAAATGTAAATCTTAAAATTTAGTGGGCCTGACGTTTCGATCCTAGCAGGACCTTTCTCTGCCTTTGAGAAAGGTCCTGCTAGGATCGAAACGTCAGGCCCACTAAATTTTAAGATTGAATTATTAACATCATTGTTTCCCGATGAACATTCGAGGGTCGCAGGCTAGAAATGGGGTCGGTCAGGTAAGCAGAAGCAGAATTTTTTTTTTTTTTTTTTTTTTTTTTGGCCTTAGCCGCCTGCTACAAACCTCGTCCAGACTGTTGCGGAAGACAGAGAGGATGTGTTCCTCAGCCACGGCCTCCTTGCCGTTATTGTCCTGCATGTTCTCCACCGCCATCTGGAAGAAACTGGTGTATTTCTGGAAGACCCGCTGGATGTCCTTGTTGATTCGGCGCTGCAGTGTGGCTCGCAGGAACTCTAAGGTGGGGATGGGGTTGAATGTACTGCCCCCACTCCTGTACAGCAGATACAGTCAGTGTTGTAGATCAGTGTCTCTCCACTGGTACAAGTCTACAGCATGAAGACTCTGTCATGAGTGCTTGTACTTGGCCATAAGTTGACAACATACAATCATAAGCACTTTGCCATGAGAGCCAGTACATGCACTTCGCTAGGTGTAAGAATTTTAAGGTTTGGCTACAAGCACAAATGGTTTGACATAAGTTCTACGAATATGTGTGAGTACCGGTACACCGTACAGGCATTGGGCAAAGCACTGAGCATTCAGTGTTTATCACGTCGAGCGGTCGAGCAAGGGCAAACCTCATTGAATTACATTCTCCTTGATGCAAAACCTCATGCTATATCAGTGAAGCAATGCGGTACCCGCCACTATACAATATTTGAATCCACTGCACGACCAAGACAAGCTCAGTGGTCAAGTGTTAAGACGTCTGCACTAGAAAGCAGTCACGGGTTCAAATCTTGCCCGAGCTGCCTGAAATGTTTCCATCAGGCATTGGGGCAAAGCACTAAGTGTTCAGTGTTTATCACGTCAAGAAAGGGCAAACCTCATTCAAGTACTTGGCCATGAGTATGAATGTGAATACTTAGCCATTGTGGCATGTATATGATGATGATGAGTACATGTACCAAAACTTTACCACAAGTGAGTTCCAGGCCATGAGTACAAGTACAAGTTCTCGGCAACGAGTATTTACTTGACCATAACTGCTCGTACAACCAATCGATAAAAGATAAGGGTATGGGTACAAGGGTAAGTTTTTTTGTGAGTACGAGTGTGGGTATTTCTCCAAGAGTTTAAAGGGAAAACACAACATTGGTCGAGGTCAAAGAATAGCATACAGTACATACGCTGTCTGGTCCAACATATGCATGCAACAGCACACCTGTGAACATTTCAGCTCAATCCACCAACCGAGTCTCGAAAAAATAGTGAAAAACCGTTTCATTTGTTTCGCAAATGTGCAGCATTCAATTAATTGTTCCGAAAAAATCATTAGATCTAGGGGTAAGAGTAGACATAAACAATTTCTTTGCTCTTTTCTCCAAAAATACAGCATTTTAGAAAAAAAAAACATTTCAGTGCGAGGTTTCTACTATAACCATCTTCAAACTGTATAAGAATCATGGAAATCTGGGAACATCTCTGTTTTTCGATCTTACCAATGTTGTGTAGGGGCTTTATAAAATGCTGATGAATAATATGAATATGAGTGGAAGTATTAAAACACTAACTATAGCCCTGTTGGATGAGGCCTTTCTGGTTTATCCTGATAGAGATTTTTGCCAACGTGATTGGAAAACAGCTCCATGAATATAATTTACCTTGTCTTATAGGACATGCCAGGCTGCCGCACCAAACGTGGATGCTTGTGAACGGGAAACGTCTTCAGAGTCATGCAGAATGGGTTTTTCTGTCATGGGGAGTAGGAGGCCGAAAGGGGAGATGGGGGGGGGTGATGGGATCAGAGGAATGCCAAACAAAATCAGTCAAGCCTGTGATATATTTGAGCAATCCTTCACCAAAAATAAAATCAAATTTAAGTGCTGTCACGTGACCATCCTTTGAGTCACTCCTCAAACCATATCTCATACATGACAGGAAAATAGGCTAGGGACATTGTGTTGGCCAAGTTTGGCCGTTTGCTAGATAATCTGCCCAAAACACCATATAAGTGCTTTGCCTATGACAAAAACAACAGAACAGAACAAACAGTAAGACTTTTCCGCTGCAGAAAAGCCAACAAACATGTCACAAACTGCTCACTATTAACATAAATGTGCACAATAAATTGCGAGTCTCAAAAATTATGTTTGGATCAAAGCAGGACCTTTTTCAAGGACAGACACTTAAGTCGCGTCCGCACTGGACTTAAAATGGGTAAACTAACCGAGCAAATGGGTAAATTGACCATTTTAAGTCCAGTGCGGACAGCCCAAGAAGTTTTCCTCCCAGGTAACTTACCAGTGGGTACCGTAGTTTAACTGACCAACTTCTGCCCGGTTAATTGACCATGTTAGTTTAACCGAGTCGATAAGTCCAATCCGGACACGACGTCTCGGTAAACGACTCGGTAAAAAACCACATCCGGCGCCCCGCACGTTAAGTTACTGTATGCAAGACTCGTGCGGGCGCAGGGTAACAACGTGTTTGTGCACCTAGAGTACATGCACATGTACATGAGTCGGTTAGTTTTACCGATCGTCTCGGTTAGTTTACCCGAGTCGAAAAGTCCAAGTGTGGACGCCGGGAAGATTTACCCATTGGAATGTTGCCCACGGGCTCGGTAAAAAATAAGTCCAGTGTGGACACAGCTTTAGACACAGGTCCTGGAAGGATTGAAAGTGTTACAATAATGTGGCAAAATGCAAGCTGCCTGCTGACTAGAGGGATCTGACAGAGGCAAACCTTGAAAATCTTGAGGGCACGATGCCGTTGTTTGAGTAAGATCTTTCTTGCGGGGGGGAAATCTTGGCCATTTGAGAATGGTCCTGCTAGGATCCAACATACACACATAAGTGGAACACACTGCCTTGACAAGTTTGCTTTTGCTTGACGCATGCATATGCAACTTACAACTGTTCTCTGCGGCTGCTTATTTTCAACGCTATCCAACATGTTGCCATCAATTGGGGCTGAGCTGACAGAACTAGGAAAATTGAAAAACAGATGGAAAGAAAATATATAAAACACAAAAATACACATCACTTCCTATGCATGATTCTATTTTGATTGAAGATAAAATTGTTTATCGATTCATGATCTTGGTTTGAAGGAGGTGTCATTTTGGCTGTAGACTAATAGCCTTTAAAGTCAAGCTGACAAAAGCTGGCAGTCAACAGCTGAAATACTGCTTCCTTTAAAGCCCCTACACAACATTGGTAAGATTGAAAAACAGAAATGTTCACAGACTTACATGAAACTTATACACTATGGTTATAGTAGAAACCTCTCACTGAAATATTTCTGCCTAAAATGTTGTATTTTGGGTGAAATTAGTATAAGATTAGAAATAGTTTACGTCTCACCGAGATCTAAACTACTTTTCGGAACAGTACGGTGTTGAATGCTGCATTTTTTCAAAACAAATGAAGCTGTTTTCACAATTTTCTCGAGACTCGGTTGGCGGATTGAGCTGAAATTTTCACAGGAGTGCTATTTCATGCATTTCTGTTGGATCAGACAACGTATGGATGCTATTCTTTGAACTCGACCAATGTTGTGTAGGGGCTTTAAAGGAAGCAGTATTTCAGCTGTTGACTGCTAGCTTTTGTCAGCTTGACTTTAAAGGCTCATAAATACAAGTGCAGGGCCTATTTAACTAAAGAATGAAAGTGGTAGTAGTAGTATAGCCTTGGTACAACTACACGTACATTTGCATGCAAAAACAAATGGTGTTGGAAGAGGTGCACAGGTAAAAAAATTACAAAAAAAAATCACCACAAAAATTAACCCTTCTGTAGAACTGTACAGAGTGCAAAATGCCTGGCCCTTGAGTAGTCCGAGTAACTCGGACCCGACAAAACTCAAAATTTCAAAATTTGATAAAAAAAGGGTGACTTGTCGGGTCCAAGTTACTCGGACTAGCCCTTGAGCTAGTGTAGTAACTAGTATGCATCGTCTGCAAGAAAAAAAAGGTGTTCCAATTTTTACAGCCATCTATTGTGACTTAGTCCGAGTAACTTGGACCTGACAAGTCACCCTTTTTTTATCGAATTTTGAAATTTTGAGGGACGGGTGACCCGTCCCTCAAAATTTCAAAAATCGATAAAAAAGGGTGACTTGTCAGGTCCAAGTTACTCGGACTAGTATTTGTGACTAACCATGGTCAATGATAGTCCAAGTAACTGGGACCCGACACTTTTTATTCCAAATTTCTATCAAAAAAGGGTGATTTCAAAGAGGTTTTGCCCTTACTCCACGTGGTAAACACTGAATGCTCAGTGCTCAGTGTTTACCACGTCGAGTAAGGGCAAAACCTCTTTGAAATACATTCTCCTCGACGCAAAACATCATGTTATATCTATGACAAAAAAGGGTGACTTGTCGGTCCAAGTTACTCGGACTAGGTAGTAGACTTACTACTACTTCTACTACCAAGTACTAGAAAGTAATGCTGCACTTGCTGCATGCAATGAGCAAGGAGCAGACGGCAGGGCAGACACAATTAAGTGAAGTCTTCTTCTCCTCGTTTCTCTCAGACTTACTTGACCAGCATGTGGCCCATGTCCCCGTGGTCTTGCACATTATTGTCGGGCATGAACATCATGGCTGATGACACTCCGGCCTCACCGTTGTTTTGCTTGCAAAGTCCGATCTAGTTACTAGTTATTACTATTAGTATCAGTCGTCATGCAGCCACCGCGGTACGCGCTGTAACTGTAAGTGCTGCTATGAGTCTACTGCACACTTCCGGTCTACGCTGCAAGGGTTGACCTCGGATTTAGACTAGCTCCTAGTCCGTGGGTGGGATTATCACCCTCGGAAGTTATCCATTAGACTGACCCCCTGTCTCGTTATTGTCACTGGATTTGCAACACGACATCGACACTGTCCATCTAACGTGGAGCGTAATACCATGATTCTTGTTCCTCTATAAAAAATATTCAACTCAACTCTGTACAGATTTTACTGGGTTTGTTTGAAATAAGACTTAAAGGCCCATGCAATACATATTGTAAGGTAAGAAACATGGAAGGTACTAGAAAACATCGATGTCCACATATTTCCTTCTAATTTACACCTGCAGTTTGTAGATGGTCATGATAGAATCCTCATGTTGAAATCTTACAGTCTGGGATGCTGTACTTCTCGAGAAATCTTCACCCAAACATCGACAAATGTTTAATACTCGCGAGTAATAAACTATTTCTTACAGTTACAGAACGGTGCGAAAACCGCGCAAGACGGTTTTTTGCCTTTTTCTACTTTCTCAGATCACCATTCCAGCTAAAACCTTCGCTGTGTTGCTTTTTTTGGAATGGTTAATGGTTTAACACACAAACTGTGGCAGTTTTTGACCTTTACCAATGTTGTATAGGGCCTTTAAAAACCTGATATTTACATTTTGATCATTGTACATGTAGGGCCCACATATTTTTTGAAAAGGCGCAATTGATGATTTTGCTGACATGGTACGATTTTGAAGACTCTTTAAATGCAAGAAACGACAAACAATGTAGTTCTGTCTTATCAAGTAATCAATGAAAACGTCTGTGCTAGAAAGAGGGTCGCGGGTTCGAATCGCGCATGCGTACAGTGCTAACTATACGTTAAATAGGTGAACCCCCCCCAAAAAAAAACGTCTGATTAATTCCGCTGTAAACATAGCTTTAATTAATGTATTTCATTTTACTTTTGCCACGAAAAGAACATGCAGGGTGAAACGAAAAGAACATGTTGGGTGATAACTCGACGTTCAGGCCAGTATGCTCTGGCCGTCATCAGGGGAGAAACTGGGTTGGTTTTGTAAGAAGTCGTTCTAAGAGCTAACCGACTGGATAATTGTCTTAAAATTTAGTGGGCCTGACGTTTGGATCCTAGCAGGGACTTTCTCAAAGGCACTCTGCCTTTGAGAAAGGTCCTGCTAGGATCAAAACGTCAGGCCCACTAAATTTTAAGATTTGCATTTTGGTAATTTTAGTCAGTAAGCAGTTTGCAACAGTTTTGTATATCACCGAATGGATATTGAATAGGGCCTATACAGGAAGGGATGTTTCCTTCAATAGTAATCGGCAACTACTGTGCTTTTTCAAAAGAGTATAAGTCTGAAGAGTATCTGTGCCGAATAAGGTGCTTGTATCACAATGTCAGAGAGATTCCTCTAAAATGTCAAGTTATCTGTTGCGCCACAAGGGCTGTTTATTGCTGAAAGCGTTTCTTCAATGCAACCGTAGTACTTTCCAAACTATTCATGGCTCAAAAGCCACCTCAGCCACCCCAGGGCCACCTCAGCCATTTCGGACTTCCAGAATTAAGTTTCTTCAATGCAACCTTCTACTTGGTAGATTGTTCTGTTGCTCCTGAATACACAGCCTTAGCCGTAACCAGTTACACTTTTCAAACTATTCAGTGGCTTTTGTGGTGTAATATACGTAATATCACTTTGTAGTTCACGGGTGACGCCAGTGAGGATATGCATGTGTGCATACAGGGGTCGGAGGGATGGACCTAGTTCAGTTTTCCAGCGATACTTATAGGAACTTAAGCCTATATGTTATAAGCCTGTGTAAAAACACACTGAGTCACGAGAACCTTGGAGATTACCACGAAGTGTTTTGCCCCGGGTTGACAACTTCCCGTATGTAAGTACAGCCCTGGAGGGCAGGTTCATGCAACCCGTGATCAAAGGACGACTTCTGCCGGCGTAACTCGCGTTGTGCGTATAAGGCCTATAACTTAAAGCCCCTACACAACATTGGTAAGATTGAAAAAAAAAAAATTCTCAGATTTACATGAAACTTATACAGTTTGAAGATGGGTAAAGTAGAAGCCTCGCACTGAAACATTTCCGCCTAAAATGGTGTATTTTGGGAGAAATGAGTAAAAGAAATAGTTTACGTCTCACCCAGATCTAAACTTTTTTTTGGAACAGTACGGCGTTGAATGCTGCAATTTCGCGAAACAAATGAAGCAGTTTTAACGATTTTCTCGAGACTCGGTTGGCGGATTGAGCTGAAATTTTCATAGGCGTGCTATTTCATGCATTATGTTGGATCAGACAACGTATGGATGCTATTCTTTGACCTCGACCAATGTTGTGTAGGGGCTTTAAAGCGCGGCTTTCTACAATGATTCCAATCGCCTGCAGAGGATATCTGTCTGACGTCAACTGTGAGTCACTGAATTACTGAGTGCATGCGCTTTCTAATTCTGCATCCACACAGTGTTGCGATCGCCCTACAGGCCTATACTAGCTCATCATAGCTCAGCACTGTAATGCGGGCCAGCTAAACTCCGAAAAAGAAAACATTTTCTACAATGGAAATGATCAGCTTCTTGTCGAACGCTCCAAGTGAACGAGGCGTTTGACGAACTAAGACGCAGGCCAGATGAGTTGAGTTTGTGGGAGTGACGGACAGAAAGCTTTGATATTTCGTGTGAGGTTGTCAGCCGCGGTGTAGAGCGGTTTCCTGCTTCCGATTTGCTGGGCTTTTGCGGCCAATGAGTCCCCTTCACGAGCCGACCTGACGTCCACACTTTTCTCAGGCGACCGACGGCTGCTGAGAGAGCTTCCCCTACCGTTGCTGCTTCACTGATCTGCCGCGGCCGCTGTGTACCTCGAACCACGGGCCGGGCGACCCCCTCGGTCCAAGATGACCCATCTCCTGATGGTGGGACTCATGTGCCTGCTGTCTGGACCCGTGTCACTGATGGGCCCGTCACGGGGGATGGGACTGGCCGACGCGGCAGGCACGACCCAGGACCTAAGGCCCGGAGAGATGCCAGCCACCTTCATGGAACCGTCTACTCTGTCCAAATTACAGAGCTCCATGTGCAGAAGGTAAGGTCTAAAGAGAGAGAGGGGGGGGGAGAGAGAGGGAGAGATGAGAGTGAGAGAAATGGAGAGAGAGAGGGAGAGGGGGAGAGAGAGAGGATAGAGTGAGAGAGAGAGAGAGAGAGAGGGGGGGGGAGAGACAGAGAGACAGAGAGCGATAGAGAGAGATGAGAGAGGGAGAGAGACAGAGAGAGAGGGGGAGGAGAGAGAGGGAGGGAGAGAGAGGGATCGAGAGATAGAGATGGAGGAGAGAGAGAGGGAGGGGAGAGAGAGAGAAGGGGGGAGAGAGGGGAGGGAGCTAGGGGAGAGAGAGAGGGAGGAGAGAGAGGAGAGAGAGGGAAAGAGAGAGAGAGTGATAGAGAGTCGGGGGAGAGAGAGAGATGGAGGGAAAGAGAGAGAGAGAGAGGGGATTGAGAGAGAGGGAGGAGAGAGGGAGGGGATTGAGAGAGGGGATTGAGAGATGAATGAGACATCATATAGGGTCTAAAGGCAATTAGACAAAGAGACAAAAAGACACAGAAACAGACACAGAAAGACAGAGATAGAGACAAAAGACACACGAGAATTTGTTTATTGATTTGATTTCGATTCGAAAGCGAGGCCCAAAGTAAATGTTCGGAATATAAGCCGCGGCTTCTACTCAGGGCGGCCTGTACGTTAAAACCTGAATCCTATATCGTGACAATAATATGCTGCGGCTTATACTCCGGGAGGCTTACATTCAAATAAGCCAATGCCATGGACAGGTAAGCCACCTGTCACAGATAGAAGAACCAACTCCATCACGCACTTGTCGTGCTCTGCGTCATCACCCGTTTCCATCTGACCGGGATTTCAGCGAAAATGTGTTAGGACGGTAGCCTCTCTTTCCAGTCTGAGATTTGTGTGGACGGAAAGATCCAATTGCAAGGGCTACAGTGTCGTGTGGGTAATTAACTGCCTATAGTCTTAAAGCCCCTACACAACATTGGTCGAGGTCAAAGAATAGCATCCATACGTTGTCTGATCCAACATATGCATGAAATAGCACACCTGTGAAAATTTCAGCTCAATCCGCCAACTGAGTCTCGAGAAAATCGTGAAAACCGCTTCATTTGTTTCGTGAAAATGTAGCATTCATCACCGTACTGTTCCGAAAAATAGTTTAGATCTCGGTGAGACGTAAACTATTTCTTTTACTCATTTCACCAAAAATACAACATTTTAGGCAGAAATATTTCAGTGCGAGGTTTCTACTATAACCATCTTCAAACTGTATAAGTTTCATGTAAATCTGTGAACACTTTCTGTTTTTCGATCTTATCAATGTTGTGTAGGGGCTTTAAGAGAAATGCGACACTGTTGCAAACTGCTTTTCTCAAGGAGTGGAAGGGCCTGACCTGTCAAAGCAGGACACTAGAGGCAACTGTGAGAGACCAACTGCGGTCGAGACAGCTGACACTCACAAAAATGTTTCGAGATTACTCCTCCCGGTACAGCCCGGTGGTACCATACCCAAAGGAAAAATCGTCTGTCGGAAATTAGTCTTTTTGGGGAGTCGCAAGGACGATGTACAGACAACTTATTGAAGTTGTAAAGACACGATACACGTATAGGGGCCAATAGGCCTTTGAATCGTGAAATTTCCCGCTCAAACTTGGCCATAATTCAGTGCATGGAGTGTGCAGTAAATCACCTGATGAGGTTCCTCAATTTGAGCTTACCTCTTCATCAACGTCTCTTGTTTTGTTGGTGGAGGTCCGGGTTGGTATTTCCTGACTGTATGGACACCCTTTTGGGGTGGCTGTATACTACTGCCAACACCCAGGTATCACACACAGTCAAGTTATCTGGGTTCCTTTTTACTGTTTACAGTTGCACTCAATATATATATAACTACCGGGCAAACTACCCTAATGTATCTAGACACTAACTTACATGTACTGACTAACTGTGCACACAAGCTGTCCTAAACTAAGTAGCTGAACTAGAGAGGTGTGGCATCTACCATGGTCTGAGGGAGAGTGGTAGGTATGCCTGCATGCCCTCCTATATGAACTGCATGACTCTACCCATGGTATTGTTATTGTAATTGGGTGCTATTGTTACTTATTTCAGGATGCAGTCAATGCCAATAGGAGGTCGCGCCTAGTGCTAGCAAATTCCTGCATTATATTAAATATCTACAAGGGGCTACCCTGCACAGTGAACTCCAGGGAGCTTTGCCAATACAAAAAGAGCTCCACTATTAAGGTGCAGAAGCAAAGGAAGTAAAGTGATCGCTACACACCATTTAGATCGGATGGAGTATCGGTCGTACGGTTTGCGACTGGAAAAAAAGTCCCGTAGATCCGAACTGGAGATATTGACGGTGACGTACATAATAAGATCGACCCCGTCTTGCCCTTGTTGCGTTACAACAGCTAGCAAAACCTTTAGGCCTAAACGGATCCAGGAAGTGTTGGCTAAAGATAGTGTTTCTCCGTGCCGTGAATATCCGGCCTTGCCTGCACGAGGATTTAAGTCCTTAAAAAGGCGCAGAACGATGTCGTATAATCAGGTTTTCCTGTGAGTTTTTTTTCTCTCGCATCCACCCCTGTTCTCATGGATTGCGTATCTTGAAACTGTGTGACTGTGATGATGTGAACATCTGTCCATGGAGCTCCATTTGATATGTCCATGAGTTCAGTGACACACGAACAGGATGCTACCATTGCTGAAGGACGAGCCCGACCAGGGGTGAATTTCACAAAGCATCATTTCTCAACTTGTATAACGTATACCCCTTCGAACAAGTTCTGTTAGTTCGTATGGTTTATGTGCGTCGCTCATCGTCTTGCGTTTGATCGTAAGATACGATGCCTTTGGTGAAATAGACCACAGACCTCCAAAGCCCGCCATACGCCCACACGCAAACCAATGCCACCCGCACTGAGTGCGTACTGGGCAGAATTGGTACACAGGGTCAGGACTCCGGAGATACACACCAACGCAGAGTACTGACTGTATTAACGTAGCCACGAGATTGGTATATACGTGACCCACCAACTATGGCTCCCACGTATGAAAGCCCTATATAAAGCCCTGTTCGGATTCGTCTATTTGGGGCGGTGTAAAGGCCGCAGCACACGAGAGCTATCTGCTGAGCAAAAATTATCTCGTGGCCGTTAGCTCAGCACGTAGCTCTCGTGCATGATGTGCGCTGAATTAACTTTTAGTGAGATTTCTGCCTCAGGCTCAAGAGGCCGTGAGACCAATATCTATCCTGTTTGATTTTTTTCGCCTCTCGTGGATGAAAACTCATCGTGTGCGGCGACTTGAGCTACGTGCTGAGCACAAAAACACACAGCAACTGGTCAATGAAAGCGCACGCCCTATTCACGTGGTTGCCAAAATCAAACAGGATAGATATTGGTCTCACGTCCTCTTGAGGCAGAAATCTCACCAAAAGTTCAGCGCACACGGTGAGCTGCGTGCTGAACTAAAGACCTCGAGAGAATTAATTTTTTGCTCAGCAGATAGCTCGACTGCGCGACAATGCTCTGCGACATCATCTATGAAACCTCAAATCAAATTGCTTCTGGTTTCGGACCAAAATCAAGACTATATTTTTAACAGACTATTTTCAAGTTTTCCAAAGGTCAGACAGGTGTGAAGCATTTCCCCCCTGGTGATATACAAAAATGTTGCAAACTGCTTACTGACTAAAATTACCAAAATGTAAATCTAAAATTAAATCTAAAATTAAATCATTTCCCCCCTGATTTGCTGAAGCAGACGTTACTACATGTACAGTCGACACCGCATAATTATTGACGCTTGTGGTTTCCGATGCGTACGAAAAAATCCTGTAAATATCATCATCAGCCGATTTCACGAGACATTAGCTCATGGCGTAACTCCACTAAAGCCATTGCACGATAATAATAACCTTTGGACGCATCTCACAAAAGTTACGCACTATCGGAATGGGCGCAAGTCAGAGGCTTACGCCATAAAAGGCTTAAATTGAGGAAGTTTATAAATCTTCAATCAGCATTCTGTTTTGAGGCAAACGATTTTGCTCGGCGTTGTTACAGTGTACTGTATAAAATGTTTGGCAATAATATTTAACAACATTTTGTCCAACATTTATCAAAGTATTAACTGATATCATTGTAATTGTTTAATAACATTTTGGATTGTACAGTATTGGTAAAAGCTATTCGCAAACTCCCAACAGAAAAACTGTATGGTGTGTTTGACCAGAAATGGTAAACCAGACTATTGCCTACTAACGTTTGGCTAACGATTTTGTCCGATGCGTTTTGCCCAATATTTTGACTGTGCTTTTTTCTTTGCATGTAGCTGTTCTCCTCGACCACGGATGTGCAGGGATGTCAGCCCGAAAGATGTGTGCTATTTGCTGTGCGGATGCAGCAATTACTACCGCAAATGCTCGCAGGACGGGCAGTGTAGCTGCCCCGTCTCCCACGAAGGAGGTAGGGCGCCACCAAGGGCCAGTTTCGCAGACCTGAACACTTGAAAAGTCAAGTTTCCAACCACACCGTCCTTCGTGTGCACGATTGCGTTTGCTTTTGACTTTGTTGAGAAAAAACAACACCCCCAACATCAAAATACAGCATGAAAGAACAAGAAAGAAATGTGGTTGATAACCAAGAAAGGATGGTTCATTCTTCTCAGGTTTTCAAGCACAGGCATATAGGCAATAGGCCAATAGGCAGCTTTATGGAATAGGCCTAATAATAATTGTGTCCTGGTGTCGATCTGATAGCGTTGCGCTAACAACAAAACAGGATTGAGTTTTGTGCAAAAGTGTTTATAATAAGATAGGGGTCCTATCCTAAAAATCCATAGATTAACTTGTGTCGAATCCTATTTCCTGTCAAGATCTAACGTTTTAGAGTGTACTCAGTTTTAGGTTCACCTAATAAATCTAAAAATATCCTGCCTTTGTGAAAGGTCCTGGATCAGAACGTCGGGTCATGCGAATGATTGATATTGGCTTTTTGGTAATTCTAGTCAGTAAGCAGTTTCAAACATGTTTGGATATTACTCTATACACGGAGAGACAGGGGGCCAGACGTGTTGATGCCATCAGGACTTATCGGAGGCATATAAGCGTCACGACGTATGACACTTAACCTCCGTGGCTAAGCTATAAGTGCGCATGCGCGTAGCCAGTTTTTGCTGAGGCCTCCGGCATTCATTCATTCATTCATTCATGCATTTCTCGGGTAGTTACAGGCACAAACACGGAACAACCCTAACCCTTATCCTAATCCTAACTCTAACAACCCTATTCCTGATCCTAACCCTAATCCTAATCCTAATCCTAACTCTATCAGTAACGCCAACCCAACCCTAACTACTCTAACCGTAGCGCCCTAAGCTTAACCTACGCTGGTTTACAAAACACGTCCTTGTATAGTCCCCACACAATTTACTGGGTACCAGCGTGGCTCAACGACGGTGGTTAAGCGTCATATGTCGGTACTGTTATATATCTCCTTATCGCAAGTAGTTTTCAAAGTTGTTGTATCACACTTTACAAATTGTTGCCAACTGTTAAACCAACGTCGGCCAGAATAACAATTAGTAACGTTATTAATTGATGAATAATTAGCTGTTTCATTGTGTCGGTCAAAATCAATCAAAAAATCGCAATTTTATCGATCAAGGCCAACACACAATTGCCTGAAGTATTTGAAGTGGACTTTACCCGCTGTATCTCAAAAATGTAAATGTTCGTAGGCGAGCGTTTTTAAGAGGTGACGTGTGACCGCTACCATGACAATCAATGACGCAGAAGATACGTCATTCTATTCATACTGCTTGTCTCCACGACAGAGTGTCCGGCTGGTAGTAGTGCCGTGTGCGACTTTGATGACGCCCTCGTGTGCTCAACGGCCAAGGACGCGTGCTTCTACTACGACGAGAGGAAGCTGCATTGCGACTGTAGACCAGGCTGGTCGGGCCAGGGATGCCATACCTGCGACGAGCAACTAGTCGAGTAAGAGTCCGTGTCGAGACCAATAGGGGGGGGAAGGAACACTGGAATCAACCTCCTTCTCACGAACCCAACATCGGTCACTGGCTTAGCAAATAGCAACGCGCAGAACCTTCCAATCTGATTAATGGTGTGTCCAATGACAACTATTGACCCCAAGGTCATGGGCTATACTGACGCAAGTGGCTGCCATGTCAGTTCACCCTGTCACTGACTCTTTCCCGCACAAACTGGATAGGTCGTTGTACAATAAACACTATACGGGCACTCACTACTGTACCCATACATCGCCATGCAAACTGGATCTGTAGATGCACAATGAGCAAATGACGTCCTTCTCCTCATTGTGCCGAGTCAATATCTAGGGTTTATCAACCCAAATAATGATTGGAAATTCAGGCGCCAATTTCACAGTGTTGCTTACAGTAACTGTGTGACTGGGCGTGAATATTGACAGAGCACAAGAGTCTTACTTCATTCAACAGGCTAGCCAACCGCACCTTCATTTTGACCCTGTTCTACTCGTTCTTGACTATGTTTTACCAAAAACCATCAAATGCAAATGTGACACGGCACAACGACATGAGGAATATCCCACCTAAACACTTTTTGAGTAAACAACGCCTGAAGTTAAAGTATCTTCACAATTCGAATACAAATACATTTTCTTTCTTTTTTTATTTTCGGAAATTTGAAGTATTAGAGGATATTATATTTTGATATCATTGGAAAGCTATTAGTATACTCTTTCACATCATTAGAAAACCTCAAAATCTCAAAAGTGGGGTTATTTCTCATTATGCTGTGCCGGGTCACAAATGCAAGTGTATATGGCCTATATCGGCCTCGTGTTATAAGACACAGTTTTCGTCGTTAGGCATGTTTTGTTACTTAATGAGATTCAGATTTAACACTCTTCATTAACAGAACATATTTCATGCCAAGTCGATTTGATGGATTAACAAGGTCTATGAAAATACCGTTTACTTTGTACTCTTCTTCCGATGGTAAGCTGCAACAAGGCAGACAGCGTGCCACCGCCCAGCAAACCGTCGGGCGCCGGACTGGACTTCTCCGCCAAGGCCCTGGTAGTAGGCTGCTCCGTCTGCGTGCTGGTCGGAGTGATGCTAGGCGTGCTCATCTGCCTGTGCCGAGGCAAAAAACTCGCCTGCGTCACAGTGCACCGGTAAGGTGACATTAGCTTATGGGAAAAAAACAAAACAATGTTTACACACACTGCGAAACCACTGGTGACCAGCACATGGTTTCAGTAGTTCCAAAACTGTTCGTCGTCTCTAGTAAGTCAATCACAGCCGTCAAAATGGGCAGTTTCTGAGGTAGGCGAACAGTTCTGGTTTCTCTACTGCTGTGAGTGGGCATGAGGATCCCATCAGAGTTGTTACTAATGTAAAAAGGGAATCAAATCTAGGGCAACATACTGCGGCTACCAGCTACCGCTGCTTCCACAGCTTCGTGTGCAAAATGGAGGCTGGCACCAATGAATTCAAACACCACGGCCCTAGGCCAACCTCCAGTTCACCATGGGTGAACACGAGGTACCAGACGACACTCTAACTCGTAGGAATACGGCCGTTTTCGAAATGAAGGCTTAGGCTCGGGCTCAGGCTTCGTCTCCGTCTGACAAAACCCGAAAATACAGGTTGTGGTTTGTTTCCGAATTTGAACGTTTGTTATATGTACAGGATATTCCACGAGAAACTGGGGCCAAACACTTGCTTTTAGATGCCTGTGATATTATAACGAGAAAGATGAATATGACCGAAGCCTAAGCCCGAGCCTAAGCCTTCATTTCGGTAAACGTTCCTATGTTCAAACAAAATCTAATGTAAAACTCACAGGGCCTTGCTTCTTTCTATCTTTTTTAAAGGACGAAAGACAACGAGAAACAGGAGGAGACGAAAGAGCCGCCTGAGCACCCGAAAACTCGAAAGCATTTTTACAGCGTGGCCCAGTATGCTGTGCCGGACAAACCCAAATGCCCAGACGTTGAACAGACTGCTTCCATTGCGGCCTACGCTGAGCCTATAGCTTCGTACAGTGACTGCGACAGCAACTACTACTACAAACTCGAGCCCACCTCGGGCATAGTCACGTACGAGAGCGTCTCCCACCGCGGCCACGAGGAGGGCTCGGGGCCGGCCCGTTCGAGAGGCGCGGGAAACCCGTCATCGAGTGACGTCAAGGCAGAGGGATCGCCCATGCCGTGCAGGTCGGCGGGCATGTACGACCGCCTCCAGCGGAACGTGGGCATCGTCTCAGGTGACGTCAGAGACAATTACAGTCGCATCGAACTGCAGAGCGCCTAGAGGGCGGGCTTTCAGACCCTCTACAAAATGAAGGCTTAGGCCGTTTTCGAAATGAAGGCTTAGGCTCGGGCTCAGGCTTCGTCTCCGTCTGACAAAACCTGAAAATCCAGGCTACGGTTTGTTTCCGGAAATTGAAGGTTTGTTGGCTTGATAGGTACAGGGTATTCACCAAGAAACTGGGGCCAAACGCTTGAGTTTAGCTGCCTATGATATCATAACGAGTAAGATTAATAATGATCGAAGCCTGAGCCCGAGCCTAAGCCTTCATTTCGAAAACGGCCTTTGGCTCGGGCTTGGGCTTGGTAGTCATTTCAATCACCACTTCGAAAGTCAGAGGTATATAGGCCTATAATGAACGAACTTTTGACCACAGTTTCTAGGGTGAATATTGTGTACTGAGCAGGACAACAAGCCTTCCAAATTATAGAACGCGTAGCCTGCAGCTCCATGTTTTGTGTGCCTGAGCTAGGGATTCGTAAAGAGCCTGACAGTGACAGAACGAGCATTCTTGACGCCCTGTATTTCCTCGTTATCTCGCTAGTCATTCTACACCGAGTAAGTTTGGATGGATCTAACTGGCGACACTCGAAGAAAACGACAGCGCAGACTCACGTGCAAACCAGCAAATATGTTCAGGGTTGATGTTGCTCTCGCTAACAACTGACTAAGAGGCACTTTCCCCTTGGCTATGGGTCTCTCTAAACAATCATATTAGAGCTCGCTTTCTCAGACAGTTTCAAACGAACGCCTGTAATCAAGAGGGCAATCTAGGCGTGTGTTTTTATATCGAAAAATATTTATTAATGTTGACCAAATTAAACAAAATAGGCCCTATATAATTATTTGCTAAAAAGTGCAATGAATCATTGAATCTTCTAGAACATAAAAAAAGCGATTTACCAAGCGGTCAATACCGGCGATTCATAACAGAGTTGAACAATCGCAAACGCGTCGACCAATCACAATGCGCGAATTCTGTCGACCAATTAGCTGTCACCTCACGCCTGGAAAGGGTCGACTTTATACGTTCTCAAATTTTAAGTGCAAACTTACATTCGGTCAATCCTCTCTTGACTGAAATGAAATTTACTATTTTAAATACAATGTAGGGCCTATTTGAATGAATCACGCATTATAAGCCTCTATACTGATAAATTACTTGTGTGTTATACAGATAGAATTGTTTTAACAAACGACACAAGAATGAAAGGAAATATTCTACCAGTTCATACAGTTTCAACTGTTTACAAGAATAAACCTGTCTGCTGGCTACTGAGTCAAATTGATTCACTCTGCGTCTGCATATTGCTATTAAGAATTTGCCTCCATGTCAAATATGCAGGGCTTGGCAAACCAAAAGGCCATTACATTACCGGTTATCATACAATTGATGATCAAGATTGAGTCGCCAGTGGCAATGGGGTCGTCAAGCCATCTGCACGAGGGTTCTTTTCTATGCAAAGGCGCACCAGCACAACTGGTCACCATGGCCCTATTCCAAAACCTGGCTTAGGCTCATGCTCCGACTTTGCCTCCATTTCCTTTCGTCCATTTTAAAGTACGAGGCCTGGAAACGCGGGAGACATTTGGCTTCGGTTGTGAATGTTATACTGCGTTTGGAAAAAAGAATCCAAAGCTTCAACTTCAACAAAGAACTCTAACCTGTGTTTTTCAGCTTTTGGATCACACAGACGAAGCCGGAGCCGAAGCCTAAGCCGGGATTTGGGAAAGGGCCCGTTTGGAAAAGTCGCCCGTTCAGGACAAAATTGTTCCCTATTTGGACATTAGGTACCAGACCACTTGAGGGTGTTACACATGTACTATACAAGCCAAGATTACAGATTCTACTCTTTGTGGTGAAGGTTGTGAAGCGAGAATGCCATTCCGTTGCTGGCGTGTACAACAATTATTATCGTTAAGTCTCTTGGCGTTCTTCAGAATCATTACATTTCAACAGTGTATGGGTGTAAAACAGACATTCATCTCAGTGATACTCTATATTATAAACATTGGGTAACTATTGACTAGTTTAATAGCTTTGCAAAAATGGCAAAGAAGACTTTGACTGGACCGGGACTTGAACCCGACACCTCTGGCTTTGCGTAGCAGCGCCCATACCATTAGAGCTATCCAGCACTTAGATGGTGGCCCTCCAAAATAACGATTTAGTCTTTGTTAATTATTTCATATTTTGACGAACATTGGTCAAGATTTTGGTTAATTATTGCACATTATTTTTACAGTAAACTACGAACTCGGTGCATTATAACTTCTTCTTTTTAGAATTCGGTTTTTTTTTCATTCTCCTCCACTAGCTTGTTCAGTTTGTTCATTCATCAATGATTATAGATACGAGGCATTTATTAGTATATCAGTGCTATAATAATATTAATATTACTGGACATTTCTAGAGCACCAGAATCCGTCTGCAAAGACGCACAAGGCGCTATAACGACATTGCTGAGAATCAAAGAAAAAAACTACCATTAATTATTAGGAGAACTACGATCGAACAAAATGTTTTCAGAGAGGATTTGAAGTCAGATATGGAGGACACACATACTACGAACTTCTTGAGAAAGAGCTGAGCATTCAAGAGGGTAGGACCAGCTGGAAAAAGCCCACTCACCACACAAATTATGGATGTGCGGGACAGCAAACAGATAAGTATCTGATGATCTGAGACATCTACCGAGTTTGTCATATGGTGATATACAAAAATGTTGCAAACTGCTTACTGACTAAAATTACCAAAATGTAAATCTTAAAATTTAGTGGACCTGACGTTTCGCTCCTAGCAGGACCTTTCTCAAAGGCAGAGTGACAAGGACAAAACAGATACATGTACACGAAGGATCAGGAAGGGGGAGAGAGTGAATAGGACACGATTGAGAAACAAAGGACAAAGAGTGAAGCTGGTAGGGAGAGATCAAAGGGAAGGGCAAGGGGTAGGGATTAGTGACAAGAGGGGGAAAGATCAAAGAGAGAAGTGTGAAGTCCTTCACACTTCTCTCTTTGATCTTTCCCCTACTCCTTGCCCTTCTCTTTGATCTTTCCCCCTCCTCTCACTAATCTACCCTACCCCTTGCCCTTCCCTTTGATCTCTCCCTACCAGCTTCACTCTTTGTCCTTTGTTTCTCATCCGTGTCCTATTCACTCTCTTCCCCCTTCCATCATGTACATGTATCTCTTTGGTCCTTGTCACTCTGCCTTTGAGAAAGGTCCTGCTAGGATCGAAACGTCAGGCCTACTAAATTTTAAGAGTTTGTCATATGTTAGTATAAAACTGTTATTATATTGTGGTGCAGCACCAGACAGGGAATGAAAAACAATATGTTATGCTTAATACGTTCAGCAACAGGCAGCCAATGTATAATGAACGTAAGATAGGAGTAATAATGAGTTCTACCAGGAGACAAAGTAACAATACGAGCTGCAGCATTCGAAGACGGACAAGTTGTGAGTTGGGTAATCTATGCAGTAGTGAGTTGCAAAAATCAAGTCGAGATGAAATAAGCGCATGGACAAGTTTCTCAGTAGCAGGGCGAGTTAAGTATTGACGGATTACTTGTACGGAATAGTACCTGACAGGTACAAATACTAGAATCGAAGTATACACCAAGATTACGGCAAGCCGAAGATGCACCTACAACTGAATCACCAATTTGAATGCTAGGAACTTGAATTTTGGCAAGCTGTGCTTTAGAATCAAATAACATGAAGTCAGATTTGTCATCATTCAATTTGCGTGAACTAGATCGCATCCAAGTTTTCACATCTTCAATGCAACATTCGAGTCTATGAAGAGTGCTTAGAGCAGCAGCCTGATCTGCTTCAAATGACACATAGAGTTGAACGTCATCAGCATAACAGTGATACATGACGTTGTGATGCTGTAGGACCCGTTTAAGACCACTGAGGTAGATGGTGAACAGCGAGGGTCCACCAACTGAACCTTGGGGGACACCGTGCTTCAAAAGAAACGGGTTCAGATTTGGCATCATCAATGCACACTTGCTGATAGCGATCAGTCGAATATGACTTCAACCAGGCCAGGGCACGGCCGCAAATACCAAGAGAAGACAATGATTTTGTCAGTAGAATTGTATGGTTAACTGTGTCAAATGCTGCCGACATATCTAATAACACAACAGCTGTAATCTCACGATCATTCATATTACCCAAATTGTCATTTGATACAAAAAAAAGAAGAAGTAACAGTGTCTCAACACTGTGGGAAGAGCGGAAAGCCGACTAATTAATGAGTGTTTAAAACCAACATTAATGTATCTACCTCTGTGAACGATGTGAGGAGAAGTAAAACAAGACATGTTTCTCGTTCCCGCCCGGTTCCTTTTGGGGGTATCTGGATTTCTTCATAATTTTGTTATTTCTGAGTAGAAATCACCCCAAAGTCAACAAATTCAACACAAGACTAAATGACACTGTAAATAATGCTCAGCTCTCTTCTACAACTTCATTTTTTTTCGTGAGAACAAGCACGATGGGTTGCATCTATAAGCTTGACGACCAAACGCCGGCGTCCATTTGCTCGGGGTCGGTCTGGTTCATCGCGCTCGCTGCAGATGGGCGAGTGGAAGCGTCTCCATTTGTTGCCGTCGACTTGCAACCGACCGGCAACGTGTCTCCCGGCACGATTGCGCCGGCAGCGGACGGGGGACGGTGGTCTGTCGACGCGCTCGCCTCCGCTGGGTCTCTAGTGCCTCTGTCGTCCTCCGGGTCGGAGGGTTTTTGGCGACGGCAAAGGCAGGACGGGAAGGGCACCTGGCCGCATCGGCCTATCGGCCCGACCACCCGGCACAGCGAGAGAAAGAGGAAGGTGGCGTAGACCCAGCTGATCCCCATGACCAGCATGAGGAAGGTGCCCAGCTGAGCGTAGCTGAGCACGCGGGACGGCATCATGGCAGCGCCGGCGACGAAGGTGGACAGAGCGGCCACGGTGATGGCCGAGCCCACGGCAGCCAGCGAGCCTGCCGCCCGCTCCTCCCGGCGTCTGCCCGGTGCCAGCCGGTAGGCCACGCCGTAGTGGATGGTGAAGTCCACGGAGAGACCCACAGCCAGCGTCAGGATGGCCGACTCGAAGACGTTCAGCCGCCAGCCCAGCAGCACCAGGGTGCCGACGGTGACGCAAAAGGCGCCCGCTATCGACACCATCGCGTACAGGGAGAGGAGTAGGTTCCACGTGGTCAGGAGAAGCACGACCGCGGCCAGGGCTAGGGACAGAGCCATGGAGACGGGCGTGCTCTCCGACAGGCTGCGCTGGAGATTGTAGAAGGACAACTGTAGGCCGTCCCTGGACCCCGCGTATATCCAGCCCCCCTTGATGCCTCCGGGCCTCGTCTGCAACCTACCGTCCAGCCAGTCATTGGCTTCCGTCCAGAAGTCGTCGATGTACCCGTACTCCATCGTCACCCTTCTGGTGCTGTAGCCCAACATGAGGAAGGCCTTTACCGATCCGTCCTCCAGGCCGAACAAGGGTCCCGGTTGGATGCTGTGCCGGCAGGGGGACGTGGCCGTGTCGCAGGTCCGCACCGCCCGTACGCACTCCTCCAACACCTCGGGCGGGAACGGGAAGTCGGCGTGGCCGCAGCACGGAGGGCCGAGGGGATGAGCGCCCGAGTAGCACGGCGCCTCCATGGCGGTGCGGACGCTCTCCATGAAGCACGGCGCCCGGTCCAGGCCTTCGTCGTAGAAGCCCTGCCGGCGCAAGCCCAGGCAGAAGTCGAGCAGCCAGCGTTGCGAGTCGGGGGCGTGCATGTCGAAGTCGTCCATGATGCCCAGGGATCCCTGGTCGTCCGGGTCCCAGGGGTCGCCGGTGTCGGCGCCCTCCAGGCCGAAGACCGCGGCCAGGAAGAGCGGTCCCGCCGCGTCCGTGCCGAAGTCGTAGGCCGGCTTGTAGTGCTGGTCGAAGCGCTCGAAGAGGTCGCCGTCGCGGAACACCTGGAACTCAGCCGAGGCCGGCAGGCGCAGCCCGGGGCTGACGTACACCACGCAGAAGGCCCCGGCGCCCACCGAAACCAGCGCAACGATCCAGAGGTACCTGAAGCCCAGCACGGCGGCCGGTAGGTACCGCTGAAAGACCAGCCCGTAAGCACCGCTCACAGCAGCGTGGAGCCTCCCGAAGAACCCCCGACCACCGCCGCCACCACCACCACCAACACCAACACCAACACCATCACCACCGGAGCACCGGCAACGGCCACTGAGTGACGTCCACCAGTCCCTCAGCCGTGCCCTGAGGACGACCACGGCCGGCAGCCAGGTCAGCGTCAGGCCGAAGTTGACCAGCACGGCCGTGCCGGCGTACACGCCGAAGCAGCGGACGGCGGTGATGGAGCTGACGGCGGTGGAGTAGAGTGCCGAGGCCGTGGTCAGACTGGTCACGAACATGGTGGCCGAGGCGTGCCTGAGCGTCTCCCGTAGGATGGCACTGCGGGCCGCCCCAGGCGTAGCGGCTTCGTTCTGACGCCAGATGTCCACGTACACGAAGGTATCGTCAGCGCCTACCCCGATGATGAGGACAGCACTGGCCACATTCACGAATGGGAAGAAAGGCAATCTGAAAACGGCAACGAAAGCAAAGTAAGCCACTACTAAGGTCATGAGCATGCCCAGTATGGTCATTAGAGTGACGAACAAAGACGACGTGTACGCCCACACGATGAGGAACACCAGGCCCGCTCCGATCCCGATGTACAGCGTGTCCGACAGCAGGGAGTCGCCGAACAGGTCGTACTTGAGCAGGCCGAACCCTAGCCCCGCCAGCCTGGTGACGCCGTCGTCCACAGCCCGGTCCCGGATGGCCTCGTCGTAAAGATCGCGATAGTAGCCCCAGAAGGGCAGGTACAGGATGGTGGATGCCAGCCTACCCCCCGACCCAATGGAGAACGCGGACGGCACCAGTCGGCGTAAGATCACAGGCACGGCCCCGTCGTGCAGCAGGCACTGGGCCGGCACGTCGGGAGGGCAGCGCTGCGGCTCGCGCGAGCAGAGCTGCAGAGCTTTCCGTCGATAGTACGGGGAGCAGGTGACGAGGAGCTGCTTCAGACTGTCCACATCCTCGTCCCGGATGTCTGCGCACTCCTCCCTGCCGGCGAACAGAGCCACGTAGTTGCCGAGCGACCAGCTGCTGGCGCAGGCGGCCCCCTCTCCGCCGTTGGCCGTGGTGCAGCAGTGCTTGTTTAGCGCTGCTGATGCTCGCATGGCCTCGTCGTGCTGGCAGAGGGACACCAGAGCCTTACGGGAGAAGAGGTCATGGGAGTCCACCGCCTCGAAGACAATCGCCGGAGGCTCAAAATTCTCTCCTCCTATAAAAGCAAAAACCAGACCTTAAAGGGCCTATGCAAATTGTTTTTTATTTAATTTAATTTTTTTTATTTTTTTTATTTTTTTTTATTAATTTATTTATTTATTTATTTATTTTTTTTTTTTTTTGGGGGGGGCTATTTTAGCTTTTCCGCACGCTTCAGCGAAGCGGAAAAGCTATTGTTGTTGGTCTGATTTTTTTTTTCTTCTTTTTCTTATCGGAAAAATCCCATAGACAAAGCACAGGGGTTTTGTCAACGGCACTTTGGCCACTGAACATACTTGGATGGGTTTTTTTTTCAGACTTGGCAAATGCATAGAACTCTTGTTTATACCTGCTTTCCTATATATAGGAGTAGGGTCTCTTGTCAAAAAGATCATCGGTTGAGTGCCGGTTGAATTCATCCGACCGATAAAATTTCCCCCGTAGAAAGCCGATTGTACTGGACTTTTGGGTGAAAAATACACGATGGCTATCCGATGGAAACGACATCGGACGGGTCAAATCATCTGATACCCAATCGATTATCTGTTTGACAAGAGGCCTAAAAAATGGGTTGTCCACTTTCGGAACACTCATTGCTAGTCGAAATTCGAAGTTTCAAGTTGTCCTCTTCTGCGGCGTCCGACAGTCGTAGGAGTAAAAAAAAACCTAATTTCTGCTAGCATAGAATTGAGCTTTTGGAAAGTATACTTGATGTGAATTCCGAAAAAAAATTGAAAATCTACTAACAGAAAATTGGGGTTGTCCATGCACTTTTGGCACACCTTTATTTGATCTTACTCCATTTCGATTTCAATGCGCATGCAAGTCACAACCACTCACCCGTCGACCAATCAGTGCCGCAGAACTGGACACCAGACGTTGATGATTGGTTGCCACCTCCCTGTGTTGCATCCCTTCTGGCTCTTCCCATCCCGTCATTGCTAGGGCCGTTCAGTAGCGGCGCCCTGGTCTCGCCCGTGCGTGATGATGAGCCGTTGCTGCTATCCACGATGTAAACCGAACTCAGGCCGCTGTCCCGTCCGTAAATGTTGTAGTAGGAGAGCATTTTCCCGTTGATATCTGTTCCCCGAGCCTCGAAGCCCTATAACAAAAGAGTAATGCACAATGACATGCACAAACCCCTGGGTCAGGGGTCAATCCATGGGTCAGGCTCGAGTTCAGGCTTCGTCTCCATCTGTCAAAACCTGAAAATACAGGATGCGGTTTGCTGCCGAATTTGAAGTGGTTTGTTGGCTTGATAAGTACAGAGGATTCACCAAGAAACTAAGGCCAAACGGTAGTTTCTAGATGCCTTTGACATTATAACAGGACAGAGAAATAGGCCTATGACCGAAGCCAAAGCCAGAGCCTAAGCCTTCATTTCGTGAACGGCCTATAATAGGGAATGGCCGTTTACGAGACGAAGGTTTAGGCTCGGGCATAGGCTTCGATCACATCTCTCTCACCCGTTATAATGTCACAGACATAGAACCAAGCGTTCGGCCCCAGTTTCTTGGTGAATGCTCTGTACTTATATAGGGGGGAAAAAACCCGAGCCTGATCCACGGATTCGTATAAAGGGACATAATTATGACGCTCAACCACCGTCGTTGAGCTATGCTGGTACCCCGTTGAGCTATGCTGGTACACATGTACTCGGATAAGGGTTAGGGTTAGGATTAGGGCTTTGCACATGCGCACTTATAGCTCAACCACTGTGGTTAAGTGTCATACGTCATGACGCGTATATGCCTCTATAAAGGGTCTCGTGCTCATGAGGGTCATTCAAATAGGGCGCCCTCAGAGAAAAATCCGAGGAAGGTAGCCCACCCATTCCCCCTGTCTCACATCACCAATTCTCTTCATGTCATCGTGCACATAAGACCACCAAGCTTTGGCTCAGTTTGTATGCAACCCTGTCAAACCATCTGGTTTTATTCCACGTTTCCAACAATCATTAGCCATCTATATCCTCTGTTTATTATAATTTATCTAAAGACATAAAATTCATCCTACATGGATGTTATGCTTTACATCAAGTACATCAAGCACATGTGTACTCCAAAATAATAATAGTGAATAGAATGGTCTAAAATGCCACAAAATGAAAAAAGTCAGAAGGACTGAACCCTTTTTTTCTTCAGAATTGATTCAAAACAAATACACCCGTTGAACCTTTGAGGGCTGGCTAAAATCTGGAGGGTCGAAAGCCAGGAGAGAAACCGCCCCGCAAACAGCCGTCAATAGTAGAAGGACGACGCACATCGCTATTGCCACGGGCAGTTTGACGAGCTGTTTGGAGTACCTGAAGAACAGAGCAGTCCATGAATATGTCGTCAAATAAAATGTCCTGGGTGAGGGCATTTTCTGGGTTAGAAAGACACGAAATCGCAGTCGAGGCACAATAGGAACTTCGGCACCATCTACTGACATTTAAAGGCCCTATACAACATTGGTCAAAGTGAAAAGTTTGGTGTTAAACCATTAAACTTTCCACACAAAAAATCCTGCGAAGGTTTTAGCTCAAATAGTAATCTTAGAAAGTAGAAAAAGGCAAAAAAAACGTCACGGTTTTGCCACCATTGTGTAGTAGAATAAATATTTTATTACTCGCGACTTATAAACTATTTGTCGATGCTGGAGTGAAAATTTCTAAAAAAGTACAGCATCCCAGACCGTGAGATTTCAACATGAGGATTCTATCATGACCATCTACAAACTGTGTAAATTAGAAGAAAATCTGTAGACATCGATGTTTCCCGATCTTCCCAAGTGTTGTATTGGGTCTTTAACGAACACAATTTCATTAACAAAAATGGGAACAGAGTTTTGTCATAAAATATAGTGCTACATGTTTTTCTCAAAACGTGTACGCAGTAGACAGGATAAATTGGTCGTTGCTAATTGAAATAGGCTAACGGTAAATGTCATGACGTTAATCATCGACTAAGTACTAGTACATGACTGTGCACAACAAAGCACGTGTATGCTAGACAATCCACGAGCGGTTAATAGTAAACTTTGACCATTGGGTATCACCATTTCCTTAATAAATTATTCCCTCTGCAGATAAAGTGCAGTTCAAACAGAGTTTTTGTGTGCAGTTTTCAAATTAACGCATTAGTTTGTATGCTTCGTATTTGAGAAAAAAATCCTTTATAGCAATATAGTTTACTGAGATCTGAAGGTTTTCATGAAGAGAGTAGCATAAAAGGTGAAATGTTTGCGGTAACACCTTGACATTTCTCTTTTCAGTCTCTTGAAGAGTAGCATAAGCTACTGTTCGAAACCTAGACTTCTCCGATTCTTTTCAGAACCACACATACTCACAAATATAGTTGACTTTATTCGGTTTTAGAGAGAAGTTTAAATCGTTTTCAAAAAAATTATTAATGTATAAATTCCGATTTTGTGATGTATTTGTTTTGGCATCTGACACCCTTTCAACTGTTATATTAGAGTCACTAAAACGAATCTTGAATTGCCACTATATACACGCATAGCAATATTGAATACACATATCGTTATAGGACTACCGCTTCATAAAACCACACTAGAAGATCGTATATACAGGCTGTTTGTAAATGGAAAATAGGATGCGTCATCATATGCTGCTCCATAAACACGTCCCGTACTATTTGGAACAATTACTGCCGTGTCCCCTTTTAACCAACAACTAACCTTACAAGGGTGTTTTACGGTCACGACTAGTTTAATGGGCCATAGGCCTTTCTTAATACATATGCAAATTAAATGCATCGGACTGAAAGCGAGGCTATCGGCGCTAGATTTCCGAGATGTCGGTGAAACACTGCGCGGTTCCACTATTTGCTCCTCTAAGTTCAACAAGAGTAATACACCGCCAGAAATCAGCTTCCACTAACAATATTTCCAAAGGTGATATACACAAATGTTGCAAACTGCTTACTGACTAAAATTACCAAAATGTAAAACATAAAATTTAGTGGGCCTGACGTTTCGATCCTAGCAGGACCTTTCTCTTTGAGAAAGGTCCTGCTAGGATCGACACGTCAGGCCCACTAAATTTTAAGAATATTTCCAAAGGATAGAACCCTATGAACATCAAGCGAGATGGGGGGGGGGCACTTTTCAAGGTAGATTTCTACTTTTTAAACGACGTATTTTCAAAGTTAGATTCGTCATGTTTGTAAACGGAATCGTCCATGTTGAGTGTGCATGTGTCGTGTTACTACACGTAAAGTTCGTGCAGTAACACGCGTTTACTTCGGGCTTGTGACGTCAGCGAGAGACCGCTAGTCATGAACAAAAATATACTAGTGGCACGGTACACACGAAGCACCCGACGATGGTCATGTTCTCACTGGCGTAAATCACTACTGATTGTCTGATTATCACACACACATAGGCCATTTTCAAAATGAAGGCTTAGGCTTACTCGTTATGATATCACAGGCATCAATAAACAAGCGTTTGACCCCAGTTTCTCGGGGAATATCCTGTACCTATCAAGCCATCAAGCCTGCAAATTCGGAAACAAACCACGACCTGGATTTTCAGGTTTTGTCAGACGGAGACGAAGCCAGAGCCCGAGCCTAAGCCTTCATTTCGAAAACGGCCCTATAGAGACGGACTTACCAAGCCAATATGCCGCTAGACTTGTGCAAGTCCTCCTCTTTGCTGGCTGTCCCCAGTGGACCGCCATCAGGCTGGTTACCTGGCAACGGTTGGGTGTCCAGTTTATGATCCATCGTGTCCTGGACTGAACTGCTCCACGTTACCGTCGGCATGGTTCCCCATGCACCTCACAGCTCACCAACCGCCCCGCCAGTTAATAACAGACGCGCGTGGATTCACAGTCGTTAATAAAAATGAGAAGGGATGGGCACGTTAGTGGTATCCGTGGAAACTGAAATCGTTGCTAGGCAACCAGTTCCAGCTGATCACCTAAAGGTTTCACATCGACAGAAACAGTGGACACGGTATTCATATACAGACTGTTTTCAAAATTCAACGTTGAAAGAAATTATTTGGCTCATAAAAAATAGGTTAATTTTTCTTAAAGATGTAAGAGTTTTTCTCTGCACTTTTGAGTTCGTCTGTGATGCGTTTCCACCCTGCCATATGCAAAGAGCTATTTTTCCCCCAAAATAAAAAAAGCAAGCTATTCCACCCGAATAGTCACTGCTGTAAAATAATAATGCTTGAAATGGGTGATCTAGTAGGTTATTGGGTTGCGTTTGTCTGTCTGTCCTGTACTGACTTCCTTGTTTCGACATCGCTTTTACTATTCTCTTTAAAGCCCCTACACAACATTGGTCGAGGTCAAAGAATAGCATCCATGTGTTGTCTGATCCAACATATGCATGAAATAGCACACCTGTGAAAATTCCAGCTCAATCCGCCAACCGAGTCGCGAGAAAATCGTGAAAACCGCTTCATTTGTTTCGCGAAAATGCAGCATTCAACGCCGTACTGTTCCGAAAAATAGTTTAGATCTCGGTGAGACGTAAACTGTTTCTTTTACTCATTTCTCCCAAAATACAACATTTTAGGCAGAAATATTTCAGTGAGAGGTTTCTACTATAACCATCTACAAACTGTATAAGTTTAATGTAAATATGTGAGCATTTCTGTTTTTCGATCTTACCAATGTTGTGTAGGGGCTTTAAACCTAATAGTTTTGGTAGGTCGCCATCAACTGGGCCTGTTAGATAAATGTAATCTTATTAAAGATATAATCAACTTCTTTCTATCATTATTTTATCTAAGGCCTATGGAAACATTGTGTTTGTCTTAATTTTCACAAGCTTCTTTCAAGAAATACTGATTGTGTCTATGTGATTATAAGTGTGAATGAAAATGAAAGAGGGTGCTTCTCATGAAAGTCACGCACTATATAACCGCTGTTGATAATATTTGAACAATTTGGAACAAGTTTGAAAACCCGTTGAGATGTATGCAGTGTGGAAGGCTTATGCAACATCATCAAAGGAACACCGTATAATTTGTTTGTGAGTATTTATGTCATTATTCTGTAGTATAGTATATAGGCATACGGCATGTATCTGTTCTATTCTGTATTCGGTATTTTTTTCGCATTTTGCGACAGAATGTTTTTAGGCCCATAGTTTTTAAAAACACCCACATCTTGTAAACTGCAGACGAGAATCATCCGGGAGATAAAATGATGGAAGCCAGGAAGACTCCATCCGTATAAAAAAATGTTGCTTCTAAAAAACGTTCATAATCGCCAACGTCAGGCTCATTCTTCGACAGGTCATAGATATAACATGATATTTACGTCGAGGAGAATTTACATGTACGTACCGGTAATTCAATGAGGTTTCGCCCGGCCGTTGCTCGACATGATAAACACCGAGTGCTCTGATAAACACGGGGTTCTTAGGTCACCACACGTATTGATTCCACTCCACAATTTTGAACGCATATTATAATATCAATGTAGAATACCGCTATGGTTTACTCCCAATAACACTCACCAAAGAAAACAGAATTCCACCCATGCCCGCACGTACGTCACCAGATTCGCCTCGCGACAGCCAAGGCGAACAAATGAGACCACATAGGTCAGCGTCTCCGCTCCTTCGTCGGTGAAATCGTAAATACATCGACGTCCTCTAATCTGGGTCTGTGACATGCACCAGGGTGCAATGCGCGGTCGCATGCGGACATGCTTTGCATGTGCGTGATGGAATGGCGTGATGCGATCCACTCACGCCCCGGCTAGATTAAACCCATGCGCATCGTCACCACCATGCACTGATGTCGCCATAGCTCCTTGGCAAGGTCAGAGGTCGAAAGTTTGCAATGGAAATACGCTAATGGAGTATGTGGCTTCAATATTGTGCGTGTGTGTGTTTTTTCTCCGGCGCCCGCAGGGTATATTCTGTCTTCCTTAGAGGAACTTGAAATATACTGCAGTAGGCCTACATTGCATACAAATTATAATAGGCATGTCAATATAGACACATACAACGCTGAAAATGGCCTTACCTTTTGGCCGTGTTGTGATCGACAAGCGACCTCGGTATCATTTAGAAAACTACCACATCCTCAGCGGTGTCCGTATCCCAGTTGCCTCCGCGATGGTGTCGTTATCAAACAAAATATCGTTTGAAAAAATCGACTAGGGCGCCCGGCCCAATTGAGGGAAATACATAATATATTGGCTGGAAACACTGCATAGGCCTATGGGTGCATGCGCTCATAATATAGGCAGACATCACGTGTTTTGCGCGTCTGGCGGTTCGTTCGGTTGCCAGTGCACGTGTGGTCTGCATAAGAGTGCGCACTTAACCCGCATAGGCACCCTCCAGTGAATTCTATACGCTCGAATTTCACCTTGGGGATATTGAATGCATCCTTGGTGCTGTCTTAAGAATGCATGCAGAGGTGGGGAGGGATAGCACATGGTGGTGCAGTGGAAGACCAGGTTGAGTTAACTGTTTGATGGGGAAATCCAGCTACCGGTTTTATTCCGGTTTTTTGTTTCACTTTCACTTCCGATCAAGCGTCAAATTTCAAAACGTTTCGAAAGATTGCATTCAGATCATAATTTGGTACTGCTGCTTTCAATATAGCGATTGAAGAACGGTATTTATGATAACGCATTTACTGGCCTCGATCATTCATGTAGCTAAATTCCTATCGAAGGAAAAAGCCCCCCTGAGATAAAACACCAAACGGATTGATAATTAATAAGGAAATATTATAATGGATATGGTCGTAGTATCACTGCAAACAGTCCAATCAATTGTGCATACAGGCGTTGAAAGCGTTTGCAATGGCAAAGTAAACTGGTTTTGGAAATACAGCCATAGTTCTAAACAAATAGAATTCGTAAAATGATACTTTCCATCGGCGCAGAAGCAACTAGAGAAACCAATGTCAATTGATACTTTGATACGGCCAAAATAAATAATAATATGTCCCCTTTGATATTTCTTGGTTTGACCCATTTCACTGCATTGTAAACGATAATTCAATTTAGTAGTCTAGCTTCGGCGTTGCTTCGCCGCAGTTGCACGCAAAACACACGTGAAGGTTTAACTGGACAGCAGGGATAGAGAGGGGAAGTTGGGATTTCTCCATTACCGGAGTGTCTATTAATAGTCCGCGAATTGTGTCATTTCATTATTGCAAATAATTATCGCCCGATAGCTGTATAGCTGAAGGCTTTAATGGAAGTCCAGGGCATTTTTTTCTTTTACATGTAGGCTAGTTGGCCGGCATCGTTAAATTACATCTACGGCTATCTGGGACGTGATGAATCAGAGCCACTGTATAGGGCCTACTATGGCTTCATTCTGGTTCGTGGCTAATTCACTGGTGCGCTCCATTAGCGCCATCAACGGTCGTGTACACAATAAGAAAGGCATATAGCCCAGTGCATGCACAGCCGTATAATTGTATAACAGACGTTAAAGGTCAACTGCAATGCATTTTGGAATTCGTTTTTAATTTTTCAAATAATACTATGGTACATGGTGTCAGTAAAATACATCCATGCATTTTTTCCGAATTTGAAACTATGGGAAAGAGTGTAATTTTTTGTTTAAAGTTTGGAAGGGGAGCAGCCACGTCCTTGGTGACGTCAGCGGATGAAGACTCGGTCCATTACTCTTGTCGGGGAACTATAGTATCGTACGTTCGTATATACCAACAGTCAGTGCACGTTTCTCAAGAGAACCGATTTCGGGAGTAAATATCGACAAACCCGTTGACACGCCAGCCAGATTCGTTGTTGGAGATTGCAGCAGTGGAATAAACATGTATTTATTCCCTGACGATCCTAGATTAAGCCGCATTTGGACGTCAAAAATCACGCTGACACGACCGAAATAATCCGACCCGTTAAATCGTGCAATGCAGAGTCCATTTCGAAGCTTGTTTTTAGGGAGACCATCCGGGCTCATATACGTGTATGGTTAGGCAACGTGTTCCCGTCTGTGGCCACTAATTTCAGAATCTCTATCCTTGTTATCGACTGAGAATTCATCTGATTCCGAAGAAAAAACTTGTCGAAAAACGTCTCGGCCAACAAAATTGTCGCCGAGAAAAAGACTAGTGCCACGCTAAACAAAACATGCATTATCTACTGAACACGTCAGGGAACCTCTCCGACTATCTAAGTGCATACGGCTTTCGCGGGGAGAGAACAAAATCTCTGCGTTCATCCGGTGACGTAAAGAACAGCGCCCTCAATAACTACGTGCATAATTTTAATTAATTAAAAAAGGCTTCTATTAAGCCTGAAACACAACATTTATGTTTGATCTGGAATTACAATGTACCAATGAACATATTTAATGCCAAATCAGGATTTTTCTAAATTTTGCACTTCAATTGACCTTTAATTCGAGTCAGGTCCAGCACTCTTTGGGAGTCGCTGAGACTACATTTTCCGTTTTGTTGTCATTAGGCCTAATCCAGCCCGCCGTCTATTTTGAGTACGCCTTGGCATCGTCTCTTGAAGATTGAATTCATACTTCCTGATATTCTTCTAGTTTTACCGGGATCCGTGACACAAGAGCCAAGTACAAACATCAGGAAAGATAACAAAAAATGAGAAAAGGGTCAACGAAACATGAACAGAATCAATTGACCCATCTTCCCATGCAGTGTAAGTAAACCTATATTGATTTCTCTTTTAATGGCATTTTGACAATCGTCGTCCCAGCGTTTCCCTGGATCTCTTGAAATTCAGATTAACCAATGCACCGTCCATGTATCGGCCTACATTATAGCATATTATCTTAAGTAGGCCTATATATACGGGTATCCAGCCAGCCCCCTTTCACACGCGAGTAATAATAATTATATCTAGCACTGACCCTTTTGTAGATGAACACACACTGTTTGAATCTCACGATCGAGGTATGGTACGATACGTCCATCGCAATGCTTCAATACAGAACTCAATCAAATAATGCAATCTTCTTGTTGATGGTCCTGAGATAAATTAATTGAATAATTTTAAAGATATGTTTACATATATATGCATTTATGATGTATTTCAGGTGATGTGTTGATATCCCATGCAAAAAAAATCCCGTCATCTGAACATCTTTGTTTTCGGATAACACCATCCCGAGATCGTTATATCATAAACAAAATTTATCCCAACTGATCTCAACAGATTGGATGCATCTTTATTGCCACGTATACAATGCAATACCGCGAACTGTATATAGGCCAATGATGTGTATAGGTCCGTACATAATTATGCATGTACACGGATTAACATAATATCAGCAGTGATGATTTGGGGGTTCAGCATTCTGAGAATGAGCCACTGGTTTCTGGAACGCGATGTGGTGTTCAAATATCTCGTGATTGTTGATGATATTTACACCGAACTTAATATTTTATATAGCTATATATAAGCTTGGCCCTGTATAGGCCTATAGGCCTAGGCCTATCAATTTTGTTTATGAAGCATAATTATAATATTGATAATTCTGTTCACATGGTACTCTCACGTTCAGTTGAGCTTCACCCACCATTGTCATTCCTGTGAGTCGTGGGGCCTATTTGAACGCGTCGCAAGTTCCTTGACAACGGTGTGAAACACGTCGTAAGTTACGACGTGTCTGTGGGTCGTCGTAACTACAGTCTACATGCACAAACCATACAAATTGAAGAAAATGGAGCTGATGCGAGTAACGGAACGCGAAGCGCAAAGGGCTTTCCGACGAGAAAGGGTCTTTCGGTAAAGAAGGAATGCTTTGGATCAGATGAATACTGAGGAGATTGTATATCAGCGATACCGCTTTAAGTTCATGCAAGAAGGCATTTTTGAAATCGTGGACAGGGTTGAAAATTAAATTCGACACAAAACGAAGGTAAAGAAAATCGAACAAGACATAGGCCTACATTAATTACCTGTAGAAAAAAAGAGTAAATTACACATTGGGAAGAGGTCCTTCTAAATTTAGGTAGGACTTTGTCCGCTCACGTGCGGCTCCAAAAGCAGACGATATCCCGATTGTCGAATTTTTGGACTATCCTCTCTTCCAATCACCGTTGATTTAACTTTGTGTGTGGTCCCTTTTGGGCACTTAGAGCGAGTTTTCGTTAACCACGATCAATTCTCAAACCTTCCTCCATGCTATACGTAAACAATGATCGATGCGTAAACCTTCAAAATAGTGAGCTGAAAAATCCTTAATCATCCGCCAAAATAACAGTTAAATCACCCATCAACACTAACCTAAGGAATCAGGAAAGGCCAAAGGAATTCTTACCGCTGGTATGGGGTCCAGGGTCCTACAAAACTTGATTAACAATACGACAAAGAGACGTCAATAAGGATGGGATAGCATCCCTCTAACAATCCCACCAGAAACATCATCCTGTATGGCGCCCTCTGCCGCCACACAACACACAACGTTGAGGCCGTAACACATAAGGCACCAAAATCATGGGCATAAAGCAAGATCGAATTGGTTACAAATGGATCTCATGAACAATAAAATAGATCAATCCGTTTATTTGTAGTTTCCTATTTGCAATTCATATGCAAAATGTCACCAATTACATTATTCGTTACCACAATGTCAAAGGACGTTGAACCTCCGGAAACCAATTCAATTACAACGCTACAACCGAAAATGTGAATTGACATTTTGGTCGAAAATCCAAACCCAAAAGACCAATATTATTCATAAACATGTTTCTTCAAATCATGAGGCTTATTAGCCATTGAAGTTATTCCATTGAAAAAAAATCCATAGGAAATTGAACATCAAACGACCTGGTTTACCTATGTTTGACACCTGCCCAGCATAACCACAATCAATTGAGGTTTGTTTTAAAATTGCAATTGACTATTCATGGCAAAAGTAAAATGAAATACATTAATTAAAGCTATGTTCACAGCGGAATTAATCAGACGTTTTCTTGGGGGTTCACCTATTTAACGTATAGTTAGCACTGTACGCATGCGCGATTCGAACCCGCAATCCTCTTTCTAGCACAGACGTCTTCATTGATTACTTGATAAGACAGAACTACATTGTTTGTCGTTTCTTGCATTAAAAGAGTCTTCAAAATCGTACCATGTCAGCAAAATCATCAATTGCGCCTTTTCAAAAATATTGTAAAGTGGGCCCTACATGTACAATGATCAAAATGTAAATATGAGGATTTTAAAGGCCCTATACAACAATGGTGAAGGTCAAAAGACTGCCACAGTTTGTGTGTTAAACCATTAAACATTCCCAAAAAGAAATCGTGCGAAGGTTTTAGCTCAAATGGTAATCTGAGAAAGTAGAAAAAGGCAAACAACCGTCACGATTTTCGCCCCTTTCTACGTAAGAAATAGTTTATTACTAGCGAGTCATAAACTATTTATCGATGTTTTGGGAGAGGATTTCTCGAGAAGTACAGCATCCCCGACCGTAAGATTTCAACATGAGGATTCTATCATGACCATCTACAAACTGCGTAAATTAGAAGGAAATCTGTGGACATCAATGTTTCCTGATCTTCCCAATGTTGTACTGGGGCTTTAAATGGAAAAAAAGAACACATATGCATATTATTGTTTATATTAGATTACCACATTGCACCAACATGAATAGGGGAAGTGATATGCTTTTGCACTTCAAATTATGATCATATAAGGACGGTTGAATCTGTGTGACACATGCAACATAGCACGGGTAGAACCGAAGCCAACTGAATTATGTATGAACTCATAGCAGATGGCCATGAATCGCACCGTGACATTAAGTCGAGCATTTTAATCAAACACACAAACGACCGTGGAAGAGGTTGACTCCCTTAAAACAATGTTAAATTCATGCATAAGAAAATAGATTCTATGTTTTTAAAATTCATTGAATGATTATAATTATACCAACACTTAAATAAAACCGCAAGAAGTATTTAAAAAGCTAAGGAAGTGCCTAACACAATATATCCCCTACACATAATTTATTAAATAAGTGAATATTTTCCAACGACTCAAACATTTACAATATCAATCTTTTACTCAGACAATTGTGAATTACAATGTACTATTCCAAACAAAGTTTTTCATTTCAGGGTAGTTATGTTCCCGACAAGGAGATCGTTGGCTCATAAATATTTATGTTCTATAATGACTCAGACTGTCTTCACCATGCATAAGTATTGGCCAGAAACTTGGTTGCAAGAGGCTACAGCTCTCGCCAAGTGAAAAAGTCCATTGCCAAAGCCTGTTCTATTCCCATAGAAGTTCGGCCCTGAGGACAATCCTAAGGTTCCTTTAGTCACCTCATACCATCCATGTCTGCCTTCCATCCAGATTACTGAGGAGAACCATCACATTCTCCATACATCAGAGCGTCTGGCTGGTGCTATTCCAGACAGCTATATCTGCTGAGCAAAAATTCTCTCGAGGTCGTTAGCTCAGCACGTAGCTCACCGTGTGCGCTGAACTTTTGGTGAGATTTCTGCCTCAAGAGACCGTGAGACCCATATCTATCCAGTTTGATTTTGGCGACCACGTGAATAGGGCGTGCGCTTTCATTGGCCAGTTGCTATGTTTTTTGTGCTCAGCACGTAGCTCAAGTCGCCGCACACGATGAGTTTTCATCCACGAGAGGCGAAAAAAATCAAACAGGATAGATATTGGTCTCACGGCCTCTCGAGGCAGAAATCTCACCAAAAGTTCAGCGCACACGAGAGCTACGTACTGAGCTAACGACCAAGAGATATTTTTTGCTCAGCAGATAGCTCTCGTGTGCGGCGGCCTTTAACGGTAATTGTCCAAGCAGAGGTTCCCCTTTGGACACTTCATCTCCCATCAAACAAGATACATTTAAGTGTTTGCAAGACCCATGTCCAGGAAACAGACACTTGCGGTGGAAAAATCTTCGGGCACAACCCACAAGACCTATACGACTCTATAACATACACCACCCCAACATTGTATACTTCATCTCCTGTAGAGTTTGTAATATTCAATATGTTAGCGAAACTAAAAACACTCAAAAAGTGAGTCTAAATTGGACACACCCGTTGGCTGTCGCTTCAATCTTCCCAATCATTCCACCGATATGGGTGTTCTTGGCATAGAGTCACTTGGTCATCATAGACATGCTGTCCGTCTAAGCCGGGAGAGCTTCTTCGGACAATTCAACCACATGGTCTCAACATTCGTGATTAACGCCTTGCATGACACGTCTGTGCAACTCTTCGGTGTCGACATGATCCCTCCAATACTTTGGTCAGGTAGTACCCGTGCCGCACAGCGAGCACGCTTGGTCCGCACTGTCTGATAAATATAATTTAGGCAGCTAGGGGAGCATGTTGACACCGAAGAGCGTGTTGACACCGAGGAGCTGCACACACGTTTACCAATAATCACTCTTTTGTGTTCGTTTCCCCTTCTCCCTGTCAACCTTTCCCTTCGATGTTTCCCCCTTCCACTATTCCAACAAGTGAAGAACCTAATTCCTACCCAAACCCCTGCCCTTCCCTTCCCTTTGATCTCATCCTCTACCAGCCATCCCCTTTGTCCTACATCATCCCTGTTGCTCTCCCCCTTCCAATTTGTTTCGTCCCGTGCCAGGATCGAAACGTCAGGCCAAATTTGCAATTATATTTTGAACGAAATGCATGTACTGCAGCAAAAACAAGTACAATCTACAGCCCAAACGATTCAACTGATCACCACTCTGACATAAAAATGGTCTGACAAACTTGCGACTGATCCCACACACAATCCATTCGATAATGGACATCACAGACATCGAGACAAATACAAGACACAAAATAATGCAGCAATTAATTAAGGCTAACAATCAGGGGGAAATACACCTCGGGTTTTGTACGTACAACTCTTTCACCATGCAGACTATAGGCACATCCGCTGCCTTGAAACATTGTGCAATTCAACCAGATTTTGGTATCGAAAATGGCCACGTTGTATCCATCTATCCATGCAGACTATAGGCACAACTGCTGCCTTGAAACTTGTGCAATTCAACCAGATTTTGGTATCGAAAATGGCCACGTTGTATCTATCTATCCATGCAGACTATAGGCACATCCGCTGCCTTGAAACCTTGTGCAACTCAACCAGATTTTGGTATTGAAAATGGCCACGTTGTATTTGGAGCCTTTCGGAGTATAAAGGGTGGTGGTTGTTGTTGTCGATTCTTCTGTATCCATGAACCTATGTCAATGCAGTCCGTTGGCTACCTTGTGTGACTGCTTGCCTGTCTCTTCCGTAATGGCATCCCAGGCGTACTGGATGTCCACGGATTCAGTCTCGGCCGAGCAGACAGCGAAGCGAATGATGAACTGCCCATTGAGATGGCTACCCACCATGAAGATCTTGCCCGCCTTCGTGATACTATCCAGTAATGCCTCGTTCTCTTCGTCCGTTCCCTGCGCCAATGACACGAATCAGAGAAGAAGAAAACTCGAACTGCACGTCATGCTATAATCAAAGCATAGTCTTCAAACTTTAACCTCATCGGGGTCAATTCTTTTTACAGTAAAATGAAAAAAAGTAAATAACACCAGGTTAAGATGTGTAAAAGTGCAACATCAAATAGGATGTTGGGTTGGGTTGGGTATCACTTCAATCTCCCTGATCATTCGAAATCAGATATGAGTGTACTGGGCATAGAATCCCTTGGTCACCGTAGTAATGCTGTCCGTCTTAGCCGTGAGAAATTTGCATATTTCATGGGAAAGGTCTATTGTCATTTCGCTGGTTCGCTGCAACCAACAGGCGAAGTACATACGTGACAATGAGGGAAAACGTACCGTGTTCGCCTAACCAGACGCGTGGCTCGTGCAAAACAAACATACTTATAGCCCACGCGTAGTACTTTTGATACAACCCATCGGTTTGATAAACAACTAAGGCTTTCTCTTTCTCACCTTCAGCCGGAAGCATACGAGGCCCATGACCACGTCAGCAACTATCTCAAAGCGTGGGTCCTTCCTCACCAAAGCCTCGAATTCGTGCGCAAGGGCAACTTGCTGAAAAGCGAAGCCAAATGTATTGAATTAACTAGAGAAAACTGACTGGTGACTTTCCCAAAATAGTCAAGGCGCCCACCGCTTCGATGCAAACGACCAATTGTTGTAAACCTGGCTACAGCAGCTTGGCCGATCCTTGGTCTGTAACCAGGGGCTAATTTCATAGAGCCGCTGAAACGCCAAAACAGGCTAAACCACAAAAAGTCATGAGCCACAGAATCCCCTTACCCACCCATCCTTCATTATTGTTTCATGCTAAGCAAAGAAGAGTGGAATACAAGTCAGAAGCAATCTATTTTTTAGCTTAATTATTGTTATTTTATTGTCTTCGTTAATTTGTATGTATACAGCGCATTTGAAAATGCATAATTGAATTTGCGCCATAAACATGAATTTAATGATGATAATAACAAATTCTGAGGGCCGGATTTACATTTCTATACCGTCAGCCAACGACTTGATCAAGGTTAACGAGCTGGTCGATCGTGTGGTTATACAAATCAGTATAGCTGCGCCTAGCAGAAGGTACCCCGTTTTATCATAGATACAGTAATACTGCTTTCGTCAAGGAAAATGGGGGCTTAAGCACAAAAAGTCATGAGCCACAGAATCCCCTTGCCAACCCAAACTTCATTATTGTTTCATGCTAAGCAAAGAAGAGTGGAATACAAGTCAGAAGCAATGAACATCAAACTGCAGGGCAACTTGTAATCCTGCTTACACAAGGAAGACTTTTTCTGCTTAGCGGAGTTTCACGCTTAAGCGGCTCTATGAAATTGGGCCCATGCAGGTTTACAACAAATTGACGTTTGCATCCGACTGAAAACGGGAGTGATCCCTGAAGATAGACGTCAGTAAATGGTTGAATGCTTCTGACTGGCGCCCCCAACCCCACCCAAGACTAGTTGGCAACCATCTTAGGCTGGATAGCTCAAATGATAAGAGTGCTGGTACGCAAAATCAGAGGTCTCAGGTTCAAGCCCCGGTGCAGTCAAATTTTTCTTTTTATTTTTTTCATAACCATTTCAAAGATCCTAGTCAGTTTTTCCTTTAATTGGTTTATTTGAAGAGGAAAGAAAAAAAAGGAAAAGCAGATTTCAACTGAATCAAAGTGTAAGTTCGCAATGACACAAATCTTATAATAAAGATATCATTTATTTTGGATTACATCAGTAATCCCGGGTATCTTTCATACGGGTATCGAAAGAGTCGACAAAAAATATATAGGCAAGATAGCGATTCGAGCTTATTAGCTGATTAGGACGGTTCCTTCAAAATGGATGGGCGGGCTCAGTGATTATCCATAATTAACCGATAATTATACATTCGTTACCGGTATCTTTATTCCCAAGGTAGCCATGCGTTCGGATTACGTGCGAATTGCCATGGCATATGGTGAGTCTTTTATTCTCCTATTCGTTAGATGCAGTGGTAAAGGTTGTCAGTAATCTATACGTGTTTGCTGTCAGTTCTATGCAACAATCCGAGATTTGAAGGGCAGAAGCATTAAGGTGATGGAAGCTTCATTCTCCCTTGTTTAACCCTCAAAGAACCGGGTTATTTTGACCATCTCACAGCCGAGATCTCGGTCGTTCAAAGATGGATTCAAATGATAGTTGACAGGGTAATAGAGAATTACATAATGAACATTTCTGTAAAATTTCAATGTTTTGTCTAATTATAGGTCATTAATTATTCATGATTCCATTTTTTGTCCTTTTTAATGTTTTCAGTGTTTGTTATTGAATTTCCTATGTTTTTTATTGCATTTCCCCAATTTGAATAAATTTTACAATGATACTGAAACACGAAGAACCAATAATTGGATACAGCAATATTAATGAGCTAATTATGTAAAATAATTCCTGAAAAGAAATACCCTATGCACCTTGGATGCTAAGCTTTCATGTAGTGTATGTCAATGGAAAAAATTCGGTCAAACTTTATACCATGGCCGTGAACAAACTCATTGTCAGAGAATGGCACCTCCAATTTTAATAAAAGATTGGTGTCAAAATGTGCCTAAGAAGATTACCGAAAAAGTCATAGAGCCTCAACACGCAGAAAATAATCACTGAGACGCTATAAAAATACGGGGGGGGGGGGTGAATCCGCCCACGGCTCTTTGAGGGTTAAAGCGGAATTCTTATAATGAAGCGATGGCCAATGCCAGTATTTTGATAAATTCTACTTTCAAAAAAATGTGGACGAACAAAAATTGGACACAAAGAAGTTAGGTTTCGAATATGCAAAATATCGCAATAGAATGATTCGGGCATATGTGACCCGGCACAACGATTCGATTACAAATAAATTTTCTTTTCTTTTTTATTTCGGAAATAATTTTATAAGTATCAGAGGATATTATATTTTGATATCATTTGAAAATTAATGGTATACTCTTTCACATCATTAGAAAACCTCAAAATCTCAAAAGTGGGGTTATTCCTCATTATGCTGTGCCGGGTCACATATTTGAACTGGCCAGCGTTTGGTGACTGACTGTAGGCCTATAGATCTACACGCAAAAGACCTGGAACGAATGTGCAGCTCCTCAGAGTTAACAGGCTCTTCAACGTCAACATGCTCCCTAGTCCTCCAATAATTTGGTCAGGAAGTATCCGTGCCGCACAGCGAGCGCGCTTGGTCCACACTGTCCCACACTGTTTTTATAGGCAGCTAGGGGAGCATGCTGACGTTGAAGAGCCCTTTGACGCTGAGTAGCTGCACAAACGAAGGGACCGTGATTCCGTACCTTCCTGACGTGTTCTTGCAGTTTCTTAACGCCGTACAGACGCAGGACGAACCACACCTTGAGTGACCGGAACCGACGACCCAGTGGGATGTGCCAGTGCTTGAGAGCAACAATGCAACCACAGTGAAATAGTTCATTAGTAAAGCAAAGAAAGCAATGAATCAATGTGAATCGATAATGGTTACAATGGCGTTGCAAATCTGCTGTCAAATTGATTAACAATTTTACTGTATCAATGAGCTGAAATACGCCTAAATACGCGTAATTTAGGTAAATATAACTGTTCGGTATCCTGAGTAATCTGAACGCTGAGGCAAAATCTAAACTGACTGAATAATTATGGTAAAGATGTTGAAATGGAAAACATTTCGTGACTATAAAATTGCAATGTAAGGCAATACCCGCCTACTTAAAACACAGGTCTGTCTGTACACATGACTGGGTGTTGGTTGGCCATGCAGTGATTTCATAACAACTGGGCCATATCGGAATGGACGGCTGCGGCTAAGACTACGGCCGTTGCTAAGGGAAACAGCGCAACTGTCTCAACCGAAGCACGAGGTGAATGTACAATTATTATCATAACAAAACGAACGCGGTATTGAACTGTGCGACGGCGAGATTTTCGCTGGTGAGCGGCATAAATGCCTACCCTGTAGTCCACGACCATTCCCTGGTGCTCGTGCTTCAGGTAGGTGGGGTCCACCTTGAAGGCCCCCACGAGGTCGGCCTGGTTGCGGACCCACATGGCCGAGCAGTCGAAGTTCACCAGCATCCACTTGTGGGGGTTGAAGTTGAAAGAGTCGGCCAACTGCGCACGTCAGGGAATACATGTACAGTTCGATCAAGTCAGTGGGCTGGATTTCACAGAGCCTTATTACGATGCACCGTAACTCAACTTACGATGTATAACCGGTCGTAACTTTGTATCTACAGGCCGTATGGTGTCTGTGCATCACTCATACAGCGTGTTTCTACTGAGCACACGCTAACACCCGGTATTTCTTACCCACTATATTCCGGGTGTCGGTGATCCGGATCACCGACAAACGCCTGTACGGAAAAGGCGGGTGTCGCCCACAATCGACCTTCGTCGAGGGTAGACCGGACGTGCGGAATGAATCGGGTCACGCCGCAGGTCAAAGCAAGGAATTCACTACTTCTGTTGCATTTCCGGTACACCCGGCAACCAGCAACCGCGTGTGTTTCTACTGCGAGTGTGACCCGAAGACACCCGGCAAGATCCACCTCAATAGGTGGTTGTTGGTGAACGTTTGGTTGCCGGATGACGTTCGGAAAATTCGACGCCCGGTTGTGTTTCTACTGGACACTCCACCCAGAAACACCCGAAGACGCACGGAGACACCCGGCAACCTTTCGTCAGTAGAAACACGCTGAAAGTCTTGAGATTGATCGTAAATTACGATGGGTTTCATGAAATCGACCACAGCTAGATCTTCGGAAATCGGTCTTTGAGCGCAAGAACAAAACTCAACCGGTGTTGGGCAGCTCATATTTAACGTGGGGGACCTGGATTTGCGTATAGGTCCTATTGATCGCGGTAACAATTTGAGCGTTTCGCGTGTTTGGCTGTTGGCCAAACATTTTGACATAGGCCTAGGATAATTAGGTTTGCGGTGACACCATGTAAATTCCCTTTTGTGAGTAAGTGTGGTTCTGAAAAGAACCGGTTCTTTATAGTTAATAACATTAAGAAAATGGTAATGAAAACTTTGACTTGACTAGGACTTGAACCTGAGACCTCTGGGTTTGTGTACCACCAACTTACCATCTGAGCTATCTAGCCCTTAGATGGTGGCCTTCGTAAATAGTCAACTAGCAAAAACTAGTTGACTATTTGGGCCACCGTGACCATCTAAAGGCTGTGTTATTATCACTATTATGATTGCATTTGTTTGTTACAGCTAGGATAATAGGTTTACGGTGACACCATGTAAATTCTCTTTTGTGAGTTTGTGTGGTTCTGAAAAGAACCGTAGGGCAGAACCACACATACTCACTAAAGAGAATTTACATGGTGTCACCGCAAAACCTAATTATCCTGCTATGCTCACCATGCAAACCTTCAAATCTCATTTGATATAGGCCTACTTAGGGAATGCACGGGGTTATACTGGTAAATTATTTATTCTGCCTACATGTAAACCGTCGGCCAAAGGTCGGAACTCAGGACATATGAAGGCAGTGCCGGCATAGGCCGCATCCACGTGCAACCAGACCTTCTCACGTTCACCTGTGTAGGGCAAAACCAAATAAACAGATCAATCTCTTCATGTACTTTGATCTGTACAAAGTGACAACGAATCTAAACCAAAATATACAAGATCGCATCGACGACAACTTCTATAAAATTTATCATAAATGTGACCCGGCACAGTGACATGAGGAATATCCCACCAAAACACTTTTCGAGTAAACAACACCTGAAGTCAAAATATCTTCTCAATTCGATAATTTTTTTTTTTTTTTTTTTGTATTTTCGGAAAGTTGATGTATTGAGGATATTATGTCCAAAGGATTTTTCCAAAATCCGTCTCTAAATGTTGAAAAACGAGGATTTCGGGGGAGTGTTTGTGTACTGTTTTCATGAAAATGTAAAGTTCCTGCCGCTTTCAAGGAGTTAGAATGGCGCTGCTATATTGTTTCTGGTACCATATGAACGAGCGAAGTCCCCTTGTACTATTTACAACAAAGTTCACACGGAAATAATTTTGATATCATTTGAAAGCTAATGGTATACTCTTTCATATCATTAGAAAATCTTATGCTATGCCGGGTCACAAATTTCTGTAAAAAATTATACAAATACCTGAGTAAGAATAAATCATAATTTCCCAGTACTGAGAGCAACCAGGAAATGGTCGAATGGCATAACAACGGTTTAAAGTGATATTTGAACGAAGATTAATCAACGTTAGAGATGAAAATTTATAGGAATCTCAGAGTATTAACTCACAAATAGGTCCGATTTCTGCTAAGTTATCAAACGCACATGACGTAGTGGTTCCTAAGGTAACACAGACCTGAAAGAAAAAAAACCAAACATGGTGGTCGTTTTCACTTCAATTGAACTTATGCAAATCAAGGGAACTGGCTGGGAACTTTTGAACAAATTAAAAAAAAGGACAAAGATGACTTTGATTGCACCGGGATTTGAGCTCGGGAACTTGATGTTTACCTATATACCAGCGTTCTTACCATCTGAGCTACCGATGGGATGGGTAGCTCAGATGGTGCGCAAGCACCAGAGGTCTCGGGTTCAAGTCCCGATCAGTGATGTAAGTGATGTAAAGTGATGTAACTTGTAAGCCTACTTTACAAAAGAAAAACCCACAAAAACCAAACGCCACCATGACACGAACAACGGGGTCCTAGCTTATACCATCGATAGTGCTAAGGAGAAGAACATATGCACATGATATCTTTGCCTTTTGTAAGAGAAGGTCAAAGGATGGAATGGGATATGAACGGTGATACCCGGTCATGGTCGTATCACTACAGTCTGCTTGCATCTATCTGATACTTACATACCTCACCTCCATCTATCTGATACTTACATACCTCACCTCCATCTATCTGATACTTACATACCTCACCTCCATCTACCTGATACTTACAGACCTCACCTCCATCTATCTGATACTTACAGACCTCACCTCCATCTATCTGATACTTACATACCTCACCTCCATCTACCTGATACTTACAGACCTCACCTCCATCTATCTGATACTTACATACCTCACCTCCATCTATCTGATACTTACAGACCTCACCTCCATCTATCTGATACTTACATACCTCACCTCCATCTATCTGATACTTACATACCTCACCTCCATCTATCTGATACTTACATACCTCACCTCCATCTATCTGATACTTACATACCTCACCTCCATCTATCTGATACTTACATACCTCACCTCCATCTATCTGATACTTACATACCTCACCTCCATCTATCTGATACTTACATACCTCACCTCCATCTATCTGATACTTACATACCTCACCTCCATCTATCTGATACTTACATACCTCACCTCCATCTATCTGATACTTACAGACCTCACCTCCATCTATCTGATACTTACAGACCTCACCTCCATCTATCTGATACTTACAGACCTCACCTCCATCTATCTGATACTTACATACCTCACCTCCATCTATCTGATACTTACATACCTTACCTCCATCTATCTGATACTTACAGACCTCACCTCCATCTATCTGATACTTACATACCTCACCTCCATCTATCTGATACTTACAGACCTCACCTCCATCTATCTGATACTTACAGACCTCACCTCCATCTATCTGATACTTACAGACCTCACCTCCATCTATCTGATACTTACAGACCTCACCTCCATCTATCTGATACTTACAGACCTCACCTCCATCTATCTGATACTTACAGACCTCACCTCCATCTATCTGATACTTACATACCTCACCTCCATCTATCTGATACTTACAGACCTCACCTCCATCTATCTGATACTTACATACCTCACCTCCATCTATATGATATTTACAGACCTCACCTCCATCTATCTGATACTTACATACCTCACCTCCATCTATCTGATACTTACAAACCTCACCTCCATCTATCTGATACTTACATACCTCACCTCCATCTATCTGATACTTACAGACCTCACCTCCATCTATCTGATACTTACAGACCTTACCTCCATCTATCTGATACTTACAGACCTCACCTCCATCTATCTGATACTTACATACCTCACCTCCATCTATCTGATACTTACAGACCTCACCTCCATCTATCTGATACTTACAGACCTCACCTCCATCTATCTGATACTTACATACCTCACCTCCATCTATCTGATACTTACAGACCTCACCTCCATCTATCTGATACTTACATACCTCACCTCCATCTATCTGATACTTACAGACCTCACCTCCATCTATCTGATACTTACAGACCTTACCTCCATCTATCTGATACTTACAGACCTCACCTCCATCTATCTGATACTTACATACCTCACCTCCATCTATATGATATTTACAGACCTCACCTCCATCTATCTGATACTTACATACCTCACCTCCATCTATATGATACTTACAAACCTCACCTCCATCTATCTGATACTTACATACCTCACCTCCATCTATCTGATACTTACAGACCTCACCTCCATCTATCTGATACTTACAGATCTCACCTCCATCTATCTGATACTTACAGACCTCACCTCCATCTATCTGATACTTACAGACCTCACCTCCATCTATCGGATACTTACAGACCTCACCTCCATCTATCTGATACTTACAGACCTCACCTCCATCTATCTGATACTTACAGACCTCACCTCCATCTATCTGATACTTACATACCTCACCTCCATCTATCTGATACTTACAGACCTCACCTCCATCTATCTGATACTTACAGACCTCACCTCCATCTATCTGATACTTACATACCTCACCTCCATCTATCTGATACTTACATACCTCACCTCCATCTATCTGATACTTACAGACCTCACCTCCATCTATCTGATACTTACATACCTCACCTACATCTATCTGATACTTACATACCTCACCTACATCTATCTGATACTTACATACCTCACCTCCATCGATCTGATACTTACAGACCTCACCTCCATCTATCTGATACTTACAGACCTCACCTCTATCTATCTGATACTTACAGACCTCACCTCCATCTATCTGATACTAACATACCTCACCTCCATCTATCTGATACTAACATACCTCACCTCCATCTACCTGATACTTACAGACCTCACCTCCATCTATCTGATACTAACACACCTCACCTCCATCTATCTGATACTTACAGACCTTACCTCCATCTATCTGATACTTACATACCTCACCTCCATCTATCTGATACTTACATACCTCACCTCCATCTATCTGATACTTACAGACCTCACCTCCATCTATCTGATACTTACAGACCTCACCTCCATCTATCTGATACTTACAGACCTCACCTTCATCTATCGGATACTTACAGACCTCACCTCCATCTATCTGATACTTACAGACCTCACCTCCATCTATCTGATACTTACAGACCTCACCTCCATCTATCTGATACTTACATACCTCACCTCCATCTATCTGATACTTACAGACCTCACCTCCATCTATCTGATACTTACATACCTCACCTCCATCTATCTGATACTTACATACCTCACCTCCATCTATCTGATACTTACAGACCTCACCTCCATCTATCTGATACTTACATACCTCAACTCCATCTATCTGATACTTACTGACCTCACCTCCATCTATCTGATACTTACATACCTCACCTCCATCTATCTGATACTTACAGACCTCACCTCCATCTATCTGATACTTACATACCTCACCTCCATCTATCTGATACTTACAGACCTCACCTCCATCTATCTGATACTTACAGACCTCACCTCCATCTATCGGATACTTACAGACCTCACCTCCATCTATCGGATACTTACAGACCTCACCTCCATCTATCTGATACTTACAGACCTCACCTCCATCTATCTGATACTTACATACCTCACCTCCATCTATCTGATACTTACAGACCTCACCTCCATCTATCTGATACTTACATACCTCACCTCCATCTACCTGATACTTACAGATCTCACCTTCATCTATTTGATACTTACATACCTCACCTCCATCTATCTGATACTTACAGACCTCACCTTCATCTATCTGATACTTACATACCTTACCTCCATCTATCTGATACTTACAGACCTCACCTCCATCTATCTGATACTTACAGACCTCACCTCCATCTATCTGATACTTACATACCTCACCTCCATCTATCTGATACTTACATACCTCACCTCCATCTATCTGATACTTACATACCTCACCTCCATCTATCTGATACTTACAGACCTCACCTCCATCTATCTGATACTTACATACCTCACCTCCATCTACCTGATACTTACAGATCTCACCTTCATCTATTTGATACTTACATACCTCACCTCCATCTATCTGATACTTACAGACCTCACCTTCATCTATCTGATACTTACATACCTTACCTCCATCTATCTGATACTTACAGACCTCACCTCCATCTATCTGATACTTACAGACCTCACCTCCATCTATCTGATACTTACAGACCTCACCTCCATCTATCTGATGCTTACAGACCTCACCTCCATCTATCTGATACTTACATACCTCACCTCCATCTATCTGATACTTACATACCTCACCTCCATCTATCTGATACTTACAGACCTCACCTCCATCTATCTGATACTTACATACCTCACCTCCATCTATCTGATACTTACATACCTCACCTCCATCTATCTGATACTTACATACCTCACCTCCATCTACCTGATACTTACATACCTCACCTCCATCTACCTGATACTTACAGACCTCACCTCCATCTATCTGATACTTACATACCTCACCTCCATCTATCTGATACTTACATACCTCACCTCCATCTACCTGATACTTACATACCTCACCTCCATCTATCTGATACTTACAGACCTCACCTCCATCTACCTGATACTTACAGACCTCACCTCCATCTATCTGATACTTACAGACCTCACCTCCATCTATCTGATACTTACATACCTCACCTCCATCTACCTGATACTTACATACCTCACCTCCATCTATCTGATACTTACAGACCTCACCTCCATCTACCTGATACTTACAGACCTCACCTCCATCTATCTGATACTTACAGACCTCACCTCCATCTATCTGATACTTACAGACCTCACCTCCATCTATCTGATACTTACAGACCTCACCTCCATCTATCTGATACTTACAGACCTCACCTCCATCTATCTGATACTTACAGACCTCACCTCCATCTATCTGATACTTACATACCTCACCTCCATCTATCTGATACTTACATACCTCACCTCCATCTATCTGATACTTACAGACCTCACCTCCATCTATCTGATACTTACAGACCTCACCTCCATCTATCTGATACTTACAGACCTCACCTCCATCTATCTGATACTTACAGACCTCACCTCCATCTATCTGATACTTACAGACCTCACCTCCATCTATCTGATACTTACAGACCTCACCTCCATCTACCTGATACTTACAGACCTCACCTCCATCTATCTGATACTTACAGACCTCACCTCCATCTACCTGATACTTACATACCTCACCTCCATCTATCTGATACTTACAGACCTCACCTCCATCTATCTGATACTTACAGACCTCACCTCCATCTATCTGATACTTACAGACCTCACCTCCATCTATCTGATACTTACATACCTCACCTCCATCTATCTGATACTTACATACCTCACCTCCATCTATCTGATACTTACAGACCTCACCTCCATCTATCTGATACTTACATACCTCACCTCCATCTATCTGATACTTAAAGACCTCACCTCCATCTATCTGATACTTACAGACCTCACCTCCATCTATCGGATACTTACAGACCTCACCTCCATCTATCTGATACTTACAGACCTCACCTCCATCTATCTGATACTTACAGACCTCACCTCCATCTATCTGATACTTACATACCTCACCTCCATCTATCTGATACTTACAGACCTCACCTCCATCTATCTGATACTTACATACCTCACCTCCATCTACCTGATACTTACAGATCTCACCTTCATCTATTTGATACTTACATACCTCACCTCCATCTATCTGATACTTACAGACCTCACCTTCATCTATCTGATACTTACATACCTTACCTCCATCTATCTGATACTTACAGACCTCACCTCCATCTATCTGATACTTACAGACCTCACCTCCATCTATCTGATACTTACAGACCTCACCTCCATCTATCTGATACTTACAGACCTCACCTCCATCTATCTGATACTTACATACCTCACCTCCATCTATCTGATACTTACATACCTCACCTCCATCTACCTGATACTTACAGACCTCACCTCCATCTATCTGATACTTACATACCTCACCTCCATCTATCTGATACTTACATACATCACCTCCATCTATCTGATACTTACATACCTCACCTCCATCTATCTGATACTTACATACCTCACCTCCATCTACCTGATACTTACATACCTCACCTCCATCTATCTGATACTTACAGATCTCACCTTCATCTATCTGATACTTACATACCTCACCTCCATCTATCTGATACTTACATACCTCACCTCCATCTACCTGATACTTACATACCTCACCTCCATCTATCTGATACTTACAGATCTCACCTTCATCTATCTGATACTTACATACCTCACCTCCATCTATCTGATACTTACATACCTTACCTCCATCTATCTGATACTTACCTACCTCACCTCCATCTATCTGATACTTACATACCTCACCTCCATCTATCTGATACTTACATACCTCACCTCCATCTATCTGATACTTACAGACCTCACCTCCATCTATCTGATACTTACATACCTCACCTCCATCTATCTGATACTTACATACCTCACCTCCATCTATCTGATACTTACAGATCTCACCTCCATCTATCTGATACTTACAGATCTCACCTTCATCTATCTGATACTTACAGACCTCACCTCCATCTATCTGATACTTACAGATCTCACCTCCATCTATCTGATACTTACATACCTCACCTCCATCTATCTGATACTTACAGATCTCACCTCCATCTATCTGATACTTACAGATCTCACCTTCATCTATCTGATACTTACAGACCTCACCTCCATCTATCTGATACTTACAGATCTCACCTCCATCTATCTGATACTTACAGACCTCACCTCCATCTATCTGATACTTACAGATCTCACCTCCATCTATCTGATACTTACATACCTCACCTCCATCTATCTGATACTTACAGATCTCACCTCCATCTATCTGATACTTACAAAGACTGGTATGAGTCCATTGCTCTTGTCCTCCTCTATGGCTTTGGCCAGTGTGTCTCCACGTAGGGCATACTTGTCGTCACATGGCAGCAATCGCATCCTAACGGAGCTGATGAGTGACGCTCTCTCTACCGATGAATGGGCCTGAACAAAAAAATGAACACATTCAAATGTCATGGAATAATCGGCTACCACTGTATAGACCCGTCTTCGATGACGTCACGGTTTTGTTTATCGGCCATCTTGGATTACACACATGAGCACGTCACCGCCGTTACTAAGTCAGCTGTGCATACAAACAACTCCACATGCACGGCGGCAACTTTTGAACCCGTCGTAGTTGTACTACTAATACTGCTTTTTACTAGTATTAATTACTATTTGTGGCATGGAGGAATCTCTTTTTATTCCTCCGTAGTTGTACCATGGATTGGAGGTACTTGTTCTGTTGAAAGATGATTAACTTTTGCGCTGTCCTTGGCTGTGGAAGCAGGGGGATCGAGATAAATATTTTTATCGTTTACCCGCTGTACTGACAAGAGAATGTGACGCAACTCGTACACTTTCGCTAAAAAGATGGACGAAATGGTTATCGCGGGTTAATTGTGTACGGATCTATTCCAGCAATAAAGCCGAGAATGTCGAGAGAACTGTAATAAACCGACCGTGCAGCATTTGAATTCGCCATGATGACTAACGTAACGTTAAACGAACACAAACGTGCGAGCGAAAGCGTATGTGTGTACTCCAAGATGGCGGATCTCGCTGTTTCTAGTAGCAACGTGACGTCAGTAAGAAGGGTCTATAGCTCAAAGTGTGACGGCATATAAAACGTACGGGCTTGGTCGACTGACTATATAGACAATAACCGGACAATAACCAGAATGTGGCTGGCAGCTCCCTTGGATTCACATGCATTTTGAAGCCGAAGCCGATGTTTATTTAGTACAGAATGTATGGCTATGACTATGACTATGGCTGTCGCCACACAGGGGAGTGTTAATGTTAGAATACGCCCTTACGAAGAATCACCAAACAACCAAAGATTGTCGGGACCTTTGAATATGTCGTTTTGAAACTAACAAGACAGTAATTGGTTGCATGACGTTCGCGATTGATGAGGTAGCTCACTGAAACAAAATTAATGATTCCCTAGATCGATTTGCGTCTGCGTTTTATACAAAGGTGGGTCATCTGAATGCGCTCAGACGCACACAGTTAATCTCGAACGAAAGATAGACCTAATCATCTATTCGGTCCAACTTCCAGATGCGACAACTCTGATATCACGTTTGGATACTCCCTAGCTAGAGCCCTAACGCTTTTCACCTCCCGCACAGGACACACACTGTATACCGCAATTTACCACAGTGCCCACAGGGGTGCAGGCTCACATACCACAGGACACCACAAAAACCCCCCTGGTGCATGGTCCTTATCCTCCCACAGGAAAAACCACGTGTGGTTAATTGTGGTTTCAATGCCGGTGTAGCGGTCTGATCCGGGTCCCATGCTCAGATGAGACCGTTACCATATATGGATAAAAACGTCATGCGCAGTACATAGTTACATGGTACATAGTTGTACATTTCGAAGACCGTGCTGAGTCGATACGGCCATTGACAATGCAGCGCTTTCAGGCACGTTCGTTGACCCGTAGTTATTTACCAACTCACTCAGTACGGAGCCTATTACCTAGGCCTACAACTTGCAGTTTTACATTGGGGAAGAAATGACACAGTTGTTCCCCCGTAATCAAGGTTGCATTGATTGACTTCATACAATCAAAAGCAAACTGTGTTCGTTCGCGGAAAATAAACAACATTCAGATGAAGGGTTCCCTTAAGTGCTTGGTTCACTGACTCATCTGAGCACGCTGAGCAGCTGAGAACGTTGCTACAACGTGCTCAGGTGAGCCAGTGACGACACGGCTCAACTCAGCACGGGAGCCCGTCTGAGATCGTTACACCGGTTAGGGCTAGCATGCAGGTTGCATTGGCTTGAGGGTAGAAGAGCGATAAAGAATCTGTGATGGTGTCCACCATACTTACGTATTCTGACGTGTAGGCCACTAGTTTGGACATGATCTCGTATTGGTCTCTCTCCGGATGCAATGCCTTGAGTGTTTCGATACCCTTCATCTTTGCCGCAAGCAGAGCCATTGCAGTGCTCTCGCTGGCCGTTCCCTACCAAAGCAAAAAAAAAATTAACAAAAATTGAGATTTCCAAAGTGTTCACCGCTATATGCCGTTGTTATCAACTTGTGAAACTGTGTGACGGCGGCACCCTTTGCTATTCTGTACACGGTGAGAAGGTCCCTGACATTATCTATGCCAAGCATTAATATATAGGCCTAGTGTTTTATAGTGAATAAGACTTAAGGCTTTGCATGGTGGGTGAATCAATATAGGAAGGTTTGCGGTGACACCGTGTATAAGGTCTCTTAAAGGAAGAGGTGTGGTTCTGAAAAGAACCTGAGTGGTAACTCAACGTTTTCAGTGTTAGTGTTATTGTTTCTGCTCATGAAAACATATTTTGGGGCCAAGTACATTCCGCGGATGTGAATCTTCATTTTTGTAGCGCGTCTTCATTCCGCTAACAAAAAAATTGCATCAAGCAAAAAAAAAGGCATCTCAGTTTATTGCAACGGCAGAATGCATGCATGCATACCTGTATAACTCCACCCCCTTTGCCACCCTCTGTACACGTTAGGAATGAGTCCGGCAGCTGGATCATCTTGCCCAGCCAATCCAACGTCACCATTTCAAGCTCCGTGCAAGCAGGGCTGCTGATCTGCAATGTACAGACCAAAAACAATGTATCCCAAAATTACCAATAGACATAGGCATAATATCGATACCAAAAGTTGCAACAGACAAGATACAATAGCTGACGTCTCATGATATAGATCTACTGTGTTCTAATCGCATTGTGGACTCACGCTCACAAGTTGCAGTGATCAAATCTCGTCTTCACCAGCGGAGATAAATTGAGAAGGTGTGGTACCGGTAGTGTGTATTAGGGCCCTTTTCCAAAACCTGGCTTAGGCTCAGGCTCCGGCTTTGTCTCCATATCATTTGCCCCCTATCAAAAATTAGGAGGGTCTGACGTTTCGATCCCAGCAGGACCTTTCCTAAAGGTCTTTCTGCATTTGAGAAAGGTCCTGCTAGGATCGAAATGTCAGGCCCTCCTATTTTTGATACACAATAGTTTTTATAACAAAACAACAAGACAAGTATTTGACAAATGATTTTATCCAAAAGTTTATATAGGCATGAGACCTTGTCCTTACCCAGCTGAACCCAACGCAGCCGATAATGTCCGATAGCATGTCCCCTAGCACGGCAGCAAACGAGTTGGCCGTGGGGAAGTACGAGTGGAAATGGGGCGAGTGCCAGTGGGTCACCTGAGTAGCAAACACGTTGAATCAAGTGGTTTCAGATACGGGTATCAATCTATCATTTGCGTAAAATAGCACAACAATGGTCGGACTGAGCTGGAGTCCACTGAGCTGTGTTTATCTCATCTTGTTTAAAGCCCCTTCAAGCCTCGCGCTTAAGTTTTATTTAACTAGCCCATCGGGCTAGTAAGTTGAGCTGTTTGCTAGCCCCCAGCAAGTTTTACTAGCCCTGTATGATTAATATTGAATTTAACACAAGGTTATTAGGTCACGTAAAACAAATTATTAGTTTCTACTTTCTCATCCCCGCCCGCATTTTTTTTTTGCCAGCACGCCACTGTTTACTTTTTACTAGTCCGCCGAGCTAGCAAAGTTGGCCATTTTACTAGCCCGCAGCTGTTTTTACTAGACAATGACCGCCGGGCTAGTGCTAAGGTCGAGCCCTACCCTTATTATGTACACAATCTACACATTAAACATTGGTAAGATCGAAATGTTCACATAAATTTTCACATATTTACATGAAACTTTACAGTTTGAAGATGGTTATGATAGAAACCTCACAATGAAATATTTTTGTCTAAAATGCTGTATTTTTTTTTAGAAAAGAGTAAAGAATCGTTTACGTCTCGGACCCGAAATCTAAACTTTATTTTTTCGGAACAATACGGCGTTGAATGCTGTATTTAAAGCCCCTACACAACATTGATAAGATTGAAAAAAAACAATTCACAGATTTACATGAACTTATGAACTTATACAGTTTGAAGATGGTTATGATAGAAACCTCGCAATGAAATATTTGTCTAAAATGCTGCATTTTTGGAGAAAAGAGTAAAATAATCGTTTACGTCTCGGACCCGAGATGTAAGGGACAACACAACATTGGTCGAGGTCAAAGAATAGCATCCATACGTTGTCTGATCCAATCATGCATGAAATAGCACACCTGTGAAAATTTCAGCTCAATCCGCCAACTGAGTCTCGAGAAAATCGTGAAAACCGCTTCATTTGTTTCGCGAAAATGTAGCATTCAACGTATTGTTCCGAAAAAGCGTTTAGATCTAGGGGTGAGACGTAAACGATATATTTTACTCTTTTCTCAAAAACATTTGTGTAGGGTCTTCAATGAGATCCACCTTGGGCTAAGCCCAAAACTAAAGAAACTAACGTTTCTTGTAGAAATATCTGTAATTCCCCCAGATGGTCAAAACCCTAGAATAAATTGATACGCCAACGAAACGAATACATTCTTTCTGAATTCATATTTTATGATCTCTAGCAGAACGTCTGCTAACTGTACTCATAAATGTTTGCTTTGTGCGTGCTTTTATTTCATGGTTTGATCAATGGAGTTTTAATTTATAGTATTCTCCGAGACAACAAAACAAATGATAATCTCTCCTTGAATTGTCACTCGCGTAATGATTCCCAGTCCCGCGCAGTGTGCATTATAATAGCGTTCCTCGTTACACTTAAGTAGCCATGCACTCCCATGGCATCCATTGCCACGAAACTGGGAATATAAGCCACGGTGAGTAACAGACATGTACTCCAGCGAACGACGTTCAGTCTTCCTATCTCTTGGAGCGGAGTTAGGTTTCTTTCTAATCCTGCACGCAATCAATATCTAGTCAGATTCCGCATGTACCGTATTGTGCTGCATGTACTGAGGCAGTTTTGGAGCAAAGACAGGCCATCGATCTGCCCATGTCTACCGCAAGGAGCACAAATGGTGCGCCATATAGGATAGGGACTGTTCCGTATAATGCAACACTTGTTGCACGCACAAACACAGATTTCGGAGAGCCACTGCATGTATACGAAGCGTTCATTTCCGTCACCATTCGAGAGCCAATGATATGGCAATAAAAATGCTGAAACATCCGACAATTAAACTCGGAATTATTGGCATTTGCACCGAGTATATTAATGCATGTAGGCCCAATGAAATGCTTTACGACTGATGAATGAACATTCCCCCAATGAAACTGCATGGATTATTTGATAATTCATCAGCTGTGCCGGGCTGTTGAGTGGAAGAGTATTGCAGTGTTCTTTGTTGGAAAACGGCGCAGTATTCTTTGGATTGGGTATAGGCCTCATCTTTGATATTAGATTTCTGCCACATTCATGGAAGTATCGCCGGTCGACAATAGGGTTTTCAAGACAGAGATAAATCCTAATTGTACGCCTGAATGCTATTCATCTCGGTGGATGCATGTGGGAGTTCATTTGCTACAAATGAGCCAGCCTCGTAATCTGCAATTAGCGGTAATGAATTCATTCAACTCGGCCGTAATATAAAGAAGTCCATTTTTTTTCTTCATTAGTTTAGCGCCCCATCTGTTGCGTAGATTGGCACGCTGTGGGGTTTGTGGGTTGTTTGTCGTCTCGTTTCGGCCCCGTGATCGCCCACGGCCTAATGAACCCCCCCCCCCTCCCCACCCTCCGTCCCACCCACGCCCCAGGAAATTAAAGAAACCTAGTGTGGACAATATTACGTCATGACCCGTGTCCTGACGTTATTCCTCATCGCCGGGTCGAGTTGCCATGGCAACTGCTATCGTGTTTTTTTTCTTCAGTCGTGAAGAATTTAGTTTGGCGATTATCGGTTCTGTCATAATTAGCCTCTTGGTTGCGTTACAGGCCCTATTCAACATCGGTAAAGGTCAAAAGATTGCCACAGTTTTGTGTGCTAAACCATTACTAAACATGGTGATATACAAAAATGTTGCAAACTGCTTACTGACTAAAATTACCAAAAAGTAAATCTAAAATTTAGTGGGCCTGACGTTTCGATCCTAGCAGGACCATTACTAAACATTTTCAAACAAGAAATCCTGCGAATGTTTTAGCTCAAATGGTGATCTGAGAAAGTAGAAAAGGGTAAAAAACGGTCACGGTTTCCACACCAGCCTGCAGTGTAAGAAATAGTTATTACTCACGAGTATTAAACTATTTGTCGATGTGAAGCTTTCTCGAGAAGCACAGCATCCCAGACCGTAAGATTTCAACACGAGGATTCTATCATGACCATCTACAAACTGTGTAAATTAGAAGGAAATCTGTAGACATCGGTGTTTTCAGATCTTCCCAATGTTGTACTGAGTCTTTAAGACAAGAAATCGACTACAGTCTCCTGTATTATGTAGAAAAAGAATACCGTCTATGAACGGACAAATTAATCGTTGAATATCGTAGAACTTGGCCAGAGCAGTCGTCTCCATGAATGGCATGCACGAGGGTTAAGTTTGGCTTGGAAAAAAAACCCGTACACGAGTTGTGCATATGTGCGACCTGTTGAAGTCCTTCCATTACATACAATCATGTACAGTAGTATAATACATACGTTAAAGGCCCAATACAACATTGGGAAGATCGTAAAACATCGTGTGGTCGCCACTGCTCGTCGTACCGGCAGTTTGCAGTTTGCAAAACTCCGGGATTCGGACTTGATTTAGTGTTAGAGTAAAACTATACTGAGTACGGAGCCCAGCAGATGAGAGATAGGGGCCCTTACCCCTGGCATGACGACCCGCTCCACGTCGGCCAAGACATCCTCCCACCTGTCCGGCTCCTCGGGAGCCTCCTGGGGGATGAGCTCCCTCAGGTAGCCGGGCCGTACCTGGGCCAGCGGACGTCGCTCCGACAGGCCGTCCTTGTAGTCGGCCATGTAGTCCACCATCTCCTTGCCCCATTTGCGGAAGTCTGCCGAGTTCGTCATGATGGTTGGGGGGGATGGGGATGGGATTGGGATGGGTTGGGGTGGGTTAGGGATGGGGTGGGAATGGGATTGGGTGGGGATGGGATTGGGTGGGGATGGGATTGGGTTGGGATGGGGTGGGGTGGGTGCGGTGGGGTGGGATTGGGATGGGATTGGGATGGGATTGGGATGGGATTGAGATGGGATTGAGATGGGGTGGGGATGGGTGGGGATGGGTTGGGATGGGATTGGGTGGGGATGGGATTGGGTGGGGAGGGGTGGGGTGCGGTGGGTGCGGTGGGGATGGATTGGGTGGGGTGGGTGCGGAGGGGATGGAATTGAGATGGGGTGGGGATGGGTGGGAAATCGTCGAAGAGAGATAGACAGAGATAGAGACAGACAGACAGAAAACGATTGAGACGGACAGAGAGAGACGGAGGGACAGACGTAGATAGAAAGAGACAGAGACAAAGAGACAGAGAAAGAGACAGAGAGAGAGAGACTGACAGGGCAAGGTAGTTGAGACAGTCTGTGTGTGATGCAGTATGATGCAGTGTCAATCTGTCGAGTTTGAAATAAGAATTGGACTCCAAACAATAACATTTCGCTAAAGCATTATATCATTCAATATTCTTAAATATTTAAATTTGACAGATAAAATTGCCGCTTCCTGATACGACGTCAAATAACGTATAATTATATGCTCTATCTTCAAATTTGATTGTTATACTCATTACTCAATAAATGAGCAGAGAAAACGAACCACACGTCTGTTTCATGGGTTTGCACCGAGACAAGCACAGTCATAATTAATCAGAAATTTAGTTCCAAAACATCTCTTCTCTCTACAAAGCTTCACTCTTTTAGAAAATGTCAAAAATGTGGAGGACCTACAACTTCGTCGATCGGGGCCCAATTATTTCGTAGAGCCGTGTTTTCGTTATCGTGTGAAAATCTGCTAAGCACGAAAAAGTTTTTTGTGAGCAGGATAACAAGCCACATTGCAATTGGATGTCAATGGATTCTGACTTAGATTCCACCACTCTTCATTTGGCATGAAACAAAAGAAGATTTTGCCTTTGAGGAAGGTATACTGCCATATGTATTTTTGAATTTGCCTTTTGGCTATTTAAAGCCCCTACACAACATTGGTCGAAGTCAAAGAATAGCATCCATACGTTGTCTGATCCAACATATGCATGAAATAGCACACCTGTGAACATTTCAGCTCAATCCGCCAACCGAGTCTCGAGAAAATCGTGAAAACCGCTTCATTTGTTTCGCGAAAATGCAGCATTCAACGCCGTACTGTTCCGAAAAATAGTTTAGATCTCGGTGAGACGTAAACTATTTCTTATACTCATTTCACCCAAAATACAACATTTTAGGCAGAAATATTTCAGTGAGAGTTTTCTACTATAACCATCTTCAAACTGTATAAGTTTCATGTAAATCTGTGAAGATCTGTTTTTCTATCTTACCAATGTTGTGTAGGGGCTTTAAGGCATTTCAAGGCCTATTATGGATCCTTTTTAAGAAAGGCGTGACGCGTGCAGCAAGTCATCTTTCTATTGAAATAGGCCTATTTTAGAGAAATATGGAAAAAATATTGCATTACTGTATACTGAATCAAAATGACCCAAATGCAAACGTCACAAAATTAGGAGGGCCTGACGTTTCGATCCTATATAATAGCACTTGGAATGACCTTTCTGCCTTCCTGCTAGGATCGAAACGTCAGGCCCTCTTATTTTTGGAAAAAATCGATCGGTATAGCCTAGGTTTGACAATTACTAGTATTGCTTCAAATAGCACACCGACCGACCGACAAGCCTTCAATTACTGAATTGATACCAAGACTATGATCGATCTCTAAAGTGTTAGTGAAATGATCGTTTTCAGTATTCTACTTAGTTCACATAGGCTGCATTTGTGCAGCCAAGGCCGGTAAAACCTAGCCAACACTAGGCAACAATATATAACTGCTCAAACCAGGTTCGGATTGTTCACTGATCTCTGCATGGGCACATAAACAAACTGTATTGAGGGCCAGCACAAGATTCTTTGCTCAGTTACGTCATGGGTGTTCATTCAATATAGTGTGGCAGAGCTATAGCCCGCCCCGTGACTGCTAGACTACATGTAGCTCGCTGAAACGATAATAATCCACCAGCCCTCGGCCGGAAGGCTCGGACCCTCCCCCCCCCCCCATTCCACAGAGATCCATTCGACAAAATTGTGGGTCAACGTGAGCAAGTATAAGTCGAGGGCTTCAACTAATGTCACATCGTGTATTAATGTATTCGCGTAGTAAATGTCTGCATGTACAACTACAATCAAAACGGCGCGCCGAGCTTACCCCAACAGCTAGGTTACGCTACTGCAATGGTTGGGCAATTTCCCACGAGTTCCGTCCGGTAGTCTGGTCCGTCCTGTCGTATCTGTTCATTAGTGGCCCGCCTCGAATTGACAGCAGTGCTGACGACCGCCTGGCCGCAATCCCGGTTATGTGTACATTACATGTATGGTGTGTGACGTGTCAGGTCAGTGCACGCGTCACGGGTCTCATCAAGGTCTTGCCATGATGGAAGTTTTGCCGAGGTTTGTGTGCGGCAGTTGCAGGGAACCTCCCCCTTCCACTGTTACCTTGCTATGTGTACATGTACTGTACATACATGTACTCTGTACACGGTATATGATTACACGGTAGGCCTATAGGCTACAAAGGTCCTCGACAGTTATCTTTACATTTTCTTTCACTCAACCACACACACACCCCCCCCCCCACACACACACACACCCGTGGCCGGGCCCTGGCCCGTCTGGGGCCAGCCAAGGGGAGGGGATGGAGACTTGCCCCCCCCCCCTCCCCCCAAACAACAACAAAACCATCAGCATCAAAATTATCAACGAGATAAACACAGTTACTGACTCTGGAAATCATCTTCATATTCGACGCCGAATTGGCCAAGTAACACACGCCGAAAGCGCGGGGGCGTATCAGGCTAGGGCTATAAGTGAACTTTGTCAGCACTCCGTACATATACCTGCAGGCCTATACATGTAGCATGCAAGCTACTGGAGGTGGAATGGCCTGCGCACTGCGCAAGTTATTAGCGGAGACTGGGACTGCACTGTCAACATACAGTATTTGATGAGTATTCGATGAGTGCTCATGTAACTGAAGTTTGTGGCAGTGCATTTTATTACCTACATAATATCAGACGCATTAGAAAATACCAGACTACTAAGTGTACTGAAACATGCATTCATTTGTAGTCGACTGGATTACTGTAACAGTATGGCTTACCCCACTGTCAGATTAATAAACTTCAACGCGTGCAGAATGCCTGCTTGTTTGTAAGTCACGTACATTTAGTCATAAAGTGATATACAAAAATGTTGCAAACTGCTTACTGACTAAAATAACCAAAATGCAAATCTTTAAAATGCAAAATTTAGTGGGCCTGACGTTTCGATCCTAGCAGGACCTTTCTCAAAGGCAGAGAAAGGTCCTGCTAGGATCGAAACGTCGGGCCCATTACATTTAGTCATGTGACACCATTGCTTATTGACCTCCATTGGCTTCCAGTAAAGTTTAGGATTAACTTCAAAATGTTATTGTTGATCTACAAATGTATTCATTGTCTAGCTCCAGTTTACCTTAGCCAACTCATTACCACAAAATTCTCTTCTCGATAGTCTTCGTAGTTTCAATGATGAAACTCTCTTGGCTTATCCTACTCGCCACCGGTCCAGAGTTAGTCTTGGGGATCGTGCCTTCGTTAATGCTGCCCCTAGACTTTGGAATTACTTTCCTATTCACGTTAGGAGAGCTGGCAGTCTGACCATTTTTAAATCACTGTTAAAACACATCTTTTTCAACTGGCTTTCAACTTGATGTAATTTGTTTTTATTTAATGTGTAATGTTTTAATAAATTAACTTATTGATTTTTTAGTAAAAAATTCTTAATTTTATTTTTCACTTATTGTTGTGTCTGTTTATCTTTCATACATTTTTTATTTCATCTCTTTACATTTTTATCTTTATTTTACATGCTCGGTGTATCAAGCAATTTTATTGTTGTCTTATCTAATCATTAGTCTTCGTCTAATTGACTAATATTTACTTATTTATTATCTGTATTTGATATCGGTCTTTTAAATGTATTTATAATACTGAATATCTTTCTATTTGTGTGTATTTCTGAACTTTTATGTATCAGTATGTGCCTTTTAGCTTAATTATTGTTATTTTATTGTCTTCGTTAATTTGTATGTATACAGCGCGTTTGAAAATGCATAATTGAATTTGCGCCATAAACATGAATTTAATGATGATAATAATAAATTCTAAAGGCCGGATTTAGATTTCTATATCGTCAGCCAACGACTTGATCAAGGTTAACGAGCTGATCGATCGGTCGTGTGGTTATATACAAATCTGTATAGCTGCGCCTAGCAGTAGGTACCCCGTTTTATCATAGATACAGTAATACTGCTTTCGTCAAGTAAAAAATGGGGGCTTAAGCACAAAAAGTCATGAGCCACAGGATCCCCTTGCAAACCCAAACTTCATTATTGTTTCATGCTAAGCAAAGAAGATAACACATGTCAATACTAACATATTGTGCAGCTAGCTTCACCCCACAACCAAATCAGATGTGGAGGATTATTTCCATACATTGATATCACGGACGTCAGACATGGTTGAGGATGATAAAAAAAAGACATACCTGTACATTGCTTACAAGTACAAAGCATATATCAGAACTGCTTGAGACTGCGCTTCACAGTATTTACCTCTGTCGTCATAAACATCCATTGCTTTCAATACTCCATTAGGCATGCACTGAAGACGTCCAAACCAATAATGGTATCTTCAACGTTCAGCTGCCATTGGTGTTACTCTGGGTAGGCCTATATATTCTCTTCATGTATTGGTCTTAAAGCTCCTACACAACATTGGTAAGATCGAAAAACAGAAATGTTCACAGATTTAAATGAAACTTATAGTTTGAAGATGGTTATAGTAGAAATCTCGTTTTGAAATATTTCTGCCTAAAATGCTGAATTTTTGGAGAAAAGAGTAAAAGAAATCGTTTACGTCTACCGAGATCTAAACTATTTTTGGGAACAGCACGGCGTTGAATGCTGCATTTTCGCGAAAACAAATGAAGCAGTTTTCACAATTTTCTCAAGACTCGGTTGGCAGATTGAGCTGAAATTTTCACAGGTGTGCCATTTCATGCATATGTTGGATCAGACAACGAGTATGGATGCTATTCCTTGACCTCGACCAATGTTGTGTAGGGGCTTTAAATAAATAGTGTAAATATTGTTGGTGCATTATTGTTTTCTTTTCTATCGATGGTAAGGTATGAATTGGTTAAATGTTTGACTGAAAAGATCTTTGTTAGGGGGAGTGAGTCAGCCATGACTACCAGTGTAATTTTAATCTCCCTGTAGAAGGCAGATCTAAAGTCAAGAAACTGTCAATCAATCCAAATGACTCACACATTCTTTAGAGATATGTACCAATAAAATTTTAATCAACCTTTGGAAACAACAACCAACAAGCTTTCAGCTTACATGTTCATATTCAAGGAATCTTTATATACAATTGTACAAAATTGCCACCTTAAATAAAAAAAAAACAGCCAAGTTTCGGTAATAGACAGGGGGGCTTGTCTTAGCCATCCTGTTTTCCATTTACAGAATAGGGCTGTTTGAATTCATGGTTGAGGCAAACATCCATCTACGGGCCTATAACTTCTAACAAACAGTAGGCCACGCCCCTTGACAAATTGACCAATCACAAAGCGCAATTTAAGGTCCGACAAATTGCCACCGACATAATCCTATCAATTGTGTATTCTTTAATACATGCTTTTTGTTGTGTTTACTTTTGTTTCCTATGTACCAGGCAATTCCTTTGCAAACCCGAGTTTTATCCTTAATCACAGTCAAGCGGTGTTTATATTTTCATTGTAAATCTGTAATTCGATACCCTGGCAAGAGAGGAAATGTAAATTGTTGGCCTTTTCCAAAACCAAAGTCGAACGGAGAGAAGTCCTTTCAGTGATTGCGGGCGTGCAGTGAACGCGCGCACACGGCGTGTGGGTGATCGTGACACGTTGTGCGCATGTGCGCGGTTGCTTGGTCGTTGCTATGGTAGGCGTGGCCTACTGGATTGGCGTACACACTGTATTGGTAAACTCGTCATTTGAAGCCACAGCCAATCCAGTCAGACAGTACCTTGCTTACGGAAAGCCATGGTCTCAATCGGAGTCTTCACCGTCTGTGTCCTCGCACAATACAACCCCGGAGGGCTTCCTGGATGGCTCAGCAGGGCCCTGAGGCTCCTGGGACGTTCCAAAAAACATGGAGCGGAACTGTATCGAAATAGAACAAATGATGATTTATTCGGTTGAGTGCCAGGCAAATTAGAATAAATCTACTTTATACTTTATGTTACGTAACGGATGCATGGTTCACTGGTTTAGCGCCTAATTTGAATAAGGTGTGGCTAGCGGAGCGGGAGAAATCAATTCAGGCTAGACTGCAGCGAAGGATACACGTTGAAATACGAGTAGTGTATTATCGTTAAAAAAGATACAGTGAAAGGAATTATGTAAAAAGTATCATATGCCATTGAAGGGTCATTCCGGTTGCTGTAGCCCGCAGTCTTACCAATCTTGGAGTTGTGTTGCTTTATTTGTATCAAGTGTTAAAAGTATAAAGAAATAAAGGCTCTGTTTTAGTGCAAATGAAGCCACCAACTGACGCAACACTGTACACAGATCAATGTCAGAAAGTTTTCCCCTTTTTTCATTGAGGTGATTTGAGTAAGCCCTGATTCAACCACTCCACGCTGGGACAGTATTCAGAGGAATCAGAGTGCTGGCGGTGCTGCTATCTGCAGGACCCTCCAAATCCGGCCACCACTATTGTCCGAGTTTTAATCAAAGACTCTTTTCAGCCTACCGCAAAACAAAATGTGGCATGACAAAAGCTGCACAGATGTCCGATTGTGCCAGGTTTGATTCAGTGTACTCTTATTGATTTACTTAACAGGTACTCATTGCGGTGACACCATGTATAAGGTCTCTCAAAGAAGAGGTGTGGTTCTGAAAAGAGGAGAATGATGACGGCCAGAGCAAACTGGTCGAAACGTCGAGTTACCACTCGGGTTCTTTTCAGAACCACTTTTCAGAACCTCACCTCTTCTTTAAGAGACCTTATACATGGTGTCACCGCAAACCTTCCTAGATATTAATCCGCCATGCAAAGCCTTAAGTCTTATTCAGTTATTAGAAAAAAAGTGTCATATGACAGCAACAGGGCTCGAAATATCCACTACACCGTGGACTGAGTCTAGTGATTTCATATTTTTCAAATTACGGAAAGGTAGTTCTATGAACCTGGCTGGTTTGTAATAAACAGTGAAGCTACTCTTACATGTACGTCCACTGTGTTCTACCTTGAGACTTAGTTTAGTAGTAAGCCATTCAAGTAGGCACTGTCGATACATCAATATGTTTGATATATCGATATGCGACCGCTATAACGAAGGACCGTGATAAGGAACAATTTTCATGGATCCCGGGATCTTCGACCGTTAGAGCGACATCCACCTGATAAATGACGGTGCCTACATTCAAGAGGACATAGAGACAGGCATGCAACTCTTTAATTGTAAAAAAAAAAGAGGAAAATGTCCGAATGAAACTGCGAGCGCGAAGCACGAAGCCCTTACGGCGTGGGGTTTGGATTCTAGATGCTCTGTGGTGCATTCTGAGCAGTTTTGGACCACTTATGACTTTAAGCTGAGTAACAGATTTAACCTTTTTCATGGCATACACCAAGAAAATTTATTTTTTGTTTACACAAAATGAAAAGTAAACATCAAAGTTTTTAACCTGATCTCAGCATGTGTTTTAAATAACAGTTAGGGGAGAAGAAAAATCTTTCTTTTAATTTTTTTTTTTACAGATTTAATTTTTTTTACGGCCAAATAAAAAAAAACCACCAGAAATCCGCAGATCCACGGAAAAGTTGCATGCCTGTAGAGAGAGAGAACAGCCTGCAACACACTCCTGGAGAGCATTTGGCAGACTGAAGTTACCTTTTTGCTGGGAGGAGTAGCAGGCACAAAGTCATAGTCCTCACTGTCGCTGTTGTCAGCGTTGCTGTCCCCTCCGCCTATCAGTGGCCCAGCACCGGCGACTGTCACTTCCCCAGGGCAGCTGGTGTGCGGACCATTATCCCCGGCATCCTTCTGGCTGTCTGGCCTCCGACTAGACTCGGGCGGCCCTGTGCTGTCGGCGCCGGTCTCGTCCAGCTCGGGGAAGAGCCTTGGCCTGCTGTGCGTCTGTGAGGGGGTCTTGAGGCGCGAGGGGCAGGTTGGAATGACGGGGCTTACTGAACCCTTTCCCGGTGTTCTCCTCCAGCTAGGTCCAGCCTCCAACCACGGATCCCCCGTTGCACCTGTACCCGTCAATCAATTACAAATCTCAAAATTTAGTGGGCCTGACGTTTCGATCCTAGCAGGACCTTTCTCAAAGGCAAAGTGATAAGGACAAAACAGATACATGTACACGAAGGAAGGGGGAAGAGAGTAAATAGGACACGGATGAGAAACAAAGGACAAAGAGTAAAGCTGGTAGGGTGAGATCAAAGGGAGAAAATCCACCAATTTTTTTTTTTCGACACACCACCACAAACAACAAGAGACCGACATCTAGCATTGGCTGTAAAACCAATAGCCGAGGCTGTCGTTACCTCTACAGCCTCACTAACTGATGAAGCCATTCATTTCTCAACCCTAGATCCAAATGCATTGGCATTTCAACTCACCTGAGGGTCTTCCTTCCTCATTATTCTGATCATTCAAATCGGCTGGGAATTCCATCCTGCTCTCAAGGCTACTGGTGGCAGCCTTAGCTCTCCTGCGATGAAGGTGGACACACAAACACACTCTTGATAAGAAGCGTACTGACAATCATTCAGCAAGTTACTTGCCCAGATCATAAATCTGGCATCAGACAATTCACAATGAGAAGTCAGAACAGATTTATAGCGGCCACTCATTAACTTGGATTAACTCATGAATTTATATGCAAAAGGAGGTTAACATAAAACAATGTAGCGTGAGAAACATTAGGAATCAGGTCAACTTACATACCGTAAGCAATAAGACAAAAGGTCAGTGTAAGACAATACAAGCAAACATAACCCAAAATCTTTAGACAATATATTATTATACAAACCAATAAAATACAAAAGGCTTAATTAGCCAATATAAGCCACATATGACAATACATACTGATAGAAAACAAAGCCATAAAACAGGTTTCAGGCAATGTGTGGTGACGGCAGCAAGTCAATCCATTCGCTCCGTCAAAAATCAAATGGTCAATAAAAGAGATTCACTTCAGTTCTGTATCATGAAAACCCAGCAAGCCTTATAACTGGTTAGGAAACCACACCTTGCATTAACCCGTAGACTGTCAGTTGCATGTAATGCATTACATACCCTCCTGCCTGCCATTTTGTACTAAATTGCACTGAACTATACTATGTATGAAACAATCTCAAAATTTAGTGGGACTGGCGTTTCGATCCTAGCAGGACCTTTCTCAAAGGCAGGACCTTTCTCAAAGGCAGGACCTTTCTCAAAGGCAGGACCTTTCTCTGCCTTTGAGAAAGGTCCTGCTAGGATCGAAACGTCAGGCCCACTAAATTTTGAGATTTGCATTTTGGTAATTTTAGTCAGTAAGCAGTTTGCAACATTTTTGAATATCATTCTAAATGTATGAAACAAGTTGATTTTCTTCACTAAAACATCTGCAAATATTCACAGAATTGTTTGGGTTTGTGTATGGTCTCTTGTTCTTATAATCCTCAAAAGCAGCAGGATAGGGACAAGTCTTTAAAAATCCACGATAGAAACTTCACGTTTTGCATCGGTAATCCATGAACAAGTTGCTTAGCTGCACTCTCATGGCACTGGCCCTGAAAAATATACCACTGAACATTTCCCTTAGTGTTTGTATCAATACACTAGGTTCTGCAACAACCAACCTTTCTATTTCTACTCCGAATCATATTGCATTTCCTCCAAAGCTCCGTGACTAGACAGCCATTCATACGCGTTTCAGTGCTCGTTTCCAGAGCGACGCCATTTTTAAAGCCCCGTGCCAGTACTGACGAAGCGTTAGGATCCGCTGCTTTCATTCGCTGAATATACCAGTAAATTCACAAACTAGCCAATCACAGAGAGTTTTACACAACAGCACGGGTCATGATCGAAGCTAAAACCCATGTGCCAGAAGGAGATTTATCTTATTATTATCATGGAAACCAATGCAAATCAGGTGAGATCAAAACAGTACTGGTACGTTGGCGGCGTGTGGATACGGGATTTTCCACACGTACTATTCAGCAGTCTAAGGGTTAAGACACAGATAGTCAGATACACTATAGTTGTTTGGCTGTGTGGTACTCGGTGACCATTCACGAGTGGTCGTGTCTTTACCTATTTAGGTTCTTGCCATCACGCTGAGTGGAAGGACGTCTACTGGATGTGACATCCTTGGAACCCCCCTGCTTCCTCACCTTGGCCGACCTGCGAGTCAAAAGACAGTCAAAGTCCTTCGTGACGATGTCTAGTAGCAATAGCAGTGAGTTGAATCAAGCTATGACAATCCAACTCAGCTTGGTTGGGCATTAACCACTTAATGCCGGAACCTCCGAAATCGGAGCTCCGGGCACCACTATTGTCCACATTCTAAACAAAGACTCTTTTCAGCTTAGAACAAAGCAATACGAATCAGTACAAAGACCCTTTTTGACGCAAGTTGCCACATGAATTGCAAGATTAGCGGCAGTAATTGTGCAATTGAGGGACCTTTAATGTGGATGATCAGGGGATACCGTGCTGCCGCTGAAAGCACGTGGGGGACATTGTGTTGGCATGCCACACAGCCCAATGGTCGTCGGTCAGGCAGTGGAATTCCACCCACATTCTTCACTGCAATCTGTACGCTCGGTTGTGGCCGACCAACTGAAAGATTTGACTGCCTGGAGTGGAGGCTAGAGTCTGCAGTCAGACATCGTCATTACCGTACACGCAAACACACATAAGTCAGTTACGCTCCATTGACGATGCACAATTGGCCCTTTTTCGAACGGATAATCTCTTGACAAAAGCCACAACGACGTCCGAATTGTGCCAGGTTTTACTCTCTTGTACCCATAGTATACCCTTATCAATTTATTTCACAGAAATATATTGTGCCATTTGTTTTAGCGTGATTTGAAAATGATGCGTTGTTCAAAAAACCCCGTATGGCGGTCATCGGTGCTGTAAAACCACCCGGCGCAAAGTGGTTAAGAGCAACTTCTGTGCTATTGCCACAGTCATTTTTATTTAGTTCAGCTGCACAGTAGCAACCTGGCGAACGGCTTGTGCAAAGAGTGCCAAAGACAAACTTCTCTTTTCCTTTTAATTTAAAAAAAAAATAAAAAAATGTTGGGTTTTTTTTTTGGGGGGGGGGGGATTTTTCACCTCTGGGTGTGAGAGGAGTTGTTGACAATCCTGCGCTGGGAGGCTGAGGAGTTGGCCTGCTGCGATGGGTTCTGGCTGGATGGAAGGTCTGCCAGGGTGGCCAGGACAAAGGTCGCTTCCAGCGTCTGCTCACTCTCAATGGAGAACACAATGGGCCTGAGGCAAGCAAGGACAGACACAAGCAATGCAAGGCATTGAATCATTACCATTCAAGGGGAATGAAACCCAGAGAAAAATGTTGGATTATCTGATTGGGTGTTAAAAAACAACCTACAATTACCTATGTGCTACTCACCTACGAGTTTCATAAAGAGGGACAACTCATGGAATTCGGTGGTCGAATTCGGGTTCCCGCAAACCACCATCTTTCTGAATGGCCCGTCAGTCACTGCGGGGGGTATGACATCGCAACGGAAAACTCCCGCATGGGCCCAGACGGATGTACCCCTTACTATACTGCGTGCAGTTTGTATACACTCGCGAGCTGAACGATGGTGTACTGCCAGGCTTTTGGATGTCAAAATGCCAGCGGGAAAAAAGCTGGGGAAATCTTTCCATGCAGTTCCCAACAAGGACAAGAGACCTGTTTGACATCGAATCAAATTCCATGATTTTTTCTCTTTATGAAACTCGTAGGTGAGTAGCACAGTGGTAATTGTAGGTTGTTTTTAACACCCAATCAGATAAGCCAATATTTTTCTCTGGGTTTCATTCCCCTTTAACAATGGTCCCTTTTCTATGCACTACTCTTTACAAGCCATCTCCTAGTATTGTAGGGTTTATAGAAAACTGGGGCTTGATTTTCCAACTTTAACCCCAATGCCATCCATAGTTGAAATAAATACAGGCATGCTAGACTCCGACGATACAGCACAGTGAGTTTAGACATAGCTTGCTTCCGGCACTAATCTGTTACAACAAACTCAGTCTCATTCATTGAGGTTTGTCCTGCTCGGAGTGATAAACACCGAGTGCTCGGTGCTTTGCCCGATGCCTGATGAACAACATTCAGGCAACTCGGATGGGATTCGAACCCGCAACTCCTGCTTTCTAGTGCAGACGTCTCAACTACTTGACCACCGAGCTGGTCAAGGTCGTGTGGCGGATTGGACTATTGTATAGCGGCTGGTACTGCCGCTATCCATAGCCTTGCATCACCTACTATGGTAACACAAACCCAGACTAATAAACCATTGCACATCACTGAGTATATCTGTTGGTAGTCTGTAGTTGACAATGTGTCAGCAAATGTGTGCACTTGGATTTGCCATATGCAGGGATGAAACTCAAAATTTCCAAAATATCTGGAAATCCTAAAACCATCAAATATCACCGAATAAATGGAAACTAAACCACCTTGACACCTATTTAATGTGATTATAGGTTACCGGAGGAGCTGTAGTGTACGTATATTGTTGCACCACGAACAATATTGTGTATCCCGGCTGGTCTATTTTCCCTATGTAATCCGACGAAAAATTGCTGTTACAAATCAGCGATTTTTAAGTTTTTTCCGTTTTTTTAATTTTTTTCGTTTCCAACAAAAAACAGGAAAAAAACGGAAAATCCGGGAAACATGTTCTACCGGATTTCCGGATATATCCGGACAAGTTTCATCCCTGCATATGAAACCACACCAAAGCCGCCATTGGCCCCCCAACTGGTCCCCCCACTGGTCCCCCCACTGGTCCCCCCACTGGTCCCCCCACTGGTCCCCCCACTGGTCCCCCACTGGTCCCCCTACTGGTCCCCCCACGGGTCCCCCCACTAGCCGGACTTACTTTCCAGTTGACTCAAAATGAAGAGAAATGGGCAAGCCGGCAGCATCTGAGAATGTCAGCACAGCCTAGGAAAGATACAACACAGAAAGTACATATGTGACCGGCTCCACCAAATTGGGAATTATCCCTAACGCTTTGCACCTCCCGCACAGGACACACACTGTATACCGCAATTTACCACAGTGCCCACAGGGGTGTAGGCTCTCATACCACAGGTCATCACAAAAACCCCGCTGTGGAATGTCCTGGTGCATGGCCCTTATCCTCCCCCATGAAAAACCATGTGTGGTTAATTGTGGTTTCAATGCCGGTTTGGGTTAAGTGCCAAAATCAAAAAATCTACTTATATACATAGCTGAATTAGTTACATTATAAGCTTTAAAATTGTGTTGGTTTGAACCCCATAGCATTTTGTATTATGGAGATATACTGATATTTGCATATTCATATTGTATAATTTTTGCGAAAGTGCTTAGATATAGCCCTAATATAAGTGGAAAAGGAATTTTACTAAAAATAAACTCTCTTGAATGCATCTAGCAACAGTTATGTTCCATTGAAGCTATCTTTATGAACAATTCATGAAAGTCTTTATATCAACATTTTTGGGCCAGACGTTTCGATACAAGCAGGACCTTTCTCAAAGGCAGAGAAAGGTCCTGCTAGGATCGAAACGTCAGGCCCACTCAATGTTGAGATTTGCATTTTGGTTATCACTTAAAGTCTTTATATGATAGAAGAAATACAACATTTTAGGCAGAAATATTTCAATTTGAGGTTTCTACTATAACCATCTTCAAACTGTATAAGTTTCATGTAAATCTGTGAATAATTCTGTTTTTCGATCTTACCAATGTTGTGTAGGGGCTTCAAGCACTGTAATATGTGCATGTCCATGTAGAAACACACAATGCAAGGGAACATCAGATACACAGCCCTTTTGCACACATGATTTCCAAGCATGATTTTGACCCCAAAGGTGGCAAGTTTTGGAAACACCTGAGGTGGTCCATTCAAAGTGTGAGGCGGTCCGCATCATAGTTCAATGTGCAGGGGAAACGCTGTTTCATGGAATAATTTCTATCGTCAGAGGGAAATATCCCGTCGGCTTGGCTGTCTATCTCTTTCAAAAATCTTTGACAGAAAATATACCGTAAGTCATAATGGCATTTCCAGCCTTGGTTTACCAGTAGGCTCTGAACTAAGGCACAAAGTGCACAGATCCTCACCCTCAACTCCTTCAGGCAAAAGGTAACCTCTGTGTCCACACCTATGGTGTAGTCCTGAAACTCGTGTGGACTGAGGAACATCTCGGAGTGCACCACCTTGGACGGATCTGAAACCCAAACATGGACAGCAAGCACAATGTATAACAAGTGGTTGTTTCTCCCATAGACTATCTAAGAGAACCTGAGAGTGATGTGATTGTGCTGGATTAACACACAGGGATAACATTGTGCAGAACACTGACATCCCATCACTTCAGTGGAGACACAATGTTAGATAAGATTTGAAGGTTTGCATGGTGAAAGATAATCCGTTCGAAAAAGGGCCCATTGTGCGTAATCAATGGAACGTAACGGACTTGTGTGTGTGTGTGTTTATGTACAGTGCTGTCAATCCCTGATTGCAGACTCCAGCCTCCACTCCAGGCAGTCAAATCTTCAAATGGTCGGCCACAACCGAGCGTACAGATTGCGGTGAAGAATGTGGGTGGAATTCCACTGCATGACCGACGACCGTTGGGCTGTGTGGCATGCCAACACAATGTGCCCCGCGTGCTTTTAGCGGCAGCGCGCTATCCCTCGATCATCCACAGTAAAGGTCTTGCGATTGCACAATTACAGTTGCTAATCTTGCAATTCATGTGGCAACTTGCATCAAAAAGGGTCTTTGTACTGATTCGTATTGCTTTGTTCTAAGCTGAAAAGAATCTTTGTTTAGAATGTGGACAATAGTGGTGCCCGGATTCGGAGGGCCCCGTTGCAAAGGCAATCCAATTGACCTCCGGATTCGGAGGTCCCGGCGCAAAGTGGTTAATAGTCCCTTTACCTGGTTCATCCTCCACGTAGTTCTTAAAGCTGACCTGCTGTGGGTTCACACTCAGTGTGACCTCCTCTTGGGAAGTCTGGAAGCCACTCACCACATCAATCAGTCCTCTAAACAAACAAACAAACAAACTCACAGTCTCATTCATGCCAAGCATCCAAATCAAGTCTAATGAGATTTGAATTGTAGATCAACCCTAACCCCTTACCCATTTTTTTTAAGATATAACCTGAATCCTGCAAAATCCTGCAATCCTACCTTGCTCAAAGCTCCAAAAAGTAAAAAAAAACAAAAACAAATTGGTAGATAAAACACCTAAATAACCACTTACTCTACAATAGTAATAGTGACTCTGAGAAGAGAAAGATTTAGCCAGTTCTACTCAGAGCCACATTAAACCACACGAACCATGTACATGCTGTAACAGCAATACACTGAAGCAAGAATCACTGTTTTTGGCATGCTGGTATTCTTGTTTTTATTAGCCCTAATGCTTTGCACCTCCCGCACAGGACACACACTGTATACCGAAATTTACCACAGTGCCCTCAGGGGTGCAGGCTCACATACAACAGCATACCACAAAAAACCATGCTGTGGTATGTCTTGGTGTACAGCCCTTATCCTCCCACAGTAACCGAGCTGGCAATATAACGGCTCATGAAGGTCAAGTGTCAGCCGGATACACAATGTACGTGTGTAGCACGCGATACGAAGCAGACGCTGTGCACAGTGCATGTACGTGTTAATACGTTTTAGGCCGGATGTGGTTTTTTACCGAGTCGTGTTTATCCGAGTGGTGCATTTCCACTGGAACCTGGTCACTTTTACTGGGCAGAGGTTGCTCGGTAAAAGTAACCATTGGACTCGGTTAAAGTAACCGAGAGAAATTTGACTGGGCCGTTTCCACTGGACTTATTTTGGTCAAAGTAACCATCGTCTCGGTTACTTTGACCAAAATAAGTCCAGTGGAAACACGGCTATAGAAGCCAGTCTGCAGCACTGCTGTGACTGTGATGAGGACCCATGGGACATACTTACTTGGAACTGGCCACAATGTGGTTTGGGCAGAGGTCTTTGGAGAAGACAGCCTGCAGTGTCTCTGTCTCCTGGTAGGTCAGGTTGTAAGTCTTGACTATACCTATTAGACGAGAACAAAATGTCAATAACCAAGGATAATCATTCACAAATGAGAAATCCCGGCCCACTTCATCATTGTAATGAGGAACCTTGACTTTGCCAAAAACTATTTAGGGCTTGACCTTAGCACTAGCCCGACGGTCACTGTCTAGTAAAAACAGCTGCGGGCTAGTAAAATGACCCACTTTGCTAGCCCGGTGGACTAGTAAAAAGTAGACAGCCGGTGTGGCGGCAAAAAATGATCCGGGCAGGGATGAGAAAGTAGAAACTAATAATTTGTTTTACTTCACCTAATAACCTTGTGTTGCATTTGTACATTCAATATTCATTATACAGGGCTAGTAAAACTTGTAAAAAAAGTTAGTAAAGCTAGTAAAAAAACCTTAAGCACAAGGCTTGCTATTCCAATTCTTTATAACATTTACCATGAATAAAGAATGCAACAGACACTTGCACACACTTCCTCAATGAAATTTTTTTTTTCTTTGCAACATTTTGACTTCCCCTCTAAAAACATCACTCAAAGTCATCCGATCAACTTCAGTCATCCACAAAAACGACAGTGTTCTAATTTGCACAAATAAATGAGCCACTAAGAATTGCCAATCATAGTGTGTACCGTTCAGTGTGCTGCTATCGGAAATCCAACTGGTGTGACCCGTGTGACCTCTCCCACAATGCACTGCATATGGATATCATTGGATTGACTAATGAACCTTAAGCACATGACATAATGAACTGGTCAATCCCGTGCACACAGTAATTTGTCATTATTTGTCACCATGCTGCCTCTAAGATGGTGGCATGGTGGTATTGTAAGCCCTAATTCCAGTCCCTAATGTCCACCCCAGCCATGCCCCTGTGGACCAAGTCCGGTAGTGACCAACCCCATAGGCATTTGAAGGTCTCCTATGACATCGTAGGTATGGTCACTGTTTCTAAGAAAGAATGTCCAAGACAAAAACATGCCCCTATTAGGAAAACCACCTTATCATCCATTATTCATTATTCAGTCCCCTATAGTTTCTCATCCAACCCCGTCCCTTGTTCAACATTTAATAATTTGACTACAATCGCATATTCAGTCAATGATAGAAATGATAGAAAAGTCCTTTTTAGGTATTACCCCAAACCCATTCAGTCTCCATTATCCATGTATAAAAGAAAGGTCCCCATCCCCTTCCAAGGGAGATTTCTCCACCTTGCCTCCTTCTGCTGGCCAACCCTCGAGCAGTCAAGTTAGTCTGGGTTTCCAATAAACCACCCATCGACCCAATCTTGATGCTTCGCAGTCTCCTCTGTTATCTGCGGTGCTCGGTCTAGTTCTACCGCCAAGTAACACTTCCCAATCTAGGCCAAGAGACCTAGTGGTTTACTCAAACCAAGTCCAAGTGTTACAGTATCAATGCAATAGGGTCACTGTCACTGGTACCCTCTCATCCATGGGTGGACCTAGGGTGGCTGCATGTAGGAATAAGTCAAGACAACTTGCCATGCTTGCAGTGAAGGAGAAACACCAGTCGGCAAGCCTGGAAATCAGCGTACATCTGACATTTGTCTACAGTCTTCTCCAAGGTGTAGAGCGATTTGAAGACAGACAGGCAGGACTGCATGAGATGAAACAAACAGTGACTGAATGCGCATTGAGACAGACGGACAGAATCACTCCCACACAAACAATCAGGACAGTGCCTTCAGCTGTCAGAACCAAAGGTCCCGTTTGTCATTGTAAGCCCACAGTAATATTGTAATTGCCTTACTAGTTTCATTCCATGTTATTGCCAAGACAAATGCTAACCTGATGGCTCCTGGAATCAGTAGCCTGTGCATGTAGCACCAATTGGAAAATGAGCCACCCCTAGTACATATAAGTACAGCTGTTATTTAATGTACATATCCTTGTTTTGAAGTGTGGATGAGCAAAGACGAACCATTGTATCGTATTTCTTTGTTCCCGTTTCAAAGTATGTTTTTCATTGTTTGTTTGCATCTGAATGAAAGCCGGGGTGTGATCCCTGGAGATATATGGCAGTTAATGGTTAAATTGCTTCTGACTGCCGCCCCCACCCCGGCAAAGACTAGTTGACTATTAGGGAGGCCACCATCTAAGGGCTGGATAGCTCAGATGGGAAGAGCACTGATACGTCAATCCTGAGGTCTCGGATTAAAGTTCCGGTCCAGTTAAAGTTTTCATTGCCAGTTTTTCAATTTGTTCAAAAGTTCCGGGCAGTCATTTTTTTTTTGCTTGTTTGACTACAATTTGTTTATCTTTTCTCTAAAAACAGTCCAGTTCAACGTGGTGTTACATACTGGAACGAACTCATTAGTGGTTTAAAAGAGTACACTACTGTGGCTAAATTTACAAAAAAAATATGAAATAACCAATTATCAATACTTATACTTCAGAAACACTTTGATCTTTGCTCTGTTTAGTTTTATTGAATTATCTTTACTTTGTTCTTACTCTTTGTACATAGTGTACCGGGTCTCACTCTAAAAGCTATTGTCCTATTTTAGTCTGTTTGTAGTTAGTAATAGTAGTTGTTGTTGTTCTTTTCTTTACCAAGGGAAAGGTACAAAAGCTCTGCTTCACCTTTATCCTTCATTGACATGTTATAATATTACACGTAATTAAATACTTTCTGTAAGGATATTTTGTTTATACATAAGCCTTGATGAATTGTATACCCAGGATGTCAATGTGGAAATAAATGTTGAATTGAATTGAAAATTTCAATCTTGACAACAGCACAGCATCGGGGTAGTGTTTCTGGCGTTAAGCTGGTGGTAAATTACCTTCATGGTTATACGGCAACGAAAGCTGTCCTCCTCATCTTGGTCTGCCCCGTTCTGGTCCAGGGCCCCGTTCACATAGGACAAGAAGAAGCTGGGTGCAAACAGGAAGCAGGCATAGGCAGACCGTGACGAGTTGACCGTTCTCAAAGCTAGCTGTAACAAAATGAGATTTGAAGGTTTGCATGGTGAGAATAGCAGGATAATAGCTTTGCGGTGACACCATGTTAATTCTCTTTAGTGAGTATGTGTGGTTCTGCCCTACGGTTCTTTTCAGAACCACACAAACTCACAAAAGAGAATTTACATGGTGTCACCGCAAACCTATTATCCAAGCTGTAACAAACAAATGCAATCATAATAGTAATAATAACACAGCCTTTAGATGGTGGCCCAAAATAGTCAACTAGTCTTTGCTAGTTGACTATTTGCGAAGGCCACCATGTAAGGGCTAGATAGCTCAGATGGTAAAATGGTGGTACACAAAACCAGTGGTCTCAGGTTCAAGTCCTAGTCAAGTCAAAGTTTTAACATTTTCTTAATGTTATTAACAATAGTTCAAAAAGGATTAACATGGTTTCAATTAAGGATTGCAGTGGTGAATGAAAAGGAATTAAGATCAAATCAATTTAGCCTCAAGTAGCGTAAATGACCTTTTCTCTCTTACCCCATGATCTAAAGGCTCAATGTAGAGATCTTCGCCAATCTTAGACAGGCAGTGGATACTTCTTCCAAACACTGAAAAAGAAGTTAAAGAAATCAGACGATGAAAATCCCCCACCATGATCAATATTAAGTACAGTACCGTACAGTACAATACTACGTGTGCACTACACTTCATTAATCATTATACCAAGGAGGTATTAGGTACGACTAATATGAGGCGAGCGCCTAATACCTCCTTGATTATACTACAGTACCAGCTGTGTAACACAAGGTGTCACTTTATAATAGTGAGTATTGATACAAACTCTAGTCCGAGTATAACTTGGACCCGCATGTAATGTAGGGTCCAAGTGCGGCAGTAATTATGCACTTGGAAAATGTGCACAAAAAACTGTTGGTCCCAGACCGAGTTGGTACCGGACCGAGTTGGTACCGGACCGAGTTGATTGGGAGTGGGAATGAGTTGGTTACGGACCGAGTTGGTCACGGGCCGAGTGGGTCATGGGCTGAGTGGGTCACGGGCTAGTCTGAGTAACTTGGACCCGACTAGTCACCCTTTTTTAATCAAAATTTGAAATTTGGAAGGTCGGGTAACTGTAGGGTCCAAGTACGACGGGTACTTCAACGCTTGAATGCCGACTTTGAAAAACGTTTTGAAAGGTCCGTGTGCGCAGTGGGTCTGTGTGAGCGCATGTACTCGTTGACTCCTTGGTCGCATTGTGCACAAAACGTCATCAATTTACGTGAACACCGTTTGAATTTGAAATCAAAGATGGCCGCCTTTTCGCTCGTCAAACGAGAGAGAATCTTCTCGATCAACTGCCCCAGGGTGAAATTTCTCCTTTTCCCCCAAATGTGAGTAAAACTAAAAGAAGCACAGCAGATATTGTTATGGCAGCCGTAACGCAATTTCCATTTTCTATAGTTACGGCACTGCAACTGCGCAAGCATATGCCAGATTCACAGGCAGTGTATTCACAGGCAGCGCCGCATCAAGCACAGTACAGGCATAAGAAACATGGCAAATTCTCTGGCTGTAGGCACATAATTTGCTTGTCTTGAAGCAATATCCTTGTCATTATCTAGTCTGAGTAACTTGGACCCTTAATTAGTTACAATCGCCCTTTTAAAAAAACATTTGAGGGGTCGCCCAAGGGCCCCGACCCCCTCATTTTTTTTTTAAAAAGGGCGATTGTAAGGGTCAAAGTCCTTTACAATAATGTATATAAATTAATAAGAAGCTCTCGAACGGTGATACACTAGTCGACATCGCGTGCGTGCGTGTAGCGGCAGAAACACCCCCCCTCTTTGAATTAAACAAAATTCGCAGCCGGCGGGGGCAGAAGTAGCCACTTGGCACTAGCTTCGTGGTTCGATCCCAATCTGGGGGCCCTCGCGCTTACGCAGTGGCGTAACTAACTATAGAATCTGGAAACTGCGTGACAGCTGCCGTAACAATAGCCACTGCGTAAAAGAAATGACCAGCATTAATCATTGAAATCTGTGATTCTCACTTGATCTAAAAATTAAAATGGGCACACGGAACGGTTTCACGGATTTTTGGGGGGTAAAATCTGGGGAATTTCGGTCGGGGGAGTCGAAAAACGGGAAACGGCCGGTGTTACCCTGTGGGATTGCTTGGACCCTAGTACTTAGTATAGTTGCGGTAACCGTAACCCTCATCCTCCCGAAGGTCGGAGACCTGAGGGTTACGGGAACGTATGTACAAAATTATAGCGAGGTTTTTGTTTTTACCATTTTGGAAACACCACTGTCCCGATCGCCCCCTTTTTCCACCCTTTGGAAAATCGCCACACACAATCTAAGGACATGCACTTGATCCCAAATGTATACTGAATGTGATCAGATAACCCAAAACATCGTGGGTAAAATACTTTTCCGAAAAACGGGCAGAAACTCACCCAAATACTGTCTGTAAATGTCCCGTCAACGTCTCCGCCAGGTTCGGAATCCGAACCTGGCGCCTCGACCAATCAGCGCTTAGTCTCGTGACGTATATCCCGCACGACGGCTATTTGGTGCGCGCGCAGGTCATCGCCCTGTGAAGAGCCGACTGGTACTGTATACAACCATGGATACAACACGTGCGCTGTACATGTGATTGTACGGTACATGTGATTGTACAGTACATGTACATGTACCGTACATGTGCAAGCAGAGTACCAAAGAATACTCTTTGATAATACACGTACATGTACATGTACTGTACACGTAATATACATGTACAACAGTACAGTGCACATGTACATGTACATGTACAGTATGAACCCGTACGCTACGTACACACACGTACATGACCTGCGCGCGCACCACGAGTGTGGACTGTTATTGCGAAACAGCAAATAGCCGTCGTGCGGGTATACGTCACTAGACTAAGCGCTGATTGGTCGAGGCGCCAGGTTCGGATTCCGAACCTGGCGGAGACGTTGACGGGACATTTACAGACAGTATTTGGGTGAGTTTCTGCCCGTTTTTCGGAAAAGTATTTTACCCACGATGTTTTGGGTTATCTGATCACATTCAGTATACATTTGGGATCAAGTGCATGTCCTTAGATTGTGTGTGGCGATTTTCCAAAGGGTGGAAAAAGGGGGCGATCGGGACAGTGGTGTTTCCAAAATGGTAAAAACAAAAACCTCGCTATAATTTTGTACATACGTTCCCGTAACCCTCAGGTCTCCGACCTTCGGGAGGATGAGGGTTACGGTTACCGCAACTATACTTAGTACTTTTTAATAGTAGTACTACTAGTAGTACTAGTAGTACTAGTACTTTTTGCTACTACTAGTACCTAGTACTTTAGTAGTACTACTAGTAGTAGTACTTGTACTAATCGCCCAACTCCCTCAAAATAAAAAAAAGGAAATTTAATGGTCCAAGTTACTCGGACTTACGACTTACGCCTTACGGACCGAGTTGACGTGAAACTTTCATCGTTTTTTCCCATGGCATGAGGCTACATACCTTTAATGTTGCTTCCCGGTATCATGCACTTCATTGTGTACTTTCAGCACACGTTTTCATTCACGTAAATTTCATAGATTGTGCCTGAACAGGTCAAAGTAGATGCAGACTAACACGAGCCCTTCCATTGCTTTTTTCAACTATGCCGCCATGTTTGGCTCAAGCCCATTCACTGACACCTAAGTAACACTCACGCTGATTAGACGACGGATTTTCCATCGCTCCTTCTGGACCAATTACAAGAGGTTTAAGATCCCCGTCTCTGATCATGCGCAGTGTGTTTTTTCTTCCCCGTGACTGGCACCTGGACTGATCGCATGGAAGTAAAACGTGAGTATTGATACGGGACCAGTCTATTTGCATTTGGTCAACTTTCCATCCTCTTCTTCCCGTGCAACTGCGAAAATGGTACGGACGTGCTTCAGTTTTTATTTTTTATTTCTCATTATCGTTGCCATGCTAATACTAAAATATTACGACCGACATGTATTGTGTATGCTTATTCCTTACTTTAACTTTAAGGGGCCAAATTAGGTCGAAGACTTATGGGGAACAAAATGCAAACTGTGGGACAAGTGGTTGACTGACACGCCTCCTAAATGTGTAGAATAGGCAGTGTATATAGAGCCGGCTGCTGGCGCCCGTGCCACAAGAGCTATTCAACCGGACCCTTTGCTTTCGTGTGATGCGCAATTACTGAATTAGTTAGTTACCAGTGTGGGGGGTGTATATGTTATTATGTACATACATGTACTGTATGTCAAAAGTTCATGGTTCTTAATCATGGATAATCTTTATTTCGATAAAATTTCATAATCATATTTCATGTTTTTTAATTGGATTCAAAATTATAGATTATACATACTCGTGAAAAAGGACAACTCTTAAAGTAAGAGAACAATATAACACAGACTTGAGATGGATAGGCAGAAAGTTATTTCAAGTGGAGCAGTTAAAACATGGATTTTTTTTTCAGTGGCTGTTGTTACGGCAGTCGTCCGTGTGGTTCCCTGACTTCACAGTATTTGTCAGGATGTTTAGCTCTTGGAACCAGAGTATCAGCTAATAGACTGGTTCAATCGGCCTGCAATGCTGACGAAATACAATCAAGTCAGGGAACCACACGGACGACTGCCGTAACAACAGCCACTGCGTTTTTTTTACTTTCATCAAACCACTGATAAAAAGGGATATCGTTATTAGGTTTATGCTTAGGATATTCACCAATGTCCAATGTCCATTCATGGAACTCTTCCTTTCTGGTATTGATGTTCCATTTTTTATATCGATAATAATTGTTCTGTGGGAATCGTAATCCTCCTTATTTGCAGTTGGTGCTGGTACTAGGAGATCTGCACATTCCCCACCGGCAGAGCGGGCTGCCGGCCAAGTTCAAAAAGTTGCTGGTGCCTGGCAAAATCCAGCATATCCTGTGCACAGGCAACCTGTGCACCAAGGAGTCCTATGACTACCTCAAGACACTGGCCAGTGACGTCCACATTGTCAGAGGCGACTTTGACGAGGTCTAACATTATGGCCAATTTAGGCCTACAACAGATTACCTACCCTTTCTCTCCCCCCTCTCTCTCTCTGTCCCTCTCTCTCTGTCCCTCTCTCTCTGCCTCTGCCTCTGCCTCTCCCTCTCACTCTACCTGTCCCTCTTCCTCTTCCTCCCCCTCTCCTCCATCTCCCTCTCTTCACTTTCTTTCTCTCCCTCCTCACTTCACTCTTGTCTGTTGTCTATTAGTTACTCACTCTCTCTCTACCCTTCCTCTCCCTCTTCCTTTCCCCTTCTCTCTCCCTCTCCCTCCCCTCTGCCTCTGCCTCTCCCTCCCTCTCCCCTTCTCCCTCTGCCTCTCCCTGTCCCCTTCCTCCCCTCTCCCCTCTCCTCCCTCTCCTCCATCTCCCTCTTCACTCTCTTTCTCTCCCTCCTCACTTCACTCTTGTCTGTTGTCTATTAGTTACTCACTCTCTCTCTCTCTCTCACTGTTGGTGATGTCCAGAATGTGTCGTACCCTGAGCAGAAGGTGGTGACTGTGGGTCAGTTCCGGATAGGCATCTGCCATGGTCACCAGGTCATCCCCTGGGGGGATGTGGAGAGCTTGGCCATGTTGCAGCGCCAGCTGGACGTGGACATTCTCATCTCCGGTCACACGCACAAGTTTGAGGCCTTTGAGCATGAGAACAAGTTCTACATCAACCCTGGCTCCGCTACAGGTGCCTTCAATGCACTAGAAAGGTAGCCTCATACTTAGGTTATAGTAATCTACCCCTCCCCCACCTCCTTTTGATTGACCAGCTACAGTTTGACAATACCAGCAACATCAACCATGGCCTTAGCACAATCTGTCTGCCTACCCTAACCCTGCTGACTCCAACAGAAGCCAACAAATGTTGGGGCCTGTTGTCCTCTGTTGGGTTCAGCAGTGTACAGTACTAAAAAAACACTGTGTTGAGGAATGTTGGTGTCAGCATGGTTGTATGGCCTGGCAGCCACACAATGAAGATAGTCAAAAAAATCTATAGAAAAGCCCAAAAACAAAGGGCCTAAAGGCAAAGACCCCAAAGAAAAGGCCCGAGAGAAAAGGCTCAAGAGAAAAGGCACAAAAGAAAAGTCCCAAAAGAAAAAGCCTAACAATTGTCTGTTACTTGATTGTTACTTGATTGTTGGGCCCAGCATTGTATGCAAAGTTACTGCAATATTACCATCATTGCAGGACCCTTCTGAACCCAACAGTATCCACTGTTGGGTACTGTTGGGATCAGCAGGCTTCACACTTTCATGCTTGTTGGATACTGTTGGGATCAGCAGAATAGAGTTAGGCTAACAGTGAGGGGGATATGGTGAAAGGTCCTGCCTAGATTTAAGCCTCAGGCCCGCTGAATTAGCCCACTTTCACTTTTCTACATTTTTTAATCAGTATGCAGAATGCAACATTATTCTGTTTCTTATTAAACCGTTCATTGCGCATTGATTGAACGTTGATTGCAATGTTAAAGTTTTTATTGGGTGAAGATCCTCCGTTCCCAATGTGAGACTTTAAACTTGTGACCACATGGCATTTCTGTTATTTTTTGTACTTTTTTCCTATCCGCAGCAACATCAGCCCCTCGTTTGTCTTGATGGATATCCAGGCCTCCACAGTTGTGACATATGTCTACCAACTCATCGGCGATGACGTCAAAGTGGAGAGAATAGAGTACAAGAAAAACTGATGATCCAGACTGCTGATTCCTGTCCGTAGTCCTTAAACTCTTCCCAGTAACCAGCCCCCAAGTCCTCCATTGGTAGAAACAAGAGCCAGGACCCCCTTCCTTTTGAAGATCTGAAGAGAGTCCTAAGAGTACTCCAGTTTCACCTTGACAAACAAATATCCCCTCTACCATTTAGTATTAAATTGGGTATTATTAAGCCACAAACAGATAGGGAAAAAAAGGCCACTTATGCACAAATGGTTGACATGTTTGGACCTGCCATTCTGAATTTGTATTGGTCTTTGACGATCGTTTCTATTGTAATAACTTGTGCCCTTTTCACATAGCTCTGTACTTACCCGGGTAAGTAATTACCCGGGTAGTTATCTGCACCCGGGTAAAAAGTAGGAACGTACCCGGGTAGAAAAACTGGGCGAGCATTCACACATCCAACGATAACCCGGAGAATTGGCTCAAGGCCGCCGTTAACCCTGAGATTGGTGGGTTAACCCACCTCGCGAGCAGGGCTCAAAATTACCCGGGTATTAAAGTGGGGTTTTTAATGTAGTTAACCCGGAGAATTTCTAACCCCTGAGATGTGTAGTGTGAATGCTCCAAGTTACCCGGGTAATCTCGGGGTTCAATTCTTTGTTAACCCCGGGTTACACCAAGTAACAGCCGTGTGTGAAAAGGGCATTACTAGGATGCCTGTTACCTGAACCATTCTGTGTGTAACATGGATGGGCCACTTACCGGTATATGCAGTCACAGATGGGGATACAGTGACCATATATTCAGTGTGTACACAATCAAGCGTAACATGATAATTTAGCGTAGCACAGAGACAGCAGTAAGCTAGTGGCCCATACCAGGCACCCCGGTCAGCAAACATGGAGCGTTTGTGTTTCCACTCCTGCAGAGGAAGTTGGTCAAGGACATGAGAATGGAGGATTTGGGAGGATGTGGGCCATACAGCACCAGGATGTTTAAAGATAGGTAGGGGGGCAATTGATTGGGCTGATTCCAACAAAACCCAACAGATCCCTGGTGTAAGATATTGTCAAAACCTACACCTGGGTTATTACAAATTGTTGCTGGATTCTGATGGGAAGACCATACCTAGGGGATTTTGTTCCACTCAGCAGAGTTGGGTCAGTATAATTGTCTTGGGGCTGGTAAGTTCGATAGATTGGCCACCATTTTGTTTAGTAGAGGTATATTAGAGCGCAACATTATTTTAATGAAATAAAACCTACTCAGTACAGGCTTGAAATATAAGCACTAATCACTAGGGAGGGGGTAGGAACGTTTATTTGTAAAAAGCCATTTTTTATGTTGGATCGTAAATCATTCATGTTTTGGGCCCAATCCACATTTTGTTATATATCTGACATTCTATTTAATTTGTTATTCTTCTTAACAACACACTAGACATGTAATTAATGTCCATGAAGTCATAGTTTTCTTTGCCAATTTTTTCAAATTGTTCAAAAGTTCCCAGTCAGTTTTTCCTTGGTTTACAACAATGAGTTGTTTACATCTGAATGAAAGCGGGGGTTCGATCCCTGGAAATATATGGCAGTTAATGGTTGAATTGCTTCTGACTGGTGCCCCCACCCCGGAAAAGACTAGTTGACTATTTGGGAAGCCACCATCTAAGAGCTGGATAGCTCCGATGGAAGAGCACTGGTACGTTAGTCCAGAGGTCTCGGGTTCAAGTCCCGGTCCAGTTAAAGTTTTCTTTGCCAATTTTTCAAATTGTTCATGAATTCTGTGATGCAGTCGTTGTTTGTGTGGATGCTCCTGGCCAAAACATAATAACACCCACTTTGTCACTGTAGAACAATTTCACCCTATTGCAAAATCATGATTTTACAGAAATGTATAAATTAAACAAATTATACTTGCAAAAAGACAGTACATGTTATGTTGCACTCATTTCTATAGGAAGTCTGTTCCATCGTTTGAAATAGCCAAGAATATCCATCCCAAAGTCTTTTATGAAAAGTATTTGCTGATGCAAAGGAAGAGGACACGTAATGTTTGGAAGTGAATGTGGCTTTTGCAACATGTCACATTATTACAAGTCACTATTTGCAAGCAGTGAATTAATGAAATGCATTTTAGTATTTGTCTCGGCCTATAGGCCTAGTAAAATGTGACTTTGCACTCAGATTCTTAGTAACTCAAAACATTACCATACCATAAAACTATACCAAACAGTGTTGTAGTCGAGACCTTCATGTCCGAGACCGAGACCTGAGCTTTTGAGACCAAGACCAGCCTCCCGAGACTGAGACTTTGATAAGACCGAGACCGAGACCAGTACATGGGAGACGTTTAAACAAATACCACAAAATTATATTGACAATCACATAATCAAATGAGATTTGAAGGTTTGCATGGTGAGAATATCAGGATAAATAGGTTTGCGGAGACACCATGTAAATTCTCTTTTGTGAGTAAGTGGTTCTGAAAAGAACCGGAGGAACCCGACGTTTCGAACAGTGTACTCTGCTCGTCTTCAGGAGACTGCTGGATTATAACTGGGAGTGGGGCTTATGTAGTGTAGAGAGGGATCCTGGTGAGGGGATTAGCTCAGTGAAGGGTGAAGGCGGGAACTGTAAAGGCGGGAACAAGGGATGCTGCACAGGATCCTAGTTGTGGTTGTACTGTGTGTGTGTGCTCACTCATGTGTGTCATAAGTGTGGACTGCTAGGGGAGTGAACAACTGATACCAAGGGGGAAGACTAGTGGGAGGGGGGCTAGTTGTCCTAGGGTACTAGGAGACCCATCAGACCGGGGTGGGGGGGGGTTTGAGGATAGGGCGCCAGATTTCGCTGATGTTAACACCTATGTCTTGAACATAATCATGAACAAATTCAATCTTCAAGAAGTTTTATCATTTCACCTTTAAAAAAAATGAAGACTTTTTTAGTCAATAGTCATTACCAATGTCAATGATATATTATGCCTTATGTTTCCAGATATAGACTAGTGTTCCGATGATAAGTGAAAATGAATTGAGAAAGTGGGGGATTTTTGCCCTAAGCATGCAAAGAGTCCATTGAGTGTGCTCCGCGAAATGAAATGTACAAATAAAAAAAAAACAGCTTTACGATTCTCAAAAGCAAAGTGATTCTAATTTATATCATGAAAAAGGATATAGACGTGATTTGTTTACAAAAGGAAATCAAATCCGAGGGGAAAACCCACCTAGATCATGTAAAGATCCGTATGTTATTTGATTGGAAGAATTAAGGGTCATTTTGGTATGAAAAGTTGTGTGAAATACAGAACTAACTAACATAAATCAATGACCGACATGATCCGTGCAGCAGCAGTTTCCTGACCGTGCGCCACGGCCGACGTCACTGACAACAACACGGTCAAACCGCGGAGTATCGTAATTTTAGGCCGACACAGAAAAAGATTCACACCACGCCATGCCCTGTATTTTTTTGCGAGGAGGATAAGTTACTTATGTGGCCCATTTTTGTTTGTTACTTAACGACTGTGAAGACTTTTGCAGTTTAAATTTTTACAACCTTTACTGACCTACCCTGCGTGTTTGGGCAGTCCCCAAAAATATAAAAAATATGTCACCTACCTTATCCGGACGTTAATCTATTTCCCTCTCCGTGAAAAAAAGTTTCAATTCAAATCCAAAGTTTTTCCATTCAGACAAGACTTAGTAAAAGCATGGAGGAAGGAAAAAGACAAAAAGACAACCTTTGTTTAAGTCTAGAAATAAAAACAATCAGGAAGATGATTGAAGTGCGAAGACGGAAAATACGTCACTGTTTACAACGCACGTGCGGCCTGCATATGGTGCCCGGCGATCCTAAAACGCAATGGCCGAATGTTTACCAGCAAGTGTGCAGGATGCATGTACATGTACAGTACACTGTACATGTACATACTTGTACATGTACCCCCCCCCTGTACATGTAACACTGTACATGTACATGTACATGTAGTACATACATGTACTGTACAGTACATGAATTGTAAACATGCATCCGAGCATCCGAGACCTGAGCTTTCGAGACCGAGACCAGCCTCCCGAGACCGAGACTTTGATAAGACCGAGACCGAAACCTCAAAAAAGGTCTCGAGACGGTCTCGAAACCTACAACACTGATAGTGATACCATGGAGGAAGGACTCCATAGTGATACCATGGAGGAATAAGTACTTATTCCTCCATGGTGATACCAAACATTATGTAGGAGGGTTTACGGTGACACCATGTACTGTAGAGGTAGCCTATGGTTCTGAAAAGAACCAGAGTAATAACTTGACGTTCCGGCCAGTATGTTCTTGCTGTCCTCGCAAACCCTCCTACATGTATATTGTTTCACCCACCATGCAAGGCCTTAAGTCTTATTATTTATACCAATGTACCATGAAATGCGTCTGAGATCAGACTGCCAGTCCATCTTCTTCCACACTCAGTTGAAAGAGTGGACTGGAATCTCGCTCAATCTGATTTCGACTGCCAGCATGCTGCAGTAGGATCCATTGTTCTACTTGCCAATTGCAATATAAAGTAGCTGTACATTGCATGGCAGCCCAACATTAAGCATCCCTGACACGTGACTGCATATGCCGCTAGAAGGAATGCAGGAGTGTATGGACATCTGTTGCTATAGCAGTATGCACGCATAGCACAAGGGATCGGCCAATGAGCTGTGTACATTCTTTTGACCTACGACTGATGACACACTAGAACTTGAGCCAAAACAAAATAGTTCTGCTTCTGGTTACCCGACCGACCATATTTCTAGCCTGCGACCCTAAAAAGTTTTATCGGGAAACAATAATGATAAAAATTCAATGTGCAATAAAAGAAAATTGATCGTATTACAATAAGGCTTGACCATTATGCAGATGTCTCCATATGATTGTACACAAATCAAAATTGTTGGCCTTGGTATGTGCATGGAGGTGGTATGTGTAATAATTGTTCAAAGAAGTAATGTGTTTGAGCATGTGGTTGTATATATTCTTTTAGTGCTCATGAGATTGAGTTGGAACTTTTTCCAAAATGTCCTTCTGCAATGTGTACCTAGATCACTCCTTCATTAAGAACAGTACATATGATTTTATTTGAAATGGGTGTAATGAAGTAATGACAACACGTGAAATGTCCAAGTTGTAAACAGTTTCATTTTTTCACTATGTATTTAAATGCAAGCACCAAAAATATTCATTCTATCAAAAATAGCAAGCAGGCTTATCTAATTTTTTGGGTAACCAAAAATATACAAATTGAACATTCTCAAGGAAGACTTCCTATAATCCCTAGCGATACTACAAGCTCTACAGGTATGCATTGTCAACTTTTTAAGTTGAATACAATGTTTGTGGCAAAAACTAATAAGCTCCTTTGAACCATTTGAAATCTTTCAAAGAAAATAAATGCCTACTAGCTAGCATGGAATACAAATGCTAATTGTGATTAACTTATTACATGTATTTGGGGTTAGTTCTTAAACAAAATCAAAACCTATCTGCTCAGTAATAATTGATACAAATTTCAAAATAATTAATTTTTTTTTGATTACACATACCTTATTCAAAATTAAGTTGTTGAGATCAACAATCAAAACCAGATGAGACCATACATCCCTGTTGGAATTAATTCAATGTCCCAAAAGGATGTTATCAATCCATGCTGGGAGAAGCATCTACACCCTTCAGGGAGGATCAGATCACGCAAGGAGGATCAGATCCCGCAAGGAGGATCAGATCACGCGAGGAGGATCAGATCACGCAAGGAGGATTTGATCATGCAGGGAGGATCAGATCACGCAAGGAGGATCAGATCCCGCAAGGAGGATCAGATCCCGCAAGATGGATCAGATCCCGCAAGGAGGAGCACATCCCGCAAGGAGGATCAGATCCCGCAAGGAGGATCAGATCCCGCAAGGAGGATCAGATCCCGCAAGGAGGATCAGATCCCGCAAGGAGGATCAGATCCCGCAAGGAGGATCAGATCCCGCAAGGATCAGATCACGCAAGGAGGATCAGATCCCGCAAGGAGGATCAGATCACGCAAGGAGGATCAGATCACGCAAGGAGGATCAGATCACGCAAGGAGGATCAGATCACGCAAGGAGGATCAGATCACGCAAGGAGGATCAGATCACGCAAGGAGGATCAGATCCCGCAAGGAGGATCAGATCACGCAAGGAGGATCAAATCCGGATCAAAACTGTGTGTAATAAACACAACGCAGGATCAGATCCTGATCCCGGGATCTGATCCCCCTCTCAGGAAGGATCAGACTCGGTTCAGATCCCGCAATTTGCAAGTGTAAACTCAGTGTGGGATCAGATCCGGATCAGATCCTGGAAGCTGATGTAACCACTTATGGTCTGACACTGACAACGAGAGTACATCAGTACAGTATGCATAGTCGAGTTTCAAGCATTTTGGCTGTCGTTGTGCTTCACCAGTGCGCATGATCAGTGAACAGTGCACATAACCTTTGCCCCGAGGTTGCAGCACTTCATCGATGCCACGCGGGATCAGGATCAAGTGTAAACGCGGCAGGGATCTGATCCCGCTCGCTGATCACGACCGCAGGATCTGATCCTCCGTTGCGAGATCAAGTGTAAATGCAGTGCAAGTCCATCGGTCAGCTTCATTTTGATCCAAATACTGTCATCAAAATCTGATTTCCTCTCACCATAACGGGTAAACAAACAGTTTTCATGGAGCTAACTTTCTACAATCAGATAAATGCTGTTTTCTCACTTTCAAGTTTTCTCAGCAACTTACAAATCCCGCATTTTTGTGCCATTTGAAGCAAACTAATGATCAAATCTGCCACATAGCTTGTTGTTATTCATAGGAATAATTTAAGGTGATATACAAAAATGTTGCAAACTGCTTACTGACTAAAATTATCAAAATGTAAATCTTAAAATTTAGTGGGCCTGACGTTTCGATCCTAGCAGGACCTTTCTCAAAGGCAGGAATAATTATTAGTTTGGAGGAAATAGATGAACAGGAACTGTTTTTATATAAAATTATTTAACTAAGAAAGACATATATTTGCAGAGGCCGGCTTTTAACTAACGTGATTACGTTCAAGACATAATATATACACCAAAATCAACACCGAATGTGATTGCCTAGATCTATGAGACGTCTTCATGCAAAACGAAAAATAATTGATGAAAATCTAAAAACTAAAGAGTTTGTGTTGCATACATGTGCACTTGCATGTCCATTAAACATGATACAAAAAGCACTTTGGCATGCTTTAGAAATCTCATCAAAGCAGTGGGTTTTTTGTTCAACATTGGAACAGCTTTGCTTTTAAAGCAAGGCAATTTGGCAAGCAGTGCTTAACTTCAGAATATTGGAAAGAAAATTCAAGGGTGTTTACAGATCACGGGAGGGTGATTGGTAAGGAATTCTTCCTAGAATTCTCTACCCCCAATAGATCAGTTGATTTCTCAAAATAGGAAAACTTTGAGGGCTTTTCTTCTCCATGAAGTCTAACAGAGACGGGCAGAGTACACTACACACTACCCAAAACATTGAGTTACCGGCTCTTTTCAGAGCCATACTTCTTGAAAGAGAAGACATATACATGGTGTCACCGCAAACCTTCCACTAAGTTTTTCCACCATGCAAACCTTGGCCTCAGAGAAATATTTGCATTTGAAGCAACAAGAAGAATCCAATGGGAGCACATACACGAAGCAGATTTGATGACTCGTGTAAGTCGATGGGAATTTGTCACTTTTATCTCATTGTCCCTTCCCAGCGTGTTCTTTCTTTGCCTGTCTGTGGGTGACAATCCTCTTCAGCTGAGGGTCGTAATAGAACGACATGTGCTGCATGGATTCAGACAGGCTCTGATCCTCCTCTGCCCTGTCCTTCCCATGCTCCTCTGGCCCGTCCTTCCCATGCTCCTCTGCCCCGTCCTTCCCATCCTCCTCTGCCCCATGCTCCCCTGCCTGTCTGTGGGTGACAGTCCTCTTCAGCTGAGGGTCGTAATAGAACGACATGTGCTGCATGGATTCAGACAGGCTCTGATCCTCCTCTGCCCTGTCCTTCCCATGCTCCTCTGGCCCGTCCTTCCCATGCTCCTCTGGCCCGTCCTTCCCATGCTCCTCTGCCCCGTCTTTCCCATGCTCCTCTGCCCCGTTCTTCCCATGCTCCTCTGCCCCGTCCTTCCCATGGTCCTCTGCATCGTCCTTCCCATGCTCCTCTGCCCCGTCCTTCCCATGCTCCTCTGCCCCGTCCTTCCCATGCTCCTCTGCCCCGTCCTTCCCATGCTCCTCTGCCCCGTCCTTCCCATCCTCCTCTGCCCCGTCCTTCCCATGCTCCTCTGCCCCGTCCTTCCCATGCTCCTCTGCCCCGTCCTTCCCATGCCCCTCTGCACCGTCTTTCCCATGCTCCTCTGCATCTTCTTGGGCCTTGCCGTAACCCCTGGGGTAGAACCGGTAGTCCCTGGGTGGCTGGCTCTTGGTTGGTGGTGGCAGGCGGAAGGACTTGGGCCGCACAGGGATCTTGGGAGGGTTGCGCCACACCGTTGAGTCTGGGGTATACTGATGCTTGCGTGTCCCCAGCAGGTACTTCAGGTAGCGATCGCACTCCTCCTGTGTGTGGAAACCTGCAAGGGGAGACATTGAGATATAGCACAGATTTCCGTTGGTGAGTGATTTGAGAATTTAGTGGGCCTGACGTTTCGATCCTAGCAGGACCTTTCTCAAAAGCAGGACCTTTCTCTGCCTTTTTTTTCTACGACCCCTCTGAAGAGATGAGACAAGAAATCAAAAACATTTACTCTCATCACTCATTTCCTGTACAAGATGTCAAGAATTTTGATCAAGTTTCCCTTTGATTTCCCTTTGAAGTCTTAACAGTCTTTTCTCTTCTCAAAATTTAGTGGGCCTGACGTTTCGATCCTAGCAGGACCTTTCGATCCTAGCAGGACCTTTCGATCCAAGCAGGACCTTTCAATCCTAGCAGGACCTTTCGATCCTAGCAGGAACTTTCGATCCCAGCAGGACCTATCGATCCAAGCAGGACCTTTGAGAAAGGTCCTGCTAGGATCGAAACGTCAGGCCCACTAAATTTTGAGATTTGCATTTTTGGTAATTTTAGTCAGTAAGCAGTTTGCAACATTTTTGTATTTCATGGTGAGTAATTTGATAAGTAACTGCCCTTCTTTTCATGTATGGTTAGCACCGGTTTGCTCAGTCCTCTGTCCAACTGCCTGCTTGAAAATTCTGGATGGTTTTGCAGATGAATGTATATCGGGCATTTGAACAGGCACGAAGTGCTAAGCCCTGCTGCCCTCAGCCCAGATTGAACGGCAGGTCTATTCTGTAGAAGACCGCACTAAGCACTCCTTGTTTTAGTTATCTTTTCAGATTTGACTGAGCTTGTTGATTTTGGCGGTTGAAATATGGTGCAGATATACAGCAAGCAGGTTTCAGACCCAAAGCAATAGTTGCAGCAAGCCATCAGCTGGGAAAAGGGGCCCTTATAGATATAACATGATGTTTGCATCGAGGTGAATGTAATTGAATGAGGCTTTGCCCTGCTCGATGTGATCGACACCTATTAACATAGATACTACATGATGTTTGCGTCGAGGTGAATGTAATTGAATGAGGCTTTGCCCTGCTCGACGTGATCGACACCTAAACATAGATACTACATGATGTTTGCGTCGAGGTGAATGTAATTGAATGAGGTTTTGCCCTGCTTGACGTGATCGACACCTAAACATAGATACTACATGATGTTTGCGTCGAGGTGAATGTAATTGAATTAGGCTTTGCCCTGCTCAACGTGATGGACACCTACCGATCTGGACCTGGTGCTGGAGCAGCTGCTTATAGCGCCTCTCCTGCAGCGCCTTCATGTTGCTCATGCTGTAGACGGCTGCGGTGTGGTTCAGGTAGGTCTTTTGGCCCCGGGTCAGGTCGGGGTGCTGCAGCTTGTAGCTATCGCTGAAGCAATCCGGGACACTGCGCGAGCACTTGAGCGGGGCCCGGAAGACCGAGTGTGGACGGAGGTATTCAAAGTAGCCTGGGTGGTGTGGCGACACACGGCAGTGAATGTGGCAGGAGTAGGACTTCTGACCTGTAGGTGAGACCAAGAACAAACCCCTGAAAACTCTTTGTTCAAATGAAAACTCTTTCTTCAAATTTATCATAGCTCATTATCAATCGTAGAATGATGGATAATGCTCAGCAATACTGTACATGGTCTTAACAATAATAGTCTATCCATTGTAAGTTGAGTTACAATGGCTCATTATGTTTTGTGGCATCAATCTCAAATCATGCACAATGTAGGGTAGGCTGAGTTTTTCACAACTTCTAAGTGGACTGATTTTCAAACATGGTGCTGGTTGGTTTACTTGGCCTTTCCGCAAAAGATGGGTTTTAAGCTTTTCAGGGCTTTGAATAGGAATTGTTTTTCCTAACGGCCAATAATTATACCTCAGGTGAATAGAATTATCCATCAAATTACTCAAGTGAACAAAATTATCCATCAAGTGAACAGAATCATCCCCCAATAGGACATGATACCTGGAGAAATAAATATAAGGCCTCTTGTCAAAAAGATCATCGGTTGGGTGTCAGATGATTTGACCCGTCCGATGTGGTTTCCACCGGATAGCCATCGTGAATTTTTCACCCCAGAGTCCAGTACAATCAGCTTTCTAACGGGGGAAATTTTATCGGTCGGATGAATTCAACCGGCACTCAACCGATGATCTTTTTGACAAGAGACCTAAGCCAGATAATGCTTCTGACTGGCGCCCCCATCCCGGCAAAGATAACTTAATCATTTGGGAAGGCCGCCACGTACACAAAACTAGAGGTCTCGGGTTCAAGTCCCAATCGAGTCGAATTCTGTTTGCCATTTAAAAAAAAAGAAAAAAAGGTCCTGCTAGAAAAACATCAGGCCCACTACATTTTAGATTTTTTTTCAAATTGTAAAAAAAAGAGTTCCCAGTCAGTTTTTCCTTTTTGTGGTTGAATTATCCCTTGTAACAGAATACGCTGGTTGTGTTTGGGAGCACAGACCTAAGAGTACCTGTGGGATCAATTTAAGGCCCATAGTTTAGACGGAAGATGAGACAGATTTCTGAGGGGGAAAAGACTGACCTGTGACCAGATAAAACAAGCCAACCATCTTGGAGTCAATTTCTGCTGCAACTCTTCTCATGGATTGCCACAAGGTCCCAAACGTATAGATAATAACAGCAGTGGTTTCAAGTGATAACAGTGCTGGAGGAGACAGGGCCTACCTTGCTGAGAGGACCTTGAAGAGGCACTGCTCCCCTCACTGCTGTCCCATGACTGCAAAGAAGCGGAGCTCTGAGATCTCAGGCTGCTCGCCCTGTCCTGTGGGGCTGTGCGGGCCCTCCTGTGCCGTGATCTACCACTGGCAGTCTGGAGGAAGAGAGTGTACAGTACACAAAATATGACAACCATTTTGCTCTCCTGATGACGGCCAGAGCATACTGGTCGAAACGTTGAGTTACTACTCAGGTTCTTTTCAGAACCAAACCTCTTCCTTTAAGAGACCAGGGGCCGATTTCATAAAGCTCTGCAACGCGTCGCAGCCTCAGTTTGCGACGCGTAACACGTCGCAACTTTGCGACGCGTCGCAAATCCATTTCATAAAACTTGCGACGCGTTGAACGCGTCGCAAGTTCCTTGACAACGGTGTGAAACACGTCGTAAGTTACGACGTGTCTGTGGGTCGTCGTAACTACAGTCTACATGCACAAACCATACAAATTGAAGTAAAATGGCACTGATGCGAGTAACGGAACGCGAAGCGCGACGGGCATTCCGACGCCGAAAGGGTCTTTCGGTAAAGAAGGAATCCTTTGGATCAAATGAATACTGAGGAGATTGTATCAGCGATACCGCTTTAAGTTCATGCAAGGCATTTTTGAAATCGTGGACAGGGTTGAAAATTAAATTCGACATAAAACGATCGTAAATAAAATCGAACAAGACAGGCCTACATTACCTGTAGTAAAAAAATAGTAAATTATAAATTGGAAGAGGTCCTTCTAAATTTAGGCAGGACGTGTGGCTCCAAAAGCGGACGATATCCCGAACGTGAATTTTTGGCCCGTATCCTCTCTTCCAATCACCATGTTAGTTTCGTAGCGACTGCGCGACGGCTGTTACCAGAACGGGGCAGAAGCGAGCGTTGGTGCAGCAAACAGTCGTAGTGGCATGGAAATTAGGCTCGTACAGCAACTTAAAACGAGTCAAAATAAATATTAAACGGATCGCCCCTACTACGTGTTTAATGAAATGGATCGCACAACGCGTCGCAGCTACGACGCATCGCAGGGATGCGATGCATCGTAAGTCTGCGACGCATCGTAAGTTAAGAAGAGTTTTATGAAATCGGCCCCTGGTACATGGTGTCACCGCAAACCTTCCTATATTAACCATTTTGCTATTGAGTTTCAAAAGAGATTATTGATTGCATCTTCAACCCTAACCCCCTCGCTGTTAGCCTAACTCGATCCTGCTGATCCTAACAGTACTTATCCAACAAGCATGAAAGTGTGAAGCCTGCTGATCCCAACAGTATCCATCAGTTGGGTTCAGCAGGGTCCTGTGATGATGGTAATATTAGGATAATTAGGTTTGCGGAGACACCATGTAAATTCTCTTTTGTGAGTAAGTGTAGTTCTGAAAAGAACCGGAGGAACTTGACGTTTCGAACAGTGTACTCTGCAGTTACTTTGCATACGATGCCAGCCCCAACAAAACCCAACTGTATTGTACAGTGTTGAACCCTGCTGATCCCAACAAAGACTAACACTCAAGTAACAGGCAATTGTCAGGCCTTTTCTTAAGGCCCTTTCTTTTGGGCCTTTTCTGTTTACATTTTTGGGACTATCTTCATTGTGTGGCTGCCCCTGCCCCATAAAACCAGACCAGACAACCATGCTGAACCCAACAAGATACAACAGGTGTAACTGCAATAAACGCTGTTATCCTGCTGACACCAACAATCCTCAACACAGCTTTTTACTTATTTTTTGGTGCTGTACACTGCTGAACCTAACAGAGGACAACAGGCCCCAACATGTGTTGGCTTCTGTTGGAGTCGGCAGGGTTATGGGGGAATGGTCATGAGGTACACATCAATCAGCAGTTGGTCTCATCCATTCACTCTGGCTTTACTAGGGCAATTCCCACTACACCAAATAAACGTGATTATTTGGATCGCGATTTGAATCGCGATTCAAACTCGACTCTTTTTGCATGTGGGGACATAATAAACGCGATTATTAGTGGGATTTGAACCGCGATTCGAACTCCACTAAGAGTGAGACTTTCTCAAATAATTGCAGCTTACTGCCAGGAAGTGCAGCACAGGGTTTGTTTACTTTTGTCAGCGAGTCCCGCCATTCCCGCTTGCGCAGCGCGACCACATGCTAACCGCAATCGGCTCGTGGGAACGGCCCTACTGAAAACCAAGAGCTATTAGTATCACTCTAGCTTTTCTCAATGATGTACACATATAAGGTTGTTCGATATCCGGAATTTTTGGTTTCGATATATCGTCAGGAATATATCGCGATATCCGATATTATCGCGATATCTGGTGCGTAAGCGGAAGTCAAGGTAGTGACCTGGATTTCCATTCAATACACACTGTGATTGACGGAAACTTATATGTAGCAAATGCGTATAACTTTAAGCTATAGTTACCAATTGTTTAACCCCCTTAAACTCCTCATTTATCAACGAAAAAAATAATTTAAAACAACTATCCCAGGTCGCTCTTTTAAAAGTATACGCCAAAACGAAACTATTTTTTGTTGATGTATTAAGAATACGTTATTACATTTAAAAAAGACGATATACGAGGCGGTTTTCAGCAACTCGATGCTTACATATGACGTCACAAATACATGTCTGGCCAGAGCCAATGGGTCTTCAGATTAATATTCATGAGGGGAGACAAACCATCAGTAGTACATTTACGTCGGCATAACGATCACTTTGAACAAAATCTGATGTCCCTTTCGGTCGTACGGATGCGTACTGGAAAAATGTTTACTGTACCTTTTTTTTGGGGGGGGGGCGCTGCTAAAAAGGAGAATAAAGCAGCAGTTCACCTTTTCTCACCCACGCCGCAAAATGATTGTTAGTATACACGTCCAAGTTGGAATCATTCAAGTTGGAATAGATCGCGATGCGACCCCCCCCCCACAAAAAAAAGTCCACAGAACTTCGATGTACACGATGTGCAAATGGCCTGGCCGTACTTCGCTGGTGTACGTTGACTTACACGTGCCTTTAGTACAGCTGCGTGGCGGGTACCACAGCAGCATGGAAGGATCGAGAAATCAGAGGTCGCACGTGCGTTATGAACAGTGACGTTTATTTTTTCCAACGTCTTTCCTCTTCGATTTTGATTTTCTGAGATTAAAACATAATTATGTAAAGTATGTATTTCTACATTATATTTGGCTGCATTGGGAGACATCGGTAGGAAAATGAATCTGCAATTTTTGCAGCCTGGATAATATCGTAAACGATCGGATAACTTATGTAGGCCACATGGGGGAAAATGTCCCAAACACGAGTCGCCGTGCGTGCCCAGCGTACCGAGGTCGCGCTGTACGAAAAGTGTGCTACCAACACCGGAAGTGAGCTTGCACTTGCAGTGGATCTGTTGCTGACGCATTGCCTTTGTGGAGACCGCGCGCAATGCAAGAGTCAAATGGCTGGCTGGCGCTCCTATCCCCTTGCGGTTTCGGGTTTTTCGTTGTTTTTACTAACGAAAGCTTATCTCCCTTCAAGATCTCTCTGATGGCGACGCTATACAAGCTTACAGACAGGCGATAATGGGGTTGGGAAACCAGATTTTTTTCCGATATCGTGATACTTTTTTCGATATCGCGATATCGAAAATATCGCGATATCCTGAAATGCGTTCGATATGATAATCGCCGGAAAGCGATATCGCGATATATCGAAATATCGAAATATCGAACAACCTTATACACATACTGCACCTCTGTATGCTAGTGTGTGCTGCATTTTTCTTTATCAAATGATCGTCCATCTTTAAAGAATAATATCGATTCATTCATGTTGTTATCTTCCTCTTCATTGGCTTCCAACCAGACTGGCCTTTAAAGGCCCAATACAACATTGAGAAAAGGTCAACAGATTACCACAGTTAACCATACCAACAAAGCAATCCTGCTAAGGTTTTAGCTCAAATGGTGATCTGAGAAAGTAGAAAAAGGTAAAAATCTGTCACGGTTTTTGCACCATTCTGTAAATAGTTTATGACTTGCGAGTAATAAACTATTTGTCGATGTTTGAGTGAAGATTTCTAGGGAAGTACAGCAACCCAAACCGTAAGATTTCGACATGAGGATTCTATCATTCATGACCATCTACAAACTGTGTAAATTAGAAGGAAATCTGTGGACATCGATGTTTTCCGATCTTCCCAATGTTGTATTGGGCCTTTAAGCTTGTTTGGGACGATGGTATATACAAAAAAAGCTTGGTAACAATTTCCAAACTTGGACAGGATTGAACATACGTGATTTCTAGGCTCCCTGGGTCTTCTAGGAAGGAGGGTTGAGCTTGACAATGAAGTGGCCTCAGAGTCCATCTTGGGGTCAGCACTTGGCTACAGTTGGACATTTACGACCCCTCTGAAGAAATGAGACAAGAAATCAAAAACATTTACTCTCATCACTCATTTCCTGTACAAGATGTCAAGAATTTTGATCAAGTTTCCCATTGATTTCCCATTAAAGTCTTAATGTTCTCTTCTCAAAATTCAGTGGGCATGACGTTTTGATCCTAGCAGGATCTTTCGATCCTAGCAAGACCTTTCGATCCTAGCTGGATCTTTCGATCCTAGCAGGACCTTTCGATCCTAGCAGGACCTTTGGATCCTAGCAGGACCTTTGAGAAAGGTCCTGCTAGGATCGAAACATCAGGGGTGGATTTCACAAAGCCTTATGATGCATCGTAACTCATCTTATGATGGATAAACCATCGTAAGTTGTGTTGGACCGCATGGTTTCTGTGCATCGCTCATCGCCTTGCGATTAATCGTAAGTTACGATGAGTTTGGTGAAACCAACCCCAGGCCCACAAAATTTTGAGATTTGCATTTTGGTAATTTCAGTCAGTAAGCAGTTTGCAACATTTTTGTATTTCACTTTAAGTCCTTTCTCTTATTAACTATACTTTCAGGTGACCAGCCAGACCAACTGAGTCAATTTGCAAGTGGCCAAAGGAATAACATTTGCGTCGAGGAAAATGTAATTCAATGAGGCTCACGGTTTGCCCTGCTTGACGCGATAAGCATTGATGCCCAGTGCTTTGTCCGATGCCAAAGCACTGGGCATTCAGTGCTCATTACGTTGAGCAAAGGGGGAACATTTGCAATGCATGCAAGGTTCTTTGCGCAAGCTAAATTCCATTCCATGGCAAAACAGGCCCACGATAATTATTAAAGTTGCTAACTAGTTTCGAGAAAGTTTTTTCAGAAAAGAGAAAGTGAAAAGAATTGGTCCTCAAAGTCAAACAAAGATTTCATAAAAAAAACATGTTATCAATGTCACTTTTTGTCAGTCATCAATAATGATATGTTAAATATAAGTTTAAGTAATATAACCAACTTAAGTTCTAACATTATGAAGTCACTTCGCTAAGTTTGTCCATGGTTTGTCCTAGACACGTAAACACTACGGTAAATAGGGCCCAGTCAACTCCCATGAAGACCAGTCCGAGTAACTTGGACCCGATCGAAATTTGGAATTTGGAGCGACACTCCAAATTCCAAATTTCGATCAAAAAAGGGTGACCTGTCGCCAGTGTCGGGTTTAGTCCGAGTAACTTCGACCCGACAAGTCATACTTTTTTTAATCGAATTTTGACATTTTGACAGAGTCACCCGTCCCTCGAAATTTCAAGATTCGATAAAAAAAGGGTGACTTGTCGGGTCCAAGTTACTCGGACCATGGACTATGTCGGGTTCAAGTTACTCTTACAGTCTTAGTCTTACTACATGAATGCATTTATTTAGAACCGGGATTTTTTTTATACGGAAACATCCACTAACTTAAACATAGCAAACCTTTACCCGGCGTCAGGAAGAATCTCCTTTTGTTACGAACAATCATCGCCCATTGTGGTCGCTAACTTCTGAGAACTTTCCCCAATAATTTATCGCCAAATTCGGTGGAGGTAGCCTCAGGTAGAGGCAGTGCATGTAGAGCGTCACTATGTGGTGACCTTTGACATTGTCTCCGCGCAACGCACAGCCAAAAGAGCAGTAAACATGACGTCATGCAGAGTATGAGCCGGATGTTTTGCCTTTCTGTACCGTAGACTTATTTAGATCTGGGGGGGGGGGTCAGTTTGGCTGTCCCATGTTATTCCCTGGAATGAAAGATTACTACACTGAGGCGTGAATGATAAAGTTCATGAAATATAATTTTACAGCAAAAAGTCAACACATATTTCTACTTGAAATTGATTCACACATTGTACAATGTCAATACAAATGTTTAATTTTACCTTTAAAGCCGCGTCCGCACTGCACTTAAAATGGGTAAACTAACCGAGCAAATTGGTAAATTGACCATTTTAAGTCCAGTGCGGACAGCCCAGGAAGTTTTCCTCCCAGGTAACTTACCCGACTCCAGTGGGTAGTTTAACCGACCAACTTCTGCCCGGTTAAATTGACCAGGTCAGTTTAACCGAGTCGATAAGTCCAGTCCGGACACGACGTCTCGGTAAACGACTCGGTAAAAAACCACATCCGGCGCCCCGCACGTTACGTTACTGTATGCAAGACTCGTGCGGGCACAGGGTAACAACGTGTTTGTGTACCTAGAGTACATGCACATGTACATGAGTCGGTTAGTTTTACCCATCGTCTCGGTTAGTTTACCCGAGTCGGAAAGTCCAAGTGCGGACACCGGGAAGATTTACCCATTGGAATGTTACCCACGGGCTCGGTAAAAAATAAGTCCAATGCGGACACGGCTTAAGAGAGAGGGGATAAAGAAATGAAGGAATGGAATTGCTGTCAACTTTTGAATTAAATATGCCAACTTGTTTTATTTGCAAAACTGATTTACAGATGGAATTTTTTTACAGATGGAATTTTTGTCTTACCAATACCAGTGTGTACATTTTTTCATCGTTCTTTTCCCATTATCATTTATCCAGGATTGGAGTAACAACTCCCAAACAGAATTCCATGAAATGTTTTGCAGGCTAGAATACCTTTTGTAAGTGCATCCCTTAGCACTTGATTGATCCTTTCGTTTGTATTTCAGATAGAATAAATAGGTTTGCGGATGTAAATTCTCTTTTGTGAGTAAGTGTGGTTCTGAAAAGAAGCGGAGAAACTCGACGTTTCGAACAGTGTACTCTGCTCATCTTCAGGAGAATGCTGCACAGGATGCTGCATCCCCTGTTCCCGCCTTTACAGTTCCCGCCTTCACCCTTCACTGAGCTAATCCCCTCACCAGGATCCCTCTCCACACTACATAAGCCCCACTCCCAGTTAGAATCCAGCATTCTCCTGAAGACGAGCAGAGTACACTGTTCGAAACGTCGAGTTCCTCCAGTTCTTTTCAGAACCACACTTACTCACAAAAGAGAATTTACATGGTGTCCCGCAAACCTTTTTATCCTGATATTCTCACCATGCAAACCTTCAAATCTTATTTCAGATAGAGCGCCCTCTATCATCTAATTACTGGAGGAGCCTGTGTTCATACAGACAGTTGTCACTAAGCCTATTGTTTAGAAATGATCAACATTTCTAGCTTACAACCAACAATGGAACTGGCACTGCTGCATGCCTTGCCTAGGCCTTCAAAACTAACAATAAAGGTGAGTACAGATAGCTGTGTAAGTCTTACAGAAGAATAACAACTTATGGGTAACAAGGGGCAATGTCACTGAGCTACTTAAGCTCAGAATTTAAGCACAAAAAGTCGTGATTCATAGGATCACCTTGCCAACCTAAACTTCACTTTTTGTTTCATGCTAAGTAAACGCTCCATTGACAATGCACAGTGGGTGGTGTTTTGGGGTGTTTTTTTAATTTTTTGGGGGGGAGGATAATCCCTTCACAAAAGCCACACCAAAGTCCGAATTGTGCCAGGTTTGACTCATTCGTACACATTCTATACCCTTATTGATTTATTTCACAGATATACATTGTTCCCATCTGTTAATACAATAGCATTACAAAGGAAATACAAAGGAAATTAGGAATACTTCTCCTAAAAAATAAGAAACACAGAGCCAACTACACAGGAATTAGGAATACATGTGTATTTCCAAGCCAAAACTCAGAATCTGTTGTCACAAGCTTGTAAAAAGTGATATATTTTTACCCCCAAAAGAGGAATCATTCCTCCAAAATAGCAATGGTTGACAGCTATGCAATAGCCCTGCTTAGCGGCTACACAATGGACCATTGATTTCAGTGTATCACAGTGCTAGCATTCAGCTTCAACCAGTGTCACAGCCAGATTTATGTCACCCATACCACAGTCTTCCATGTGAAATGGATAGACATTTATCCATCAATTACATGAGTATTATTATAAATGTACAAAAATAAATTTGTGAGCCCAAAAGTTTAAATACATCATCAGAGGTTTCCCTAATTACGTTTGCGGGCAGCGGATCTTTGGTGGCCCAGAAAATATAAGTGGCTTTTGTTTTTTGTGGCCTGGGTACCATTGGCCACTTGAGAAACTGAGGGCAGTGGCCGGCCTAGGCCTTCTTAACAAAAATGACAATGTAAAAACATAGCCCACAATGTAGGAGAACAGAGCAGAGGGCATTCACAGCCAACTCCAGCAAATACCTCCGGCCAGCTGAGAGCTTGCACTCGTGGCCTGACTGGCCAACCCAGCCAGCACAATAATTTATTGGTGGCCTAAGCCGTGTTTCCACTGGAAACACGGCTTACTTTTGGTCACAGTAACCGAGACGATGGTTACTTTGACCAAAATAAGTCCAGTGGAAACGGCCCAGTTGAATTTCCTCTTTCCAGATAAAAGTGACCAGGTAAGTTTAACCGAGCCGATTAGTCCAGTGGAAACGCACCACTCAGTAAAGCGCGACTCCACATCCGGCCTATGATATGTATAACACATACATGCAATGTGCACAACGTCTGCTTCGTGTCGCGCGCTAAATGTACACACGTACATGTAGGTTGTGTATCCGGCTGACACTTGACCTTCATGAGCCGTTATATTCCCAGCTCGGTTACTTTAACCATCGTCTCAGTTAAATTTGACCGACTCAAAAGTCCAAGTGGGAACGACGGTCACATTTGACAATTAGAAATGTAACCATAGTCTCGGTCAAATTTTTTAGTCCAGTGGAAACACGGTTTTTGCAGCCATTGGCCACTAAAAAAGGCCTCAGGCCACCTTGGAACCTATTGTCAGCGGCCTGCTTGGGCCTCTTATAAAAAGTTGACTAGCCATCCCGGCCACCAGGCAACCAATTGAGTGCTAGCCCTGCTCAAGTCTTGTATTTCTGTCTGCGCTGCTGAGCCACTGAATCACAGGAACCGGCAGGTCTGCATGCTGCAGTGCAGTAGTCTTTGTCTGGCTGGCTGTTAGTGGCCCACGGCAATGGTCAGACTGTTAACTTCATTGACTAATGAGGCAATGGTCTCCGTCCTGCACAAGACAAAGAAAAATGAAACTCAAAAAAATCGTAGCAATCATGAAATTAAGAAAGGTCCTCCTAGGATCGAAACGACAGGCCCACCTAATCTGAGATGGTCATTGTAGTCATTGAGCAGTTTGCAACATTTTCGGAGAATTCGGTAATTATGAAAATTCACAACAAAACTTTGAAAAATGTCAAAGACCGGGACTTGATCCCGAGAATTCTGGTTTGGCGGACCAGCACTCATATTGAGCTATCCAGCCCTTAAAGGGCGGCAATACAAAATAGTCAACTAGCCTTTGTATCCTGACGACGGGCAGAGTACATACTACCCGAAACGTTGAGTTACCGGCTCTTTTCAGAGCCACACTTCTTGAAAGAGAAGATATAAACCTTCCACTTTATTTTTCCACCATGCAAACCTTCAAGTCTTATCTCAACTAGCCTTTATCAAGGTGGGGTGACACTTTCATCTACAAGATACAAACTAGATGCTAAAAATAGAATCAACTTTGTGGATGCTCGTTATCAACATTGGTGCTAATATATCCCCTGGGTGCTATTAACATATTCCCCACATACAGGTCATAACCCCTCAGTGCCATATATATATAGATCAACCGAGTGTAGGTTATATTCCCTGGGTTCTATTAACATATTCCCCATGTACAGGTTATAATCCCTCAGTGCCATATATAAAGATCAACCGAGTGAAGGTTATATTCCCTGGGTGGGGTCATATCCCCCTTCCCTGGCAGTTATATCCTCCTGGGGAATAGGTGGCAGGGCAGGGCAAATAGTCCTTACTCTTCTCTGAGGAGCTTCCTCAGGTGTTTGTTCTGGGACTGGCTCAGCGCAGGACTGGACACCTTCTTCTCCAACTCCTGCATCTTGCGCTGGCGGAATTCGTCCTTGTTTTTAACCTGAATCACACACAAACGCAAACAAATACAGGCACAGGATGCATCAAAGAGACTGCCTGTCACATTTATAACAAAGTGTCAAAACATATCCATTCGCCGGGCTACTAGCAAATAGTTAGTAAAAGTCCCATATTGAGCATATTTGGTTTAATAATCACTTCACGCTGGGATCTCCAAAAATTTTTTTTAATAAAATGTTACACAAATGTTCATTATGTAATTCTCCATTACCCTGTCAAATATCATTTGAATCCATCATTGAACGACTGAGATCTGAGGCTCTTTGAGCTCTTTGAGGGTTAAGCCACATGCACCTTAATACTCAAATGGATGCCATGCAGTGGTCCAGGGCAGCGGCCCAGGGCAGTGACCCAGGGTAACACCCCAGGGCATTGCCCCAGGGCAGTGGGCCAGGGCAGTAGCTCAGGGCAGTGGCCCAGGGCAGCGGCCCAGGGCAGTGACCCAGGGTAACACCCCAGGGCATTGCCCCAGGGCAGTGGCCCAGGGCAGTAGCTCAGGACAGTGGCCCAGGGTAGTGGCCCAGGGCAGTAGCTCAGGGCAGTGGCACAGGGCAGTGGCCCAGGGTAATACCCCAGGGCAGTGCCCCAGGGCAGTGGCCCAGGGTAATACCCCAGGGCAGTGCCCCAGGGCAGTGGCCCAGGGCAGTAGCTCAGGACAGTGGCCCAGGGTAGTGGCCCAGGGCAGTAGCTCAGGGCAGTGGCACAGGGCAGTGGCCCAGGGTAATACCCCAGGGCAGTGCCCCAGGACAGTGGCCCAGGGTAATACCCCAGGGCAGTGCCCCAGGGCAGTGGCCCAGGGCAGTGGCCCAGGGTAATACCCCAGGGCAGTGCCCCAGGACAGTGGCCCAGGACAGTGGCCCAGGGCAGTGGCCCAGGGCAGTGGCCCAGGGCAGTGGCCCAGGGTAATACCCCAGGGCAGTGCCCCAGGGCAGTGGCACAGGGCAGTGGCCCAGGGTAATACCCCAGGGCAGTGGCCCAGGGTAATACCCCAGGGCAGTGCCCCAGGGCAGTGGCCCAGGGTCATGCCCCAGGACAGTGGCCCAGGGCAGTGGCCCAGGGTAAAACCCCAGGGCAGTGCCCCAGGACAGTGGCCCAGGGCAGTGGCCCAGGGTAATGCCCCAGGGCAGTGCCCCAGGGCAGCGTTCATCACCTGCTGCAAGGAGTTCTTGAGCAGCTCCACTTTGAGCTGCATATCGGCCATATCCTTCTGCAGTGTCTGCTCAGCCTCAGACAGCATTGGCAGCCGGCCGTGCAGAGAATGAAGCACAGCACCGACCCTGTACAGACAGAGGATCAAGACGTCAGTATCCACCATTAGTGAGCTATCTATCACCCTAAGATACACTTTAACTTCAGGCCGTGAATTTGGTCAATTTGGTCAATTTGGTAGGCATGATGGCAGGGTACCATAAAGGAAGACTTCCATAGAGGAAGCTCAGGAGCTTAATGCAGTGTCATTTGTTAAAGTAGGGTCCTGTCTATTTGTTGGTGAATCTGGCTATCTTTAGTGTTATCTTGTGCATATCAGTGGTGTATCTGTCAGCTGAAACCTTGTTATACTTCCAACCTATTTAGTTGTCAGTTTGTATCGGCAAGTTCAGGTCTATCTGTCAGTCAGTCTATCTATTTCTGCTTCCTTGCCTGTGTTCAAGTAGAAGTCTGTCGGTGAGTTGTCAATTGGTCTGCTTATCTGTCTACAATTCCTCACCTGTCCTAAACTAGTCTGTGTGAACCTCCATAAACCTGGATAATGGCTATTGAGTTGTCAGCTGTTTCACTGCCAGTTGGTCCGTGTATCTGTCTACACCTCCCAACCAGCCCGCCACTTGTCTGTTCCATCCTCCCAACTTATTTAACCACTCCGCGCCGGGACCTCCGAATCCGGAGCTCCGTTGGCTTGACTATGCGACGGGGCCCTCCGAATCCAGGCACCACTATTGTCCACATTTTAAACAAAGATTCTTTTCAGCTTAGAACAAAGCAATACGAATCAGTACAAAGACCCTTTTTGACGCAAGTTGCCACATGAATTGCAAGATTAGCAGCAGTAATTGTGCAATTGAGGGACCTTTACTGTGGAGGATCGAGGGATACCGTGCTGCCGCTGAAAGCACGCGGGGGACATTGTGTTTGCATGCCACACAGCCCAACGGTCGTCGGTCAGGCAGTGGAATTCCACCCACATTCTTCACCGCAATCTGTACATTTGACTGCCTGGAGTGGAGGCTGGAGTCTGCGGTCAGGATTGACAGCACCGTACACGCACACACACACATTACGCTCCATTAACGACACACAATGGGCCCTTTTTCGAATGGATAATCTCTTGACAAAAGCCACAACGACGTCCGAATTGTGCCAGGTTTTACTCTCTTGTACCCATAGTATACCCTTATCGATTTATTTCACAGAAATATATTGTTCCGATTGTTTTAGCGAGATTTGAAAATGATGCATTGTTCAAAGTCCCCGTATGGCAGTCATCAGTGCTGAAAAACCCCCCGGCGCGAAGTGGTTAAGGCCCCCCGTCTGTTGGTCAGTCTGTCTGTCTGTCTGTCTGTCTGTCGGCTTGCCCACCCCCTTCACCTTTCTACGAGCTCCTCCTGTTTATCCAGTGCGTCGCTGTGTCGTGAGGCAATCTTCTCCGCTCGGTCCTGGATGTCCGTCTTCAGTTGGCCAGCCTCGGCTAGATCCGCCTTCTGCTGCGACTTCTGCAGCTTCAGAATCTTCACCCTGCCCAAAGACAATTTACTCTCATTCATAGCCGTTTTTAGCCTCTGAGCTCCATCATTCTGGAGACCGTTACTGTGCCAATATGGTTTGTGACATATTGCCATTCTATAACTTTTCTGCTGCGACTTCTGCAGCTTCAGAATCTTCACCCTGCCCAAAGACAATTTACTCTTATTCATAGCCGTTTTTAGCCTCTGAGCTCCATCATTCTGGAGACCGTTACTGTGCCAATATGGTTTGTGACATACTGCCATTCTATAACTTTTCTGCTGCGACTTCTGCAGCTTCAGAATCTTCACCCTGCCCAAAGACAAGTCCGCAATTTACTCTCATTCATAGCCGTTTTTAGCCTCTGATCTCCATCATTCTGGAGACCTTTACTGCGCCAATATGGTTTGTGACATACTGCCATTCTATAACTTTTCTGCTGCGACTTCTGCAGCTTCAGAATCTTCACCCTGCCCAAAGACAATTTACTCTCATTCATAGCCGTTTTTAGCCTCTGAGCTCCATCATTCTGGAGACCGTTACTGTGCCAATATGGTTTGTGACATACTGCCATTCTATAACTTTTCTGCTGCGACTTCTGCAGCTTCTATTCTATTACGGAATTATGCATCAGTGTATGTCATTTGCTGATTGTGCTGTGCACTCTATGAGAATGATGAAATATTATTAACTACGGTGACAGGGTGAGTAATCACTGGTAACCCAATAGTGATTACACAGCGTCCCTGGTGTCAGTCAGAATTCAGGCACTGTTGTTCACTAAAAGGTTTACAGAAAACAAAATTAACTTTGGGTTAAATAAATCGGTATTGTTATAAAACCCAACGTGTTAATCCTTTTTGAAAAATCTTAATTGAGCAAAAAAAACACAGTATTTTGGTCCGAAAATTGTGCACCCCACTTAGGAGACGAACGTACTACATCACATACAGAATGTGTGGTTGGCAATGAGGTCGTGAACTTTGCAACGGCCCTGCATTATCTCAATTGTCTTTCAGCCGTAAGCAAAGCACTGTCACATGCGCAGTAGCATTTTGATTGCCGTGCTCGGCTGCTTTTGGTCTGTATGTGATGTCACATGCTCGCAGGGGGAATTTTTGGGGGCGGCCGTCGCTATACATTATTCAAATCCACCACACGACCTCGACCAGCTCGGTGGTCCAGTGGTTAAGATGTCTGCACTAGAATTCGGGAGTTGCGGGTTCGAATCCCGCCCGAGCTGCCTGAAATATTTTTATCAGGCACCGGGCAGAGCACTGAGCATTCAGGGCAAAACCTCATTGAATTACATTCTCCTCGATGCAAAAACATCATGCTATATCTGTGAAATAACTCATCACAAGAGGGCACACTAATGCACGGACACCATTTTGGATTTTGCCTGATATGTGCATACGTCCGTGGATAAGCGCCCGCAACCGTTATAGCGAACGACCGCTATACTGAACAAATTTAATGGACGTTCCACTGTATACGGCGTGAACTGCAACCAATGCAGGAATCCGGTGTGCATGTCAGAAAGGGCCAGTGAAGGGCCAAGGCTCAGGCCGGGTGGCCCCCCCCCCACCCCCGGCCAGCTGTCTACAAGACTTACCGTTTCTCTACCTCGTCCCTGGCCAGGTCCTGCTTGACGACATACTCCTCCCGCAGGATCTTGGTGGCGCCCAGGATGAGCTCAAAGCTCTCCTGGGGACTCAGGCTGGTCTTGGAGCTGCCCCTACAGTCGGGGAGAAGACACCATCCGAGTCGGTGATCAATTGCCGTGGATTCGGGTAAGTATCGACGGATTGAGATCACGAGTGAGATCTGCGCTGCAGAGAACGTCCAAATTTTGGGGCAAGCTCCTTTAAACGCAGCTTAAGTCTCGGTGCCCCCTGGTCTCTGCGTCAATGCAGAAGGTTCCACTGTATCAACTGCGTGCTGCTCTTGCAAGGGTCTCTCGCAGAAAGGAAACTACATTATCTTCACCACATTAGAGAAGCTCCTTCCTTTTGAAGGGGTCACCCTTTAAATTCCACTTTCAAGAAGACCCTCCCTGTTTATGGGAGGTCCCCCTTTCAGTGAACTCAACTGAAAAGAAGATTCTTTCCTCATTAGACACTCCACCCCAGTTAGGCTACTAGGATGTCCAAAAGGATGTCCTTTTCCTTGAAGAACGCCCGTTCTTTTTCTTTCTTTTCTCCTTCCTATGTAAGAAGCTGTCCTAAATAAGAAGCTTCTCCCTCTGTAAGAAGCCCCTTCCTCTGTAAGAAGTCCCTCCCTTCACAAGAAGCTCCTCCCTCTGTAAGAAGCTCCTCCCTCAGTAAGAAGCCCCTCCCTCTGTAAGAAGTCCCTCCCTTCACAAGAAGCTCCTCCCTCTGTAAGAAGCTCCTCCATTCACAAGACGCCCCTCTCTTCATAGGAAGCTCCTCCCTCCATAAGAAGGCCCTCCCTTCATAAGAAGCTCATCCCTCTGTAAGAAGCTCCTCCCTTCATAAGAAGCTCCTCCCTCTGTAAGAAGCCCCTCCCTTCATAAGCTCCTCTTCTTCATAAGAAGGCCCTCCCACTGTAAGAAGCCCCTCCCTTCACAAGAAGCCCCTCCCTTCACAAGAAGCTCCTCCCTCTGTAAGAAGCCCCTCCCTTCGCAAGAAGCCCCTCCCTTCACAAGAAGCTCCTCCCTCTGTAAGAAGCCCCTCCTTTCGCAAGAAGCCCCTCCCTTCACAAGAAGGTCCTCCCTCTGTAAGAAGCTCCTCCCTCTGAAAGAAGCCCCTCCCTTCATAAGCCCCTCCCTTTCTAAGAAGCTCCTCCCTCTGTAAGAAGCCCCTCCCTTCACAAGAAGCCCCTCCCTTCATAAGAAGCTCCTCCCTCTGTAAGAAGCCCCTCCCTTCACAAGAAGCTCCTCCCTCTGTAAGAAGCCCCTCCCTTCATAAGAAGCTCCTCTTCTTCAAAGAAACTCCTCCCTACATGAAAAGCTCCTCTCCTGATGAGGATCCCTCCATGTCTCCGCCCACTGCCTAGAGCCAACAGATGCTCTTACCTGAAGATTGGATTGGAGACGCTCCTCTGAAGGATCTTTCGGATGTGGTTCTGAAATGGTTCTGTGTGGAGGAGCCTGAGTGGGGAGGAAGGCTCCTTGGAGCTTGTCTCTGACATGAGAGGGGGTGGCTCAGGCAGGCTGTAGTTTCTAAACACACACACATAAAATAACCACTGATTAACACTGCAAATCAGTTGGAGACTTTGGTGCATGATGGAGAAGAGACTGATTAGTGAACTGTTCAAACAATCCTAACCTTCTGCTTCTGTCTGTGAGAAAAGTCCTGTTAAGACAAGCAAGTAAGCTGTTGGCAACATTTGAGTATTGCTTTAGATCATCAAAATTATTAAGATCATCATTATTAGATCATCAACTATTAAGCTATTCTTTTACAAGACCTGTTTTCTTCCTGAGAAAGATGAACCTTTCACATGGTTTTACAGTTATAGTGTTAATATCCAGCGATATTGAAAATGTTCCTGCAGTCATTATAGAGCGGCTTAAAGCCAATACACAACATTGGTAAGATCGAAAAACAGAAATGTTCACAGATTTACATTAAACTTATACAGATTGAAGATGGTTATAGTAGAAACCTCTCACTGAATTTTTTCTGCCTAAAATGTTGTATTTTGGGAGAAATGAGTAAAAGAAATAGTTTACGTCTCACGGAGATCTAAACTACTTTTCGGAACAGCATGGCGTTGAATGCTGCATTTTCGCGAAACAAATGAAGCGGTTTTCACGATTTTCTCGAGACTCGGTTGGCGGATTTTCACAGGTGTGGTATTTCATGCATATGTTGGATCAGACAACGTATGGATACTATTCTTTGACCTCGACCAATGTTATGTAGGGGCTTTAAGCACCAAGATATATTTCAGCACCAAAATGTGATTTCAAATCAAAACGTATCTCACCACAAGACAGAAATGTGTTTAAAGGGATAAAAAAATGTCGTTTAGATCTACCAGTAGGAGTGAGACATAAACAACTTCTTTTACTCTTTTCTCCAAAAATACACAATTGTAGGCAGAAATATTTCAGTGCGAGGTTTCTACTATAACCATCTTGAACATGTATACGTTTCATGTAAATCTGTGAACATTTCTGTTTTTTTATCTTACCAATGTTGTGTAGGGGCTTTAAGCACCAAAATGTGCTTGTGAACTGAAATGGGTTGAAGGTGAATTGCAGTGAATTATATTGGTCAGAGGCCGTTGTGTGCAGACAGAGACACTACTCACATGAGTGGGGCCACGATGCAGTCATTGCTGAATGTACGGCACAGTATGGCCTGTCCAAGGAGGTGGTCAGCTACCACAGCAAGGCCTTGGATGGGGGCAGGGGGACTATGGACCAAGAAGAAAATACAAGAAACAAACTAGTTATCACTGTCGCTACTTGTGACAACATGTAGGCTAGGGTTGGAATACAGCAGTGGACAAATAACGGTTGAAATTGTCGCAGGCCAGTTGAATCCCTTACAGCATTGCCCTAAATGTATAGCTGTCTTCTCTTTGTATGGTTTTAGCCTGTCTACAATCAGATTGATAACAATGACAGCTGTAGATACAATGACCCTATTATTCTGTTTGTACCAAATGAGTCATTCAGTACAGCCGTTCACAGTCATAGCTGTGGATGCAATGACTCTATTCAGCTCGTACACAATGAGCAATTCAGTGCAGCCATTCACAGTCACAGTTGTGGAGGCAATGGCCCTATTCAGCTTGTACACAATGGGCCATTCAGTGCAGCCATTCACCGTCACAGCTGTGGATGCAATGACCTTGCTATAGGCCGTGACTAAAAATATTTTTAATAAACCATTCTATAATAATAATAATTCATGGTGAGTGACAGAGCAGTGCTCGCCAGTCTGTAAACCCACCAGGATTCTGAGGGCTTTGTGCATATCATGTGTGCCACCACACAGGACTGGTCCTGGTTGATAACATCCATGACAGTCCCTTCCTCTGTCCCCTCCTCATCTGACCATAGGAAAGAAGAAAAAACAGTATAAGCATCACATCACTGGTGAGCCATTGTTACATAGACCATCAGCACAGTGTCCAGCAGTGAACCAGTTAAGCAGAATCCATTGGGTACAGGTATATATAGCAGAAACCATTGGGTACAGGTATATAGCAGAAACCATTGGGTGCAGTATAGAGGAAACCATTGGGTACAGGTATATATAGCAGAAACCATTGGGTGCAGTATAGCAGAAACCATTGGGTACAGGTATATATAGCAGAAACCATTGAGTGCAGTATAGCAGAAACCATTGGGTGCAGTATAGCAGAAACCATTGGGTACAGGTATATATAGCAGAAACCATTGGGTACAGGTATATATAGCAGAAACCATTGAGTGCAGTATAGCAGAAACCATTGGGTGCAGTATAGCAGAAACCATTGGGTACAGGTATATATAGCAGAAACCATTGGGTACAGGTATATATAGCAGAAACCATTGAGTGCAGTATAGCAGAAACCATTGGGTGCAGTATAGCAGAAACCATTGGGTACAGGTATATATAGCAGAAACCATTGGGTGCAGGTATATATAGCAGAAACCATTGAGTGCAGTATAGCAGAAACCATTGGGTGCAGTATAGCAGAAACCATTGGGTACAGGTATATATAGCAGAAACCATTGGGTGCAGTATAGCAGAAACCATTGGGTACAGGTATATATAGCAGAAACCATTGGGTGCAGTATAGCAGAAACCATTGGGTACAGGTATATATAGCAGAAACCATTGGGTACAGGTATATATAGCAGAAACCATTGGGTGCAGTATAGCAGAAACCATTGGGTACAGGTATATATAGCAGAACCATTGGGTACAGGTATATATAGCAGAAACCATTGGGTGCAGTATAGCAGAAACCATTGGGTACAGGTATATATAGCAGAAACCATTGGGTACAGGTATATATAGCAGAAACCATTGGGTGCAGTATAGCAGAAACCATTGGGTACAGGTATATATAGCAGAAACCATTGGGTACAGGTATATATAGCAGAAACCATTGGGTGCAGTATAGCAGAAACCATTGGGTACAGGTATATATAGCAGAAACCATTGGGTGCAGTATAGCAGAAACCATTGGGTACAGGTATATATAGCAGAAACCATTGGGTACAGGTATATATAGCAGAAACCATTGGGTGCAGTATAGCAGAAACCATTGGGTACAGGTATATATAGCAGAAACCATTGGGTACAGGTATATATAGCAGAAACCATTGGGTGCAGTATAGCAGAAACCATTGGGTGCAGGTATATATAGCAGAAACCATTGGGTGCAGTATAGCAGAAACCATTGGGTGCAGGTATGTATAGCAGAACCATTGGGTGCAGGTATATATAGCAGAAACCATTGGGTGCAGTATAGCAGAAACCATTGGGTACAGGTATATATAGCAGAAACCATTGGGTACAGGTATATATAGCAGAAACCATTGGGTGCAGTATAGCAGAAACCATTGGGTACAGGTATGTATAGCAGAAACCATTGGGTGCAGTATAGCAGAAACCATTGGGTACAGGTATATATAGCAGAAACCATTGGGTGCAGTATAGCAGAAACCATTGGGTACAGGTATATATAGCAGAAACCATTGGGTGCAGGTATATATAGCAGAAACCATTGGGTACAGGTATATATAGCAGAAACCATTGGGTGCAGTATAGCAGAAACCATTGGGTGCAGTATAGCAGAAACCATTGGGTACAGGTATATATAGCAGAAACCATTGGGTGCAGTATAGCAGAAACCATTGGGTGCAGGTATATATAGCAGAAACCATTGGGTGCAGTATAGCAGAAACCATTGGGTACAGGTATATATAGCAGAAACCATTGGGTGCAGGTATGTATAGCAGAACCATTGGGTGCAGGTATATATAGCAGAAACCATTGAGTGCAGTATAGCAGAAACCATTGGGTACAGGTATATATAGCAGAAACCATTGGGTGCAGTATAGCAGAAACCATTGGGTACAGGTATATATAGCAGAAACCATTGGGTGCAGGTATATATAGCAGAAACCATTGGGTGCAGGTATATATAGCAGAAACCATTGGGTGCAGGTATATATAGCAGAAACCATTGGGTGCAGGTATTATATAGCAGAAACCATTGGGTGCAGGTATATATAGCAGAAACCATTGGGTACAGGTATATATAGCAGAAACCATTGGGTACAGGTATATATAGCAGAAACCATTGGGTGCAGTATAGCAGAAACCATTGGGTACAGGTATATATAGCAGAAACCATTGGGTGCAGTATAGCAGAAACCATTGGGTACAGGTATATATAGCAGAAACCATTGGGTACAGGTATATATAGCAGAAACCATTGGGTGCAGTATAGCAGAAACCATTGGGTGCAGTATAGCAGAAACCATTGGGTACAGGTATATATAGCAGAAACCATTGGGTGCAGTATAGCAGAAACCATTGGGTGCAGTATAGCAGAAACCATTGGGTACAGGTATATATAGCAGAAACCATTGGGTGCAGTATAGCAGAAACCATTGGGTACAGGTATATATAGCAGAAACCATTGGGTGCAGTATAGCAGAAACCATTGGGTGCAGGTATGTATAGCAGAACCATTGGGTGCAGGTATGTATAGCAGAAACCATTGAGTGCAGTATAGCAGAAACCATTGGGTGCAGGTATGTATAGCAGAAACCATTGGGTGCAGGTATATATAGCAGAAACCATTGGGTGCAGGTATTTATAGTAGAACCTTTAAGGTGCACATATTCATAGCAGAACCCATTGGATGGAGATATAATTATAGCATAACCCATTGGGTGGATATATGTATAGCAGAACACATAAGGCCTTTTCACACAATCTTCGCTTTGAACTGGGTTGAAACCTACCCGGTTCCGCTCCGGTTCAGCCTTGGCTGTTTTCGACCCGGTTCACAGAGACGCAACGTTCACACTGTTCATGACAGAAACCGGCCGCAGCGTGAACCGGGTAACTTTCACACAACTCAACCCGGATCGGCGGTAGTGATCTCAACCCGGGGCGGTTCACACTATCGTTTTCGAACCGGTTCAAGCTGAAAAATGCATTTTCAATCCGGATCGACATTTTCAACCCTGGTCCCTGCCAGGGTTGGTTTCGAGCCGGCTAGAGCATGCTACCCGGTTCGGAACCGGGTTGAAATTTTAGTAGTGTGAACAGGGTTGAAAAAAATCTCGGGGTCGGAAACGGTTCCGACCCGGAGATTTCGGACAGTGTGAAAAGGCCTATTGGGTGGATATATCTATAGCAGAACACATTGGGTGGATATATCTATAGCAGAACCCATTGGGTGGATATATCTATAGCAGAACCCATTGGGTGGATATATCTATAGCAGAACCCATTGGTGAATATATTTATAGCAGAACACATTGGTGGATATATTTATAGCAGAACACATTGGTGGATATATTTATAGCAGAACCCATTAGGTGGATATATTTATAGCAGAACCCATTAGGTGGATATATTTATAGCAGAACCCATTAGGTGGATATATTTATAGCAGAACACATTGGTGGATATATTTATAGCAGAACCCATTGGGTGCAAATATTCATAGCAGAGCCCATTAGGTGGATATATTCATAGCAGAACCCATTGGGTGGATATATTCATAGCAGAACCCATTGGGTGGATATATTTACAGCAGAACCTATTGAGTGGATATATTTATAGCAGAACCCATTGGGTGGATATATTTATAGCAGAACCCATTGGGTGGATATATTCATAGCAGAACCCATTGGTGAATATATTCATAGCAGAACCCATTGGGTGGATATATTCATAGCAGAACCTATTGAGTGGATATATTTATAGCAGAACCCATTGGGTGGATATATTTACAGCAGAACCTATTGAGTGGATATATTTATAGCAGAACCCATTGGGTGGATATATTTATAGCAGAACCCATTAGGTGGATATATTTATAGCAGAACACATTGGTGGATATATTTATAGCAGAACCCATTGGTGAATATATTTATACCAGAACCCATTGGGTGCAAATATTCATAGCAGAACCCATTGGGTGGATATATTCATAGCAGAACCCATTGGGTGGATATATTCATAGCAGAACCCATTGGGTGGATATATTTACAGCAGAACCTATTGAGTGGATATATTTATAGCAGAACCCATTGGGTGGATATATTTACAGCAGAACCTATTGAGTGGATATATTTATAGCAGAACCCATTGGGTGGATATATTTATAGCAGACCCCATTGGGTGGATATATTTACAGCAGAACCTATTGAGTGGATATATTTATAGCAGAACCCATTGGGTGGATATATTTACAGCAGAACCTATTGAGTGGATATATTTATAGCAGAACCCATTGGGTGGATATATTTATAGCAGAACCCATTGGGTGGATATATTCATAGCAGAACCCATTGGTGAATATATTCATAGCAGAACCCATTGGGTGGATATATTCATAGCAGAACCCATTGGGTGGATATATTTACAGCAGAACCTATTGAGTGGATATATTTATAGCAGAACCCATTGGGTGGATATATTTATAGCAGAACCCATTGGGTGGATATATTTATAGCAGACCCCATTGGGTGGATATATTCATAGCAGAACCCATTGGGTGGATATATTTATAGCAGAAACTACTTGGCTTCGGGTAATGTAGTAGAACCCATTGAGTGGCTAATAGTGGTTTCACAAGCATAGCTTACCAGTGCTGCAGTATTTCTGAAGCTTTTGCAGCCATGTCAGCACCACACAGTGTACACCGGCACTGTGCGAGCAATAGTACTGACATAATGAAGTTGGATCTGGGGATCAGAAGGGAAGGGTCCATGAATGAATAGGAAGTAACGAAGCATTGATTGAATGAAACAATAAAGCATGTGAGCTTGGGATGAAACATGAAAAAAAGGATAAAAACATCAATTTTTTTTTTTTTTTTGAAATTTTGTTAATTGAAGTCACATTTTGGTTTCACTTCACCATCTTGTGGAAATCGAAAGACGAAATTTGACTGAGGAAGGATCTGAACCTGACAGCTCTTATTCAATGCACTAGCAGTAACCACCTGAGCTATCCAGCCCTTAGATGGTAGATTCATCATCTTGTTTAAAATCTGAGATCGAAAAACTAGCAAAGAAAACTTTGACTGGACCAGGACTTGAACCCAAGACCTCTGGATTAATGTACCAGTGCTCTTCCATCTGAGCTATCCAGCCCATAGATGGTGGCCTTTGCCGGGGTGGGGTGCCAGTCAGAAGCAATTCACCTATTAACTCCAGGCCTCGAACTTAAGCAAAAAAGGGGCAGGCCACTTTGGCCTTGCCGTCATCAAAATTGCACAGGGCACCAAGGCCAACTCAAGGGGGCACCGAGGCCAACTCACTGTGGCATCAAAAGGCCAATCAAAAGGCCAAACCTTTATTTTACATTTTTACATGTATACAGCCAGTGTATACACATCAAATCTGTATAGTGTAGGTCACATAACACCATGTTGCCTTCCTTAATAAAATAAAAATAAAAAATCAATTTTATTTTGAAGTGTAGAAAGATGGGTGCACCTAGGCTTTGGCGATTTTGGAAAAATAAAAACCGAAAAAAAACGCCGGACCTTCGACTGAGAAACAAAATAAAATAAAAATAAAAATATAGAAAAAAAACCACACAATTCCTATTTAGAACCCCATTATTTTCCCAATCCATGTTTTGTTTCGGTAGTAAAATAAATTGTCCTTTTTTGTAGCGTAATCGTCTTGCTAAAACGTCTGGATCAGAGTGGCGCAGCGTACTCGTAGCAGCTATGCAGCCATGCGGTCGCTGTGCACGTGCACTGTGTGCAGTATACAGTGTGTGCAAAGAAGTGTTGTGTCATGTCACATGTGCCGCGCGTAGGCTGGTTTCGGCCCTACTGCTCATGTAGTGTCACTATGGCTTTACCTAGAGGCGGAAACCAAACCTAGACTTGCAAATACGCTAACGTCGCAAAGGGAAATCGGTTATAACTAAAATGCGCTACTTTCATCGTTTGTCTCTGAATGTTGTTTCCGCGTAATTCAATATTATTTCCTTCGTCATTAATTTTGAAAGTGGTAAGGATAGAAAGAAGAGAATACAGGCTTCAATTTAAGGGTAAAATCGACAGATTTGGACGATGTTTACAGGGTAGACGCTTGGCGGTCGAAAAACGTGAGTTTGACTTTTTTCCGCCGTTTTGGCTTGATCTTCCGTGGCGCCACACGGAGCGATTTTGCAAAAATAATATGTAATTTTCAACTTCCGATATCTCAACAAATGAACGACAAATCCATCTAAAAAAAATTACTATTCTAGAAAATACTTTTCTTATGAGGAGTGCGTACTTCAGTTGACGGCGAAACTCGAAACATCGCTATTACAACTGTAATAAACATTAGTTTAGTTGTTAGAAAACAACTGTAAGGACTGGTGGAAGTCTGCTAATCATTGTGCACGTGCTGAGTGCACACACACTGGTTGATCGGACAGCGGTCTCGCACCATGACGATCAGCCTCAACGTAAATGTACGTGTACTGTATGCAGAGATACATAAGATGAGCGTTCGCAAATCACCGGGATGAGTATGATCCCAACAGCCGTTTTTACAGCAGATTTGGTCGGCAAATGCCTAAAATGTCTGACACAAAACATTGTTGTTTTTAAATTCAAAAGAAAAAAAAAATTGAAATAATGTTTGTATTCACGTACGGATTTTGTACGGATGTAGAGGTATAAATACAAAAGGGCACGCTGGCCAAGTTGGCCGCGACAAGTGTATTTTTTGAAGGGGCATCGCGGCCAAGTTGGAAGGGCACGCGGCCATTGGCCGCGGTGGCCGCGGTAAAGATCGAGGCCTGTAACTCCAGCGATCACATTCCCGCTTTCATTCAGATGCAAACAACCAATACGTCGATCCAGTAGGCCACGCCCACCATAGCAACGGCCAAACAACCGTGCACATGCACACAACGTGTCACGATTGTCTACACGCTGTGCGCGTCCACTGCACGCCCGCAACCACTGGACTTTGGTTTTGGAAAAAGGCCAAAAATGTACATTTCCTCTCTTACCAGGGTATCGGGAGACAGAATTGCAATGAAAATATCAACACTGCTTACTTGCAAAGGAATTGCCTGGTACATACGAAAACAAAAGTAAACACAACGAAAAGTGTGTAGTAAAGAATACAAAATTGAACATGTTATGTCGGACAAAATGGTGGCAATTTGTCGGACAAAATGGCGGCAATTTGTCGGACAAAATGGCGGCAATTTGTCGGACCTTAAATTGCGCATTGTGATTGGTCAATTTGTCAAGGGGCCTACTGGATCGGTGTAATGTTGTAAACCTGGCTACGGCAGCTCAGGGATCGCACAGAGTGAGATGACAGAAAATGCGCTTGTGCAGCGGGCAGAGAGATGGTACGGATTTGGCGGGGTCCCACCACCCACCTTTGTGCAGCAGTATAGGGTAGGTGTTGTCCTCTGGGTAGCCCTCCGATAGCACAGTCAGGGACAGCTCCACGCTCTCGTAGACATAGAGGGACGGATTGCACTGTGCCTGCATGCCACCAAGGGCAGACATGGAGGCAGACGTCACAGACTGCAAGATAAATTTCATACTGATTTCATGAGTAGATGTCAGACAAGCGTGCTCATATCTCCTTATACTAACACTCCCATGCGACCTCCATCCACCCTTATCAGAAGTGAACCTGGCTGTGTCATTGTCAAAGCTATGCTTGGTGTTCGGACAAATTGTCAGGTTTGCGGTGACACAAAGTGGTAGGACCACTCTTTTGTGAGTGATTGTGGCTCCCATGCGACCTCCATCCACCCTTATCAGTAGTGAGACTGGCTGTCATTGTCAAAGCTATGCTTTGTGTTAGGACAAATTGTCAGGTTTGCGGTGACACCAAGTGACAGCACCACTCTTTTGTGAGTACCAGTACCAGTGCTGTTCCATCTGAGCTATCCAGCCCTTAGATGGTGACCTCCCTAATAGTCAACTAGTCTTTGCCGGGGTGGGGGCACCAGCCAGTGGAGGCGCCAAAAAAGAAAGACTTTCTTTTTCTTGAGCAAAAGATCTGGGCCAACATCACAGTCTGCGTGTGGCAGTTTGTGGCAGATAGTGTAGTGTGCAGCAGGCGTAAATACCAAAAAACTGTTGCAAACTGCTCACTGACTAAAATGACCCGCAATACACGAATCTCAAAAGTTAGAGGTCCTAGCACGACCTTTCTCAAAGGCCTTTGAGAAAGGTCCTGCTAGGACAGAAACATCAGGCCTAGCAGGACCTTTCTCAAAGGTCTTTGAGAAAGGTCCTGCTAGGCCTGAAGTTTCTGTCCTAGCAGGACATTTCTCAAAGGCCTTTGAGAAAGGTCCTGCTAGGACTGAAACATCAGGCCCTCTTAACTTTTGAGATGTGTGTAGCAGGCGTCAGTCCGAGGGCAGTAATTCCAAATGGGGGGGGGGAGAAAAACCGTCTCACGTGGATGTCGCCGCTGTCATCATTGTCCTCGTCCTCCTCCTCACTTCCACTCAGCACGATGCAGTGGTGCAGGATACCAGCCGAGGTGGCGACCACCAGCACCAGTGGGCTGGTGTGCAGGCACATGAGGCTGCAGGCATCCAGGCCGTAGTTGTCTTCCGCAGGCGGGTGCATGGTTAGGGGGCCCCGCACATGCGTGTGCATGTATCTAGAGCACGTCCAAGTAAAAAGAACCACGAATGCAATTCACCTTGGAGCCCTTTGGATTTGCTCTCCAAAAGTTCCCTGAAGTCCATTCAATTTAGCTGCCCTAGGTAGACCTGGGTTGACCCAAGTAAGCATGCTTCCATGCTGAGTGGGTCTGTGTAATGCCATCAGAACAAGCCGGAGATAACCAAGGCCCATACAGCTCTATAAATAAACTAGAGTGCGCATTCATCGCGTGCCGACAAGGGGACTGCGACGCCATAACCAAAGAGGGCAAATGCATGGACCGACAAGCAACATATCAACTTTCACAACAAACATATTTTTAAAACAGAAGAAAAATGCCCTTGTTAAAGCAGCATTCTAGTAGAAAATTTTAGTTGAATGCTTCCATATATTACGGTAGTCGTTTAGCATCAGTGCAGTAGGCCTACTTCAGTATTTATATGTCTCAATACCCAATGTCTCTATACCCAATGGCACTACACCCAATGGCTCTATACCCAATGTCTCTATACCCAATGGCTCTATACCCAATGGCTCTATACCCAATGGCTCTATACCCAATGGCTCTATACCCAATGGCTCTATACTCAATGGCTCTATACCCAATGGCTCTATACCCAATGTCTATATACCCAATGGCTCTATACCCAATGGCTCTACACCCAATGGCTCTATACCCAATGGCACTACACTCAATGGCTCTATACCCAATGGCTCTACACCCAATGGCTCTATACCCAATGGCTCTACACCCAATGGCTCTATACCCAATGGCTCTACACCCAATGGCTCTATACCCAATGGCTCTATACCCAATGTCTCTATACCCAATGTCTCTATATCCAATGGCACTACACTCAATGGCTCTATACCCAATGGCTCTATACCCAATGGCTCTATACCCAATGGCTCTATACCCAATGGCTCTACACCCAATGGCTCTATACCCAATGGCTCTACACCCAATGGCTCTATACCCAATGGCTCTACACCCAATGGCTCTATACCCAATGGCTCTATACCCAATGTCTCTATATCCAATGGCACTACACTCAATGGCTCTATACCCAATGGCTCTATACCCAATGGCTCTATATCCAATGGCACAACACTCAATGGCTCTATACCCAATGGCTCTATACCCAATGGCTCTATACCCAATGGCTCTATACACAATGGCTCTATACACAATGGCTCTACACCCAATGGCTCTATACCCAATGGCTCTATACACAATGTCTCTATACCCAATGTCTCTATACCCAATGGCACTACACCCAATGGCTCTATACCCAATGGCACTATACCCAATGGCTCTATACCCAATGGCTCTATATCCAATGGCACTACACCCAATGGCTCTACACCCAATGGCTATATACCCAATGTCTCTATATCCAATGGCACTACACCCAATGGCTCTATACCCAATGGCTCTACACCCAATGGCTCTACACCCAATGGCTCTATACCCAATGTCTCTATATCCAATGGCACTACACTCAATGGCACTATACCCAATGGCTCTATACCCAATGGCTCTATACACAATGGCTCTATACACAATGGCTCTATACCCAATGGCTCTATACACAATGTCTCTATACACAATGGCTCTATACCCAATGGCTCTATACCCAATGTCTCTATATCCAATGGCACTACACTCAATGGCACTATACCCAATGGCTCTATACCCAATGGCTCTATACACAATGGCTCTATACACAATGGCTCTATACCCAATGGCTCTAAACCCAATGACTCTACACCCAATGGCACTACACCCAATGGCTCTATACCCAATGTCTCTATATCCAATGTCTCTATATCCAATGGCACTACACTCAATGGCACTATACCCAATGGCTCTATACCCAATGGCTCTATACACAATGGCTCTATACACAATGGCTCTATACCCAATGGCTCTAAACCCAATGACTCTACACCCAATGGCACTACACCCAATGGCTCTACACCCAATGGCTCTATACCCAATGGCACTACACCCAATGGCTCTACACCCAATGGCTCTATACCCAATGGCTCTATACACAATGGCTCTATACCCAATGGCTCTATACACAATGTCTCTATACCCAATGGCACTACACCCAATGGCTCTATACCCAATGTCTCTATATCCAATGTCTCTACACACAATGTCTCTATACCCAATGGCTCTATACCCAATGGCTCTATACACAATGTCTATATACCCAATGGCTCTATACACAATAGCTCTATACCCAATGGCTCTATACACAATGGCTCTATACCCAATGGCTCTATACCCAATGGCTGTAAACCCAATGGCTCTACACCCAATGGCTCTATACCCAATGGCTCTATACCCAATGGCTCTATACACAATGTCTATATACCCAATGGCTCTATACCCAATGGCTCTATACACAATGGCTCTATACACAATGTCTATATACCCAATGGCTCTACACCCAATGGCTATATACCCAATGGCTCTATACCCAATGGCTCTATACACAATGTCTATATACCCAATGGCTCTATACCCAATGGCTCTATACCCAATGGCTCTACACACAATGGCTCTATACCCAATGGCTCTACACACAATGGCTCTATACCCAATGGCTCTATACACAATGGCTCTATACACAATGGCTCTATACCCAATGGCTCTATACCCAATGGCTCTATACACAATGGCTCTATACCCAATGGCTCTAAACCCAATGACTCTACACCCAATGGCTCTACACCCAATGGCTCTACACCCAATGGCTCTATACTGTATATCAGGAATTAGAACATCAGTACATTAAAAAAAGGGCTTAGGTTGCGACTACTTGGTTCTGTTTTGTCTTTGCCAGTCTGTCGTTGAAAATGGTCCTTCTAAAAAAGACCAAAATGTCACTGCTAATGTTTTGGAACTTTATGTTTATCAATTGAAGGTGAATATGTGAGTGCTCCACCTACTTGAGGTCTGTCAAGCTGGTGGTCAGCAGGAACACATCGCCGTTGCCTTTCAGAATATAGACAGGGTAGAGGATGGGTGCCATGCTGTCTGGCAATCCTGCAATAGAAGGAAAGGCAAGGTGGTCATTAACCACTTCACTTCATTTTCAAATCTCGGTAAAACAATCGGAACAATATACTTCTGTGAAATAAATCGATAAGGGTATACTATGGGTACAAGAGAGTAAAACCAACCACAATTGGGACTTTGTTGAGGCTTTTGTCAAGAGATTATCCGTTCGAAAAAAGGCCCATTGTGCGTCGTCAATGGAGCATAACGGACTTGTGTGTGTGTGCGTGTACGGTACTGTCAATCCCTGACCGCAGACTCCAGCCTCCACTCCAGGCAGTCAAATCTTCGAGTTGGTCGGCCACAACCGAGCGTACAGATTGCGGTGAAGACTGTGGGTGGAATTCCACTGCCTGACCGACGACCGTGGTTAACCCCTTCACGCGGGCCCATTTCCAGTGCCGATGACCGCCATACGGGGGGTTTTGATCAATGTGCCATTTCCAAATCAATAAGGGTCAATGGAGCGTAGCGCGACCGTGCGTGTGTACAGTGTCTCCAAATGGCCCCCGTACTGACGGCCTCTGATCGCAGACTAGCCTCCATTCCAGATGGTCAAATCTTCGAGGTGGTCGGCCCCAACCAAGTGTACAGAATGTAGTGAAGATAGTGGGTGGAATTCCACTGCCTGACCGACGACCGTCCCTCGATCATCCACAGAAAAAATCCCATAATACTAGCACAATTGTTGCCGTTATTCTGGCAATTCATGCGACAACTTGCATCAAAACAGATCTTTGTCATGCTATTGCTTGTTCTAGGCTTAAAAGAGTCTGTGTTTAAAACTCAGTCAATAGTGGTGCCCGGATCCAGAGGGCAATGTATCACCAGCGGCGCTCCGAATTCGGAGTCGCGGGTTCAAAGCCCGCCCGAGCTGCCTGAAATATTTTTATCAGGCACCGGGCAAAGCACTGAGCATTCATTATTTATCACATCGTGCAAGGGCAAAAAAAAACCTCATTGAAATCCATGGTCAGTGACTGAGGGCTCCGTGGTAATAGACGGGTCTCAAGTTCGCCCCAATCTACCCGCCAAATGACCGACGGCTTACCCCGACTGGGCTCTTGGGTGGCAGGCGCAAAGGCAAAGGCCACAGCAATGTCCCCCAGGGCCACCTCAAAGGTGGACCGGTTGGCAGACAGGGAGTAGCTGGTGGAGTATTCACCCAGTCTGTGGCATTGGATGGGCTTGTGAGGAGAAGTGGTGTCATAAATCCTGCAAGGAAAAAACAACCCAAAACAAATTATAATCAGAAGGAAAATGGTTCCAGATTAACTTTCCCAAATCCTACAGAATCCTATTGTCCTAGTGTAGGAATGCGTAGGATTGAGGGCATGTGGTAGTTGATGTACTGTATGAATTTGCAAAATTGAGGGCATGTGGAGTTTTTGTCACTGTAGGGAAATGCAGGATACAGGTTACAAGGCCCAATGTGATGGAGGATGATTCTGTTGGATTGAGGACATGTGGAGATTTTGTCACTGTAGGAAAATGCAGGATACAGGTTACAAGGCCCAATGTGATGGAGGATGATTCGGTAGGATTGAGGGCATGTGGAGTTTTTTGTCACTTGAGGAAAATGTAGGACACAGGATACAAGGCCCTATCTGATGGAGGGCACTTGGTAGTAAAAATATACATTATCACAAAAAGGAGTAGGTACCAATGGTCCAGGGAGACACTGTGGGACTGTCAGGTTTTGGGCTTTTAACTGAAGGATTGTAGGATTGTGCAGGATTCAGGTCATGTGCTAGAAACAAGTGGTGGGTAGTGTTAATCAACTCAATGTATGATTAGTACACCGTGCTCACTGGTTAGCCCGAGGATTTTGAAGATTACCCTTCCAAAACCTCGTCAGAATCCATGGAATCATTCTCAGAATCAGTATAAGCAAGAAAGCCACGCGGTAGTCAAGTATAATAGATCGTTCATGGCAACGGAATCAGAGGAAAATGTTGGCGAACTTTGAAAAAGTTTACGCGGCCGTTACTCGGAAAATGTCAACGGTGACCCCCATTGACCTTTACACCATTGTAAAGCTAAACACAGAGTTTTCCAACTGTACAAGTATGAACAACAGAGGGCGCCATCGAAAATGCGCTTGTCGTCTAAAGTCGCTAATGGTGAGGGAAAATACGTTACGCGCTGTTGACGAAAGTCGCCTGTGGTAACAAAAGGGGTAAGCTGCGACTCATGCTGCCTGTATTCTATTTCAGCAGGTAAGCGGGCAAAACACCGGGCACGAAGTGGGATGCTACCTGATGGTGTTGTCGGAGGTGAGGAGCAGCAGGTGAGTGTCCGAGCTGCTGCCAGGGTACCAGGCAGCCTGCAGCAGGCGTATGGTGCCGCTGGACATGAAGAACCTCTCCGCCAGAGTCACCGTCCTATAGAATAGCACAATCGCACAACACCACCACCCATCATCAAACAGATTTGAAATGAACAGGAACAGTGTTCAAGGTGTTCAAAGATCAAAGACCATCAGGCTTCACTACTCTGAACTTTTCAATGGTGACAGCCATTCACCTTTACACCATAGAAAAGCTCATAGACCGTTTACGAGAAGAAGGCTTAGGCTTCGTCTCCGTCTGACAAAACCTGGAAAATCCAGGTTGTGGTTTGTTTCCGAATTTGAAGGTTTGTTGGCTTGATAGGTACAGGGTATTTACCAAGAAATTTGGGCCAAGCGCTTGTTTTTAGATGCCTGTGATATTATAACGAGTAAGATAAATATGACCGAAGCCTAAGCCCGAGCCTAAGCCTTCATTTTGTAAACGGCCATAGAAAGAGCTTTTCAACTGTATAAGTATGAACAACTGAGGGCGCACTTAACATTAGTTATCCTCCATAGAATATTGTGCAACAAACTCAAGTAACAGTAAGGAAGCATCTTAGCATACTGTACATTACGTGCTGTCATTGTAAGGAAAGGGTTAATATAATATTTAATTATATAATAATGTTTCCTTTATTCTAAATATTTAGTGGGCCTGACGTTTCAATCCTAGCAGGACCTTTCTCAAAGGCAGAGTCAGTAAGCAGTTTGCAACATTTTTGTATATCACCTTGTCGTTTCCTGTATTTGTTTGAAAGTAATAGTATTAAAACCCTAATGTCCTAGACCCTTTTTGCTAGGAACCTACCTGAATCCTTTGAAATCCTTTGATTTTGAGTATGAAATTTGGGCTACCAGCCTCAATCCTCTGAAATCCTCTGAAATTTGCCACCGTACACAAAAACTGTGGTGCCCACTGCCTCAATCCTCTGAAATCCTCATAGCCAGGTAATGGGAATGGCCAGCAGCTCGTGGGTGAGTTTGCCCATGAGACTATAAATGTGTGGTTTGGAACCAAGCATAACTACAGACCCCAATGCAGTTTGAGAATCATACCTCTGAAATCCTCATTTCGGTCGAACCCCATGCAGCCTAAATCCTCCCAAATCCTTCTCCAGTAGTTTGCCCATTCAGCCTCAATCCTCAGAAATCCTTCCAAACCTCACAACCTATTCAGCCTCAATCCTCTGAAATCCTTGGAACCTTCACAACCTATTCAGCCTCAATCCTCTGAAATCCTTGGAACCTTCATAACCTATTCAGCCTCAATCCTCTGAAGTCCTTTGCTTTAGCCCAGAGGATTTCTGAGGATTTAGGAAGGTAAGGATTTTAAAGTGTGTTTTTAAATATCTTACTCTGTAAATTCAAATGTAATTTGGCCTTTGGGCTGCAAAAGTTTGAATTTTTAAAATAAAATAAAAATAAAATGTATAACATTTATTTAAAAAAAAAAAAAAAAAAAAAAACCACTGTCTATTCCTCTCTGGCTGACCTGCAGTTGATTTGCTCTTTGCCGCCCTCAAACTGGGCAAACTGTCCGTGGCGGCGGGGCAGGGTCATGACGGAGGCCCCCTGGGTGCCCCATAGCAGGACCTGCTGCCCGGTGGGGCTCAGCACAATGTGCTCCACGTGGAAGCGAGGTGTGTTGGTGCACAGCAGCCTCTGCCAAAATCAACAAGGGGGAAAATCGCCGTCAAAACTCCCTCAAAAGTCAGCGTTTCTCACCTAGGCCACACATTGCAGTATAGGCACTAGATGGCTGTAGAGGAAATGGAACATCAAGCAGCTCGTGCCAAGCAAATTTCAATCAAAGTAGACACAATTTGGTTGACCAAATTCACCCACAATATTTATTATTATATTATTAAGCCATCATGATCAATACAATAATAATATAAATTGGAGAAGTTTGATCATGGACCTAGGGTTGTTCGGTATCGAAAGCCATTTTTGCACGAATCTTTCTAAGACTAGAGTAACAGTAACACTAACAGTAACACTACAGTAACAGTACACTAACACTAACAGTAACACACTACACTACGTCAGTAGTCTTGAGCTTTCTGTCCACACCTGAAGTTTGTTGCGTGTTGAGGAGACGTCGTCTGCTTTGCTGTGATCCAGCAGATCTTTTAGATTCATCGTCAAAAGCCGACTTTCCCCGCCATCCCAGGCGAAGACCTGCCCGTCCCTAACGGCCAGCAGTTCCCCCGGGTCCGTTCGTTGAGGATCAGCCTTGTCCCGATGCCTCAAGCCCTCAAAAATTGGGTGCGAATTCAAACTTTTCCGCCATAGTTCGAGCCCGTCTTCTTCATACAGGGCAGCCATCTTGAATATCGATAATGGTGGAAGGGGGGGGGGGGGACTCAACCATTATCATACCAGGGGGTGTCAGATATACCCGTGTCGGTGAGATCATTCGTGCGCTCTGAAACAACAAGCTCTCGATTCATCGAAACCCCCCCCAAAAAAAAATGCAAATGAGTCTGTTTCCGAGAAACTCGCCATTCGACAAGAATCTACTTCCCAATAAGGGCAATGTAATCAACACGGGCGCACGGTCTGTCGTGGAAATCAGAAATATTTGGCATTTTCAATTCAAAACAGGAATGAAGACAGTATATAGACAGTACGCCTAGCATATGGGTTATAAATGTGGTTACAGCCAACATCAGGAACAGCTAATACCATGAAGGGCTCTCCTTATTCCTCCATGCTTATACTGTGCGACATGCTGTGCCATGGACCTAGCATGGAGGGCGCATGCACAGTCTATGCAGAAGTGAAATTACTCAACTCTACGCATGATCGACACAAAACAAAACTTAAATCCGATCAAATAGAAAATAGAAAGCATATCATCAAAGATATTTCGTGCTTGGCAGGTTTGCGCGTTTGACATGATTTGACCATATTGACCATCTCATCATACGAACTGGGGGACAATTTGCTACCAACTCGGACTCAAAGATCTATTTTAGATTTATTGTTATATTTATTTCATTTTTCGGAATACATGTACAGTATTCACATCACAGGACAAGTAAGAATTAAGTGGAAGACAGAAATGAATCAAATAAAAAAAACCGCAACAAAACAAACCCCAACCCCAACAACAACAACAACAACAACAGCAGCAGCAGCAACAACAACAACAACAACAACAACAACAACAACAACAACAACAACAGCAACAACAGCAACAACAACAACAACAACAGCCGCAATAACATATATAAACACTATCCAATTAACTCCCGTAGGATAGCCCGCAAAAAGAGTTTGATTCAAGTCATCGCGGAATGACGCACCAACCAACGGGTGTCCCACGAGTGGGACGATCACAGTCACGACTACCACGCATCCAGTGCAACGCAGTCGGGCAGCATAATCAAGGAGGTATACCTCCTTGGTATAATAATAATTACATAAAAAGCGGTACTCATCGGCCCACGAGAGTGGGTTCGTTGAGAGGGAGGTACATAATACGTTTCAGTCCCAGCCCACGTCTTCAAGTCGATTAGTCCGTTCACAAGGCCGAGGGATGCGGGCTGATTCATTGCACGATGTCCGAGTCACGAAGGCCGGGCGGGAGTGTCGGGACGAGAACTGAAGGAGGCCGCAAGATAAAGAGAGCGCAAAGCTAATCATAATTACATCGACACCCGTATCTCAGTTAAACAATGCATGAAGGGTCTTATATTAATACGCTTTAAAATTACGGCGTATAGGCGAATCGTTTAACGACCCGCCATGCATGATTTTTATGCTGGAAGCTCTCTTTTTGTTCATTATTTTTTGGGTGATGGAGGGTGATTGCATGAGCATCTGTTGGGGTTAGTATATAAGTGCAGGGAGAGTGCATGAATAGATGATGTTATGACGGGTTTTTTAGTCGGATGGTTCGGCTCATTGGCTGGCTAAGTTACGGGCATCTATCCTGCGATGCGGATCGACGCATGCACCGTATACGAGCAGAAATAATATTAGAAACTATTATACGGCTGCAGTTTTCCCCAACACACAAAATAATGCATTATCCGAGACACAAAGGGCGCAAGTAGTTCCGATATCTGCGTTGATCGATCCACTTCTCTGAGTTGTGGGACAATGTCTATAGGCCTATATAGGCTACTAGAGTGGGTAACCAAATACGTGTATTAAGTATAATGTATCTCTCATTTTATTTATTTCCTTTCAAATAAACAAAGGAAAGGCGCAAGGAAAATCGACGGGGAAACTTTAAATAATTCACGACATGGTATAGGCCTAGTGAATTATTGACGAAAATTTGGCTGAATCAAAATCTCGTATCGAGTTCAAATTCCATCCAAGTCCATCGATCCATCCCACCACCCTCCATCCATCCCTATTCCCTATCAGTCCGTCCATCCTACGTACCATTCATTTGGCTCTATTGCCATGCAGTAATTCCCTTAATTTTTCACAAAGATCGATTCGGTCACTGATAATGTGGTTGGTGAAGATTGTCTACATACTGCAGGACCTATGAGCCCACCATGGGGCCCAGACCCTCTATATTCAAACACACGATAGTTATAACAGCCGGTTAACACACCCTTCTTGGTCATGGTGCGTCGTTCGGTAGGCCATGACCCAACATGGCCATCGCCTTAAAATTTGATGCGTCAACCTAGCTACCAGGCTCAATCTGAATCAACCTAAGCCTCATCTTGAAAACGATGAGGAAAAAAAACACCACATTTTCAAATGATCCCGAACCTGCCAGGTTCCCCGGTTGGCCCTAATGCACTGATTTGTTCACTTTCCATTTTTTTCTGAATCATTCTGTCGTGCAAATGGAAGCGTGTATGTTTGTAATACTGAGGGGATTGTGTATGCTCTGAAGACCCAAAATCAATATCTTGAAAGAATTGATGAATAAATTATGGATTTATTCATAAGATTGCTGAGACGGCGACGGTGTTCATCACTTTTAAGTTGTTCCGGCACCCTCTCCCATCGCCAATTCCCAACCCCCCGTGTACTGCACAACCGTTACAACGGGATGCTTGAACCTCAACGTGGCGATTAGGCACTAAAGGTGTGACTTACGACCGCTTATATACCGTCTGGCACACCATTCATGAATAATATAAAGCCATGCCTGCATGGCCATTTATTTCCCTTTTTTAATAATACAGATAGATTTTTGGAGGCCTTGACCCTTTAGAGTCTTGATTGCATTAGCAGACGGAGCTCGATCATTGCTTGCCGTTTGCCATCAATGGTATTGTCATAACTCGCCTCCATGTTGTCGTAAAGAAGTGTCTTGTATTTCTTTCGTTCGTTCGATTTGCAACCAAAGCAAAGTTGAACTATCAACCCTAATCGTGCACGATCAATTCCCCTATAGCTCCTATTGTAAATCGTTCTTTCTTCATGAAATCATCATCTACAGGGGCCTATACGTGTATTCTTTGTTTTTGTTTACGAGCAGTTTAAGGGGCAGTGCAGTGATGACAACGGCGCACAAGAGCTATCGCTGTCCGGATTTATTAGTCAGAAATCAATGAAGGAGTGATCTCACGATAGCCAATAGCGCGCGTTCCATACCAATTATAATAATTAATGATCGGGGAGATGATGCATTAAACAGATGATATTCCTGAATATTACATTCATGATTTCTCTTCTTCTGAGCTGAAGTCTTGACATTATGGATGTGTCGTTCGTATTCATGATACTCCGTGCATGTTCTTATCGAGAGTGAATGATTTCGGTTTACAGAGATAATGTTTTAGGTGATCAATTACATTGATAATACCCCCTCCAATAAAAATGGTGAGTGCCGGACCGAGTGCATAGCGTGACGGTGCCGCGGTCTTGTGCAGTACACAAACCAATGCAGCGATGGTCTGATAGAGCGCCTGTGCACAAACTATACGAGTTTGATTTCTTTGTTCAGTGATCGATCAACATGGCCGCGGCCAACGTCGCCTCGATGTTCCAGTACTGGAAAAACTTCGACTTGTCGCTTCTGCAGGTAAGTTTGGGCCCGGAAAAACGCCTCTACCCCACCCCTGGACTCCCCGAGAGGATTTCTGGCGAAAATTAGGCCTTCTCAGTGGAGTTTGGGACTGTTTTTACGGCCGGGACAGCATTGACAAGTATCAGAAATTGATCGAACTGCTATTTTCTGGTTCAATATGAAGAGCGCGTTGCTGTTTGCTCTATGCCGCGTAACATACGTACGTGTACTCGGCTTGTGTTGTGCTGGGTGCTGTGGTACACGCAGTGCATAATATTGTGAGTTTGTGGCCTGTGTCAGCGAGATATGGCCGTCTTACACGGACAGCCTTGGCAAAGGAAGAAATACTGTCTGCGGTTAGCTCTAGATTTGACAAGTACGGGTGGAAAACGGAGTATAGGCGGTCGTTTTTACGCCATCGGTGGAGTGATTCTATGGGACTATGTAGCTGTACTGTATTTCACTATTCGGTTTGGCTGTGGGGTGTGTTGAATCAACCGAGAGTGCGAGAGTGTTGGACTTGAAATTGTTGTTATTGTGTCTTGTAATTGTAATTTGTTTGCTTTCTCGGCTAACGCTGAATCTACTCTGGAATTCTTCAATAACTTGATTTTGAGTTGTCAAAATGCTGCTGCTTGCTTTGACTGTTTTGTTTTTTGTTAATATTTTCTTATTAAGTATTATGCCTATTTCTGATTGAATAAGTTACCATATTTTGAGGCCTTATTAAGTAATTCCATATAAGGGAGACAATTGTGACATTTGTCAACCCTAAACCTAACACTTAAACAGTAACACTAACCAGTAACAGTTTATTAAAGTATTGGAAATTAGGAGGGCCTGATGTTTGATCCTCAAAGTCAGAGGACCTTTCTCAAAGGCATTTGAAAGGTCCTGTTAGGACCGAAACATCAAGCCCTCCTAATTTAGGATATGCTTTTGCGTCATTTTTGTCAGAAAGCAGTTTGCAAAATTTTTGCATTATTACTGTATAATAGTTTAATACTGTAATAATAATACACATAATAACATAATGATAGTTGCCTCTTGACCTGTTTAGTATTGTTTTAATGTTTGTGTTGAGAATGTTATTCAGTGAGGGCCATTCAAAGTTGGGAAGGAAAGTTGTCCCCAAGAATGTGTATCAGCTAAGTACCTACATCATGTAAGCTACATGAATACATGTATTGTAATGTAGGCCTACTTGTAGATTTATGATTTGATTTAAGTCAACAGAACCCCATAGTATTAGTAGACATAGCTCATTAGTTGGTATGAGTATGACTCAAACTTAGGCTGGGATGCCAATGAGGCAATGGCCACTGCGCCCGCTAGTAAGATTATCACTGGATGACTTAAAACTTGGGGGAGTGCAGTGACTTTCATGTAGTTTTCCCATGGTTTACCACAACTAAATCAGAGTGGAATTGTGGAAGATAGATTTGCTTACACTTATACTTATAGACTTGTACTGAAATTCAAAATTCTGGGTTACTGAAGGTTTCCTTTGGCACCTGAAAATTCTGTTCCATTCGCCTTGCCAGCCAACCAGGGGAAAGCAGTAGTGAAGCCTAGCTAGTCATGGGCCATGGCTTCAAGCTACAGGTAGATTACATTCCTGTCAAAAGTGGATGGAACTTTTTGTTTACCACCAAATCAAAAACAACACACTGAACTAAATATTATTAATCAAAGAAGCATACATAGTACATGCAGTACTTCATAGTGTTTATATGAGGTTCAAGCAAAGATTTGGACCTGCATTTATCACAGGCTTTCTGTGATTTGGAGGCAGTTTATAATCAGAGATGAAGCTTAACATGAATGTCAAGTATTGTCAACATTAGGGCTGTTCCCACTCCGAAAATAATCGCGATTTGAATCGTATTTAAAAAAACCCTTTTTTTTGGTCGTGTCCACACAGGCCAAATAATCGCGTCGCAAATAAACGTGAGCCGATTGCGGTTAGTATGTGGTTGCGCTGCGCAAGCGGGAATGGCGGGACTCGCTGAGGAACGTAAACAAACCCTGTGCTGCACTTCCTGGCAGTAAGCTGCTGGCAGGAAATGGCATGCGCGTGCAATGCATCGTGGGCTTAAAAAAAACAAAAAAACGGTGCGATTTGAGTGGACTGTTCCCACACACATCGCGTCACAAATAAGCGCATTTATTTGAAAAAATCTCACTCTTAGTGGAATCCGAATCGCGATTCAAATCCCACTAATAATTGCGTTTATTGTGTCCCCACACGCAAAAAAAACGGAGTTTGAATCGCGATCCAAATAATCGCGTTTATTTGGTGTAGTGGGAACGGCCCTATTGCCATGGGTGTGGCCTGTACCGGTATTTGGAAAGAGTGGGCAGAAGCACTAGTGAACAACATTCTACATTTAATGCTGCTAAGCCACCCAGCTGAGTCCAACGGTTCTCTAACCATTCTAATTTTAATTTTTGATGGAGGAAACAGGTTGAAGTTTAACTGACTGTTGACCACTGGTACATGTAGGTGCGACCACTTTCTTTAGACCACTGATAGGCTATCTGAGCAGAAGTTCAAGTGGCCCCATTGACCCTTTGTCAAAATCTGCTTTGAATTTGAGTACTGCTGTGTACATGTTATAAGGGAAAGCAATTCCAGTATGCAATTCATGTGTGGCTCGCAGGGCCATCAAGTGTGACCAGTTTCAGGTGACCTGAACCTAGTTCTAGTGGGATCTGGGGTTACTGTAGATCTTAAACTATGGTCTACAATATGCATCAGTTTTGCCTATCTCAGATGAATTTAAGCACGGTATTTAAGAAATGAATTTCAGTAATGGCATCACTACTAAAATTTTCATATACAGCTGTATTGATTGAAATGCAAATTACACAACAACCATGTGTGACTGCTATCACAATGTTAATGTATTTAATCTCTCAGTATTCTGGAGGTACGTGAACACGTACATTATTAGAAACCATGTAGCCCAACCCAAGCCTAGCCAGGCTGTGATATACGACCTGCCCTTAAAACGCAATAGACCTAGTATAGTCAGCGGCATCACTGGCTTGGAAAAAAACGAAAGGAGATAAAAAAAAACTGCCAGTCCGTATCGAAAGGCAAATTGCTAATAACGCAGTGAGCTTTCTATTTATAATGGCATTGTGTCCCCTCCCTCATTGATAAGTCTGTTTGCACATAAAAAAACTCGGAGGAAATTTGGTTATTAAGTCGCAGGGATGATTGATTGGGCGACCGCTTTTTAATTTGAGCAAGAGGGAAATAAATTAGAATGCAACCTTATTTTAATAACCCGGCCCAGGCCAGATTAGTGTTCACTTTTCGGTCTTGACATGATCCATCTTGGCGGAGGCATTGTGTGGGAGGAAGGAGGGGGATAGAAGGGGCTAAACACAGTCTGAGACTGGATAGATTTCTCGTGAAGTTATTTGGGACAGTGGTTAGATAGATTGCTAAATGCTAATGGCATCTAAGTTTTATATACATGTACATGTACAGTACATGTAGCTCAGTATCATACGTGTACGTGTCATTTTTTAAGATTAAGAATCTTGGAATCAGTGTTGCAAATCTATGCAATCAGTACCGAAAAAAAAAAAATTAACAATCCATATCTTGTTCTCAATGTTCTCTGTGGTAAAAAAGATAAATTTTGGATTAAATCATATGTAAGAGGTTTGTGGTTCTGACTTCTGACTTGACCTGCATGTACACAACTACACATTATATCTTTTTTTATTATTATTTGTTTGTCTTATAGATATGATATGGCTGATGGCTCTTAGAATTAGTATTATAATTCAAATGTTAGTTGTTACTGAACATTTCAGGCAATACATGTATACATGTACACATACATGTATCCAACTGTCCTCCAACTGTCCTTGGGACACATGGTGTTGGTGCAAACCTCTTACATTGTGAACTCCCACTCATCAGGCAAACCTTAAATGTCCTGTAGGATTTGTCAAAAACTGTACATACATGTTTGCATTGCTTTATGCTTACTAGTGCGTAATCTTTAAGAGTTATGTACGTGTATATCACCCTTGTGCATTTTTCACTTGTGTAGGCACTGCTTGCTATGTGCATGTACAAGTTTATGATGTTGACCCATTTTAGTGCATAATTGCAATCTGTTTCACACGTGCATGCTTTCTGCATGCCCACATGTGATGTAAATCACACTTGATACATTGACACCAAAAGTGATGAATTCAGCAAGATGCCATCCCACTTCATCACCATGTGTATACCAGATAAGGCGTCTCACACTCCAATAACTGCAATGACATTCCAGCCACTCAGACATGTTTCATTCACAGATGATCAAATTCAAGGGTCAGTATAAATTCAGGGAATAGACCATGTACATGTATGTTAGAGCTCTTGGTTCTGTTTCTGTATCCCTCTTGCACCTGACCAGCCTTGTCCGTTGTCCATTGTGAATACACTACAGTATGTCGGGGAAGGTGACATCTCTGAAATTGTTTTCACTTTCCAATTCAATATGCAAGATATTTGTGTACATTCTAAATTTCCTACATTATTTTACCAATTTGAAATTGAAGACTACTCTTCACTGTCAAAACAGTGTGACTGTGACACAAACGACAATGTGGCAGTTAATAAATTTGTATTACATGTATGTGTAAAAGTTATTCAATGGTTATTTGAAAAGTAGATACTGTACATATATAGAGTCTGTAATTTAAGTGCATATGTGTAGTAACCTAACCAAATGAAGACACTGAGTGCACAGTGTGGCTACTTTGGTTGGGTCTCATATTTTCAAGATCGTGAAAAAAATTTCAAGCAGAGGCAACGTCTGTAATAGTTATACTGCAACTCATGCAGGGCGTGTTTCTTTATAGGGACGGTGTTAGTTGTGGAACCCCTGAAATGTGCATCGCGCATGTGTACAGTCCATGTGTGCAAGTAGTTTAGACACACTCAAATTAACATGTGAAACCATTTCCTTCATTAAACACTCGGACGGTATTTAGCTGTGCCTCAAAATTCCTTGAAAACCACAAGTCTCGGGGATGTGTTTTTTAAATTAATTTTTTTATTGTTCGGAGGTGATTAGAAATGCGCCGACTTGGGTGAGATGACGACTTACATGTACATGGACATGTACATTTGTCGACTCAATAAAAGAAAAAAGTTGGGACAAACTTCTAGGAATGTTCCCACATGCCCGGTTTTACCTGTACATGTAGTTTCATAGTGCAGAATAGGAAATTACAGATATCTTCCCCATATTACTGATTTTGAGCCTTTGTGAGTACGGATTTCCTTTTTTGCAGGTTGGCAGCTCTGTTCTGGGGTGGCACAGTTCCACGCAACGAAGGATTCGTTCTAATTTACCATGACAAAATTGTACAATGTACACACTGTATGCATGTACCGGTAATTTTATTTGTATTTAAACATGTAAATGTACATTATACACACATGAGTACAGTATACAGATCTGCAGTATACTATGCAGTATGCACAACATATGTCTATACTATAGATGTACAAGTTCATGCCCATGGCTATGGATCAGTTGAGTCATCATAATATAGAAGATCAAAACACAACTTTCAGAATCTCGGGTTTCAAACATCAACCACCGAAACTCACTGTCTATGGAACTAGTTTCCATCCGGTGGAGTCAGCAGTGCTGCACTCAATCTTTCACCCATCCTGACAACCACACCAGTTGTCAACACAGGTCGCTTCAATGTGCCCAGTGTAATCAAATCCATCTGTGTTGTTACTGTTCACAGTGTAAGTACATGTAGGTACAACATGTACTGGTATATGTTGTACAACGGAATCCATAGTGCCCCACTGCCCCAAGTGCACTTGATGAAGGCGTATTGCAATACCAATAGTGGCGTTGTATCCTGTTGGTTTTAGTGCGTTTTTTTCCCTGATCTCTGTACTAACTTGCTCTGTATCTCCTACTTATTGGTCTGCAGTCTGCATCTCAAGTACAAGTAAGGCCTAGAGACTGGGATTTGCACTGCAGGTACTCCACAATCCTAGGGGAACATAATCTACCGACTTGGCAGACTTTTCCATTCAAAAAGAAAAAAAAGGTTGGGCCAAACTTCTAGCAATGTTCCCACATGCGGCTCGTGGCAAATAAACGTGATTACGATATTTAGAAAAGTTGCACTGATAATAGTGGAACCACAATTAAATCCCACTTATAATCATGTTTATTGTGTCCACGCATCAAAAAAGTTTGAATTGCGATTCAAGTCACGATCCAAATTATCGTGTTCTGGCCGCATATCAGATAGATACTGTACACATACCACCGGTACATGTAAATACCTTATAAAGTTATATTCAGTAACATGGAAATGAATTCACATTGGAATGAATTTACATCAGGCGCTATTTACATGTAATTTATGTATCATTGATAATTCACAAATCCACAATTTATCCCATGTTTTTATGTATTAGTCAACAGCCAGGTGTGCACCGTACATGACCACAAAACCAAGGTGTCATAAATCATGTACACATGTACATTACATTTGTACATTAAATATGTACAGTGTCTAGTCATATAAGTGTTTGCACTGTACTGTACATACAGTGTACACTGACTTAATTGATGGAATGAATTTAACATGAATTCTTGTTAACATTGTTGTTATTGTTCAATGTTCATAGTAGTGCAGTTGTCGAGTGTCGACATGTGTTATTGAAATGACACCCAAAAATGACAATTCAATTTTTGCAAGTTAAACAGGGCACCTAATGAAAACCTCCTAATGCGCTGCACAGTATACATAAACAGTAAAAATCTATGCCCTCGCTTATGCTGTACTTGCAATATATTATATTTTCTCTCAAGCAATTTCTATTATCATGGAGAACAGGATATTGCCACGATCTATTTGCATCACAATGGCGTAACCATTCTAAGATATAATAGATAAGAAAAAGGCCATCACTGTGACTGTCCCCTCTGGAAAGCTACAGTGTACTGTGCTGAGGAAGTGGCATTGTTAGGTTGTCTCCTGTCGCCTGGGCTGGGGCGAAATTGACGCAATTTCCTGAGTATCCAATCCATTCACTGATAATTCGGCTGCCAGGCCCATACCTCATTTAAACTTCATTTGCAAGGTTGTCTGTTGTCCCGTCCCCCCTCCACCACCCACATTTCCTTCCCTCAGTCTCTCTCTCTATGTGTGTCTCTGTGTCAGTCTCTCTCTCTCTCAGTCTGCCTGCTTCACTGCCGGTCTCTCTCTGCCTCCCTCTGTTGGTCTGTCTGTCTCTCTGTCTTGGTCACACTCTCTCTGCCCCTCTCTCTTTCTGTCCCCTGCTGCCATCGATAGCATTAATTTCCTTTCCATGCTTCGCCTTGCCCCAAACCCTGTCTGTATAAATAGGAAGCCGGTATCATGAAGTATTGATTGCCTAGCCATCATCACTTTCCTTGCTATTGATTTTGGACCGGTTTTTTTTGTGTGTCTCCCCCCTCTGTCTTTTCCTACCCAAATCCCTTTCTGATTTGCTGGGCTACATTCCTTGTTAAGTAAATAGGAATTAAATCCAGTGCAGCCCCTTCATTTAGTGAGCCTAAGTCTGCTGTTTGCCTCTAATGTGCATTTTCCCGTTACTTCAGGATTGTACTATAAACGTACATGTACGTACATGTACACTGTACATGTACAGTACATGTACATCGTGAGTACATGTGTGTACAGTACAGTACCTACATGTACATATACAATGTACATGTATTGTACATGTACATATGTCATGCACAGTTGGTGCAATCAAAGTGATACGCTATTTTCCGTGTTATGCTTGAATACTTTGAGCATTTTGCTAGTAGAGTGTACACAATAACATCACATGTGTGGATACAGTGTACTGTACATGTGGTCATTTTTGTAAACAACATGTACATGTACACGTACACGAGTGCGCATGGCAATTTCCATAAATCAGGGGTCCAACTTGTGACAGTTTTGGTATCCCCACTTTACATACATGTACTGTACATGTACATGTATAGATGTGAAACCATTCAGCTTTCCTGAATGTACATGTACAGTACATTAATATTAGAATGTAATGATCCACTTTGTAGATGGAACAGTACATTTAAACATAAACAGATACTGTTTAATTTAACTTTTAATCGACAAAAGTTTCATACATGTACATGGTAGTTGTTACAATATTGCATATGTACGATAGGAAAGCTGAATGGTTTCACACATAAGTTTGACCTCTGATTTATCAAATAACCCACATGTACCTGAATGCAAATGTATACACTGTACATGTACAATGTACATGTACCAGGTAGGTAGTGAGCAAAGACATGTTCAAATACTGTACATGTACATGTACACTACCATGTGCCTATCAGTAACACAATTTGTGAACGTTTGTTAGATGTCAGTGGCAATCACCTGTTTCTACCCAAATACCCGTAACTTGTACATGTATATATGCACCGGTATACATTAAGGTACATGTAGTTCAAAACACGTAAATTTACCGGTACTCTCTGTACCCACACTATACTGTACATGTACATGTGAGTGCTCTTCAAAGTCAAGTGTGAAAATGGAGTGGTTAGGATAGCTAGAGTATCTGCTAGTGATACAAGCATGCTAACAGGCAATTAAAGCCCCATTGATCCCAAGCATTGAAGAAATCATTCCAACCTTGACAAAGGTACTACCCAGTATGTGCCTAATCCAGTATACATGTATTTAGTGCTCAGGTAGGATGGCCACGGCCAAGGCCAATTCCCTCTGCCCAATTTCATTGCAGTAATTTGTTTAGGATTGATTGAATGAAGAAGGCTTCTATTCCAAAAGGAGACTAGAAATTCACACGCCTGCGGAGACAGTACAAGGTATAGAGAGCTTTTCCTCACTTTTCCATTTATAGTGTAGAACGACCAAGTTTGCTGAAAAACAGAGGAGCGAAAAACTTCCTTTTAGAAAGAAACTACTGTAGTCTGCTGCAAATGTCCAAATTCCCAAAACAAATAATTCATGTCTGTAGAAACCGAATGTATATCTTTTCTTTCTCTTTGTTGAAGAATCAGCGTGTTTGCCGAAAATCTGATGAGCTGAATCACACTTCCATGGCGGTACATGTACATGTATGAACGTGCAGCCGTTTTGTGTTACTGCCTACACTCCCTTCTGCTGCATGAAATACACGGGCATTTCAGTGCCATTTAAGCTGGTTTGATAAGAGATAAGACTTGTACAAGTTTCATGTTTGCTTTCGGTAGCAATCTGTCTGTTTAACTGCATAGGCAGTCCTGGTGCATAAGGAATGTAATGCCGGTGCGGGGCGAAGATTTGTGAGTTTCTTGTGTGGACTGTGGACCGCCTTGCGATCAGTGAATACACCAGCTTAACCCAGTACGACCCATGGACACTACCAGTAACTGACACTTAAAGCTCAAGCGATGGACATTTAGACATTTTCCCCTCCATTATTGTAGGCACAAGAAGACTAATGAAAGGAAAAGAATGACATCGATAAGACTAATTAATGTCTGCCCTTAAATGTGATGTGCGAATTGCACAAGGAACTTTTGAAATTGTGAAGTTGTTTTCCTCATCTTCCTATCTGTTTCCACCATGTTCTTCGTCTTGGCACATGCATTGTGTGGGTGGAAGTCAATTAGTCAATGGTCCCACCGATTTTCAAACGATTTCCTCAAACTTCGCCATTGAGATTGATTGAAATTAATTTATGAAATTGCCGCTAGAGCGTCCTGGAGAAATGTTCATGTTTTGGAGAGAAGTAATCAACCTTTACCTAGCATCAAATTTCATATCTGTTATCAAATTTATATACCAAGGCACTTCCGGTTTTGACAGGAAGTAAGGGTCAGAAGATCATGACCTCACAGTCACACCCAGTGAAAAAAATGAATATGAAATCACATGCAACAAACAGCAAGGCTATTGATTTGATATAGATTTTCATGTAAACATTTAAACTATGAAGCACTGTCACGTGAGTTGCTCTGGCCAACAGTTTCTAGGACTGAAAGGACAAAAGTGATATTGATGGCCAAATTTGGCTGAAAGATCTTTTGTCATTTTTTTGCGAAGAACATCTCTATATGGTTTGTCTGTAGATGTACTGTACTTCATTCGACATGAGGAAGAAAAAAGAAGGTCAGATGTAGCAGAATAGAATTAGTCCCATTTCTGAAAAATGTCCAATCTCATAAAAGGGATTTGCAGCACATTTGAAAGAAACACTTCATCTAAAATGCCTATTCAGCCTAATGCTGAATGATTACATCATTTAGCCTTACATTTTAAGACAAAATGTAAGGCCATCAAAAACCTACTGAAATTCTGAAGATTTATGGCTGTGCACCACTATTTTCCTTATTTCTACTTAATTTATGAAGCATTTTGCAATGACAAGAATCAGGTCTGACAGGGCCTGGGAAGCGACTGTGGTGCGATTCTTGATTCTGGCCACAGTTGAGCACGTTGGCTGAGACTTAAGTACGGTCACCTCTCCTCTCCAGCATGGCAGGCAGTCTGTGAATGATTGAATGCAGCCCCTAAGTTCTGGATAAGTAACCCCTCCCGTATCACGGTTGGACCATACAGAGAAAGAGTGAAAGAGACAGAAGGAGAGACAGAGCCAGAACCAGGGACACAGAGATAGATAGAGAGAGAGAGAAGGGGGGGGGAACTTGAACATACTGTAATGGAAATTTGGAATGTATTATTTTTTTTATGATGGTTGCTTGGGGGAGAGCTATCACCTCGCTATCTGGGCATAAACTCCCCTGGGAGCCAATTAACGGCCGGGGTAGGCTCTCTGAAATGGATGATGGTACAGCTTTGCTGCACTCAGGTCATTAAAATGAAATGGATAATCACACTTGATTATAGTACATGTACAGCAGTGGTGGTAGCATGTAGTGTAGTCTTAACTGTTGTCATGGTTGTACACATGTGTAGTAAGGTCTGCTTTGAAGAATGTACTTGTACAAGGTAGTGGTGTGAGCAACCGAGCTGGAGCCTAGTACTAGTACAGTACAGAGTGATATGGATCGGGTAGAGTGAGTGCAAGTAGAGAGTGTACATGTACAAATGTACATCATACATGTACAGTACACTCAAGCATGACAGGCAAGAGGTTTGGGATGTGCTTGCCTCCTAGTCCTAAATGCAGTGTTATACTATGAATACATGCAGCATTACCCTGCCCCCCTCCTCCCCCACCCCTAATTAACAAGGGGCTGCTGCTGCTGCTGAATGATAGCCCAAGCTGTCAACACTCATTATACACTCACTGTCATACCGGGCGGCTGCTTTATTGTTCTTGCCAAGTATTATGAGAAGGGAGCGATGTCATCCTTTGTTTGGTGATGCGATGGAAGCAGATAAAGGGGTCAAAACCTAGGCACACTCATTGGTTGTTACAGTGCATAAGGTGTCAACGTCATTTTTTGCCTTAATTGGGCTGACCTATTTCCATGGGAAGTAGTCCTTTAATAGGACTCAACTGCATTAAGTATAAATAGAGAAAGCCACTAAAAAAACCAGTGTGCTTTGATCATGGTGTGCCAGCAGCCGATTTCAAGAAAGGTTGCATAAGTTACGCAACGTACAAATGTTGCGTAAGTCTTGCACCACAATGGCTCTTTTGTGCACTAGTTAGAAAGGGTGGCACAATGTTGCGTAAGTTACGCAACAAAATGTTGCGTACGCAACATTTGAAGTTTCGTGAAATCGGCTGCAGGGTTATTGTACAGTACTTGTACATGTACGTCCTGATTTCTGAATGAGGAAGTGATTGAAATGGCTTTTGTGTTGTTATTGTAGCATCTGTCTTAAGATTGGTGCATGTGTTGTGCAACATCACCTGTGTCAAAGGGAATAGATTATACAGTAATTACATGATGTATCTTTGATTTTTTCATGGATTAAATCTACCCTACCATGCCATATGGATCAAGATTTTACATCAAGATGAGATATATGCCATTTTCTCAGTTTGATGCCCTCCTGTTTTTCAACACAGTCAAATCAGGCTGTTGTACTGTAGTATTGAATGATCAATTATGTAAACAATTTACATGCATCAAAAATCATTGTGAAATTTTACCTTCCTAATGTCCAAGGTTCTATTATTTAACCCCAGTAGAATGTCACAATTGTTTTCTGAATTGTTAGACTTGTAATAGGGCTGTTGAAAGAAGTGAAACTTAAAACATTCTTGAAAAACAAAATGAGCCCATGTACATGTACATAGAATTTTGGAAATGAATTCTTGTACAATATCTAGAATGACCTACACTGTACATGTACATGTACATGTCACATACTGTATGGTGTACATTTACATACGACATTCCACACAAAATTTGTGTTCGCATTGGACTTAATTTTGTCAAACTACCGTGGCTGAGCGGGAGAATGACAAAAATAAATCCAATGCGGACACGTGGAAAACTACCCTCCCTGTCAACTTACGTGAGCGTGATGTACATTTGTGTAAAACTAACAGGGCGAAAGACATCGCGGAAACTTTCCGCTCAGTCACGGTAACTTGACAGGGCCGTAAAAAAGTCCAATGCGAACAGTTTGGCCCTGTTGAACTACCGCGACCATGCGTAATCCCTGTGACACATCCGGTATCACCCAGCTCCAGGGATCAGTGCGCGCGAAAATGATCGATCGATAGCTTTGGTGTCTGACTAGTGTAGTTTGCAAATGCCGCATGAAAGGACGCTACATATCCTGTTTGGGTCAAAGGTTATTGTGCACAGCGCCCGCAATGGGCGACATTCTACCAGTCTCACATGGTGAATTTCTCATTCCGTCACGGAAGAAAAGTCCAAGTGGGGACGCACGGTAGAATCACCTTCAGGAATGTCGTGATAAGTTACCGTGTGGCCGCGGAAGAAGTCCAATGCAAACGCGACTAAAGTTAAATTGTGTGAACAGCACTTAAAAACCCTAGGCCTATTACACGGTGTAGGTTTATGAAATAAGTTTTTGCTAATTTTCTAAAGATGACAGTAGACCATTCATGGAACTTCAAAAGTAACATAATTTACATGTGCATGTACAGTATGTAATTTCTTTAACTTAACAAATTTACTTGTAGGCCTACTGTACTTTGGTGTACACCCCATGCAAAAGTACAGTACATGTGTGTACAGTGTACTGTAATGTACCTGTATATTGTGCAGCACATTGAACATTGTGACTGTGGCATTTAAAGAAGATAATTACATTTTTCACTCTTAACAGATGTTAATTTTTGCATCATCACCAAGATGCTTGTTTCAGTGGTGCTTGAAATTTCAAATGATGAAATTACCCTTCTGATATTCTGTCATTTTGTTTGTGCATTATCTATTAAATGCAATCATTTTTGTATATTATCCATGTCCATATCAATTTTTTAGATCATATCGCATCATAAATCAACATAACTGAATATGTGTTGGGATATGTGTATATTTTGCTTGTTAATTTAATGTGTTAAGAATGCAGTTTAATTTGGGAAATGGTACGTGACACGTGTACGTGATATGTACCGGTACACGTATGATCTGTGTAGCAACCTTTTCTGTTGGGAACTTGGGATACAATTTTTTCATTTATTTTGTTCGTAGCCATAGAACCATAGTGATAAGACCTGGGCAAAGGTGTGGTATTTTAAAGATTTACATGTACACTGTAGTACTGTACATGTACCGATGTACATGTACATGTACCAATTTACATGTACATGTACGTTGGTAGTGTTTGTAATAATGCTGTTACTGTTAACCCCTGTACATTTGTGTACACTTTATATTTGAATATTAAATTATACTACAGTTTTCATTATTGAATACATTGTAACTTAGCTAATTGTGTTGTACAGGTATGGGTACTGTGTGCAATTCGTATGTCAGATTTCTACTGATCCTGAAGGGGTTTATTCAAGCTACAAGCTTTAATTGTTTGGCCTGAGAAACTTTACCATTGGAAATGTGGGGTTTAATGTGCGTATTATACGTATTATATTGAATTATTATATAGAATTATACGTATTATTATGCGTATTATATAGAATGCAACAATGTTGACAGCAAATCAGAACACAATCACAATGAAAGATTTATTCACCAGATGTCACATATATCTGCATTTGCATTATATTCATTTTATTTTATTGCAAATGTAAAAAAAAAAAGGTTTATGACTGGTGACAACCCTGCAGTTCAGTGTACATGTATACAGTGTGTGGACAACTGGACTTAAATGCATGCATTGCATGTACTGTACACTGTACAGTGTACACTATATACTTGTTAATACATTTTGTGCAGGAGCTTTTTTTCCTACATATTTTTTTTTGATACACGTATGAAATGAACCTATCATGTTACATTTCCCTTCTAACATAAAACAAGAAGCCCCTCTTGTGCTTCAAAGACTCAAACCCGACAAAAAATAGATGCGGGAGTCCTGGGACCCACTCCCTTTCCAAAGCAGGGGTGATTCAATGATAACCCATCGGTCTTATACCACTGAGGAGTCTTAGACTTGCATGTAGCTCTTTCTTTCTTTTTTGAAAAAGAAGGATTTTTTTCTTAATAAAGTCCATGGAACTCGCATTGAACGGGCGCGGCGCATTTGTCATATTGATTGGAGCGGTGCCATCACATCAATTACGTCCATCCATTAACCTTTCAATATCGCCCCGGTCTCGTGCGCTATTGATTTGTCGGGTCGGCCTAGGCCCAGGCCCTGGGTTTTTCTCCTCTCCTTCCCTTTTTTTTTCTTCTCCTTTTTCAACTTTTCTTTGCTAAATGTTCCCCCTTTCGTCTTTTTCCGTGGGCAGCTTGGTAGGTTTAGGCAGTGCCGACACTGTTCAATGATTGAAAAGCACACGTACTCGGCCCACCCCTTTTCCCCCCTTGGGGCATTTGTGAAGAAAAAAAAAGTCCCGAGAATCATGATAATCAGTGAGGTTTTTTTTTTGTGTTTTTAAAAAAATGTTCCTGCTCCATTTGCTTGACTATGCTCGCCGCACTTGGTTAGTTTGTGACCCAATAATGGCGGCATTTTTTTTATTTTTTATTATTGTTATTTTTTTTTGCTCATGGCTTCATCATGGACAGACTATCAGTGCGGCGATGCCATTGTGTTTGTAGGTAATATTGCCCAGGCACTGAGCAATGGCAATGAAAACAACTCCTTCACTTGTGCGGCTGAGGTGTCGCTAACTCCATTCTACTGCACATGATATCCCATAATGCACGGACCTCGCTCAAGGTCTTTTTTCCCCTCCCTTCCTCCCTCTTCCCTCTCTCTCTCTCTATCCCCTCTCCTCCCATAATCATTCAATTATGGCATTTAATCACTACTGTGGCAGTAAGCCTGCCAAAATTTGTTTGAGAGGAGGTCAGGAAAAAAAATCAGATGGTATATAATGTACGTTTATTGTGTGGTCGGTGAACAAACAACATAGGCCTACATATATACTGTATGTTGAATAACAAAATAGTACTCTCAAAAGTTAAACAAATGATTCGAATTGATTATCTATTCTGTAGTCACCTCATGTCTGGCTTTCAACAATCAATCAATTTTATCTGTACAGTCATAATGTGATGTCTTTGTCATGCAAGTGTTACATTGATACGTTCTTGTGTATGCATGTAATTTTTTTTGTTTATGCATTTAATCGATGTGGTTTTATACTTCTGCACAAGCAGTGCAATATCCAAGCCGGTGTAGTGTAGATTTTTTTTATATCAAAAGTGTGCTACGCGGGTAATGTATACTGCATACTGCTACATGTACCGGTACATGTACAATACACATGTACATGTACATGTACATGTACTATACATGTACAGGTACACAACATGTACATATACCGTGCATTGCATGCACTGTGCACATGCACGTAATGAGCAATTTTAAGTGCTTGACGTCTTGAGTCCAAGGTCATGTACACCATGATGTGCACATAATATTATTGAATCCTCTTCAATTGGCAGCATCCCACTTGTATCATCGCATGCATTAAAGAATTACAGGTACCCGTACAGTACCGGTATATATGGTGTTTAAAGGCCGTTTCCACTGTCCAAATAATTGCGATTGGAATCGCGATTAAAAATCCGGGTTTTTTTTTTTGCTGGTGTACATACAGGCAAAAAAATTGAGATGCAAAAAATCAGGAGCTGATTGTGGTTAGCAGTTGTGGTCAAATGGTGGATAGCCTTGAGGGTGGTCCATGGGTGGCCCATGCAGGGACATGTATATAAAGTTCTGTAAACAAGCATGGCACCTCCTGTCAATCACAGTGCAAGCAGTGCATTTTAAGATTTAAAAAAACCAAAAAAAAAAACGATGCGATTCAGTGGAGTGTTCCCATACACATCACATCGCAAATGAATGCGATGGTTTGGAAAAGTCTCACTAATATTGGAGTCTAAATCGCGATTCAAATCCCACTAATAACAAATTTTTTTATGTGCAAAAAAAAAAAAAAAAAAAAAAAGTTGAGTTTGTATCGCGATTCAAATCACACTGATAATCGCGTTTATTGTTTCCACAAAAACGAAGAAGTGGAATTTGAATCACTATTCAAATCCTGATCCAAATAATAGAGTTTAGATGGCACAGAGGAAACAGCCCTCATGTTTGAAAATCTATTGTGCACAGTGGGCACCTTGGCTGTCTCTGTTGGCTTGGCATGTGTACAGTATGTACATGGGTAGTACCGGTTCGCATAATTATTCTTAATGAACTGATGCGTTCATGCATCAAGGCCTCTAAGATTACTGGCCTGTGCGAAATTGGCCTCCGTGTGTGCACATCGGGAACGCCTCGGCCATTTGGGCCCATATAGAAGCAAGTCTGTTTGGTTCTTGAGTCATTGTCAGCTAGCAAACTCCCAGTATTGATCTTGCTGCTTCTTTTTTAATCGAGAGGAAATTGCTGCCTGGCAAAGATGCACGCTCTCTCTCTCTCTTGCTGTCCACTTTTTAGCCCAAACTCACTACCGTCTATGATATTTGTGCCTGAGTGACTGAGGCACATGAATTGCCATATATTTGAAACGTGCCTTTGATGATTGAATACACAATTCAATAATTTCACCCCCACCACACATCCACCCAAAGCTTGTTAAAAGATGCTCATTTTGTACAGTAATCAAAGCCGATTTAAGGTGCTTTCTGATGCGGTTTGTTTTTCATTGATGTCATTAAAAATTGAGATTTCCATTCACTTTCATCTGGCAGTTTGGTTGCTAGAGATTAGAACGCTGAACCCACTTTTTTAGTCGGACTGACTTCAGTTTCCCCTTGACACATTGCCAACTGACAACGGACAGTCAAGGATTATTGTGGAGTTAAACGATTACTACATGTACGTGTACATGTGTAGATATATATACATTTGTGTACATGTACACATGTACACGTACACGTACATGTAGTAGGGCCTATACAAGCACATGCATATGACGTGTACGCATGTACATGTACGTGTACATGTACATGTTTACGGGTATGTACCGGTACCTGTACCATACATGCATGTACGTATATGAATGTTCATACTGTACTTACAGCACTGTACAGTATATCATGTGCAGACATTTACATGTAAGTACTGTACATGTACATCACTTTCTCACAATTTTAAAGTGATTCTGAGTCTTGAAATAAATGGTTGAGTCGTTGTTAATGTTATTACTTGGATCTAACCACATGTCAAGTGGATTGATTTAAGGCAATTTTTGTGTCCCCCCCCCCACCGAAAATGTCAGAATAAAATAATTTAGAAACTGTCACACGGTTCCACTCTGTGCTTTCACCGGGAGAAAGTTTTACTGTGACTCCGATGATTAAACACTGTCAAGTGAATGACTTGGCCCTTTTTTTTTCATTTCTTCCCCTTTCCCCTTCTCATCTCTCTTCCCCTTCCTCTTCCTCCTCACCCACACACACTCTATAACTGTAAACCAATAAGTTTGTAGCGTCAGTTGCCTCATAAAACAACGGCCGATCAATATCTCATCAGTTTCTCCCTGGCTCTCTCTCCCCCCCTCTATCTCTCATCCTTCATCCCCAGCGCCATCTCTCGAGAGAGTCTCTCCCCTCTCACACGGCGCACACCTCCCCCCTCCCTCCTCAGCCAACCAACCAATGTGTCGAGGCAGGTGCAAGCAGACTGGGACTGGGGAAATTTTATAGGTGATGTGTTCCGATAATTGGAGAGAGAGAGAGAGAGAGAGAAGAGGTAAAGCCCGGGACAAGGGTGACGGTGGTCGGGGGTGGGGGGATTTGGCGGTGTGCCTGGCTTTGGAGCCAGGGAGTGTTTCAGCTGCTACTGGCTGCCGCAGGGGCTTGCTGGCCTACCCCATACCCCCACACCCCCACCCTTACCTCCCTCTTTCCCAAATCATGCTTTCAATTCCTGTCGGGTTATTGAATCTATTGATTAGTCGGATCGATGGCACTCCCTGACAGGCAGAAGGAAACTGAGGGACTCTTTTTTTTATTTATTTTTTAAGCAGGCTTTTCTTTCGTCCCTTTTTCATTTTTTTTCTCGGGTTGCTTTTTGCCAGGGTTTGGGTTCAACTCGGGGAAAGCCGGCTTGCCAGTGGGTTATCGATTGAAACCCTGTCCCCGGCCATGATTGAGAAATGGAACCAGCACCACCACCACTGGCCTGTGTGTGCACGTGCCTGCGTGTGGAGAGTGTGGGACAGGGAGATGGGTAATGGGCAGCTTGAATTGGGGAGGGTTGAGTAAGAGCTCAATAGTCCACTTATCAATCTTTATTTACATGTGTGGATCTATGCCTCAACTCCCCTCAAGTGGAATTAAAATTAGGTGGCTTCAGTCATGTTGTGTGCGTACATGAAAATGTAAGTGCTGTCTGAAGTTCAATAAAAAAAAATGCAAAAAAGGTGTGAAATAGATACATGTACAGGGGTGGATTTCACAAAGCCTTACGATGCATCTTAACTCAACTTACGATGGATAACCCATCGCAAGCTGTGATAGGCCGTATGGTTTCTGTGCATCGCTCATCGTCTTGCGATTGATCTTAAGTTACGATGAGTTTGGTGAAATCGACTGCAGGTACTCTTGTGTTTTGTACACGTACATGTACAGTATTACATGTACATGTACATGAGTTGCCACAATAGCTACATGTACTATACATGTACATGTGTGTACCGTAGGTCTCAAAGTAAACCAACGGTTACTCATTGGTCATTGAATTTAGGTTCAGGACAGTACATTCAAATCAACAAGAAAATGATTGTATACATGTACATGTATTTCTACATGTCATTATCCTGGGCCGAATTGACTTTGACTTTTCTTCTGATTTGTTGCCTCAATTTCACATTGCCACGCACAATGGGTGCATGGAAGGGAGGGTGGAGGAAGGTGCTATTACCGTAGGTTTTGATGCAAAATCCAATAGATATATCAAATCTCAAGGTGCCCAAAAGACGAAAGCGAGCATCCCTTTTTTCCCCCTCATCATATGGAAGTGGCCGACTCAGCAGTATTTTACCTCAACCTGCCAACTTTCTCACTTTGGTTTTGATGGATTGGACGGATTCATTGCTTCAGTGGCTGTGGACATTGTAACCGAAGACTTCTTCTTTTTCCCGCATTTTTTGTTTGTTTTTTGTTTAACCGTATAAAGAGAAGTGGATACATCTGCACTGTACAGTACATTGTCCTGTCCGTCTTCATACATGTACATGTAAGTGCCACAAGCAAGAATGCATTTTATAAGCTAGTATCATTGGACAGTAGCAGTTGTGGCTGAGCTACATGTAAGCGTATATTTACATGCACTTGCTGATGGTGTTGATATTAAAACGTTAACATTGATACGCCTCTTGCTGGTACATGTACATGTACAGTGCCCCAAAACGAAGATACTGTACGGTTGATCATTTTCTTTTTGTGGGCAATTTAGGGCCATGGCGTTGTCGCTGGGAAAGTCAGACTCCTGCCTGAGGAGTCTTGAGGAAGATGCTTTGCAGACGTCGTCAACACTTGGTGTCACTAGGGCCGTTCCCCTCTACGAAAATAATCGCGATTTGAATCGCGATTCAAAAACCGGGGTTTTTTTTGGTCGTGTCCACACAGGCCAAATAATCGCATCGCAAATAAATTCAAGCCGATTGCGGAATAGCATGTGGTCACGCTGCGCAAGCGGGAATGGCGGGACTCGCTGACGAAAGTAAACAAACCCTGTGCTGCACTTCCTGGCAGTAAGCTGCTGGCCGGAAATGCCATGCTTGCGCAATGCATCGTGGGCTTGAAAAAAAAGGTGCGATTTGAGCGGAGCGTTCCCACACACATCGCTTCACAAATAAACGCGATTATTTGAAAAAGTCTCGCTATAAGTGGAGTCCGAATCACGATTCAAATCCCACTAATAATCGCGTTTATTGTGTCCCCACACACACAAAAAAGGGGAGTTTGAATCGCGATGCAAATCGCGATCCAAATAATTGCGTTTATTTGGTGTAGTGGGAACGGCCCTAGTGTGGTGCGGCTCCACTATGCTCCATGTGTTAGTATCTGGCAAACCCCGGCCACAGTATTGGACATGCCTGCATTCTTTTTACTGGACAGAGACAACATGATTCTGAATGCATTGTACATGTACTGTACGTGTACATCTGGAATGGGCTTGGCCTCAAAAGCCACATTTCCACTGGACTTATTTTGGTTGAGCTCATCGAGACGATGGTTACTTTTCCCATCTTGTGTCCAGTGGAAACGGCACTGTCAAATTTCCTCACGGTTACTGAAACCGAGTCTGATGCTCACTTTTACCAGCCAACTTCTTCCCGGGTAACTTTAACCGAGTCGATTAGTCCAGCGAAAATGCGCCACTCGGTCAAACGCAACTTGGTAAAAAACCACATCTGGTCAGATATCATCTTGTGTAGTAGTGCGTAAACAACACACTGTGCACGGCCTCTACATGTGCTTTGAACATTCTCCTTCGTGATGGGCCTGATGGCAGTCGGAAGTGGTTTTATTTCACGGGCTGTTGATGTCAGTATAAACCTCAAAGGTCACGCCATATTGCTTTTGGTTGCTTCAACCATCATCTCGGTTAAATTTCCCGACTCAGAAAGTTGGTGGTAAAATTTAACCGTTGCCTCGGTGAAATTTCCCACTATTTAAGTCCAGTGGAAATGCGGCTTAAAGGCCTATACAACATTGGTAAAGGTCAAAGGATTACTGCATTTTGTGTGTTAAACCATTAAACATACATGTACCAAGAAAACATCCTAGTGAAAGTTTCAGCTCAAATGCTTGTCTGAGAAAGTAGAAAAAGGAAAAAACCGTTACGGTTTTCGCTCCGATCTGTGAGTAATGAAAAGATTACGTTGAAATTTCAAACAGCGCCCTCATGTGTTAGAAAACAACTACCGACGACTGATTTGTGTCGGTAGAATTCTGTATTGCGTACCACGTGAAACAAGGCGCTTATACGGTGTTACCTACACGTATTGTGATTTCGAAACAGTCGTTGCAGTACACACTGGGCGTGTGAGGGCAGCATTCAACGAATCGCCCGAAAATCGAGTTTTGATCTTGGGCCCAAGATCAAAACTATTTTCGGTGTTTGAGTGAAGATTTCTCGAAATCTACAGCATCCCAGACTGTAAGATTTTAACACAAGGATTCTGTCATGACCATCTACAAACTGTGTAAATTTGAAGGAAATCTGTGGACATCGATGTTTTCCGATCTTCCCGATGTTGTATAGGGCCTTTAAGACTAGTTTGAGGTAGAAACCCGCCCCCACCTCTTTGTGGCAGCATGCTCAGACTAGTAGTTGGCACATTTTGAGATCTCAACATTAACAGCCGACTGACCCCAAGATTGGGGAAGGGGGAATGCAGTGAGGAGGGTATTGATTGGCTGCTGAGCACGGGTTGCATTTGGTAACCATACAGGAAGTCAGCTGTGTGGCTGGGAGCATCATTGCCTTTGGCAATGCCTGCCTGCACAACACCCACTGTTTATTAATTTCACACACAGGCGCACACGTTGTCACAAACACGCACGCACATAATAAAAGTGATCACCTTGATGCTTCAGAAAGGGAGTAGTACCTACTACATGTAGATGCAATTATGAATTGTATTGGGCCACTGCAAAAATATATTCCGACTGTGGTACTAAATGTAGTCCTTTTTTTAGAATCCCTTTTTTTTCAGCTCTTAAAAAACAAACCCCCAAATTAATGATAAGTGTTAACTGTTTTGATTCTAGAACTAAAAGGACCTTTCCCTGCCTTTGAGAAAGGGTCAAATGCTCAAGCCTTCTTAGGAAAAAAATATTTATTTATTATTGGATCTTCATCCCTGTTTTCTTATCAAATTATGAGTGAATTATCTGTAATTCACTCAGTTACAATAGTGAATCAGTTCCTTCCCAAGTATTTCCCATCTGTGTGGAAATACATACATGTACTGTACATTATTTAAGGCAATATACCGTATGCAATGTTAATACAGGTTAAAAATGTACAGTATGTAACTTTACATGTTCCCCTTTTCATGTGCCAGCGCATTCCTCAGGCGGTCGCTGGAGCTCACTGAGCATGCTCTGATTGAGCTTGACATGCGAAGAACTTATTAGAAGGCGGGAACGGAACAGTGCACCCGGTTTGCCCGTTATGTATTGTCCTGTGGCGTGCCTGTCACTGGCTATTGGGAAATGTGACTGTTTTTGCCCCCAAAAGTGTTTGTACAAGTCGGTCTGCGGAATCTGCCCATTGCACACATGTACAGTACATCATACATGTCCTACAGGATTGAGCAAATGTGCAGCTTTGTAAGCAATCTCCTCTCCCCCCACCTTCCTTGAGAAAAAGAAATTGTGCACATGCATCAATACAGCCCCGGGGCTTGACTTGATCAGTGGCCTGGCTGCCAATGGCCGCTGACATTAGAAAAATAACCCCATCAAGCCACCTGAAGGTGTGGGGGTCAATGGCCTGGTTGGGCCACACTCCTAAACTACCCATTGGAAGCTAATGTACACGTGCTGTACCTTGTACATGTACTGGTAGTGATGTATATGTAATATACATGTACATGTAGCATACACATGCATGTACGGTACATGTTCAGTGTACACTTTAGCACTAAAGTACATCATTGTTCTTAGGTTCTGTGCCATTTAATGTACTGGTACAGTATCTAAATCCTTTTTGGATACATGTACTGTACATGTACAGTACATGTACAATACACATTTAGTACGCAAGTCCCCCCCCCCCAAAAAAAAGGAAAATTGGTGCAGTGCAGTAATGGAATAGAAGCCTGTATTGCATTCTTGCATGTTTTTTATGATAAATTATGATCTTTGTCAGTGAGAATGATATACTTGTACTGGTACATGTACATGTACTGAACAGTGTATACATGTACATGTACTTCAAAGAGGTTTTGCTTTTATTAAATTAATAATTAGTATTAATTATAATTATAAATATTTAAATGATATTCTTATTAGTAGTGTTTTATATGCTTTAGGCTATTAGCCAATTGTCTGGATGGATCACTTACTGTACATGTGTACATGTACATGTATGTACATGTACATGTACATGTACATGTACATGTACATGTACATGTAATACTGTACGTGTACGTATGTAATGTATATGTACAGTACAATGTGGTTTAAAAACCTGGTACCTACAATGTACATGTAAGTGTTGTCGGTCAGGCATCAATTCATTGTGCTTTTGTTGCTATGAAGCAGTAGCCACACCTTCATCTCGTTGACAGTAAGTAGTCTCACACTTGCCCTTGGTCAGAGAGCTTGCACCTGCACCAGTGGGCCTGGTGTAAGTCAGGTCAACCCCAGATACAGTACATGTACATTGTGTGTACCTTTGCTTGACCATCATAATGCTTGAACATGCCCTGGAATGGTAACAGTCTGGCAATGAACGCTGCACTGTAGATATGATTTCAGCAGTTCTTGTTGTCCAACATACAGTAGTGTTAGCTTACAGTACGTATCTGATGAGTACACATGTACATCTCTTTGCAGTATTGTATTGTACAGTATAGTATGTACATGTACATGTACATGTACATGTATGTAGTCTTGCCTGGAAAGCATTGATGGGGTTACCTCACCCATTATTACTGTACAATAACTGTTAAGAAGGATATACATGTACATGTACATGTATAGATAAAGTTACATTATATAATCTTGCCCCCATTCCAAAATAACAGAAAGTCTTCAAAAGTCATTCTGCAGTGATGTACATGGTGTATGTACAGGTGTACATGTACATGTACACGTATGTACATGTACAATGTGCATACGTGTACATGTACATTACATTGTGTAGGCATGGAGGGAGGGAGGGCCTCGATAACATGGACATGAAAATCACACTAAATAACATGCTGACTCAAAGAAGTAGGCCTTCATGTACATGTACTGTACATGTGCATGTACATGTACACGTGTACTAGAATGTTGTACCCATGGTTGTACTTACTGACCTTAAATTTAGGAGACCCGATATTCATATCTATCCTATTAGGAACTAAGCTCAGAAGTAGGAACTTTCTCAAGGGCAGAATTCTTTGAAAGGAAGGTCCCACCAGGATAAGCACAGGCCTTCTGTATGTTTGAAACATGCTGACTTGGGATATTATTTTGAGTACACAGTTTAGTGACAGTAGATGTGTTTTGTGTGCATGTACGTGTACATGTACATGTATGTGGCTGGCCTTCGCTGCTCATTTTAGATCCTGTTAATAAACAGCTTGGCATAGCTTCACAAAGCCGGCACTGTTACCCGGCGAATGTTTTGCCCAGAGCAGCACTCTTCGCACGATCCATTCTCTGCCAGTGAAATAATTGTCCAGTGCACCAGTTTTGGCAGATATTGACCCCACTCTGTCTCCCTCTCCCCCCCAAGCCCCCAATATACAGTAACAGTGGTGAGGCACGTCTCATAGTTTGCTTATGAGTCACTCTCCCTTCCCCCATGAACAAAGACAAGATTTTCTGGGTGAAATTTCAAAAATGGCTGGCTGGCTGGCTTACCCTGCAGCCATGTACATGTACATGTAGCTGACATACAGTACTGTCAAGTTATGTGGAAAACTTCATTCTGTCTTTCTTTTATAGTTTTCTTCGTTGACAGACTAGACTAGAGTAGTGTCTGGTATACTTGTACATTATCATTTATCAATGCTGCTTGATACTTCATAACCCATAGGCAGTATTGTCAGTGGGGAACGTTGCAATGTGTTTTTTGATGTACAAATGTACAGTGTAATCATGCTTTTCATCAAAAATGACAAAATGCATTGACCTGAAGGCATAGGGCCTACAACTTTCAACATTGGACATGGCCCAATTGCCAGTGGCCACTGAAAAAGAATTACAGTCTTTCCCTTTGATCTCCCCTGGTCTGTCTACAAGCTTTCCTCCATTGTCCATCTCTCATCTGTATCCTATAACTTTCTCTCCCTTTCTACATACGTATACATGGTATTTATTTTGATTCCCTTTGGCACTTTGAGAAGGTCATCCTAGGATTAAAATGTCCGAAACAAATTCCTTACATACATTTTAGCAGTGAAATTTATTGCTGTTAATGTTAAAGTTTTGGGCCACAGAAAAGGTCCATTTTGTCACCTACAATATTTATGCTCTTTGGTTTATGCTCAACCCGAAAGAAAAGGAGTTTTCTGCAAGCCCAAAACAGCTGAACCGATTCCTGGTAAACTGTCCTTTTCAGAGAATCCTGACTTTTTCGTCTATTCCCTCCCCCCTGGGTAGCGTCAGTTTTGTTTGCCAGCTGCGAATAGTCACTACATTGTGGTAGCTTTTGATGGCATGCAGACATGTGCAAGCACGCACAGTGTCTAACTCTACCTGTACCTCTGTTCTCAGGGGGCATGTACATGTATACATGTACATGTAGGACTAGGAGTTAAAGGGGGACTTAAGTACATGTACATGTACACATACCTCTACATTACAGTTGTATACTACATGTACCTAAAGGCTGTTCCCAAAACGAAAATAATCGCGATTTGAATCGCGTTTCGAAAACCAGGTTTTTGGGGGGTTCACAGGCTAAAAAAATTGCCTCGCAAAAAAATGTGAGCTGATTGTGGTTAGCAGTTGTGGCCAAATGGTGGGTGTGTCCTTGAGGGTGGCCCACACAGGGAGACATATATGAACAAGCACGGCACTTCCTGTCAATCACAGCGTGAGCAGTGCATTGTGGGATTTAAGAACCCGGTGCGGTTCTGTGGAGCGTTCCCACACACACCGCGTCGCAAAAAAAACGCGATTATTTTAAAAAGTCTCACTAATAGTGGAGTTTGAATCGCGATTCAAATCGCGATCCAAATAATCGCGTTTATTTGATGCAGTGGAAACTGCCCTACTGTATTATACTACCCTCCCTCACATCTTTATTCCTTTGTGCCAAGTGTTCACTCTTTCCAGTCAGACAACTTTAATCGGAGCATCCATCAACTTGTGGCAACTGAGTTATGTGCATGTTAAACATATACCTGTTGGCAACAACCCTGTAAAAGTTCATTGTCTGCATTCTGCAGGCTGTTGCATTCTGCATTAAAAGAGAATGGATCGCTGCCTTATCGCCTTCATGGGGCATGCATCAATTTGATGGTGTTTTTTTTTTTTTTGCAGTTGAGAAGTCCTCGCCTGCCCTATGTTTCATTCTTCCCTTTCATTGTTGTTCACAATACGTGTAGATTAACATTGCATATGCTCAATTTGATTTTGATAGGCTCCATTAGCTTGCATTCAGTCTGAAAGTCAGTTTGAAACTTGAAATGTGCAGATGGTTGAAATGAAATGATGAAAGCCTTTGTTGCTGCAGAATATAAGGAGACCACTTTGTAAAACCATGAAACAAATACTTCTATTCCCGCAGAATTCAGTATCAAGAGACATGGCATAATGATAATCGGTACCCAATGCTGTCAGATTGAGTAGATTTCTAACTGACGGGGTATTACAACAAATTTCATTCCATTTTTTGGGATCATTTTTTCAGGCACAAACAGAAGCTTCTCATTAGGTGATGAAGACTAGGAGTTTGTTATAACCAGGAAAAACCCCAGGGTTTTCTCCTTCTACCCTACCCCTGGAGCAGGGATAACAAATCCATCCCCGGGGATTTCTTCCGTAGTGTGAAAAGCCCGACCAAAATCCCAGGTGAATTTTTCGAGAAATTCCCTGGGATTTTGTCTGGTGTGAAAGCCCCTTGTATGTAGTTACATGTAGATTTCAGCCAGATCTAACATGCAGTGAACTTTACTTTGTTGTCTTTCGATGTTGTGCATTGTTCGTGCACTTGGTTCCAGCTTCATGAAATCCACACTCTGCACTTGTGGACAGGAGTAGATTTTAAACATGCATGCAACATCTCTTTAGATTAGTGCGCTTTTGTCATATTTGGCATCGTCACTCATGCTATTGGACATGATGGAAATGAAAAAAAAAAAAAATCTGTTTATAGAGTGTTTTTTGAAGATAGCAGTTTCAAGCCCAAGTTGCATGCCTGTGTGTACCGGGTACTTTTTTGTTCCATTGCCAAACTACTAGCGTTCCACCGTAATGCATGATATACCTCATGGTTCCATTACCAGTGTCATCATATCGCTGTGACTGGGTAAATCCATCTTCCATGTCACCAGTACATGTACCTGTAGAGTGTACCGTAGATCCCATATCATACATGCACACTTTGGGTTCTATTTCTGAAACCACCATTAGCGCTGAAAACTCAGAGCCTAGCCTACCCTACTGTACATGTTGAAATGTACAGGACATGTACATGTACATTATCCCGTCCTCTTCTTCTTCTTTTCATTTCCAAATGTCATCATTCCGCCTGGACTGAATCCATCTTTCCCACTGGATGCCATTTTGCTGTGCCCCTGGTTCCATCGCTAATCAATCATGTCATGCGTTGCCTTGCCATGATCTAATGCCATCATTAGCAGCGGGGCTACAATAGATCCTGGTGCAATAATTTACATTTACAGGTACAATGTACCCTGTACATGTACTGTACATGATGTACATGTACAATGTATCACTAACAGTATCAATACATACCGGTACAGGCATGTACAGTGTTGTGATAAGTGAACATTTCTTCTTCTTTTTTTTTTTCTTTTTTTTTGGGGGGCTGCGCCTATGTACACTACATGTATACATGTACCATGTGGCTTCATTGCCATTTAACCTGGCGTGTTTCAAAACCCTTTCACACTGTTTAGGACATTCTGGGGAATTAAAATCCCACCAACAAATTTACCTTCATTTTCTCACCTGCAGGAAACTACTTTAGTACGGTAATTGCCCTGAGGATGCACTTTCTTGATTCACATGACCAATCTTTCCCCCTGGAAAATGAATGATTGACTTTTCAGTCAGTCTTGACCATACACGTACATGTGCATGTATGGGTATGTACATGTAGCACACAAATCCAGGGTAGCACTCAGTCAGCCTTAAAATCACACTTTGCTGTGATTTCCTGAGAATAAAGGCATTAACCAAGGGAAGGGGGGTGCTCATATTCCTTGTAATGGCACCGCAATTGTGCAGTATCATACATGTACTTGTACTCATCCCATCCAGTCATGCAGAACACCCCCCTATGAATAAGCATGCTGCTGAAGCAGGGACAATGTGCGGCTGATGACATCACAATAAATAATTGAAAGAGGAGAGTTGAGATGGGCCGCAGCTGCAGGCGATGTGACTTGCATATGTACAATGTATGCGTTTCCTCTGTGATGTTGAGTCTCAAGGAAAGCCCTCAGGGACCATTCAAATGTTTTAGGATAATGGGGTGTTTTTTTTAAAGAACGAAACCATGGTTATTGTAAGCACAGAATTAGAGGCCATCTTGTCCTTGCATTTCAAGGCCAATGCTACAGTATATTGGCCTTAGTGTATGGCAAAATTAACTACAGTATGAAGGCCAGTTGGCAGAGCACCGAGACGAAAGTGAAGGGGAGGGGTCTGTTGAAACATGGAGGAATAAGTAGAGATGCTTGACTTATTACATGTGCACACATACATTACAGTGATGTATGTAGCATGATACCATTGCTTTTTAATAGCCAAAATGTACCAGACTACAAATGTACCTACAGGTACGGTATGTACAGTACATGTACATGTACAGTATAATGTACATGTATACATACATGTACACATGTATGTACTGTTGTACATGTAATGTAGGTTGTGTTGTACTATCACTACTCACTGCTCAATTGGAAAAATACTTGTGGTGATCCCTCTGGGAACAAAAGCAATCAAATGTCTGCTCTGTATTACACGGATGGGATAATTTATTCAGTGAGAGCTTATGAAAATTGACAGCTTTTTGATGCGGAAAGTGACCAGTATTGGCCCGCTACAGTACAGCACATATAAATGATACTTAATGAAGTCTCTGCCCGTAAAATCAGCATCGGATAAAAATCAGATAAAAAAGGTGTCGAGAGAGTGCATGACCTCACAGACTGCCTGCCCTTACATTAGAGGCTGGTTGGTTTGAATATAAAGTATGTACAGGCTGACATGTAGGTGAACACCAAGTGCCAGTCCATTAAGTGTGAGGTACTGTACAGTACTGTAAGGAGATACATGTACATGTGTATGTTGTATACATGTACCTACTTGCCCATTTAGGAGCAAGCGACAGGGTACTGTGCATGACTACATGTACCGGTACATTGTACTGTACATGTGTATTTACCTTCCAGGTTGTTGTGACCAAGGGATCAGTTGAATAGACTGCAAACGCAAGAACAAATCTGCTAAGCATGAAAAGTCTGCCGTGGGTAAACAGGATTACCAACAACATTGTCATGGGATGACCACAGTTTTCGTCTCCACTGTGCATTTATGTACTGTAACACTACAAATAATAGACATGACATCATGGCTTCACTGATGGCTGGGTGTTTCGCTAGAGCTCACCACCACGTCCATGGAAGTTGCACGGTCGCTGTCGGGATTGCGGCCTTGGTTATAAGATAGTCATCATGATACTGTACGATGTTCAAAAACCAGTGTCGTCTTTTTGTTTTTCACTAATGACCCGATGATCCCATCTTTCCCATGATTGCCAAAGCCTAAAGTTGAACGTAATACTTTGCAGATGTTATGATTTTAGGCCTATAGATGCTCTCAAAAATTGAAATTTCCGGTATTGAAAATTCTCGGAGAAAATTCCTTGTGAAGCGTATATATATTTAATTAAATTGATTTATAAAAATCTGGGAAAATGGGAAAAATTTAGTTTTGACACATTGAAATTAAATACATTGTGGACTAAATCTCGTCTTTAATTTTCAATCCGGATAAGACCCTGTGTTTTCACACTATGAATTCTCTACACGGATCGAGTGCGGCACCACACAGCTGATAGTTTATTGACCTTTGTACATGTACCTGTGTACCTGTGTCAGATTTCCAGAGAATTTAGGTGCCAGACAACTCAACACAGGGCGGTTCACACTATCAGTTTCGAACCGGTTCAAGCTGAAAAATGCAATTTCAATCCGGATCGAGATTTTCAACCCTGGTCCCTGCCAGGGTTGATTTCGTTCTGGCTAGAGCATGCTACAATGTACCCGGGTCAGAACCAGGTTAAAAATTTAGTAGTGGGAAAAGGGCTGAAACAAATCTCGGGGTTACAGACAGTGTGAAAAGGCCTTACATGTATAGTTGTACAGTTGGTGTACCGGTAGTACATGTACATGTACATGTACTAGAAGGCATTGGTCTTGGGAAGCTGCAACTCATGTACAGTACATGTGTGTATGTACATGTTCGTACCTGTACAGCAGCTATTGTACTACTGTAGTACATATGTAACTGTACGTACATGTACATGTACTGTACTGTACATACATGTACTCATGGATGTACATGTACATTTAGGACTGCAGCTGATTCTCTCAAACCTTTACAGTATCATAAATCCCGGGTGAAACCAATTAATTCAAACATACAGTACAATGAGTACACGTACACGTACATGTACATGTTGTACGTGTGCATATATGTACCAGACATTTCTCTAGTGCCTGTTGACTGTTGAGCAAAGAGTGCGAATGGTTCCATGGCTGAGTGTGTTGTGATGAGGGGAGTGAGTTGGACACAGGCCAGGCAATGGGGGCAGGTGCGTGTACATGTGCATGTACCTGTCACAATCAATTTGACCACTCCCAGGCAAGAGAGCACCAACTAATGAAACATTGTTGGTGATTGATTCCCTGGCAATTCATGTTGCACTTTATCATAATTGTACATGGACATGTACATTGTACATACACTGTACATGTATGTACAATTTATGTACAATGTACAGTTCTGTACCATACATACATCTACATACATGTACATGTATGTACATAATACATGTACATGTACATGTATGTAGTGTGTAAATTTGTATGTAATGCTTTACAGTCAACTACATGCACATTGTACATGTACATGTACTGTACATGTACATGTATGTATACACTGCACCGGTGGTACATGTACATGTACAAAACCATGTACATGTACACACATGTACATACCCATAAAACAAAATACAGTATGTGCATTATCTGATGGATTCATTCTATGTGAATATAGAATATTAATCAGATTGACACACATGTTCATGTAATGACCCTGTATGTCAATTGTCATGTATCTGCAATATCTAATGGTACATGTACACACATGTACATGTACACGTACACGTAGTACATGTACATACTGTACCCCCCGGTACATGTACATGTACATGTACATGCATGTGGTGGTGTTCGTGTGTGCTTGAAGAAAGCCGGGATTATCTCTGACACAACCTTGACATATGTGTAGTTGACTGATAACCTCATTTTCATCTGCACAGTCATCATGACTGCAGAAGAATAGAATGAGGAAGGAATCATCTGGTCTACTATGAATGTATGCACATGTACATGTGCAGGATGCATGAATGAGGGACTTGCGACAGACCTCAAGTTGGCTGGGTAGCTGGCAGGCTGTGTTTTGTGTGCTGGCTGGCTGGATGGCTGGTTTTAGCCACATTTTGTCGGCCATTTTTAACCGATTGGCTGGCTATCTGTATGCTTCCTTTTGGGTGGTATTTGAGCTGGCTGGCTAGCTACATTTACACAATGTAGGCTGGCATTTTAGCTTCTTTTTGGGGGCTGGAATTTCAGCTGGAATTTGGTCTACTTTTGGGCTGGTATTTTGGCTACTTTTTGGCTGGCTGGCATTCTGGACTGTTGTTGGCTTACCCTAGTTATTTGTTGGCTTACACATGTACTTTTTTGGCTTGCCTGGCAGGAAGGCAGGTACAGTGTGTACATGCCATGGCCCTGCAAGAAACAGGGTTTCAAGTTCCACTCTTCATCTTGCCCTCTGACTTCATGACGCCATCTTTATTTGAAAGAAAAGGGGTTCCATTGAAAGGGAGGGGGGGGGGGGGGAAGCAGCAAGGCTCAGTGTCATCTGTCATATGCTGTAAGTGCTGTGGAGTCTTGGGGATCATTGACAAGTTAATGGCGTGCCTTGCCATACCGGTACTGGTAGACCTCACCCCAACCCTGGACCCTCGGTTCAGTTTACTGACACTCTATCTGAGTGGAATGGCAACTTTAATTGGCCCAGGGCTCTTTTGCGATTTTGGATAACTTGGAACATTGTTAGCCAGCAGTTTAGAAAGACAGGGAGAAATGGGGGTTGGGGCAATTTAACTTTTTTTAAAAATAATTAAAAAAAAAAAAATCCAAAATGCCCAATCTGTTGTACTCTAGATTTATTATGATTGAGGGAAAATCAACAGAAAGTGTTGTTCAAGATTTAAGGCCGCCGCACACGAGAGCTATCTGCTGAGCAAAAATTCTCTTGAGGTCGTTAGCTCAGCACATAGCTCACCGTGTGCGCTGAACTTTTGGTGAGATTTCTGCCTCAAGGGGCCGTGAGACCAATATCTATCCTGTTTGATTTTGTTGGCCTCTCGTGGATGAAAACTCATCGTGTGACGCGACTTGAGCTACGTGCTGAGCAACAAAAATATAGCAACTGGCCAATGAAAGCGCACGCCCTATTCACGTGGTGTCGTGGTCGCCAAAATCAAATAGGATAGATATTGGTCTCACGGCCTTTTGAGGCAGGAATCTCACCAAAAGTTCAGCGCACACGGTGAGCTATGTGCTGAGCTAACGGCCACGAGAGAATTTTTGCTCAGCAGATAGCTCTGGTGTGCGGCGGCTTTACGTCCCTCCAAAAGCGGCAATGTGATATTGTTTTTATCGGTGTTGTTTAGAGGAATGAGTGGTCCTGCACCACTGCACTTCGCGCCGGGTGTTGCTAATGTGCCGGGCCCTCTGAATCTGGGCAGGATGACAGAAATAAGCTGCGTTTCCACTGGACTAGAATTTAACCGAGACGATGGTTAAATTTCTAATAGTCAAATTTGACCCCACTTGGACTTTGAGTCGGTCAAATTTAACCGAGACGATGGTTAAAGTAACCAAGCTGGCAATGAAGGTCAAGTGTCAGCCGGATACACAATATACATGTACATGTACGTGTGTACATTTAGCGCAAGATACGAAGCAGACGCTGTGCACAGTGCATGTACGTGCTACATCTTAGGCTGGATGTGGTTTTTTACCGAGTCGCGTTTAACCGAGTGGTGCGTTTCCACTGAACTAATCGGCTCGGTTAAACTTACCTGGTCACTTTTACTGGGCAGAGGTTGCTCGGTAAAAGTAACCATTGGACTCGGTTAAAGTAACCGAGAGAAATTTGACTGGGCCGTTTCCACTGGACTTATTTTGGTCAAAGTAACCATCGTCTCGGTTACTTTAACCAAAATAAGTCCAGTGGAAACGCGGCTATAGACTGAACTCTTGTCTGCAAAGACTGTTTACAGCCTACCACAAAGCAGTACGGGGCATGACAAAGACCTGTTTTGATGCAAGGTGTCACGAAAATGCTGACCTGTCCCGGTTACTAAATGTAAAAGAGCGTGTGCAAGAGTTCGTGTCTGTACACCGTAGTGTTACAGATGTGTGATTATTCTCAGAAGCCAACTTCACGAGTTGTATGAGAACAGATGTAGCAAGCGGGCTTTGTGGCAGCACTCAAAATATATTGTACATGTGTAGGTCTACTTGATGCTGTCTGTGCAGTGTGCATGCGGGTGCTGCGCTAAAAGCAGGAGTCACTTGTTAATCTTTGCACATAGCGTTTCTCACTACGCATCAGTGTGATTTTTAACATTGATGAGATATTTTGGAGAAGGTCTGGGTCACCATGTTTTCTAACACAGAACCTTCTTTTTTTTGCTGTAGTGAGAAACTGTCTATAGTTTACTCTTACTGGTTTATTTCACCGGTACATGTACATGTACATGTACGTAGGTTTATATATATATACATGTATATTGTTCTTGATTGTTAAGTGGTCTGTCATGGGCCTTGTCAGAGGCCCTGCACAAAGTGCCTAATGAATCATTGTTCATGTCATGACAGTCTGATGGGCTGCTAGTGCAGCTGTACATGTACATTATGTACATGTAAGTTTACAGTCGTCATTAGGGCATAGAGATGGGCTGCACATTTGTACATGTTAATCCACTCGACAAAAACTGACTCCTGAAGTGGTATTTTTTAAGAAAAAAAAGTGATCAAATGCCAATGGCAATGGCCACTAAAAAAAAATTGAACAATTGATCAATTTTCAGCTTTGGGGACAAACAAACACTCAAAAAACCATACAGTACTCATTTGTACAGTATGTCCGAGCATGCATAAGTTTACTAGTATACATGTACATTACAGTGTATAGATATTAACGTGTATGATTTCTTGTTAACATACATGTATGTTCTTGATATGTACGTATGTACAGATGTACTGTACTGTACATGTAGTGCCTTTAAAGAAAACTCCTTGATTTGTCATTACAGTACCAGGTGTGCTCAGTGGGGGTCTTCCTTTTGTTATTTTGTTTCAACGAGGTGACCTTTTGGGGATAGTGCCATGCAAATTGCCTTTTCTCAGTCGGTGGGTTTCGATTGGCTTTTCAGTGTTGGCCCTTTTGACTCACTGTGCAATTTACCAATTGGTTTCCCCTCATGCATCCCCGCCTAATGACAAAGTAATCTTAATGTATTAGTGGCATATTGGTGGCACATCGCCCAATAGGCAGACTATCAGATTTCTGCAATACAATACACAATTATAGCTCACACATATGGTGCATGATTCACATGGTAAACTTGTGGACCCATTTGACATGTTGAGCACATGTTCATTTTAGCTCCACTGTATTGTACATGTACATGTACATGTACATTGTACATGTACATAATGCATGTACAATGTACTGTAGTGCATACTGTACATACAGTGTATGTACATGTACATGTACATGGACTTACTGTACCATGTACATGTACATGTACTTGCACTTGTCCATGTGCATGGTTTTTTTAATTTGCATTGTGCACAGCATTTGTGTACTGTACAATATCCAAGGTGGTCCCCAAAGTACTTCTATACTTTACATTCTTCAATAACAGTCCAGCATTGTTATTGCAGCTGGCCTTTATTATAAGTTCTCCTCAATCTCATGTGCTATGGGCATACATGTACATGTACAGTAAATATACCTGCATAGCCTGTACAGTACTGTACATTACTTTACGTAGTTCTAAGCTCTATATTATATTATTATTGATCTATAGCAAAACCTAAAATTTAATCAATCCTTGAGGAGAATGGTTTTGTTTTGTTATATATTTTGTCTCGTTTCTTGTTGTTTCATAGTGTTTTGTGTTGCTTCCATTTTATTTCTTTGGGGAGGAGAGAGTAGGGGAGGGGAAATTTGTTATAAAAGACATTGCTACATTGTGTACATGTACATACATGTACATGTACATGTAGCTATTATTTTACCATGCTTGATTTCCAAAAACCTGTACATGTACATGTACAATGTAGGCTACAATACTGTACAAAATATTTGTGAACAAGCTGTAATCATGTCTACCTCCATGCTGTGATGTACACGTACGGTACTGCAGGTACATACGTGTACATTGTGTACGTGTACATGTACACGTACACAATGTACATGTGTGTATTGGACATTTACATGCATACATGTACGGTACCTGGAACAACCAAGATACATGTACATGTACTTATACATGTACAAGTGCACATTTATTTACATAACATGTATACATGTGTTATAAAGTCATTGCCGGCTATTTACATAATATACATGAACATTGTACATTTCACATTATGTGTGCATGACTGCATGTACCGGTATGGTGCAGCGTATACATGTAATTATGTACAGTATGTATACGGTAATACAGAATACATGTACAATTGTACATGTACATGTACTGCACCTGTAGATGTAAAAGAGAGTTGTGTACAGTTCATTGAGCATACAGGTGTAAGGCTGGTGTTCGCACACACACTACTGTACATGTACATGTACATGTGTGTGTACAGTTGTATTTCACTTCTTCAGTCAACCCTTGAAGGGTGGAGGGCCCTGATCATTTTGCTTTGCATGCTTACAGTATTCCATCCACCCACTATGCCAAGTAGATAGTAAAACCCTAGACGATTTCTAGCAGCAAATCCTCAACCTCCCCGTTCTTGTTGATTGTCTTTGCTGTCACCAGAGGGAGCTAGACACCACGGCCACAGAGCTTGCCAGCCGGCAGGATGAGAGTGACACCTCCCGCAAGCGACTGGTGGAACAGAGCCGGGAGTTCAAGAAGAACACGCCCGATGTGAGTACAGTGTACATGCAGATGGAGCGAGATGATCATGACTGCATTGCAAGTGTCAGTTTCCAATCGGTGCACACGGTGGACCTTGGCCCAGGAGATCCTGTTCTCTTTTAATGAGGCTTCAAGTTTAAAGGCCCAGATATAACATTGGTAAAGGTCAAAAGATTGCCACAGTTTGTGTGTTAAACCAAGGGAATGAAACCCAGAGAAAAATGTTGGGTCATCTGATTGGGTGTTAAAAACAATGCGAATTCGACCACCGAATTCCATGATTTTTCCCTCTTTATGAAACTCGTAGGTGAGTAGCACATTGTAGGTTGTTTTTAACGTCCAATCAGATAAGCCAACATTTTCTCTGGGTTTCATTACCCTTTAAACATTCCAAAAAAGTAATCCTTGGAAGGTTTTAGTTCAAATGGCAATTTGAGATTGTAGAAAAAGGCAAAAAAAAACTGTCACACTTTACGCACCGGCCTGTAGTGTAAGAAATAGTTTAGGCCTATTACTATTTGTTGATGTTTGAGTGAAGATTTCTCGAGAAATAGAGGTGTACCTACATGTACATTGGGAAGACATCAATGTTCACAGATTTCCTTCTAGTTTACACAGTTTGTGCTGTTTGTGTTTCAGTCTTTGACTATGTGCTGAATTGTTGTGATTGATTGTGGTTTGAATCTCTGCTTCTTGCATAGTTATACTTGTTTGCTTGTTTTCTATTTGTTTGTCTGTCTGTTTGTTTCAATGTTCTATGAATGATATATCCATTATTTATTTAACTATTTCATTGTAAAATAATTTATCAAATTAGTGTTTTATTTATTTTTTATATACAGTGTATCTCCCTGTAACTGGCATTTTGTTTGCTGTTGGATGAGATTAATAAATAAGAATAAGAATAAGAATAAGAATAAGATGGTCATGATAGTTTAGAATCCTCATGTTGAAATCTTATGGTCTGGGTCTGGGATGCTGTACTTTTCGAGAAATCTTCACTCAAACATAGACAAATTTCGTTCACTACAGAACAGTGCGAAAACCGTGACGTTTTTTTTTTGCCTTTTTCTACTTTCTCAGATTACCATTTGAGCTAAATCCTTGGCAGAATTTCATTTGTGGAATGGTTAATGGTCTAACACAAACTGTGGCAATCTTTTGACTTTTACCAATGTTGTATGTCTGTATAGCGCCTTTATTAGAATAACATGAGTTTAGAAAGACGAGGGTTTCTTTTGGACTTGGCACAAGGACAGGTAGAGAGTCTACTGATTTGTATCTGCTCTGCCTATTCTGGTTGGGGAATCCCGCAATGAATGAGACTATTTGAAGACCATAGGAAGGCCCCACCCAGCGGCTTGATAGCTTACAGAAGGTTTCAGAACTCACGGCCAGAGATTTGGGGTTCAAGTCCCTGGTCCAGTTATTTTTGTGTTTGCTATTTTCATAAAGTTATATAGGAAGGTTTGCGGTGACACCATGTATAAGGTCTCTCAAAGAAGAGGTGTGGTTCTGTAAAGAACCTGAGTGGTAACTCGACGTTTCAACCAGTATGCTCTGGCCGTCATCAGGAGAATGCTGCAAACTGCTTACTGACTAAAATTACCCAAAAATCCAAATCTCAAAATTTAGTGTTTACAAAAGTGTTCACAAAATGTTCCAGTCATTTTTGTTTCTGTTTCCTTTGTTTGAGAATTCTTGATTACTTAGTATTTTTTTAAAGCCTTGATACCTTTTTTGGTGTGTCTTAGGATATCCGCAAGATGGCGGCCCCACTTCTGAAGCTTTTCCAGGCAGAGGTGGACGCCCTGTCCAAGCGCAGTAAGGCTGCAGAGGCCTCCTTCCTGTCTGTCTACAAGAAGCTCATTGATCTACCTGGTGAGAAGTCTTATCACCTCTCCCTCCCCCTCCTCCTTCCCCTCCCACTCCCCCTTCCCCTCCCTCTCCCTCTCCCTCTCCCCCTCCCCCTCCCACTCCCCTTCCCACTCCCCTTCCCACTCCCCTTCCCCGTCCTCCTCCCTCTCCCACTCCCCCTCCCACTCCCACTCACCTTCCCACTCCCCTTCCCACTCCCACTCCCCTTCCCACTCCCCTTCCCACTCCCCCTCCCACTCCCCCTCCCACTCCCCTTCCCACTCCCCTTCCCACTCCCCTTCCCACTCCCCTTCCCACTCCCCCTCCCACTCCCCCTCCCACTCCCACCCCTTCCCACACCCACTCCCCTTCCCACTCCCCTTCCCACTCCCACCCCCCTCCCACTTCCACTCCCCTTCCCACTCCCCCTCCCACTCCCACTCCCCTTCCCACTCCCACCCCCTCCCACTTCCACTCCCCTTCCCACTCCCACTCCCACTCCCCTTCCCACTCCCCCTCCCACTCCCACTCCCCTTTCCACTCCCCTTCCCCTCTCCCTCCCCTCCCACTCCCACTCCCACTCCCCTTTCCACTCCCCTTCTCCTTCCCTCTCCCCCTCTCTTTCCTCTCCCCCTCTTCCCTTCCCCTCCCCTCCCCTCCCCTCCCCTTCCCCTCTCTCCCTCCCCTCCCCCTGTCCTCCCCTCCAATCCCCTCCCTCTCCCTCCCCCTCCCACTCCCACTCCCCTTTTCCCTCCCCCTCCCTCTCCCCTTCCCCTCTCCCTCCCCTCCCCTTCCCCTCTCCCTCCCCCTCCCCCTCCCCTTCCCACTCCCCTCCCCTTGGTCTGCAAGCTGCAGGTGTACACTGGTTGATCCAGGCTGTGAGTCGTGTTAGGCCAACCCCAGATACTTCTCCCTGCCGATCAGATTTCCACTTTACGACTCTCACTGTGTATCACGTACCAACGTATGGATTGACTATGTTGTAAATAATCCACATTGTGGAGTCATTTATTTATATAGATATGTTTTTTTCAGTTGAATGCTCTCTCTGCCAGTGTCTAGCTGAAGCCTAGTCCAATGCACACTGCATGTTCTGATTGGAGAGCAACGGTGACTTGACTTCCCAACTTAGTTGTTATGATTCGTAGTCACTATCAGTAACCCTCACTGCACGCTGTAAGTGGCAACTGATGATGCAACTACCGACCGGATTGGATTGCGACTGAACTGCAAAAATACTTGATTGTTGCACGCATACATTTACCTTCCCTGATGGGTTTTGCGACTAAATAATAATAAGTGTCATGACTCCCAGCATCCTTTGCGATATGACCTTTAGCCTACATGTAGGTAGTCTACAGCAGTCTGCATTAGTCTGTGGATACCATTCGACTTTCCTCATCAGTTTGTGCAGCTTTAAAAAAGAGTTAAAGAAGAATGAAACCCAGAGAAAATAGTTGGCTTATCTCTTTGATTGATAAAACCAACCTACAATTACCCATGTGCAACTCACCTACGAGTTTCATAAAGAGGGAAAAATCATGGAATTCGGTGGTCGAATTCGCGTTCCCTCAACCCGCCATGCTTTCGAAATTTCCGGAAGGTCACTGCGGGGGTATGACATCACGGCGGAGACGACCCTGTCTGATTGGTCAGTTAGGCTTGTTCAATCATTTTAATTTAAACTACAAATATTAATCAACATTTAAAAAAAAATTATACCTCAATGTGTGAGAAAATAATCTTATAATCCTTTGCAGATTTATTGTTTTTCGCTTTGGTCATTATTTGAATTATTCTTGTGGATTGCGTATAGTCTTGATCTACAAACACTTTCACGGCTTCCTGATTGCATACGTTGCACGGACTGTACATGTACATGTACATGTACAGTGCACGTACAATGTACACGTTGTGTACTACATGTAATGTACAGTACATGTACACACTACTACTGTACTGTACACGTGTACAATGTACACGTTGTGTCCTACTTGTAATGTACTACTGTACACGTGTACATTACGTTGGTATCTGTAACAAAATAAACGCTGCGCAATTTTGGTTCTCTGTTTTCTTGATCTTCGCCGAATGGCGACCTGTTATAACAGCTGAACAAGTAGGCCTAAAATAACTTATACACCAGGGGCTGAGTTTAATAAAGGTCCGACAACTATGACTGGGAGCCCACTGTGTCCGGCTTTTGTTTCAGCTCGCGTAATTTTAATAGGAAAATACGAGAAATGATTCAAGAGATGGTCGATGTTTTGGTGAGATTTCAGTTGTACCATGGAGGAATTTGTACACGTTAGCGAAGCTGTGTGGAGTTTAGTGGGGGTCAGGGGTCATGCACACAATAGCGCTGGGTGACAGGAGTTGCGGTCAGCGACCAGGGAATAAACAGTGTGGGCGACTGGAGTCGCGTTCCGATAACGTGTAAATTAGGCCTAGCTCCATGTTCTTGTTGCAGCACAAATAAAAATACGGCACGGTACGTATATCCTCCCTTCTTCCTCCATGGTAATTGGTACAATACATGTATATATCCATGGAGTTTACCCTCCATGAGTTACAGATAAGCGGTCTGCGAGAAAGACTAGGCAGAACGTGCATGTGAGAAAAATCACGCCAGGACCGAAACGAAAACATACATCAAAAGTCGATCGTATCATACAGGAAAAACATCAAAATTAACTCAGCTTTCTGGATTCCAATGCGGCAATTCGTGAAGCTGTCGATGAACGTGATGCCACCGCTGGTCGATGTGAAAATACTGAAGGAACGGCATGTTCTTTCAGTATATTTCTCGGCTTCGAGCCGGTGAGTTTGGCCCGCAAGTCAACCTCGATCCCAACTCCTCCTCCGTCAAGTGATCGCTACAAATCACGTCATTTCGACTATATTTGTAGCCGACATTGAGAAATTTTTCTACTTGTATGTGCCCAGCCCACTTCCCAAACAAGTCAGGTCTCTTGGCCTTGTTAGGAACTGCATGGACAGATTTCCCTAGCTTTTTTTCCGCTGGCATTGTTACAACCAAAAGCCTGGCAGTACACTCGCGAGTGTATATAAACTGCACGCAGTATACATGTGTTGTGTACACACATGTTGTAGGGATACGTCCGGGCCCATGCGGGGTTAGCCCGTCATTATATCATACCCCCCGCAGTGACCTGCCGGGAATTTCGAAAACATGGCGGGTACAGGGAACGCGAATTCGACCACCGAATTCCATCATTTTTCCCTCTTTATGAAACTCGTAGGTGAGTTGCACATGGGTAATTGTAGGTTGGTTTTATCAACCAAAGAGATAAGCCAACTATTTTCTCTGGGTTTCATTCTTCTTTAAGAAAAAAATAGCATCAAGATGAAATACTGTATTCAGAATGTACACGTGCATATGTTGTGCATGAACCGTATTCATTTCCAAAATGAGATAAACATCATTTTCTCTCTCGTTACTTAATGGCCCTTTTGTGCCTAAGTAAATTTGAATCAGAACATTTTAAAATGCTTTGAAGCAAATCATTTATCAAGTCAATGAATGAATCCTGCAAAGATGATCCCCTTGGTATATGAATGTACATGTAAGTGTAACTGGTTCCCAAACCAGTGTTCTCAGTTCTGGGTTGGGGTTAGGGGGCCTACATGCACATAATTTGCAATGTGAACTTAACATGCACTTCTCTGAATGCTTTATTGGAGGACCTTGATAAAGCATCATGGACATACACTGTACTGTACTTCAAAGTATCAATAATGCTTGTAGTGTACATTTAGAAGGTTGCTATACCTTACATGTTATGAACGAATGGCAATACATTTTGTACATATCGTGTAGTGTAGGGTCTACTGTGTAACAAACCATCTACATGTACAATATATATACATACTGGTACATTCATGTACAGTACATACACGTACATGTACATGTACAGTACATTTATATTGCCTACCACAGAGACGGTTCATACAAACCTAGAGTACCCCCCCCCCCCCTCCTTGATAAGATTCAGTCAGGCATGGATTTTTGCGAGGCAGAATAATCAATACCTAATCAACCAGCCTGCCATATGGGCCTCCCGTGCTCTCACATGCTGCTCCAAATTGATTTCCCTCGTGCCATTGCATATATTGATCACCCTTCCCAAATAATCAATACCTCTGATAAGCATATTGATCCGTCACTGTTGATGCAGTGGGCACTATTCAAATGAGTTGAGTTTCTCTTTTCTTTTCCTCGTTTTTTTCACTGAAGGTAATTTATGAGAGAATTGTGTACTTGTGTACTCAGCTAGGTACATGTACACTGGCACTCGCATTAATTAGTTGGTTTTTTCTTCAAATGTTGCATTGATTTTTTTCCCCTGCCAATGTACATTTGTACATCTACCTTTTCCCCATAGTTGTACTGCACGTACGCAATTGTGAAAAATGCATGCAGGTACAATTGTGTATCGTTATATTACACAAATGATGCTAGATTTCAACATGGGGAAATCACCCTGTGCCTGTACACTAAAAGGCCACTGAAAATGGGCAGTTGCTATGGTAACAATGGCCTTGGGTAGCCTGCACTACTCGTACATGTACATAGTTGCCTCAAATGGCAGAGCAAACACTGGTCTTCAAACTACATACACCTGTACATGCATATACCAATTTATAGCCAATGCTGTAACAGTTAGCATTTCAATGCAACTTTTGCACTGTCCAACCATTTTGCCACCTTGACCCAATTTCATGCAATCTGTTGCTGCTACATGTGTACACTGTACTGTACCTCCCCTCTGCTTTTCAATAGCAGAGCATTGTACAGTATGCCTATGGTTACTTAGCCTACATGTGTAACTTGGGTCAGCAAAGCCTTGTCGGCTTCAGCGTTTCACATGTTCTCGTAACTGAGAATTTGTCACTTAAAGCCCGTACACAACATTGGTGAGATCAAAAAAACAGAAATGTTCACAGATTTACATGAAACATACAGGTTGAGGATGGTTATACAGTAGTAGAAACCTCGCACTGACATATTTCTGCCTAAAATGTATAAAAAAAAGTCGTTCACGTCTCACCAAGATCTAAACTATTTTTTGGAACAGTACGGCATTGAATGCGAAACAAATGAAGCGATTTTCTCAAGACTCGGTTGGCGGATTGAGCTGAAATTTTCACAGGTGTGCTATTTCGTGCATACGTTGGATCATACAACGTGTGGATGCTATTCTTTGACCTCGACCAATGTTGTGTCATCTCTTTAGGGAGTTTTGATATAAGCACAGCATTCCTTGGCTTATGCGCTCGCGGCCATCGGCAAGAACTCATCCTGAAAGTAGATTGGGCAAGATTGAGGCCCTGAAGACTTATGGTACTCCTGACTGGCCGTTCATGTAAAACCCCAGCCCGGCACTCCAACCAGCCGAGTAAAAAATGCCGTGTTTACATTAGAAACTTGGTCCACACCATATCAGGGAAGGTCAGAGGCAACAAATCAGAAGCTGATAGCTGTCTAGAAAAAAAACCCAAAACCTGATTGCTCAGTGTCAGAGTTCTTGATGTTCTTAACCTTGCAGAATAGGGGACCATGGCTTTTCTCAAAGATTTTGCGATTATCAAAGTGCAATGCAATCTTAAATTTCTTGCAATGTGTGGCCCTGTGGCCAAATTTGTCTGCTACGTGTATGGGTATGATATAGGGAATGGCACACAATTCCATAGGCACTGGTTGCCGTCTCCTAGAAAGAGATTTCCTGAGACAACGTTCCCCCAAAAAGTTGCAGATAGAGCCAGACGGTGCGTAGGCGGTTGATATTTTACCACATGGTTTACTTTATAGGACCATGATAGGACATACATGAAGATCTATCGATTTCGCTTTAATTCACACTAGCCTTGATGACCAATATACAGGGTTGTACACTGGCACCGATTCACCAGATGTGTGTCCCACTGGACGAATTACATGTACCAGTACTTTATCTCTAGATTATTCGGTTACCTTCAGATTCCGAGTATTTTAATTAAAATATGAAGAACTATTTCTGTGTTTTTAATTACCTGATAACACACATGTACAGGTTGCAGGGTGTCCTTTGTTTTAGATCCAACATCTGTTTTGGATCAATCAGGGTTTGTTCGGGGAAGGACAAAAATAATGATCATAATCAAAACTGGTTGAATAGATAGATATTAATTTGTGGCGGACAGACTCAAGCGGTCAGTAAGGCCACTTTTTCCGCGCCACCTCCCCTTAGTGGCACCCTCCTGACAATGGTTTGAAAGAGGACGCATTGAAGCTATTGACAGAAATAATCAATATATTAACCATGCAGAAAGCCACACACAATTATTTAGCCAGCTGGCTCCCTTTCTCAGCCGTGATAAAGGGTGAAGTGTATTTGTCTGTCTGTCTGTCTGTCTGTGTCTGTCTGCCCCCTCTCTCTGTCTCTCTACCTCCCTCTCCCCTGTCTCTATGTGTGTGTCTCCCTCTGTCTCTCTCTCTCTCTGTCTCTTTCTGTCTCTGTCTCTCTGTCTGTCTGTCTCTCTCTCTCTCCTCTTTCTCTCCTCTCTCTCCTTTTTTTCTCCCCCTCTCTCTCCCTCTCTCTCTCTCTCCTCTCCCCTCTCTCATTCTCTCCTCTCCCCTCTCTCCCTCTCTCTTTCTCTCTCTCTACCTCCCCTCTCTCCACTCCCTCTCTCCACTGTATCTTTCCCCTCTCTCTCTCCCTCTCTCTCTCCATCTTTCTCTCCCTCCTCTCCCCCCCCTCTCTCTCTCCCCTCTCTCCCTCCCTCTCTCATCTCTCTCTATCTCTTCCTCTCCCTCTCTTTCTTTTTTCTCTCGTTCTCTCTCTTTCTCTCCCCCCCCCCTCTCTCTCTCTCTCTCTCTCTTTCTCTCTTTCTCTCTCTCTCTCTCTCTCTTTCTCTCTCTCTCTCTCTCTCTCTCCCTCTCTCTCTCTCTCTCTCTCTCTCTCTCTCTCACTCTCTCTCTCTCTCTCTCTCTCTCCCTCTCTTTCTCTCTCTCCCTCTCTTTCTCTCTCTCCCCCTCTCTCTCTCTCTCCCTCTCTCCTCTGTGGTCTGCCTGTCTTTGAATGTGTGTATGTTTCTGTCTGTCTTTCCACCTGTCTGGCCCTCTGTCTAGAACTCTAGATGTCCATACTTAATGTACATGTACATGACATAACATACAACCAATATCCATTTGCGCTGTCAGTGTCAGCCTTTTCACACGAGATTTATGATGACCTCTTCTTGGAATTGGGAGACAAGGAGCAAATTAATGGAGGAGGGTGTCTCATTCCTGACCTCTCTGTCAGCTCGGCATTCCACAGGATGCAGTGCATGGCTGATGGCAGGCAAAGCAGCCCCTGCAATATGTCAGTTTAGTCAGTAGCTGCTCTTTGATGAACGACTCCTACCAAGTTATCTGAATGGACTGGGAGGAACAAGCCTTTGGCCTATGCATGTACATGTAATTGATACAGTTCTAACTGCATGTTTGTTTAAAGCCCCTACACAACATTGGTAAGATCCAAAAAACAGAAATGTTCACAAATTCACATGAAACTTGCTCAGTTTGAAGATGGTTATAGTAGAAACCTCTCACTGAAATATTTCTGCCTAAAATGTTGTATTCTGAGAGAAATGAGTAAAAGAAGTAGTTTACGTCTCACCGAGATCTAAACTATTCTTCGGAACAGTACGGCGTTGAATGCTGCATTTTCGCGAAACAAATGAAGCGGTTTTCACGATTTTCTCGAGACTCGGTTGGCGGATTGAGCTGAACTTTTCACAGGTGTGCTATTTCATGCATATGTTGGTTCAGACAACGTATGGATGCTATTCTTTGACCTCGACCAATGTTGTGCAGGGGCTTTAAGTTCCAGGTATTTTTCATTAACATTCCTACGGAGTAATGTAATTCTATTGCAAGTATGGCATTACCCTACTGCCCTCTTCCTCACTTATTGCAGTGATGTGGTACCTTTCCTTGTATATTTTCCTTAATATTTTCCCAAGTTTATATCTTGCACTGATGCATTTGGTTCTTGGGCATACATGTCGATGTAGAAAAAGCTCACAAATTGGAGTACATGTGAGTACAAAGTGAGTGCCGATTGTTGTCATTTCATTTGAGTCGGTCGCTCTCACCTGGAAGTTCAGACAAAAAGCAAGGATCGCTTTGCACTGTGACTGCACAGCGTCATTTTTCATTGCTTTGTCATTGCTTACATATAACAGGCATGCAACTTTTCCGCAGATCCGCGGATTTCCGCGGGTTTTTTTATTCGGCCGTAGAATTTTTTTTTTAAATGCATCTGGATATTAATTCTCCCCTATTCTATAATTTAAAAAACATGCTGAGATCGAGTTAAAAACTTTGATGTTTTCTTTTCATTTTGTGTAAAAAAAAAAAAAGGGCAATTTTCTGGGTGTATGCCTTGAAAAAGGTTAAAGTCATAAGTTGTCACAAACTGCTCAGAATGCACCACAGAGCATCTAGAATCCAACATTTTCCTGGGCCTTTAAGCGGGCCCAAAACCGCACGCCATAAGGGCTTCGTGCTTTGCGCTCGCAGTTTCATTCGGACATTTTCCTCTTCTTCTTTTTTACAATTCAAGAGTTGCATGCCTGATATAAGTTGATAGCATGATGACTTGTATGAATAATACAGTGTGTTTGTCCAAGCTATTTAGTAGTGTGCTCTAGCATGTTCCGGCCCACAGATGCGTCTTACAAAAATAGCGCAGTCGCTGACAAGTATTAATTGATAGCTGTCTGTAGGACATGAGCCAGACAACACCTTGGGTATTGGGATGTCTGTGGACCCATGTGGGGGTGTTGATGAACGGGCTGGCCCTTTCAGGTGAGGATGCCACCAATTAGAGTGCACCGGTCATCGCCATGATGTAGCACTTACAGCACGTGGTGTGCTTTACATGTATACATTAAACTTATAGGTCAGCTAGTAGTACTAGTAGCAATGCCCTGTCCAGCCCTGCTTGTACAGGAAACACACATGCTGGAGTACACATGCATCCAATGCTGGGCTACATGTAGGTTGGCCAGCTATTTCTCAAGGCCCCGTCGTGTTTTATCAATGAAGGCAATCACATTAGAAACTAGATAATCGCGCAGAACACCATTGATAAGCGCTTTGTCCATGGAGTTTTGTTCCGAAGAGGAAGAAGTAGTAGGAAAACAACTCAGAACAAACAGTAAGACGTTTCCGCTGTGCGTAGCGGCGGAAAAACCAATAACTACAGCGGCACCAAGAGCAACGGACAGCCTGAAATCAGTCTCCGAAACAGCAGCATGAACAGCAGCATATATTAATGTACAGCTGCAGCAGCAACTGCAACATGAGCACCACAACCAGGGCAAGGCTTCAGCCTTCCGCCAAATCCCACCAAGGCAGAGCAGAAAATGTAGAATTTCTAGAAAAGTCCCTGCTTTGAATGAAACCTAGAACCTCTCAGGCAACATGCATGGTCTTCCACGGACCGTCAACCCTCAAAGTGCACGACCACAGTATATAATTGATACAGATTATATACACACAAAAAATACTATAGCGGAACATCTGTAAATTTGATTACAAGAAAAGTATCCGGATAATTGCCATAACAGGTTGTCAGGCTTTCAAATGCATCTTGACTAGACTAAGGGTAATCTCCAATGTAGGAAGCCCTGCTGGAATAGGATATTGGGCCAAGGTAATAATGAAGAGTACTTTTCCTGGGCGTGGCGCGGGACTGATAGATGGTGCAGCGCATGATGCGCTCTCTGGATTTAATGAGCTGGAAGAGAGCTGGGCCAGGTTGCAAAAAGGCCCATTAAATCAAATTGCTCTCATAAAAATGAAAAGTGCACAGACGTGGTCACGTTAAAAGAAGGAGGTGTGATTGAGCACCGTACTCGCGTTTAAGGGAAGTGGGTCAGATGAGTTGGAGTGGATATGTGTACACTCTATGCATAGGTACAATATGGAATGGCAGGTGTAACATGGAATGGCAGGTGTATTGGACACGGCCGTATTTAAAAACCGGCATTGATACAAAGCCTGACGGCTTGGAGGGTGGGTTTCAAGAGGTTTTTTTTCTTTTCGCAGTGGCTGTTGTTATGGCAGTCGTCCGTGTTGTTCCCTGACTTCACAGTACATGTATTTGTCAGGATGTTTAGCTCTTGGAACCAGACTATCAGCTTATAGACTGGTTCAACCAGCCTGCACTGCTGACGAAATACAATCAAGTCAGGGAACCACACAGACGACTGCCGTAACAACAGCCACTGCGGGGTTTTTTTAAGCGAGTAGGTTTGGGGCAAACTGCTGTTAACTACATGTATGTGGAGAGTTTGGGCAATGCCTGTACTCATTGGTAGGGCCATGAGTCAGGCAGGCTCTGCTGTATACGGCCCATCAACGAATGTAAAGGCTTTTGGATAAGGAGATATTCAGTCCTATTAGTGTCTGTCCTTCACAGTGCAGCCCTATGGGACCGTCCTCCTTACTCACCACAATTTCTGGTCTTCTGAATTACCCTCAAGTAAGCCAGTTTTCCCTCCCAGGACAAACAAAGATAGTCCCCTGCCCCTTGCCAAGAGCTGTCAATACTCATCCCTGTAATCCCATAGCTGCCAACCATTCCTATTTTGGAGGAATCATTCCTCTCTCTTTTTTGGTAAAAATGTATCACTTTTTACAAGCTCTTGACATCAGATTCCGTTTTTAGCTTGAAAATACACATGTGTTCCTATGTAGTTTGCTCTGTGATTCCTCTTTTTTTTTTTTTAGCAGAAGTATTTCTAATTTCCTTTACCTGTAGGTTGACAGCTACATTGTACGCACTCCTTGTACTGTTTGTGTTTCCTTAATTGTCACTTACCGAGCGTCCTCGTTCTTTGCTCTTGCTCCAGATCCCGTGTCGGTCTTGGAGCACAGCCTCAACCTGCAGAAGAGGGCTCAGAAGGCCCAGGACCTGGAGGTGGAGAACCAGAAGCTGCGGGAGACTCTAGAGGAGTACAACCTGGAGTTTGCCGAGGTCAAGAATCAAGGTACGGCAGTAGCCTCCCCTCGATCCCCGCCTGCCTGCCCTCCCTCACTCGATCCCGCCCGCCCCTTCTTCATATCACATCCATGAAGTATTCTTTCATCCCCTTGAAGTATTCTTTCATCTCCATTATCATCTCGCCTACAAGCCCCTTCCCAGTGGATGAAATATAACAAGAAATTAATGCAAGAACTGCTCCCTGAGTAAAATGACCTGCAATACATAAATTTCAAAAAAATTGAGGGCCTGACGTTTCGATCCTAGCAGGACCTTTCTCAAAGGCACTTTGCCTTTGAGAAAGGAAGTATTCTTTCATCTCCATTATCATCTCACCTACCAGCCCCTTCCCAGTGGATGAAATATAACAAGAAATTAATGCAAAAACTGCTCCCAGACTAAAATGACCTGCAATACATACTGTACATGTAACTTTCAAAAATTTGGGAGGCCTGACGTTTTGATCCTAGCAGGACCTTTCTCAAAGGCAAAGTGCCTTCGAGAAAGGTCCTGCTAGGATCAAAACGTCAGGCCTTCCAAATTTTTGAAATTTATGTATTTAAATAATAATCGCGGTTGATGGAGAGGATGGGAAAGTGATACGGGAAAAGGGGGATGAGGGAGTGATAAGGGAGAAGAGAAGGGAGAGGAGGATGGAGAGGAGATGGGATGGTGGGTGGGAGTGACAGGGAGAAAGGAGGATGACGATGGTAGCTTGAATTGTTTTATTTCACAAGTTAGAGGGCTTGACGTTTCGATCCTAGCAGGACCTTTCTCGAAGGCAAAGTGCCTCCTTTCTCCCTGTCACTCCCACCCACCATCCCATCTCCTCTCCCTCCTCCTCTCCCTTCTCTTCTCCCTTATCCCTCCCTCATCCCCCTTTTCCCTTATCACCCCCATCTTTCCCATCCTCTACATCAACCGCAATCATTATTTAAAGGACCTATACAACATTGGTAAAGGTCAAAAGATTGCCACAGTTTGTTTGTTAAACCATTAAACATTTCAAAAAAGAAATCCTGGAAAGGTTTTAGCTCAAATGGTGATCTGAGAAAGTAGAAAAGGCCCCCCAAAAAAGTCACGGTTTTCGCACTGTTCTGTAGTGTAAGAAATAGTCATTTGTCGATGTTTGAGTAAAGATTTCTCGAAAAGTACAGCAACCCAGACCGTAAGATTTCAACTTGAGGATTGTAGCATGACCATCTACAAACTGTGTAAATAAGAAGGAAATCTGTGGACATGGATGTTTTCCGATCTGCCCAATGTTGTATTAGGCCTGAAACGTTGCTATAACGAACATCCTGGGAGCCATGAAAAATTGTTTGGTATAGCGGTCGTTCGTTATAGCAGTTGCAGCCACATGTTTTGTACACAAAAATCGGGAGCCAAAGGGCATGTTCGCTATAGCCGAATGTTCGGTATATCGGTGTTAGTTATAGCAACATTCTACTGTATGTACCGGGTAGTACACTGGTACATGTAGATCAAAATCACCATTCCTCTATGTTGACTTGAAATAGTTGTGTAAAATAGTTTTGACCAATGTATTTGAGACCGAGGTATTGATTGGAAGAATCTTGTTTGTGTTTGTTTTCTGTCCACAGAGGTGACAATAAAGAATCTCAAGGACAAACTACGCGAATATGAGGAACGCATGGAATCCGCTGCCCAGACCCGGGCCAAAGAAAAAGAGAAGGAATTACAGAAGGAATTCCTGGACAAAGAGAGGTGAGCCAGGGTTCCAGACCGGCAGTGTGCACCGGACCGGCGGTACTATGCACCGGCTGGTCTCTGAACCTATCAGCTATGGCTGGAATCCACATGGCGTTTTTGGGAAATGTCTGTGAGATGTTTCCACACATTTGAAGCCATAGCCAATTCAATCAGACAGATGCTGGCTATTTTGAGGGGAAAATCTCTTGTAAGGAATTTTGCAGAAATTTGCTACAAACAATCCACTCAAAATCAGATCTTTATGGGGTGGAAAATCAAATTGCATCAGTGATTCTGAATACTGTTCCAGTATTAACCACTTCGCGCCCGGACCTCCGAATCTGGAGGTCAATTGGATTGCCTTTGCAACGGGGCCCTCCGAATCCGGGCACCACTATTGTCCACATTCTAAACAAAAACTCTTTTCAGCTGAGAACAAAGCAATACGAATCAGTACAAAGACCCTTTTTGACGCAAGTTGCCACATGAATTGGAAGATTGGCAGCAGTAATTGTGCAATTGTGGGACTTTTACTGTGGAGGATCGAGGGATACCGCGCTGCAGCTTAAAGCACGCAGGGGACATTGTCTTTGCATGCCACACAGCCCAACGGTCGTCGGTCTGGCATTGGAATTCCCCCCACATTCTTTACCGTAATCTGTACGCTCGTTTGTGGCCGACCAACTCGAAGATTTGACTGCCTGGAGTGGAGGCTGGAGTCTGCGGTCAGGGATTGTCAGCAGCGTACACGCACGCACACACACACGTCCGCTACGGTCCACTGACGACGCACAAAGGGCCCTTTTTCGAACGGATGACAAAAGCCATGGCGGTCATCGGCACTGCAAAACCCCCTGCTGCGAAGTGGTTAACCTCTAATTGTTAGCGGTATACATTTTTTGTGGGTACTGTAATGATCTAGAGGCAATATGACAATTCCCAACTTGTTATGTGTGTGTGCACTGTATTTGTGTATTAATGACCATCTACATTTGACATGATCATTAAAAAAAAGATAGAATTGCAAATTCGTCCAATATAAGGCTATAAAGCCACTCAAGGTTAAGGGCTAAGGGAAGAGTGGAGATAGGAATTGACGTTCTTGACGGTGAGCTTTGGTTATTTGTTTCCCCTTTCAGACAACTCCAAGAGACGCAGTTGAACGTGGCCACCAAGCTGGGGGAGGCCGAACTCAAGATACAGACCCTGCAAAATGGTGAGTTCGGATGTTGGCTTTCAGAGCATGGCCCCTCACTAAAAATGGAACCCTTGTCGGCACTCCTCCACCAAGGGGCAAGGCCAAAGGCCTCCGCTTAAACGCACAAACTTGTTTGAAAATAAACGCTAGATCACATTTGAAGGTCTGCATGGTGGAAATACTAAGTGGAGGGTTTGCGGTGACACCATGTATTAACAGTGTGGCTCTTTTACCGGCACTTTTCAGACTCCTTTGTTTCACATCCGTGTCCTATTCACTCTCTTCCCTCTTCCTTACACATGCGTACATGTATCTGTTTTGTCCTTTTCACTCTGCTTTTGAGAAAGGACCTGCCAGGATCGAAACGTCAGGCCCACTAAATGTTGAGATTTGCATTTTGGTAGTTTTAGTCAGTAAGCAGTTTGCAACTTTTTTGTATATCAAAAGAGATGTGTTACATCGTTTCACCGCAAACCGTCCCCTTAAAATAAAAGGTTCATTTACTTTGTGCGCAATCCTTGAACGGCTGTAGCTGGTCTCCTTCCAGGTAATTGTTGTGTGCATCTGAATATAAATGGGGTTGCGATCCCTGTAGATCTACTGTAGTTATTGGTTTAATCCTTCTGCAGAGATGCCAACCAGTACGATTTTATCGTATTTAGTACTATAAAAAAAGTAAAATACGATAATACGATATGGCCTCTTGAAAATACGACTTTTCATCTTAACCCCCCCCCCCCAAAAAAAAAAAAACCACCAAAACCCAAGTTATAAACAGCAGAATTGCATGGAAATAACCCCGCAACCCCAACAACAACGTTGAACAACGAGCCTACATTCATACGGTTGCAGCGCGGAATCAGCAGTAATGCGATATCGAACTGTGCATGTTCATCAGTACCTAGCCTTGTCTTAAAGGCGGTCTCTCCGGCAGGGACTACCACTTCACTCGCAATGGTACATGTATTTCGCACGCAAAGCGCCAAAAATGCGACCAACGCCTTGGATCAAGGCTAATCAGTACCTCGCAGAACGGATCCAGCAGCTGGCTGTTTACATGTACATGTACTGTACATTATGGCGAACACAAGCTATCGCGACGGCCACTACTTGTACAGTGTACTACGCGTAAATGAGATCCAGCCCGATGTGATCTTGTGCAATGTTCTTTTTCTTACTGGTCATAAATTCGACTGCACTGTGCAGCAATCCATCGTGTGCGTGCACGTGTTTATGTCATCGTGCGCTGATGTCGTATAAACAACGTTGGTCGCCTCGAGCTCAATAACATCGAACTTTGACCATGACATCGAAGGCTAGAAAGCAGTCATACAAGAAGGAATACACAGAAAAGTTACCGTCTATTGTGCCGTCTAAAAAGGACAATCATACCGTGAAGTGTGTAATTTGTGGTAGCGATACCAGACAGTCTAACAATTTTCCAACATTTTACTGGCCCGAGGCCAACGAGCAAGTGGTAGTATCAAGTTGTTTTGAAAATCTGATTTTTCTCTCCAAAATCCGATTTTTGAGGATATTCAGTCTGTTTTTTGGTGTCAAGAGGTTGGCATCTCTGCTTCTGACTCGTGCCCCCATCCATGCATAGATAGCTGGCCACTTGGCCGCTAAGATATGGATAGCTCAAGTGATATGAGTGCTGTTATGTTAAAGGGGAATGAAACCCACAGAAAAATGATGGCTTACAGTATCTGATTGGGTGTTAAAAACAACCTACAATTACCTAACCCCGGTATGCGCTACTCACCTACTAGTTTCATAAAGAGGGAAAAATCATGGAATTTGGTGGTCAGATTCGCATTCCTTCAAGGTGTACAGTTGAATTGACGTGACATGATTTGTAGCGTGATGATTGCGTATAGTCTCGATCTAGTCTCGACTTTGAGAAATTTCTCGACTTTGATGGCTGCAGCCCACTTCCTAAACAACTCAGGTCTCTTGTCCTTGTTGGGAACTGCATGGAAAGATTTCCCCAGCTTTTTCCCGCTGGCATTTTGACATCCAAAAGCCTGGCAGTACACCATCGTTCAGCTCGCGAGTGTATAACTGCACGCAGTATATGCATGTAGTAGGGGTACATCCGTCCGGGCCCATGCGGGAGTTTTCGGTTGCGAGGTTATACCCCCCGCAGTGACTGGCGGGCCATTTGAAAAGATGCTGGTTTGCGGGAACTCAAATTCTACCACCAATTCCATGTTTTTTCTCTCTTTATGAAACTCATAGGTGAGTAGCACATAGGGAATTGTAGGTTGTTTTTAACACCCAATTAGATCAGCCAAATTTTTCCTCTGGGTTTCATTCCCCTTTAAACCAGAGGCCAGGTTTCAATCCCCCTGCCCTCTCAATTATTTTTTTTTTTTTTTTTTTTGGGGGGGGGGCTTTATTCATATGTAACCTTTAAAAGCAAATTGAATTCAAGCCTACTTCCACAAATACTTTCTGTGCATTTTGTGTTTTTCTGTGGCCAAGGTTTTGCTCTCAGGATGATTAATCTTAGTCTGCAATGTTATTTCACCAGCCCTGGATTCCAGCCAGTCTGAGCTCTTTGACCTCCGTGCCAAGTTTGAGGAGCAGTCCGCCGCCAAGTGAGTGCAATCGAAAGCCCCCCTCCCCCCCCCCCATCCTAGTCACCCCAAGGCTGTCCAAGGTTTGGCTTGAAGCCCGCTGATACCGGGGCTGCACTTATGTCCAACTACACTACCACACAGTCTATTCACAGGAGTGTCCTGACTAATGGCCTCAGAAAGGGCCCTAACGAAATTGACTCAATGTTAAAGTGACCGAGCATTAACTTCTCAAATATCCTCTCTGCTTGTTGTCATTCTCTCCTTGTGAAAGGTCCGGGAAGGATCAGAACAGAAATGTCAGGCATTCACAATATTTAAGATTTGGTCATTCAAGTCAGTGTTAACTTCGTATTATGATACAGTGCGGTACCTGCCGCTATACAGATTTGAGTCCGGCCACACGACCTCGACCAGCTCGGCGGTCAAGTGGGGTTACGACTTCTGCACTTAGAAAGCAGGAGTCGCGGGTTCGAATCCCACCCGAGCTGCCTGGACCTTTGTCAGCCGGCAATCGGGCAATGCACTGTGCACTCAGTGCTTATTGCATTGAGTGAGGCAAACCCTAATTCAGTCATTGAGCAGTTTCCAGTATTGTGCTGCTTTTAAAAGAAAAAAAGGATAAACTAAAAGAGATGATGGCTTCCTCCCTGAGTGGGCCTTAAAGCCACTATAGTTGAGTGTAGCAGTATACACGGGCCTTAAAGCCACTATAGTTGAGTGTAGCAGTATACAGGCATGCAACTTTTCCGCGGATCCGCGGATTTCCGCGTTTTTTAAAATTCGGCCGTAAAGAAAATAAAATCCGTTAATTTTTTTAAATTTTTTTTATATTTCTTCTCCCTTAACTATTATTTAAAACACATGCTGAGATCAGGTTAAGAACTTTGATGTTTAGTTTTCATTTTGTGTAAACAAAATTCAATTGTCTGGGTGTATGCCTTGAAAAAAGATTAAATCTGTCACTCAGCTTAAAGTGGTCAAAAACTGCTCAGAATGCACCACAGAGCATCTAGAATCCAAAATTTTCGGGGGCCCTTAAGCGGGCCCCAAACCACACGCTGTAAGGGCTTCGTGCTTCATTCGGACATTTTCCTCTTTTTGCACAATTCAACAGTTGCATGCCTGAGTATAGTAAGCTCCAGATGGCTTGTAATGGTGGCTTTTCCCTTTGAAATGACTCACCAGGTCAGATGAGGTGGACATGTTGATGACAGACTTGGAGCGGACCAATCAGCGACAGACGGCCAACGAGAAGGAACTGGAGTCACTACGCACCCAGCTGGCCTCCGCTAACCAGGCCCTCCAGCAGGCTGAGCAGATGCAGAAAGCACCCAGTGTGGTGGGTACCAGCCACTCTGATGTAGGATACATATGCGTGGGGATGCGGGATTGTGATAGGGTGGGAACCAGCTGCTGTCTGTAAGATGCATTGTGATTTGAGATTCAAGAGTATGGTGGGTACCAGTGACTGTGGTGTGGGATGCATGGGGACTTGAGATTTTAGAGTATGGTGGGTACCAGTGACTGAGTGGGATGCACGGGGACTTGAGATTCAAGAGTATGGTGGGTACCAGTGACTGTGTGTGGGATGCATGGGGATTTTTGATGGCAGTCTTTTGGGAACCAGCGACTGCATGTAAGATGCATGGGGATATGATGGGTACCAGTGACTTTATGTACACCATGTAGGTTGCATGGGGATTTGTGATGCTAGTGTTTTGGGTACCAACGACTGTACATGGACATTTGAGATGCTAGTATTTTGGGAACCAGCTTCTGTATATAGGATGCATTGGGATTTATGATTGTGTTTTGGGTACCAGCAGTTGTATGTAGGATACATGGGCTTTTGAGATTCTAGTAAGGTGGGAACCAGGTATTGTATGTAGAATGCATGGGGATTTTAGATTCTAATATGGTGGGAACCAGCTACTATATGTATAATGCATGGGGATTGAGGATTCTACTGTGGTGGGTACCGGCTGTATATGGTAGAATGACAAATGTTGGGGATGGAGAGGTGGGTACCAGCTTTTAGGATGCCAGGGAATTGGGAGACAGCAGCATGGTGGGTACCAACAGTACTACACCAAGGAATGGGTTATCAGTAGTAAAGGTGGTTACCAGCTATAAGATGAAAGGATATGGGCCATTACAGATGTGTTACAGAATTGTTACATTCATTACAGAATTCACAGATGAGGAGATATTTCCCAAAATATATCATATAAATGTGTGGTTTTGTTTTTTTCAACAGGAGCAAGCCATCGACATTCTGACCAGATCCAGTCTGGAAGTCGAATTGTCGGCCAAGGAAAAAGAGGTACGAGCTGACATCTTCAGAAAAAAATATCAATATTGAAAGAACAAATCTTAGGGGGTACATTGAACCGGGGGACAAGGTTAGTCAATTATGTATGCACCAATTAGAATGGAACGCTTTTCATCCTGAGCTTTGATTTGAACTCTGTTTGTCTGTGTGCTTAGATAACGCAGCTGGTGGAAGATGTGCAGAGGTTGCAGGCAGCCAATGCTAAGCTGAGGGAGTCATCGGCCAGCCAGCTCCACCGACTTGAGGAGCAGGTGTGCCAGAAGACTGCCACCATCCACAAACTGGTCAGTAGATTCATTCACTTCCCAAACCTTCCACCCCCTCCTAGTCCTCCCATCCTTCCTCCTACCTCCTTCCACCTCCCTTGGCATTCCTCTTGATCCTTCCTCCTACCTCCTTCTACCTCCCTCCCTCCCTTGACATCCCTCCTGATCCTTCCTCCTACCTCCTTCCACCTCCCTCCTCCCTTGGCATCCCTCTTGATCCTTCCTCCTTCCACCTTCCTCCTCCCTTGATATCCCTCTTGATCCTTCCTCCTACCTCCTTCAACCTTCCTCCTCCCTTGATATCCCTCTTGATCCTTCCTCCTACCTCCTTCAACCTCCCTCCTCCCTTGATATCCCTCCTGATCCTTCCTCCTACCTCCTTCCACCTCCCTCCTTCCTTGATATCCCTCCTGATCCTTCCTCCTTCCTCCTTCAACCGTACCTCCCTCCTCACTTGGCATCCCTCTTGATCCTTCCTCCTTCCACCTCCCTCCTCCCTTGACATCCCTCTTGATCCTTCCTCCTTCCTCCTACCTCCTTCCACCTCCATCCTCCCTTGATATCCCTCCTGATCCTTCCTCCTTCCACCTCCCTCCTCCCTTGACATCCCTCTTGATCCTTCCTCCTTCCTCCTACCTCCTTCCACCTCCCTCCTCACTTGACATCCCTCCTGATCCTTCCTCCTACCTCCTCCCTCCTCCCTCCTCCCTTGACATCCCTCCTGATCCTTCCTACTACCTCCTTCAACCTCCCTCTTCCCTTGACATCACTCCTGATCCTTCCTCCTTCCACCTCCCTCCTCCCTTGATATCCCTCCTGATCCTTCCTCCTACCTCCTTCCACCTCCCTCCTTCCTTGATATCCCTCCTGATCCTTCCTCCTTCCTCCTTCAACCGTACCTCCCTCCTCACTTGGCATCCCTCTTGATCCTTCCTCCTTCCACCTCCCTCCTCCCTTGACATCCCTCTTGATCCTTCCTCCTTCCTCCTACCTCCTTCCACCTCCATCCTCCCTTGATATCCCTCCTGATCCTTCCTCCTTCCACCTCCCTCCTCCCTTGACATCCCTCTTGATCCTTCCTCCTACCTCCTTCCACCTCCCTCCTCACTTGACATCCCTCCTGATCCTTCCTCCTACCTCCTCCCTCCTCCCTCCTCCCTTGACATCCCTCCTGATCCTTCCTACTACCTCCTTCAACCTCCCTCTTCCCTTGACATCACTCCTGATCCTTCCTCCTTCCACCTCCCTCCTCCCTTGACATCCCTCCTGATCCTTCCTCCTTCCACCTCCCTCCTCTCTTGACATCCCTCCTGATCCTTCCTCCTACCTCCTTCCACCTCCCTCCTCCCTTGACATCCCTCTTGATCCTTCCTCCTACCTCCTTCCACCTACCTCCTCCCTCCTCCCTTGGTATCCCTCAACAAATCAGTCAGTCAGCCAATGTTCAAGTCAATCAGTCAGTCAGTCAGTCAGTCAATCAGTCAGTCAGTCATTCGGTTCATCCAACAGACCGTCCAACCAACCGATCAGTCAAGGGCCACTTCATTTTTGTCGTGCACTTCCAGGAGGACCAAATGCGCAGCCGCAGCGACTACGACGAAATCAAGCGTGAACTGAGCGTGCTGAAGTCCATAGAGTTCAGCAGCGGCAGCAGCGCGCAGGCCAGCGAGGCCTCGGAGAGTGCGGAGCAAGTGGAGGGAGGCGCCGTCACCCCCAAGTCCCTGGAGATGCTCCTGCTGGAGAAGAACCGCGTCCTTCAGTCCGAAAACACCACGCTGAAAGTAACCAAGTCGGAAATCAACAGTGAGTACAGAATTGCATTCGATTTTTTTTTTCCTCCCACCAAAGGAAACCGAGCACGGCACAAAACGTTGCCTTTTAGAAAAAATGCGACCCAATGTTGCTGTGGCCTTGGCTGGCAGTCGTTGTTGCCATTAAGGATGGAGGCTGTATCCATCTACCTAGCTGACCAGAGAACAACCAACCAACAGACCAAGTGTATATATACTGATGGCAAAGCCCTTACTGTGTGGAACACCCATCAAATATTGTTCTTTCCGAGTCCAGTGCGTTTCAAGTCTGAAGCCTTGAAATCTGTAGACTGTACGCCTTGATATTCTGCGTGTGTATTACTACTGCGTGTATTGCCAACGGACTTGCGTCGTATCGCGCGATTCGGTATGAGCGCAGATCGGTAGTAATGTGGTCTGCCACTAGAGGGCAGTGTTTAGGGTGTGGACTGGCAGGAAGAGGTAAGGGGCAAAATGCATTTGGAGTGTGTTGTTGTCTTGTCTATGGTTGTCCCCATGTGATAGCATGATGACTAGGGCACCTGCCCCCCATACCTTTGGTGCTGATACACCAAGGGGTCATGTGACACGGGGTCATGTGATGGGGGGGGTCAGGTGACTATCGAGTCCTTGGCGACCGTGAAAAGAGGGTCCTAGGCTTGACTGCATGCAAAACCTGTCCAAAACCAATGGACTCTGTGATTTCAAGCATTCTAGATGTTTGCACAGATCGTTGACCGTTGTCAAGTGAGATTTACATGTGGGTGGAATGGAGGGCAGGTGGATGGGGGGATATCCCTAGTGTGACTGAGCAACCACTCTAAGGATGCATTTTGCCTCTTCTCCTTTTTCTCCCGCCACTGCTGCAGGTCCCGGGGGGCTGGCCCAGGCGCAGGCGTTCGCGTCGTTAATCGGTCAGGAGGTGGCTGCTGCCTACAGCCAGCAGGTCCTGTTTGCTCAGCAGCAGTCGCCTTCGCATTCCAGCGCCTCGCAGATCATCCAGCCCATCATCGTCATCCCACCCTCGCTGGGCAGCGCCGCCGCCGCCTCCGCCTCCCCGCTGCAGCACCTGCACCTCCTGCACCAGCACCACCACCAGCAGCAGCAGCAGCAGCAGCAGCAGCGCCCGCACACGCCCAATAGGCCCCGCACGCCCAAGTCGGAAGCCCACGTCAACCCGGCCGTGGCCAACCACGAGTGGCTGGACACGGTGCAGATAGCCCGGCGGGTGAAGGAGGTGCTGACCGAGCACAACATTGGCCAGCGGGTCTTTGGGGAGCACGTGCTGGGCCTGAGCCAGGGCTCTGTCAGCGACATCCTCTCCCGCACCAAGACCTGGGACAAGCTGACGCTGAAGGGGCGGGAGCCCTTCCTGAAGATGGTGCAGTTCCTCTCCGACCGCCAGTACGTGGAACAGCTGAAGATTCTCTCCTCACACAAGAAAGGCAAGTGCAAGACTTTGATCATGAATCATCAGTCTACTGTCAGGCCTAATGGTAACTCCATGAGATTTTCTTACACGAATGTACTTGTTTTAGATACATATTAACCTAGGGTGATATACAAAAATGTTGCAAACTGCTTACTGACTAAAATTACCAAAACGTAAATCTTAAAATTTAGTGGGCCTGACGTTTCGATCCTAGCAGGACCTTTCTCTCTGCCTTTGAGAAAGGTCCTGCTAGGATCGAAACGTCTGGCCCACTAAATTTTAAGACATATTAACTAACACTAATTTTTAGGGGAGAAATCTATAGGCCTGACATTTAAAAGCTAGCAGGATCTCTCTTGAAGGGCCTCCTTGGAGCAAAATGGTATTTTTGATTTTTGAGTTGCACTTTGCAACATTTTGGAGAACTTCTTTCCTTTTTGATTTGATTTGTTATGGTTTGTTAGGATGTGTTTTTTTGTACTGAGCATCATGTGTTTTGTCTATTGCAGGCAAGGAGATTGTAACGATGCTGCAGAGTGGGAGCATTAACGCTGAGGGTGTGGAAAGCCCCGCCCCTTCCCTCAAGACGTCCACGGAGGATGCCATTAACAACATCCTGGCCTTAGCCAAGAAGGAGATGGAGAGTAAGAACGTGGGGCCGGGCATGGTGCGGCCCGGTGAGAGGCGGGGCGGTGCGGACAGCCACCACCCCAACAGCCACGCCCTCCACCGCCACAAGGCCCCGCCCGCCCGCCCCTCCCCCGCCAACGGCCCCAGCCCCGTCCTGAGGCACAACGGGCAGACCATCAAAGTAGAACGTACCAAGGCCTCCTCCTCCTCCTCCTCCCCGTGTGCCCACGCTCCCACCAGTCAGCTCCCGGACGAGCTGCCCTGCTCCAACGGCGTGTCGTCGGAGAGCGCCGACGAGGGCTCGTCGTCGGCGGCGCGCGAGGAAGGCGTCGGCGCCGACATCAAGTCCACGGTCATGCCCATCAACCCCCGCATGCCCCGTCGCGCCATGGCCCCGCTGACCGTCCAGCAGTACGAGTTCAACCGCGACCTGGACACGCTGGAGGTGGCCCGGCAGGTCCGGGAGAGACTGGCCCGGGGCAACATCCCCCAGCGCGTCTTCGGCCACCACATCATCGGCCTGTCCCAGGGCAGTGTCAGCGACATCCTGTCCAAGCCCAAGCGCTGGGACAAACTGACCGTCAAGGGCCGGGAGCCCTTCATCCGCATGAAGCTGTGGCTGGAGGACCCCGACGGCCTGACCAGCCTGAAGGAGTCCGTCCGGAAAGGTGGGTGGCTCTCACATCGTCTCAATCCTTCCTCTCTTCTCTCATCCTTCCTGCTCCATGCCCGCTCCATCGAACCCCAATCAAGTTTGTCCGATTGAAATTGCATATAATAAATTTGCTTGAAGTTACTGCATTGCAAATCTGTATCCTCAAAATTTAGAAGGCCTGACGGTTCGATCCTAGCAGGATCTTTCTCTCGCCTTTGAGAAAGGCTAGGATGGAAACATCAGGCCCACTAAATTTTGAGATTTGAATTTTGGTAATTTTAGTCAGTAAGCAGTTTGCAACATTTTGTATCCTACTAAAAAAGGCATGTTGTAATCTGTTTTGATACTCCTCAGCCTCAGGGTTTTGGATGGAACAGCAGCGTCCGCCCTCGAGTGGCACCGACACCTCAGGCCCCCACAGTGCCTCGGAGATGTCCCCGGGTCCCTCCATGCCTAGCCCCTCCCAGCCCCACTCGGACGGCTCCCTGACGCCCACCCCACCCCAGGCCCAGTCCTCCTACCCCCTCCAGCAGCAGCAGGAGCACCCCAGCAGTCCCCTCAACCTGACCACCCCGAGTGCCGCCGCCCCTGCGCCCGCCAGCAGCACCCCTGGCCCCCGCAGCGCCTCCTCCACCCCGACCCCACCCATCCAGCCCAGCCCACACCAGCCACCGACGACAACCGCCGCCAATACCACCGCCGCCCCCGTAGATCTCCAGACCCACTCCCCGCCGCAGCACTTCCCCGAGCTGCCGCCGGTCCACGAGCAGGCGGCCATGATTGAGTTCCTGGACACCTTTGAGCTGACGCGGCAGGTCAAGGCCATCCTGCAGCAGCACGGCGTGGGCCAGAAGGCCTTCGGCGAGGCCGTGCTGGGCCTGACCCAGGGCTCGGTCAGCGACCTCCTCTCCAAGCCCAAGATGTGGCTCAAGCTGAGCATGAAGGGCCGGGAGCCCTACATCCGCATGTACCTGTGGCTGCAGGACAAGGACGGGGTGGAGAAAGTCAAGAACTACCGGCCAGTCAGGAGACGTAAGTTCCCTGCATTAGAAAAGTCTCACCCACACCTAAAGGACCAGTTGCTGAAATGATATTCTAGTCTATTCTTGGTAGAGATAGCAAGTTAAGAAGTTTTTGTACATGTAAGTTCCCTGCATTAGAAAAGTCTCACCCAACAATATTGTAAAAGACCGGTTGCTGAAATAGTATTCTTGTCTATTCATGGTAGAGATAGCAAGTTAAGAATAGTTTTTGTAAGTTCCCTGCATAATATTCTAAAGGACCAGTTGCTGAAATGATATTCTAGTCTATTCATGGTAGAGGTAGCAAGTTAAGAATAGTTTTTGTAAGTTCCCTGCATTAGGAAAGTCTCACCGAACAATATTGTAAAGGACCAGTTGCTGAAATGATATTCTAGTCTATTCATGGTAGAGGTAGCAAGTTAAGAATAGTTTTTGTAAGTTCCCTGCATTAGGAAAGTCTCACCGAACAATATTGTAAAGGACCAGTTGCTGAAATGATATTCTAGTCTATTCATGGTAGAGGTAGCAAGTTAAGAACAGTTTTTGTAAGTTCCCTGCATTAGAAAATCTCACCCAACAATATTGTAAAAGACCAGTTGCTGAAATGATATTCTAGTCTATTCATGGGAGAGGTAGCAAGTTAAGAATAGTTTTTGTAAGTTACCTGCATTAGAAAGTTCCACCCAACAATATTGTAAAGTACCAGTTGCTGAAATGATATTCTAGTCTATTCATGTTAGAGATAGCAAGTTAAGAATAGTTTTTGTAAGTTCCCTGCATTAGAAAAGTCTCACCCAACAATTTTGTAAAGGACCAGTTGCTGACATGATATTCTAGTCTATTCATGGGAGAGGTAGCAAGTTAAGAATAGTTTTTATAAGTTACCTGCATTAGAAAGTTCCACCCAACAATATTGTAAAGTACCAGTTGCTGAAAATGATATTCTAGTCCATTCATGGTAGAGGTAGCAAATTAAGAATAGTTTTTGTAAGTTCCCTGCATTAGAATGTCTCACCGAACAATATTGTAAAGGACCAGTTGCTGAAATGATACCGTAGTCTATTCATGGTAGAGGTAGCAAGTTAAGAATAGTTTTTGTCCTCCCCATAGAGCTCTATAAATAAACTAGAGTGCGCACTCATCACAGAACGCGTGCTGACAAGGGGACTGCCACGTAATTACCAAAGAGGTGCAAATGCATGGATCTCTATGGGGCAAACTATCCCAATTTTTACAAATGAAAGTAGGACATTAAAATTTGACAATCCCTTGAGGTATTGATGTCCTTTCCTTTCATTACTATAAACCATTTCTATAACATTTTAGCTTTCGCATTCACAACCTTTCGGCTATACCTTTCCCCATTCATATTACGCGCGATTGCTACTGACATCCGGGCACTTCGAGCTGAAGTTGCCCTCTTTGGTAATGCCGGATGCGCGTCCATGTCCGCACGTGTTCGTAGCGCGCGTTGATAGGGGAGTGGGCATTCTAGTTTATCTATAGAGCTCTATGGTCCTACCCAACATGTGTTTTGCACTATGTGGTGTGCACTGCATACTCAGTGCTTTGCCCAATTGCCTGTTTGTAAAAAGCGCATGCACCGCTTACTACAGGTCAGCCAGGGCAAACCTGAAATTGAATTACCTACAAGCAAAAATGCTGATTGGAAAATCGTGTGTTGTCTCTGTTTTGTACAGCAAAGCGGTTCAGTTTTGTGGATCCGCGTGAGGTGAGCTTGGTGGGCACCCCGATGAAGAAGCCTCGAGTGCTGCTCTCGCCCGAGGAGAAGGAGGCTCTGCTCTCCTCCTACAACAGCGAGCCCTATCCCTCACAGAGTGCCATTGAGCTGATAGCGGCCGAACTGCGCCTCCCCGTCTCCACCGTCATCAACTGGTTCCACAACCACCGCTCCCGCCTCAAGCGTGGCCACACGCTGGTGGAGGACGCCGCCAACTTCATGATCCAGACGGCTGACGGTAACATCATTGGGCCGGACGGCATGTCCACCACCCAGGCCGTGCTGTACGGCAGCGACATGATCGTGGGTGAGCACGGGCCGGCCCCATCCCATTCCCAGGAGGAGGGGCAGGAGGAGCAGGAGGAGGAGAGGGGAGGAGGCGGGCCGGGCTTGCCCAGGAGTGATGCGGCTGCCGCTGCGGCTTCGGCCACTCCTAAGCCCATCAACGGTGGCGTGATGCTGGTCCAGACAGCGGACGGCCAGCTGATGGAAGCTGGCAGTCTTGAGGCGGTCCGCCCAGTCGCCGTGGTCAACGGGGAGGGGAGACCGCCCTCGCCGGCCCCCCTCCAGCAGGGGCCCGGCGCCCCGTCCCCGTCCCCGTCCCCGTCCCCGTCCCCGTCCCCATCGGCGCTGAAGCGCAGAGAGGAAGTGAGCAAGGGAGGTGCCGTGGTCATCGTCACGGCCAACGGCGAGGCGGCCTCCCCGCACCGACACAAGGAGTCGCGGGTGCGCCGGCACGGCAAGAAGGCGAGCCGGCGGGAGCGCGAACGGGAGCGGGAGCGGGAGCGGGAGTTGGTGGGGGTGCACCGGGCCATGATGGGACTGGCCGCCAACCGCATCAGCGAGAGGGACGCCTACAGCATCCTGGAGAAACTGGAGAGCGGAGTGCGGGAGGGTTCCGGCGATGAGTGGGAATTCTGAACAACTGCCCACTGAAACAACAGAAGAAAAAAAAATCGGTCTTGGATAAGCCGGGTGCAAAGTGGTGCTGAGCAAATTAGTTTCTTTTCATCTTATTACTGAAGCAAACTTGAGCCGGAGTACATACGTATTAAAAAAAAAAAAAAAAAGCAATAGTATTGGAGCCTATTTGTATATCTTCTACATTGGACACTCTGACCTCAAGCAATCGCAGTATGCCTAGTAGCTTACAGTCTGGCTTCATTTGTACTATCAGTTTGCTTTTTATCGACGGCAGGGTACAGTAGTCGCAGCATGTGGTGGTGTCAACCTTTTTCCTGGATATTTGATGACGTGCCAGAGCTATGCCATGATTTGATAGAAACACAAGGAATGACTTTGGGACAATTAATTCAATCCGATGCTGACAGTAATGAATTCTTACCACATGTATATGTGCAAATAGTACAGCCACCTCTCTACACAGGCATGCAACTTTTTCGCGGATCCGCGGATTTCCGCGTTTTTAAAAATTTCGCCGTAAAAAAATAAAATCCTTAAAAGAATAAGAAAAAATAAATAAATTTCAGAGATCAGAAATCAGAAAAAACTTTGATGTTTACTTTTCATTTTGTGTAAACAAAAATTCAATTTTCTGGGTGTATGCCTTGAAAAAAGGTTAAAATCTGTCACTCAGCTTAAAGTCATAAGTGGTCCAAAACTGCTCAGAATGCACCGCAGAGCATCTAGAATCCAAACCCCACGCCGTAAGGGCTTCGTGCTTCGCGCTCGCAGTTTCATTCGGACATTTTCCTCTTTTTTTTTTTACAATTCAAGAGTTGCATGCCTGTCTACAGCAGGTGCTGGGTTCAAATGCCACCGTACGATGCATCCAAGTGACCTCCTGTTCTCCCTTGTCATCGCTTTTTATAGCAGACTGTAAAAATGAGTATTTTTCATATCATTTGATTATGAGACGGAACGTAGAGCAGGTCTTCAGTGTCTGAAGAGTTGGTGCTGAATTTCTCGGGTTATGAATATGCCGTAAGTGAGAAATGGTTTACTAGATAGTCGCCGTGACAGATTCAGATACATGGGGGGTCTTTCTGTCTTCAACAGTAACTGCATGTTATATCCAGCATTTGTTTGGTTTTTTTTCCTGCATCGCTTGCGCATCGTGATGGGCAATTGACCTTGTGTTTCCCCCGATTCAGAAGCAGACAATTTGTAGGACTATCTCTTTCAGCGATGCAGTGCAGGTCTGATGTAGCATCACGCCTGCGTCGTGCGTTATAACCAACAGTGATTGGTTCTGCTTCCGTAGTACGTATCTCATACAACTCACTCCTCAAGAGGCCCAGAATTGCTGATTATTTTACTGAATACTGTTTTTTGGTTTTGCAAATGTATGCGCAACCCCTGACCCCACCTCATGACGTATCGGGTGCAGTATTGGTTAGACTCACAGAGAGTCTAATAGACTAATCATGACTTCAAGATATCTCCTCAGTAGGGCTAGCACACCATTTATCATGCTTGAATCACACACAACAAAAACCCAGTACAATTCCTTGCCCCACCTCATGGCGTATCGGGTGCAGTAATGGTTAGACTCACTGAGAGTCCAATCCTGACTTCAAGATATCTCCTCAGTAGGGTTTGCACACCATTTATCATGCTTGAATCACACACAACAAAAACCCAGTACAATTCCTTGCCCCACCTCATGACGTATCGGGTGCAGTAATGGTTAGACTCACTGAGAGTCTAATCGTGACTTCAAGATTTCTCCTCAGTAGGGTTTGCACACCATTTATCATGCTTGAATCACACACAACAAAAACCCAGTACAATTCCTTGCCCCACCTCATGGCGTATCGGGTGCAGTAATGGTTAGACTCACTGAGAGTCCAATCGTGACTTCAAGATTTCTCCTCAGTAGGGTTTGCACACCATTTATCATGCTTGAATCACACACAAAAACCCAGTACAATTCCTTGCCCCACCTCATGACGTATCGGGTGCAGTAATGGTTAGACTCACTGAGAGTCTAATCGTGACTTCAAGATTTCTCCTCAGTAGGGTTTGCACACCATTTATCATGCTTGAATCACACACAACAAAAACCCAGTACAATTCCTTGCCCCACCTCATGGCGTATCGGGTGCAGTAATGGTTAGACTCACTGAGAGTCTAATAGACTAATCCTAACTTCAAGATTTCTCCTCAGTAGGGTTTGCACACCATTTACAATGCTTGAATCACACACAACAAAAACCTAGTACAATTTCTTGCAATTTCTCAGTTTGAGTGCGTAATGCAGCTTGTCTCTGGTTGATAATGACGGTACATATATTTGCATGTAGAAATAGCGGCTAAAAATTGCCGCTATTATTTTTTTAAATGCCCTCACTTAACCAAATGTTATTATAGCCTTTGCCTCAAACTTGCTTTTTTTGTTTAATTTCTGGGTTGGTCCCTCAAGGCCGCCAGAGCAAACTTTGAAGTGGCCCAGCTGATCTGTCTGTTGCCCGGAGTGTTAGTGCTATAATTGTTGGGAGATTCTTGAACCTTTGAAGTTTGGTTGGAGGGGATGGCCCCTGTTTGGAATATACAGAGCTGGTTTCAAATCCAAGGGACTTGGTACTTCTGCATGCAATTTTGCCGATTTGTGCTGAATATTTCTCTTGGTTATCTTAATTCTTGGACAGTTTTTTGCATGCAATAGCTAGCGTGTTTCTAATTCTGCTCTTTTTTGCTTTTTGTCAATGGTGTATTCTATATAAAAAAAAACGTAGCCAATGATTTTTTTTAAGGTCTATCCATTTTTTAAGAGATTATCCCCATTGCTTGTCACAAATCTCCCCGCGCTTGTAACGACGCATTTGATCCTGAATGGTTATTTCATCCTGTTTTTGAAACAAAGCATTCCCTCACTCGAATCACCTTTTCTTTCAAACGCTTTTTTCTCTCCATTTCATTTTGTATTTTTAACCTTGCTCAGTTTAACCTAAGTCGTCAGTTCAAGGGATAAAAAAATGGACCAAAGTTTAGATGTGGAACTCTCAAACCTCCCAACCACCAATGTAGTGCAATAAAAGTAAAAAAAAAAAAAAAAAACAATGAACAACACATTTTTACAATAGATATTTGATCCCAAAGTTTACCCCAACAAAATTCTTTTCCAAAAAGTAACATTTTTACTCATCTGGATTGTCTGTTGTCTTTCATAGGAGCTAGAAATGAAGAATAAAAGGATGGTTTAATTGAATGAAAGGTTTATATCCCAACGATTTGACAATGACAATGATTTGACAAAGCTGTGACTGGCAGTCAGCTTTGTTTTTTGCAGTTTCTGATGGCACTGGAACACTCAGTAGGCCTATTGATTGCATGCTGAACAGGGCACTCATACACAGCTGCCTCTGTGAATGGGTGCACTGAATGGCCCACTGTGTACAAGCTGAATAGGGTCATTGCATCCACAGCTGTGACTGAATGGGTACACTGAATGATCCACTCTGCAAGCCAAATAGGGTCATTGTGTCCACAGCTGTGACTGTGAATGGCTACACTGAATGGCCCACTGTGTACAAGCTGAATATGGCCATTGCATCCACAGCTGTGACTGTGAATGGGTATACTGAATGGCCCACTGTGTACAAGCTGAATAGGGTCATTGCATCCACAGCTGTGACTGTGAATGGCTGCACTGAATAGCCCACTGTGTACAAGCTGAATAGGGTCATTGCATCCACAGATGTGACTGTGAATGGCTGCACTGAATGGCCCACTGTGTACAAGCTGAATAGGGTCATTGCATCCACAGCTGTGACTGTGAATGGCTGCACTGAATAGCCCACTGTGTACAAGCTGAATAGGGTCATTGCATCCACAGATGTGACTGTGAATGGGTGCACTGAATGGCCCACTGTGTGCAAGCCAAATGGGGTCATTGTATCCACAGCTGTGACTGAATGGGTGCACTGAATGGCCCACTGTGTACAAGCTGAATAGGGTCATTGCATCCACAGCTGTGACTGTGAATGGGTGCACTGAATGGCCCACTGTGTACAAGCTGAATAGGGTCATTGTATCCACAGCTGTGACTGTGAATGGGTGCACTGAATGGCCCACTGTGTACAAGCTGAACAGGGTCATTGCATCCACAGCTGTGACTGTGAATGGGTTCACTGAATGACACACTGTGCAAGCCAAATAGGGTCATTGTATCCACATGTGAATGAATGGATGCACTGAATTGAATATGCTAAATGTTTACAAGCAGAATAGGGTCATTGCATGCACAGCAGTGACTGAAAACTGTGGTTGTCATAATAGGATACCTTGGCTCAATGAAGTTCTAATTCCCCTACTCATCTCTTACATTTCACCAGTTCTGCGTGTGATGCATTATTTTTTTTCTCAATATAACCATTTTGTTGCTGGGAAGTGATTCACAGTACTCTTCACTTGCTTTGTAATATTTGATTAATGAACAATGACATTCAAGACAACGATCTTGCGAGACAACAGCAATTTGGTGCCCAGGCAACTTTTTACAATTTTTTTTGTGATGTAATGAATCAAGGTGACCGATTCTATATGGACTCAGGCATTTTGGAATGAAAGATTAAAAATAATGAGAAAAGAAATAAAATGAAATGGTTTTGCCCCAAAATCAGGAAGAAGTGTTTAAGTTTTATTGAAGGGAAACATTTATTTCACCTTGAAAGAAATATTGTTTGTGGTGTTACACGCATATTATAAAAAATTCCCTTCAACGTCCAGGAATTTTGTAATTGACACACTTTTTTTTCTGAAAATCCAAAGCATTTCTCAGAATTTTTTGAAGGGAAAACCTTGTCTGAGCCCATTGACAAACTGTAGATTTTTTTTCCCCCATCAAAATCTGTTCAAACTTTGGATTCATCTCAAAAAAAAGAAAAAAAACAAACACTGTGGAATGTATTTATTGCTGTTTTTATAAGGATTTTACAAAGGTACCGGTCAAGTACGATACCATGGTATTTCCAGCAGGCTGGATTGCTACCTTTCTGAATTAAAAATCTAACAAAGTATCAATTTATATTTATAAGAAAAAAGAGAAGGAAAGAAAGACGTTACAAAGAATAAAAACCAATGTTACCACCCTTGTTATACCTGAATTTTATTCTGCAAAAAGTATACACGGTGGACTTTTTGTTTGTGTGGCAGGATTTTTGTGTTGAGAACTTCTTTGTTTGGTAAACAGTGGTAGAGAACTGTAGCTTGGCAAAAGCTTTTTGTGCGTTCTATTTTAATCACCCGCCTCGTTTGTTTGTTTTTTTCTTGGAAAATTGGACAATGGATTGATGACGTTATATTGTTTTGGAGGAGATGTTTGGTGGGGTTGTGTTTTGTTGCCGTGGATGCTTAGGAGTCGAGTGGAGACCCTGTGTACGCGGCTACGTGACTTGCCAGCCTCATCTGTTGTTGTTCGAAGCCCGGCCTTCAAAGTTGGGCCCTTTGGTTGCTGCCAGCTGTAACTGGTAGCCCCTTGTTTGGAGTGGTCAGAAGAAAGTGTTTTTTTTTGTAGGCATTGTTGGCCTTTAGTTCAGGCTCCATCTAAAAGGTTGGGCTGAATTCAGGCCTGGGTGTGTACTCAAGGCTCCTGCCAGTCTGGATGAGAACCTTTAGTTCAGGCTCCATCTGAAAGGTTGGGCTGAATTCAGGCCTGGGTGTGTACTCAAGGCTCCTGCCAGTCTGGATGAGAGCCTTTAGTTCAGGCTCCATCTAAAAGGTTGGGCTGAATTCAGGCCTGGGTGTGTACTCAAGGCTCCTGCCAGTCTAGATGAGAGCCTTTAGTTCAGGCTCCATCTGAAAGGTTGGGCTGAATTCAGGCCTGGGTGTGTACTCAAGGCTCCTGCCAGTCTGGATGAGAGCCTTTAGTTCAGGCTCCATCTAAAAGGTTGGGCTGAATTCAGGCCTGGGTGTGTACTCAAGGCTCCTGCCAGTCTGGATGAGAGCCTTTAGTTCAGGCTCCATCTAAAAGGTTGGGCTGAATTCAGGCCTGGGTGTGTACTCAAGGCTCCTGCCAGTCTGGATGAGAGCCTTTAGTTCAGGCTCCATCTGAAAGGTTGGGCTGAATTTAGGCCTGGGTGTGTACTCAAGGCTCCTGCCAGTCTGGATGAGAGCCTTTAGTTCAGGCTCCATCTGAAAGGTTGGGCTGAATTCAGGCCTGGGTGTGTACTCAAGGCTCCTGCCAGTCTGGATGAGAGCCTTTAGTTCAGGCTCCATCTAAAAGGTTGGGCTGAATTCAGGCCTGGGTGTGTACTCAAGGCTCCTGCCAGTCTAGATGAGAGCCTTTAGTTCAGGCTCCATCTGAAAGGTTGGGCTGAATTCAGGCCTGGGTGTGTACTCAAGGCTCCTGCCAGTCTGGATGAGAGCCTTTAGTTCAGGCTCCATCTAAAAGGTTGGGCTGAATTCAGGCCTGGGTGTGTACTCAAGGCTCCTGCCAGTCTGGATGAGAGCCTTTAGTTCAGGCTCCATCTAAAAGGTTGGGCTGAATTCAGGCCTGGGTGTGTACTCAAGGCTCCTGCCAGTCTGGATGAGAGCCTTTAGTTCAGGCTCCATCTGAAAGGTTGGGCTGAATTCAGGCCTGGGTGTGTACTCAAGGCTCCTGCCAGTCTGAATGAGAGCCTTTAGTTCAGGCTCCATCTGAAAGGTTGGGCTGAATTCAGGCCTGGGTGTGTACTCAAGGCTCCTGCCAGTCTGGATGAGAGCCTTTAGTTCAGGCTCCATCTAAAAGGTTGGGCTGAATTCAGGCCTGGGTGTGTACTCAAGGCTCCTGCCAGTCTGGATGAGAGCCTTTAGTTCAGGCTCCATCTGAAAGGTTGGGCTGAATTCAGGCCTGGGTGTGTACTCAAGGCTCCTGCCAGTACAGTCTAGATGAGAGCCTTTAGTTCAGGCTCCATCTGAAAGGTTGGGCTGAATTCAGGCCTGGGTGTATACTCAAGGCTCCTGCCAGTCTGAATGAGAGCCTTTAGTTCAGGCTCCATCTGAAAGGTTGGGCTGAATTCAGGCCTGGGTGTGTACTCAAGGCTCCTGCCAGTCTGGATGAGAGCCTTTAGTTCAGGCTCCATCTGAAAGGTTGGGCTGAATTCAGGCCTGGGTGTATACTCAAGGCTCCTGCCAGTCTAGATGAGGGCCTTTAGTTCAGGCTCCATCTGAAAGGTTGGGCTGAATTCAGGCCTGGGTGTGTACTCAATACTCAAGTCTGAATGAGAGCCTGGCTGACATCTCTTAGCCGTGTCTTAAATCATTTTGGCTGTGGCTGCAAACAACACACAGGTCTGTGTGGGGAGGGGGACATGGCTACAGCCTCTTTGAACCTCAGTGGCGTCTCCCACATGCCTTTACATATGTCAAGCCATAGTCAATGCATTTGAGCAGCAGTGTTTGTGTATCAAGAGTGAGGTCTTATCCGATCCAGCCTGACTCCACAGCAGTCTGTCACCCCCATACCTACCGCTCTACATCTGCTCATTACTTGTATTGTTTCAGACTGCTGTACATAGACCCAGTCAGAGCAAGTATATATGCCTTTCTACTTAACGTTTGTTGGTCCTTATTTATGGCGCAAGCTCTGTATATAACCCACATTTTGTACATCACCAGAAACCGCCTGACATTCAGAGAAAAGGAAAGTGAGAAGAGACGAAGAAAAAAAAAATCAATTTTTTTTGTATCTTGCCAGATAACTCAATCTTCTTAGCTGTACATAGGTACGTGTAGAACAGTTTGCATACCTACACCGAAGACTTACTATTTTTTCCCTTTTTTATATATATATTGTCTCATAAAATAACGTAGATGACAGAATCTTCGTTTTTATTTGTTTGTTGTCCTTGTCGTCATTGTCAGCCAATTTATTCGTGTACGGGGAAGACGTTTTAGGAGGTCACTTTTAGCACCTTGTCTTCCCTCCTCAAATAAAAAAAAAAAAGAAGAAGAAAAATTGTGAATACACTGTATTTCATGCTTCCCTTGGTATTTATTAAAACTTGTACGACTATCATTGGACTGTTTCTGCTTACTGTTGAGTGAATGTTTTTCTGAGTGTGGTGTTCTTGTTTAGCGGCCAGCTAGTTATAGCCCCCTCACATCTGCTCAAGCCCACTTAAGATGGTTAATCCATCCTAAGGTGAGTTACGATGCATCATAAGGCTTTGTGAAATCCAGTCCTGGCGTTGATTTCACCAAACTCATCCTAACTTACGATCCATCGCAAGATAATGAGCGATGCACAGAAACCATACGGCCTAACAAAACTTACGATGGTTTATCCATCCTAAGGTGAGTTTCGATGCATCGTAAGGCTTTGTGAAATCCAGCCCTGGCATTGATTTCACCAAACTCATCCTAACTTACGATCCATCGCAAGATGATAAGCGATGCACATAAACCATACTGCCTATCACAACTTGCGATGGTTTATCCATCCTAAGGTGAGTTACGATGCATCGTAAGGCTTTGTGAAATCCAGCCCTGGCATTGATTTCACCAAACTCATCCTAACTTACGATCCATCGCAAGATGATGAGCGATGCACAGAAACCATACTGCCTATCACAACTTGCGATGGGTTATCCATCCTAAGGTGAGTTACGATGCATCGTAAGGCTTTGTGAAATCCAGCCCTGGCATTGATTTCACCAAACTCATCCTAACTTACGATCCATCGCAAGATAATGAGCGATGCACAGAAACCATACGGCCTAGCAAAACTTACGATGGTTTATCCATCCTAAGGTGAGTTTCGATGCATCGTAAGGCTTTGTGAAATCCAGCCCTGGCATTGATTTCACCAAACTCATCCTAACTTACAATCCATCGCAAGTCAATGAGCGATGCACAGACACCATACGGTGTATCACAACTTACGATGGTTAATCCATCCTAAGGTGAGTTACGATGCATTGATAAGGCTTTGTGAAATCCAGCCCTGGCATTGATTTCACCAAACTCATCCTAACTTACAATCCATCGCAAGACAATGAGCGATGCACATAAACCATACTGCCTATCACAACTTACGATGGTTTATCCATCCTAAGGTGAGTTACGATGCATCGTAAGGCTTTGTGAAATCCAGCCCTGGCATTGATTTCACCAAACTCATCCTAACTTACAATCCATCGCAAGACAATGAGCGATGCACATAAACCATACTGCCTATCACAACTTACGATGGTTAATCCATCCTAAGGTAAGTTACGATGCATCGTAAGGCTTTGTGAAATCCAGCCCTGGCATTGATTTCACCATACTCGTCCTAACTTACGATCCATCTCAAGACAATGAGCTATGCACATAAACCATACTGCCTATCACAACTTACGATGGTTAATCCATCCTAAGGTAAGTTACGATGCATCGTAAGGCTTTGTGAAATCCAGCCCTGGCATTGATTTCACCAAACTCATCCTAACTTACGATCCATCTCAAGACAATGAGCGATGCACATAAACCATACTGCCTATCACAACTTACGATGGTTAATCCATCCTAAGGTGAGTTCCGATGCATCATAAGGCTTTGTGAAATCCAGCCCTGGCATTGATTTCACCAAACTCATCCTAACTTACGATCCATCTCAAGACAATGAGCGATGCACGTAAACCATACTGCCTATCACAACTTACGATGGTTAATCCATCCTAAGGTAAGTTACGATGCATCGTAAGGCTTTGTGAAATCCAGCCCTGGCATTGATTTCACCAAACTCATCCTAACTTACGATCCATCTCAAGACAATGAGCGATGCACGTAAACCATACTGCCTATCACAACTTACGATGGTTTATCCATCCTAAGGTGAGTTATGATGCATCGTAAGGCTTTGTGAAATCCAGCCCTGGCGTTGATTTCACCAAACTCATCCTAACTTACGATCCATCGCAAGACAATGAGCGATGCACAGAAACCATACTGCCTATCACAACTTACGATGGTTAATCCATCCTAAGGTGAGTTACGATACATCATAAGGCTCTGTGAAATCCACTCTTGAACCAAGATGGAGTTTGATTCTGTGTATCAACAAGAAAGGCGTGGTGTCTGTAGTAGCTTCCATAGTTCCCCAATATTAACCAGCGTAGATCTGATAACATGGAATGATAACAGTGATGATGATGATCCAGTAACCATTGAGCCACTGCATGACTTACCTTAATCAAGACAACTGATATGACAGGAAATCTGACACATTTCTTATTCAAGCTTATTGGCATGGGTTAAGCCGCGTTTCCACTGGACTAGAATTTAACCGAGACGATGGTTAAATTTCTAATAGTCAAATTTGACCGTCGTTCCCACTTGGACTTTTGAGTCGGTCAAATTTAACCAAGACGATGGTAAAAGTAACTGAGCTAGCAATATAACGGCTCATGAAGGTCAAGTGTCAGCCGGATACACAATGTACATGTGTACATTTAGCGTGCGATACGAAGCAGACGCTGTGCACAGTGTATGTACGTGTTACATCTTAGGCCGGATGTGGTTTTTTACCAAGTCGCGTTTTCCAAGTGGTGTGTTTCCACTGGACTAATCGGCTCGGTTAAACTTACCTGGTCACTTTTACTGGGCAGAGGTTGCTCGGTAAAAGTAACCATTGGACTCGGTTAAAGTAACCGAGAGAAATTTGACTGGGCCGTTTCCACTGGACTTATTTTGGTCAAAGTAACAATCGTCTTGTTTACTTTAACCAAAAGAAATCCAGTGGAAACACGGTAGACTCCAATCTCACACAGTCCAGGCATGCACAAGCCACCTCCATGTGGATTCATCTTGATCTCAAGTTTAGCCTGAGGGTCATTGACCCTTTTTTGAAATGTGGTTGACAAGACTGACATCACAGATATAATTCATTTAGGTTTTGCCCTTGCTCAACGTGATAAACACTGAATGCTTAGTGCTTTGCCCGGTGCCTGATAAAAATATTTCAGGCAGCTTGGGCGGGATTCGAACCCGTGACTCCCGAATTCTAGTACGGACGTCTTAACCACTGGACCACCGAGCTGGTAGAGGTCATGTGGTGGATTTTAATAATGTATAGCGGCAGGTACCGCATTGCATTATGTCGTGATGTTCATGTTGAGCAAGGGCAAAACCTCATTGAATTATATTCTCCTCGATGCTAACATCATAACATATGTATCTATGATCACAGATATAACAAGATGTTTTGCATTGAGGAGAATGTAATTCAATGAGGTTTTGCCCTAGCTCGACGTGATAAACACTGAGCATTCAGTGTTTATCAAGGGCAAAACCACATTGAATTACATTCTCCTTGATGCTAACATCATAACAAATGTATCTATGATCACAGATATAACAAGATGTTTTGCATTGAGGAGAATGTAATTCAATGAGGTTTTGCCCTAGCTAGACGTGATAAACACTGAGCATTCAGTGTTTATCAAGGGCAAAACCTCATTGAATTACATTCTCCTCGATGCTAACATCATAACATATGTATCTATGATCACAGATATAACAAGATGTTTTGCATTGAGGAGAATGTAATTCAATGAGGTTTTGCCCTAGCTAGACGTGATAAACACTGAGCATTCAGTGTTTATCAAGGGCAAAACCTCATTGAATTACATTCTCCTCGATGCTAACATCATAACATATGTATCTATGATCACAGATATAACAAGATGTTTTGCATTGAGGAGAATGTAATTCAATGAGGTTTTGCCCTAGCTAGACGTGATAAACACTGAGCATTCAGTGTTTATCAAGGGCAAAACCACATTGAATTACATTCTCCTCGATGCTAACATCATAACAAATGTATCTATGATCACAGATATAACAAGATGTTTTGCATTGAGGAGAATGTAATTCAATGAGGTTTTGCCCTAGCTCGACGTGATAAACACTGAGCATTCAGTGTTTATCAAGGGCAAAACCACATCAAGGGCAAAACCACATTGAAGGCTGACATCTTTGGGCCGGACAAAATGAAACTTGCTGTATAAAACACATGATGACAATGATGATGATCTGAACGAGCGTTTGGCCTCTTATTGTCCTGTCCCATCAGAGCACTACACTCAGCTGCAGACCCAGCACACAGAGTTAGTCCACTCAGCAGACGACCAACGTCAGCTGATCGGCAAACTGGAGAAGGATCTCTTGAGCGTCAACACTTTGTACGCTCGGGGGGAAGGAGAGGTGAGTGCAAACCATAGGGCTCTATAGATGGCTTGCACCGGCGGCCATCAGAGTGCACACAGTGGGTCATGCAGTGAACCACAGTGCCTGCATTCAGCTGACTGATACCAGGGACTGTACACAGTTGGTCATGCAGTGAACAACAGTGCCTGTATTCAGCTGACTGACGGATACCAGGGACTGTACACAGTGGGTCATGCAGTGAACCACAGTGCCTGCATTCAGCTGACTGATACCAGGGACTGTGTGGATGCATTGACCCTATTCAGAGTGCACACAGTGGGCCATTCAGTGAACCACAGTGCCTGCATTCAGCTGACTGATACCAGGGACAGTACATAGTGGGCCATGCAGTGAACCACAGTGCCTGCATTCAGCTGACTGATACCAGGGACAGTACATAGTGGGCCATGCAGTGAACCACAGTGCCTGCATTCAGCTGACTGATACCAGGGACAGTACATAGTGGGCCATGCAGTGAACCACAGTGCCTGCATTCAGCTGACTGATACCAGGACAGTACACAGTGGGTCATTCAGTGAACCACAGTGCCTGTATTCAGCTGACTGATACCAGGGACAGTACACAGTGGGTCATTCAGTGAACCACAGTGCCTGTATTCAGCTGACTGATACCAGGGAATGTACACAGTGGGTCATTCAGTGAACCACAGTGCTTGTATTCAGCTGACTGATACCAGGGACTGTACACAGTGGGTCATGCAGTGAACCACAGTGCCTGCATTCAGCTGACTGATACCAGGGACTGTGTGGATACAATGACCCTATTCAGAGTGTACACAGTGGGTCATGCAGTGAACCACAGTGCCTGCGTTCAGCTGACTGATACCAGGGACAGTACATAGTGGGTCATGCAGTGAACCACAGTGCTTGTATAGATCGTTTGCACCGGCAGCCATCTTGTGGGCCTTCTAGTGTTATTAAAATTCAGTGACAATGCGGGTACATGTACAAAGGATGCACTCTTGCCTATCTAAGAGGAACAAAGACTAGGCCCCAAAGATGGCCGCCGGTAAAACCGATCTATTCAGCTGACTGATACCAGGGACTGTACACAGTGGGTCATTCAGTGAACCACAGTGCCTGCATTCAGCTGACTGATACCAGGGACTGTACACACACAGTGTATGGGTCATTCAGTGAACCACAGTGCCTGCATTCAGCTGACTGATACCAGGGACTGTGCACACACAGTGTATGGGTCATTCAGTGAACCACAGTGCCTGCATTCAGCCGACTGATACCAGGGACAGTACATAGTGGGTCATGCAGTGAACCACAGTGCTTGTATAGATCGTTTGCACCGGCAGCCATCTTGGGGGCCTTCTAGTGTTATTAAAATTCAGTGACAATGCAGGTACAAAGAGTGCACTCTTGCCTATCCAAGAGGAGCAAAGACTAGGCCCCAAAGATGGCCGCCGGTGCAAGCGATAAACTAGAGTGCGCACTCCCCTATCAACGCACGGTACGAACGTGTGCCGACATGGACGCGCATCCGCCATTACCAAAGAGGGTAACTTCAGCTCGAAGTGCCCGGATGTCAGTAGCAATCGCGCGTAATATGAATGGGGAAAAGTATAGCCGAAAGGTTGTGAATGCGGAAACTAAAATGTTATAGAAATGCTTTTTAGTATTAAATGAAAGGAAAGGCCGTCAATACCTCAAGGGATTGGCAAATTTTAATGTCCTACTTTCTTTTGTATAAAAATGGGATTAGTTTGCCCCATAGAGATCCATGCATTTGCCCTCTTTGGTAATGGCGTCGCAGTCCCCTTGTCGGCATGCGTCACGCGATGTTATTTTTATTTGTAGAGCTCTATGGTGCAAACCCAACCAGCTTCCTCCTCAAATAAAAAGGTCCACAAGCCTTGAGATTTAATTTATTGATATAACCACTGTCCTCAATATAATGGTTCACATGCTCCTTTACAAGTCCTCCGATTTGACAGGCTTGTATCTCTCAACCACCTCAGCTATCATGTCCTTTTTTGAGATATATATGCAGACAGACGTATGAAGCTGAATATTTTATTGTATCTTCAATTAGGGGGTAGGGGTAGGGGTAGGGGGTAGGGGGTAGGGGTAGGCGACAGTCTTACAGTGTTTCGTTCATTTTAGGGGTAGGGGGTAGGGTAGGGGTAGGGATAGGGGGTAGGGGGTAGGGGTAGGGGTAGGGATAGGGGGTAGGGGTAGGGGGTAGGGGTAGGCGACAGTCTTACAGTGTTTCGTTCATTTTAGGGGTAGGGGGTAGGGTAGGGGTAGGGATAGGGGGTAGGGGTTGGGGGTAGGGATAGGGGGTAGGGGTAGGGGGTAGGGGTAGGCAACAGTCTTACAGTGTTTCGTTCATTTTGCAGGGAACCAGTTAGCTCCGCCGTGGCCAACAAAAATCGCCCATTGAAACGTGTGGGATTCTATTCGGGGATTGAGCTTCATACATATGTATATGTATATATAGTTCCCTTTTTTTACATAAATTGGATACATTGACTATTTTTTTCTGGTGCACTCAAAATGATCCCTCTAGTCAGTAGATAGGATCCCTGACTTCGTAGTCAATTTCAAGGCCCATTTGGACTCATTTATGACCTTCTCAAATAGTCAACTATCGTACCGGGTTGTGGTGTTAGTTAATCACCCATTATTCTACCATATGTATTTCTCTGGGGATCACACACCAATTTTCACTCGGATGCCGTTTTAATTTAGTTTTCCGCTTTGCTACAGCAGTCCTGGGTTCAAGGATCAGTTTTGCTTGTTTGAGATATTGTCTTTCGTGACTCCGATGATTTTGTTTATGCACGTCTGTCTTTTAGGGTCAAGCAACTCCATCGACCAGTGAGGCCACCTTTGCAGCAGAAGCCGTCAGGGACACTGCCCCAGCAGGTGAGAGACAAGCTTGACCTTATCAAACCTGTCCCTAGGCATTCCACTTCTCTTTGTTCATCCCTCTGTTCCTACATTCCTTCATTCATTCATTCATTCGTTCATAATGACAGGAGTCGAACACGAAGAAGTGTTGACCTCTGTAATAATCTGATTATTAGCCTCAAAGCCACTATTTATTGGTTGTACATTCACAACAACTTCAAAGATATATTACAAACCTGGAAATACCGAATAAAAAGAAAAAATGTATATCGAATTTAATTATTATAAACTCAAAACTGAAATACCCTCTTTGATACAAAGATGGGACCCCAATGAAAAACAAATCTTATGTACTTCGAATAATGATAACCTCATCTGGAATTTCTGACAACTTATGGAAACAACCTTCTAAAGTATACTGATCCCTCTTGATTTATTTATATGCGTTTCCGACTTCCAATAATTTGATTGCGTTCAAATATTGTTTAATCTTGTGTTTATTTTTTTAATGTTTTTGTAACTGATTTGTAAATTTATTTGTTGAATAAAGTGTCCTCTTGAAAAATCAATCAAGTCATCTGTTCATAAGTTCATCCATTCATCTGTTCATCCGTTCATCCGTTCATCCGTTCATCCGTTCATCCGTTCGTCCGTTCATGTGTTCATCCATTCATCTGTTCATCCGTTTATCCGTTCATCCGTTCATCCATTCATGTGTTCATCCATTCATCTGTTCATCCGTTTATCCGTTCATCCGTTCATCCGTTCATGTGTTCATCCATTCATCCGTTTATCCGTTCATCCGTTCATGTGTTCATCCATTCATCTGTTCATCCGTTTATCCGTTCATCCGTTCATGTGTTCATTCATTCATCTGTTCATCCGTTTATCCGTTCATCCGTTCATGTGTTCATCCATTCATCTGTTCATCCGTTTATCCGTTCATCCGTTCATGTGTTCATCGGTTTATCCGTTCATCCGTTCATCCGTTCATCCGTTCATACGTTCATCCTTTCATCCGTTCATCCGTTCATGTGTTCATCCATTCATCTGTTCATCCGTTTATCCGTTCATCCGTTCATGTGTTCATCCATTCATCTGTTCATCCGTTTATCCGTTCATCCGTTCATCCGTTCATGTGTTCATCCGTTTATCCGTTCATCCGTTCATCCGTTCATCCGTTCATCCGTTCATGTGTTCATCCGTTCATCCGTTCATCCGTTCATCCGTTCATCCGTTCATCCGTTCATCTGTTCATCCGTTCATCCGTTCATCCGTTCATCCGTTCATCCGTTCATCCGTTCATCCGTTCATCCGTTCATCCGTTCATCCGTTCATCCGTTCATCCATTCATCCTTTCGTCCATTCATTCGTTTTTCCGTTCATCCATTATTCTGTTTGGTTTGCTTTCAACCATTATTTGATTTTGGGGGTTTTCATGATTGTTTCCTTGACCAATGTTGTTTAGATGGCAAGACAGGAGCTGCTGAATCTCTGCTTCCCATTGTGTCAAGTCAGAGGGAGAGATTCCGACTCCGTAACCAGGAACTAGAAGCTGTGAGTTTATCATCAGCTTGATGTTGTCAACCTTCAGTCAGATTGATTTTTAAACAAACTTGCAGGCTGGAATAATGCAACCAATTTGCCCCTACCACAATGCTTTGGACCTTCATCAAGGCCAGATACAACATTGGGAAGATAGGAAAACATCAATGTCCACAGATTTCCTTCTAATTTACACAGTTTGTAGATGGTCATGAAAGAATCCTCATGTTGAAATCTTACAGTATGGGATGCTCTACTTCTCGAGAAATCTTCACTCAAACATCTACAAATAGTTTATTACGGTATTTGCGAGTATGATGAACTATTTCTTACACTACAGAATGGTGCGAAAACCGTGACTGTTTTTTGCCTTTGTCTACTTTCTCAGACTACCATTTGAGCAAAAACCTTTGCAGGATTTCTTTGTTGGAATGTTTAATGGTTTAACTCACAAACTGTGGCAATCTTTTGACCTTTACCAATGTTATATAGGGCCACTTAAAGGCCTGGCATTTAGTTCCTAGCAGGACCTTCCTCTGTGGCAGAAAGTCTTTGCCATGGAGAAAGGTCCTCATGGAATTGAAATGTCCGATCCTCTATTTGTTTTTAATGTGTGTTGCACATCATTTGAGTTTAAAAAAAGCAATTTACAACAATATTTCATTTTTTTCTTCCAGTGAAATTGAAATTCTACCATCTGGTTCAAAATGAAGTAAGATTCTGTTTTTGAAACTGAAGCCAAAAGCCTTGGTTGTTCATGTAAGAAGATGGAAAGTCTGTACATATATCAGGCTGCTTGTATCAGTGTGTATGATCCTTGTGTGACGTTTTCTTGACAATAATTTGGTTGGATTTTAGGAGAATCGGCAGCACCAGCAGCAGGTGAATGTGCTCAAGGATGAGATGGATAAATTGCGGACAGACAACATCAAACTGTATGAAAAGATCCGATTCCTACAGAGCTATAAGCATAGCAAGGTACAGCACTCTATAGTCTACCCTAGCTAATGGATCATAATGGGTTAATAGCTGTGGGTTAACCACTTCACGCCGGCTGGTTTTTCAGCGCCGTAGACCGCCATACAGGTTTTTTTAAACAATGCATCATTTTCAAATCTCTCTAAAACAATCGGAACAATATATTTCTGTGAAATAAATTGATAAGGGTACAAGAGAGTAAAACCTGGCACAATTCGGACGTCGTTTGTGGCTTGCAGATTCGGAGGTCCCGGCGTTAAGTGGTTAACAGTCTATTTTAGAAATGGATCATTATTCCTGGCTGTGGATTAACCACTGCGCGCATTGGTTTGTCATTGCATTGCATTGGTTTGTCATTGCATTGCATTGGCTTGTCATTGCATTGCATTGGTTTGTCATTGCATTGCATTTGTTTGTCATTGCATTGCATTGGTTTGTCATTGCATTGGTTTGTCATTGCATTGCATTGGTTTGTCATTGCATTGTATTGGTTTGTCATTGCATTGCATTAGTTTGTCAGTCAATTTGACCCATAGATGGTGGCATGCTGATGTAAATCTCTGATTATGAATTTATTTTCTTCACCAATACAAGAGCTCTGGTGGTGCTGATGAGACAGAGAGTCGCTACTCAATGCAGTATGAGCAGAAACTAGACCCATTCAACTCCTTCAGCCGCAAGGAGAAACAGCGAAAGTACATGAACCTGAGCCCATTTGACAAGGCCACGCTAAACATGGTAATACTTACTTAAGAGCCCTCGTCCTAATCCTTCTTGGACCTCTCATACAAATCTCTCACCAGATTGGAAGTAACTTCTTAACTTCTTAACAGTCGTAACTTCTCAACAGTCACAAAGAGTTTATCATTAAATTGAAATCGCAAAATTTAGTGGGCCTGACGTTTCGATCCTAGCAGGACCTTTCTCAAAGGCAGAGTGACAAGGACAAAACAGATACATGTACACGAAGGAAGGGGGAAGAGAGTGAATAGGACACGGATGAGAAACAAAGGACAAAGAGTAAAGCTAGTAGGGCGAGATCAAAGGGAAGGGTAATTTTAGTCAGTAAAATCACTAAAATTGAAATCGCTTAAAGTGATAAACAAAAATGTTGCAAACTGCTTTATCAAAGTCAGAGCCTTTGAGAAAGGTCGTGCTAGGATTGAAACGTCAGGCCCACTAACTTTTTAGATTAAATTGAAATCAACGGCATTTTCTCACTTTTTAGTTCAGTGTCTTGTTATGTTTCATCAGTGATTTTAAGCCTATCCTCTTTTTTTTTCATTGGAATCTCCATTTTATTCTTTTGGAGACTAGCCAATTGGCCGGCTCGTATGATAGCATTCATTGTGGTTGACCTTTTTTAGGGTCGTCTGGTGCTGTCCAATAAGATTGCCCGTATGGTTGCTTTGATGTACGTCATGGTACTGCACCTCTTAGTGTTCTTGGTGCTCTACAAGATGGCCTACACATCTGCGTGCAAGCGGGATTCAGCCGAGGACTGCTACCACCAGTGAGTGCTTGACATTGCCTTTTTTCTTCTTCAAGATTCAAATGATTCTTTGTATGACACTTGGGCAATGTCTTTTGCCAAAGCCTTGTCAGTTTTCCCTCAGTGAAGTGATCCTCAAAATGCCGTAAACAGCTTGATGTCATTTGCTTCCGTAATCGAGGGTAGATATGTGGCAGTGAACGGTGTATTGCCACCCAACTCATTTCAATGTAACACACATGACCAGTGCTGCAAACAGAGCATAGCAATGGGGTCCTATTATCTGTCACAGTTGTGCGGATACAACTAACTCCACTCACAGTGAACTATTCAGTGAACCACAGTGCCTGAATTCAGCTAACTTATACCAGGGACTGTACACACAGTGGGTCATGCAGTGAACCGCAGTGCCTGCATTCAGCTGACTGATACCAGGGACTGTACACAGTGGGTCATGCAGTGAACCGCAGTGCCTGCATTCAGCTGACTGATACCAGGGACTGTACACAGTGGGTCATTCAGTGAACCACAGTGCCTGCATTCAGCTGACTGATACCAGGGACTGTACACAGTGGGTCATTCAGTGAACCACAGTGCCTGCATTCAGCTGACTGATACCAGGGACTGTACACAGTGGGTCATGCAGTGAACCGCAGTGCCTGCATTCAGCTGACTGATACCAGGGACTGTACACAGTGGGTCATTCAGTGAACCACAGTGCCTGCATTCAGCTGACTGATACCAGGGACTGTACACAGTGGGTCATTCAGTGAACCACAGTGCCTGCATTCAGCTGACTGATACCAGGGACTGCACACAGTGGGTCATGCAGTGAACCACAGTGCCTGCATTCAGCTGACTGATACCAGGGACTGTGTGGATGCAATGACCCTATTCAGAGTGTACACATTGGGTCATTCAGTGAACCACAGTGCCTGCATTCAGCTGACTGATACCAGGGACAGTACATAGTGGGTCATGCAGTGAACCACAGTGCTTGTATAAATCGTTTGCACCGGCAGCCATCTTGGGGGCCTTCTAGTGTTATTAAAATTCAGTGACAATACAGGTTCAAAGGGTGCACTCTTGTCTATCCAAGAGGAACAAAGACTAGGCCCCAAAGATGGCCACTGGTGCAACGATGTATTCAGCTGACTGATACTAGGGACTGTACACAGTGGGTCATTCAGTGAACCACAGTACCTGCATTCAGCTGACTGATACCAGGGACTGTGTGGATGCAATGACCCTATTCAGATTGCACACAGTAGGCCATTTAGTGAACCACAGTGCCTGCATTCAGCTGACTGATACCAGGGACTGTGTGGATACAATGACTCTATTCAGACTGTACACGGTAGGCCATTCAGTGAACCACAGTGCCTGCATTCAGCTGACTGATACCAGGGACTGTGTGGATGCAATGACTCTATTCAGACTGTACACGGTAGGCCATTCAGTGAACCACAGTGCCTGCATTCAGCTGACTGATACCAGGGACTGTGTGGATACAATGACTCTATTCAGACTGTACACGGTAGGCCATTCAGTGAACCACAGTGCCTGCATTCAGCTGTCTGATACCAGGGACTGTGTGGATACAATGACTCTATTCAGACTGTACACGGTAGGCCATTCAGTGAACCACAGTGCTTGCATTCAGCTGACTGATACCGGGGACTGTGTGGATGCAATGACCCTATTCAGACTGTACACGGTAGGCCATTCAGTGAACCACAGTGCCTGAATTCAGCTGACTGATACCAGGGACTGTGTGGATACAATGACTCTATTCAGACTGTACACGGTAGGCCATTCAGTGAACCACAGTGCTTGCATTCAGCTGACTGATACCAGGGACTGTGTGGATGCAATGACCCTATTCAGACTGTACACAGTAGGCCATTCAGTGAACCACAGTGCCTGAATTCAGCTGACTGATACCAGGGACTGTGTGGATACAATGACTCTATTCAGACTGTACACGGTAGGCCATTCAGTGAACCACAGTGCCTGCATTCAGCTGACTGATACCAGGGACTGTGTGGATGCAATGACCCTATTCAGACTGTACACGGTAGGCCATTCAGTGAACCACAGTGCCTGCATTCAGCTGACTGATACCAGGGACTGTGTGGATGCAATGACCCTATTCAGACTGTACACGGTAGGCCATTCAGTGAACCACAGTGCCTGCATTCAGCTGACTGATACCGGGGACTGTGTGGATGCAATGACCCTATTCAGACTGTACACAGTAGGCCATTCAGTGAACCGCAGTGCCTGAATTCAGCTGACTGATACCAGGGACTGTGTGGATACAATGACTCTATTCAGACTGTACACGGTAGCCATTCAGTGAACCACAGTGCCTGCATTCAGCTGACTGATACCAGGGACTGTGTGGATGCAATGACCCTATTCAGACTGTACACAGTAGGCCATTCAGTGAACCACAGTGCCTGAATTCAGCTGACTGATACCAGGGACTGTGTGGATACAATGACTCTATTCAGACTGTACACGGTAGGCCATTCAGTGAACCACAGTGCCTGCATTCAGCTGACTGATACCAGGGACTGTGTGGATGCAATGACCCTATTCAGACTGTACACGGTAGGCCATTCAGTGAACCAGTGCCAGTACCAGTGCGAATTCAGCTGAAGGGGTTAAAATGCGAAGCTCCAATCTAATGCCTCAAGAACTACCGGTAACTCGCAGCCCCAATTCTTCCTTGTTGTTTCAGGTTCCAAGAGCACATGAACCACTTCCACCCTGGGGACAAGGTGCCTCCTAATCTGATGGCTGTCCCTGGACAAAATGGGTAGCGGAACAGGGTGCCCCAGTGGGATTCGAACCTGCACACCCAAGTCCCACTGGGTGGGGAATGACCGTCATATTGAAATCGAGAGTCTGTTCCAAAGACACTTAATGTCCATTCCCTTGGAATCGAACAAGCTTCACTTGTCTGAAAACAAGAATGTTGCAGCTAGGTAGAAAGAAGTTTAACTTTCCGTGGATTTACTGGAGGATACTGCTTTACCTCAACTGGCCAAATTCAGGACTGATTGGAAAGGCGTAAGGGTCCATAGATGCATGCTTGTATTATAGCCATGGAGTGAGGCTGTCCATGTACATATGTACATCTTGTATTGGCTTCAATTCAATTATCACGATATCACAAAAAATTAAAATTGACTTAAATGTAGTGTATCGCTATTATTTTATTCATCACTTGAATTTATGATTTTATTTTGTCAGAGTTGATCGTTAATGGTTTTTTTCCTTCCTTTGATTAATAAAGATTTGATCTTTTCAAGAGACAAATGAGGAACGGTAGGTAACTAAGCATATTGACAAATTTTCGGTGTTTTTTCCCTTCAATTGTGAGTTTTTAAAACATATTAAGATTTAGATTGAGCACGACTGTATTAAAGGGTTTGGGTAGTTATCGTCTTTACAGAGCCAAGTTTGACAGCAAAACTCAGCCACAGTTCTCTGAATTGATGTATCCATACTATGGCTATAAGATCCTCAGTTTAAGGTCCAACAATGGCGGAATGGTTGTCACGAATCTGGCAATTCATGTGGCAAATTGCATCAACGTAGGTGTTTGTCACGCTACATATTTTTTTGTGGTAGGCTGAAAAGAGTTTTTGTTTAAAATAGTGGTGTGTGGATTGGTAGGACTTGATGTGAAGTAGTGAACACCTTGTCAATTAGGAATACGCAGTGGCTGTTGTTACGGCAGTCGTCCGTGTGGTTCCCTGACTTGATTGTATTTCGTCAGCATTGCAGGCTGGTTGAACCAGTCTATTAGCTGATAGTCTGGTTCCAAGAGCTAAACATCCTGACAAGTACTGTTAAGTCAGGGAACCACACGGACGACTGCCTTAACAACAGCCACTGCGTTAGGAATAATGACATCAGAGTGACTCGGGAATGACCCGGGCAAGCTAAACAAATGCACCGCATATCAATGAGAGACACGGAGGTGCTTGGTGGAGACATGGAGGCAAATCCTTTATTACTTGTTCATGTGTGTATTGCTCTGAACAATAGCACGTAGTCAAGGGCATGCTCACAAATATAGAACAGAACCAATATTTCTGCTGTCTGTAGTGAGTCTCTCACTTTTCCCAACATCAATTTACGCTCATATAAAAGCACTTTGACACGAAACAAACTTTATCAAACAGTGGCATACGCTTTCATTACTGGTTCAATCAAATATTGTCTGGGATTAAACTTTGTACTTAATGCTTTGTAGATAACGATGCTAATATATGTAATGGCAGTTGGAGGAATAATAAAAGGAAGTTGGTGATGGTACCTCTTGCTTAGACTGAATTAAGTTAGTCTTATGTATTTAATGCCCAATGAGTGTGGCATTAAAGAATGTTGAACCCTCCTCACATTCCTTTCTATCTCAATACAATCACACTCTCCTGCATTCAAGCCATCCTGCCTTGCGGGACCGTGGCGTCACGCAACTCCCTCATTACGTAATCCTTGAATGGATCCGCATAAAATACAACCTTTTCCTGCTATACCCATGTACCGCAGGAAAATGCAATTATTGCTGCTCATGACTGCTCACTCGCACTGAAGGCCGCCGCACACGAGAGCTATCTGCTGAGCAAAAATTCTCTCGTGGCCGTTAGCTCAGCACGTAGCTCACCGTGTGCGCTGAACTTTTGGTGAGATTTCTGCCTCAAGAGGCCGTGAGACCAATATCTATCCTGTTTGATTTTGGCGACCACGTGAATAGGGCGTGCGCTTTCATTGGCCAGTTGCTATGTTTTTGTGCTCAGCACGTAGCTCAAGTCGCCGCACACGATGAGTTTTCATCCACGAGAGGCGAAAAAAATCAAACAGGATAGATATTGGTCTCACGGCCTCTTGAAGCAGAAATCTCACCAAAAGTTCAGCGCACGCGGTGAGCTACGTGCTGAGCTAACAACCTCGAGAGATGTTTTTGCTCAGCAGATAGCTCTCGTGTGCGTACATGTACTTCAAGCGGTTCAAGGGCGGCCGCTTCCCATGCTCTGATTATTAAAGCATTACACGAATTCGAAAATGTCGTGCCTGTCTCTTAGTTGTGTCGTCCGATAGAATGAAACTGTTTTTCATGCGTATGAGCGAAGCGAAGAAGCATGAAAATGCAATTATTGCTCATTACACCGCTCACTCGCACTAAGACGTACATGTATAGCCTATGGACATCGTTCCATCGTGCAGGCATCACCATCGCTTGGCAACTCTCCCCCACACCATACCAGGACTGCCAGTAACGAAATTGAATTCAAAGCTGTCCTTAAAACTTTCAAATTGCTTTAAAGGCCCTATACAACTTGGCAAAGATCAAACATTGCCACGGTTTGTGTGTTAAACCATTAAACAATCCAAAAAAGAAACCCTGCGAAGGTTTTAGCTCAATATTGTAATCTGAGAAAGCAGGAAGTGGCAAAAAAAGTCACGGTTTTCGCACCGTTCTGTAGTGTAAGAAATATCTTATTACTCGCGAATAATAAGCTATTTGTCGATGTTTGAGTGAAATTTTTCTCGAAAAAACAGCATCTCAGTCCGTAAGATTTCATTAGGCGAAAGGCTCTATGCAATTGATTTCTACAAACCACGAATTCATTGATTTCAAAAGTTAGAGGGCCGCTGCATTTCGATCCTAGCAGGGCCTTTCTCAAAGGCAATTAATGATTAACTTAATAATGACGATTACATTCCTACTTACAAAAACTTCTACTACCCAGAGCGCGTGGTCGCTAGCCTTATTTGAATGTCTAAAAAGGTCTATTCAAAACTTTGCTGGAACTCCGAGTACTATTGTAGTAGGAGAGCAGGGAATGTGCGTTTTTAGACTGAATAAGAGCATTGCTCGTATCTAGTCAAGCGTGAGCAAACGCACGGCGTGGTAAAACGCCTTTTCTGTACACGCCGCCACGAGGGCATCAGCACGTAGAGCGCCGTCCATTGGATTTTTGTCTTCGTTCCCCGTGTTCTATGGATTAACCCCATTACTTCCTATTCGGTTTGAAGAAACTTCCATTTTCTGCAACGGTGGGACCTCTTGTAAGACGACCCTTGGCCGTGCGGAGAGAGATTTAGGTGAGCAAACTTTACCTGCTATTTTCGACTTTGAAATTGTGCATGGTTAAAAGTGGTCACGTGTATAGTAGTGACTCGATGCGTAATAGATATTCAGGACTTCGTTGTCGTTAGGAGGAAGGTTTCAAGTTCCAAATTTGAGTTTGTACTTTGTCCTGAAAATTGCATATAAAATTGATTACGGAAATGAGACGTATTGGTAGTGCCTGGGTCCTTCTGAATGAAAACGGGGGCGTGATCCCTTGAGATATGCGGCAGTTAATGGTTGGATGCTTCAGGAGACTGGCACCCCTACCCAGGCGGCAAAAACTTGGGGAAGGTCACCATCTAAGGGCTAGCTAGCTCAGATGGTGAGACCGCTGCTACGCAAAACCAGAGGTCTCGGGTTCAAATCCCGGTCCAGTAAAATTTAACTTTTTTCATTTTTCATTTTTTTTCTCAAACATTGCCTGTAATTGAAGTGTCCTAGACAATTAAAGATCGACAAATAGAAAATCCCAATTTGGCATTAAATGATTATGCTCATTATTATTATGATCCCAGATGAATCCTTATTTTTGTATTTTAGGCTTTTTTTAAGGTTTTTTTTAATCAAAATGATGCCCGTAGTTATTAGGGGCGCTGTTCTTTACGTCATCGGGGAAACATGATATTTTTTTTTCTCTCCCGTCAAGGCTATCGCAGAAGTTCAATGACCAGTAATGCGCTTTTCTTTTTTTAGAGCGGCGCCAGTCTTCGGGAAGATTGTAGTTTAAGACCTTCACTGTAAAAGGGTTGAAACAATTCTATTTCTAAACGGTTATTAGATCACCAATTGTATATGTAGACAATATCCATGGTCTGGCGCTACCACTTGCCGAAAAAAATGACTAACAATTTTCCCCAAATCCATGATTTTGTGACACGTATGTGTCAACCAGACGACTGTACCGCCGTTGCTCTGTACAAAATATGCACTTCACTATTCCGACATACGCACCACAAAAATCATGTTTTTCGGGAAAAGTGTAATTCCAATTTCTTCGGCAAGTGGTTGTGCCAGACCATGTGTAGCCTGTAATCTACATTATTGGTGGTCTAATTTGGGTTTAGGCTTTATCCAGACTTTTACAGTGAGGGTATTGAACTAAAATCCCTCGCCCTAAATTCCCCTACAAGAATAAGGTAGACCCAAAAGGCGGCCAAGTAGAAATTAGAATGCCGTACGTCAAATGTTTCATGGCTGCTTAGCATAAATTAACTTCGGGACCATTGACCTCCCGCAGTCGGGAGATTAACTCATGAATATTCAGTTCTGACATACGGCACATTCTACTTGGCCGCCTCTACCCAAGAATAATGGACGGGGTTCTGATCTCATGACGTCACCAAGAACGGCCTCCACGGGGGCGTGGCTGCTCCCCTTTGAAACTTTTGTTCCCCCAAATTAATGTACTTACTCTTACACCTGTACGTACATGTACTTACTCGTACACAATGTACATGTACACACTTAACTTACTCGTACACATGCACTTGTACTTATACTTGTAAACATGTACATGTACTTCTTGCACGCAGTCTTGTACATGCTTGTACACATATGTACATGTACTTGTACTTTGTAGTACCACGGAGGAATGCTTGTACACATGTACAAAATGTACATTGTACTTACTCGTACATCTGTACGCACCCGTCCACAGGCGCGGACACAGACTGTTGTGTGTGGTATGGCAGCGGCGCGGTCTGCGTATAGCTCGTATCCGGCGTGATATAGTGCCGTAGCGCCCTGGTGTGCGTGCGTATCTCCCTACGGAGCCGTAGCGGAGAGATCGCCTTGGACAAGTCTAGCTTAGTTACAGCATCTCAACAGTGGCCACAATGTGGGACATTTTACAAGCCATTCCTGTCACATTTTATCAGCCATTCCTGACAAATAAACGTGGCAACACAAGATAGACTGTTCCTGAATGATGTGGTAAGTCAGCAAGAGGCCGGTACATGGGCCCACCACTTTCCTTGCATTTGTGAACATTTCATTCATGTTAGGCTACTGAAGTCAGTAGCCTAGCCCTAGGACTTAATTTTTCAAACCATTGGCTTTGTACACAAACAGGTTCATGTCCACTTTTATTGTTTTAGTTATATTCCAATTGTTTGGACAATTTTGACAAATAGTGTTGGGAGTTTGTAATTGACCAAGACAATTCAACACAAATAGCTGGTATTTGGGTGATAGTCTGACTGTAGTGGATTTTATTCATCAATTTTATTCATCCAACAGTTTTATCTAATCAAATAATTTTTGCTGCCTTGTTTTCTTCTAACAGCCAAGGAATCAGCTGATTGACTTAAAAATATCTCTTATTTAATCACAGGCTTACCCCCACTGCATTTCTCTTACTTTAGAAATCTCTGTGCAACCACACCCTTTGAAATGTATTCCTTTGTGCACTACTGTACTCAGACAGCTCATTCAATTAGTTCTAATTTTAGTTCGCCTGGAAAGCACACTATTCTAGTGGCAGTACAGTAGTAAAGACAACAATGCTAAGCTCTGCCCTTACTGTTCATTGCTTTATTGTTCACCTAACCATAGACCAGGCATGCAGATTGTCTATATTATGTGTGTACATCTCTTTGTTCACCTAATTTGAAGATTTATTCAACTCCTGCATTTGAGATCATATGTGTAGGTCCTGCTAGGATCCAAACATTTGGCCCCTTCTAATTTTGTATTTATATATATTTTCGGAAATAATAAGTTTTATCAGTTTGAAAATTTAAACCCTGAAAATCAGGTGGAAAATGTCATGTTGCCGTGAAAATAAAATTTACTGCAGTTTCACCACTTGTTCATGCTGAAATTATGCTCTTCATCAGCTTTTCATGGTGATTTCACCAGTGGTCCTTTCAAGGTCACACTCTTGCTGGTAAATGGCTGCAATGCACAAGCCTATTGTGTACAATTACACAGACTAGACCACAACTGCCTGGCAGATGAGTTGGGAGGTGATTTGGCTAGAGCAGGTCAGAGGAGGTGAAAATGACACTCAAATGTAACTTTGACTTTCATCTGTACAACAGTACAAGTGAACAACATTTTCTCATGGTATTCCTTTCACTGAGTGCAAAATTTGGTGTTTATCTCAGTGGCATAAAGGTCCTGCCTTTGAGAAAGGTCCTGCCTTTGAGAAAGGTCCTGCCTTTGAGAAAGGTCCTGCCTTTGAGAAAGGTCCTGCCTTTGAGAAAGGTCCTGCCTTTGAGAAAGGTCCTGCAAGTCTCAAAACGTCAGGCCCTCTTAATCTTTAATATTAGTAATAATCATTTTTTCAGTCAAGGAGTAATAATTATTTTGGGAGTTTGTAATTGCCCAAGACAATTCAACACAAATAGCTGGCATTTGGGTGATAGTCTGACTGTAGTGGATTTTATTCATCAATTTTATTCATCCAACAGTTTTATCTAATCAAATAATTTTTGCTACCTTGTTTTCTTCTAACAACGAAGGAATCAGCTGATTGACTTAAAAAATCTCTTATTTAATCACAGGCTTTCCCTCACTGCATTTCTCTTACTTTACAAATCTCTGTGAAACCACGCACTTTGAAATGTATTCCTTTGTGCACTATTGGACTCAGGCAGCCCATTCAATTAGTTCTAATTTTAGTTCGCCAGGAAAGCACACTAGTACAGTAGTAAAGACAACAATGCTAAGCTCTGCCCTTACTGTTCATTGCTTTATTGTTCACCTAACCACAGACCAGGCAGGCAGATTGTCTATGTTATGTGTGTACATCTCTGTGTGTACCTCAGTAAAAAAAAAAAAGCCCTCTGAGGGGCCACTCTGTTTCGAGCTTGCAACATGAACAGTGTACCATATAATTAAAGGCATGTATGTCTCTGCAGTATTACCTTAGTATTTAGTAGATGCCTTAAATATCTACATTGGTGACCCAGACATGAAATTATTATTATTATTAATATTACTATTAATTTTATTAAGTATTACATTTACTTATTATAGTATTACTATTATTAGTATACTATAACAGTATTACTATTACTGTATTAGGCATGCGCACAACAATCTGTCATGTGGTCCCCCCCCAAAAAAATAAAATAGGCCTAATGAATAATAAATAGACAAATAGTTGGGTAAATTGTCATCGACAAATTGCTTTTGGGGCATACCTGGAACAGGAAAGAGCAATGGAACATGTAACTTGTTAATTTGTTTGTGATTAACAAATAATAGATAAGACTTAAGGCTTTGCATGGTGGGTTGAAAAATGATAACACAAATAATAAAAAAAATAATTAAACAATAATGATAAATAATAATTAAACAACAATAATAGTAACAAAATTGAAAAATAATAATAGTATAAAGATACAAATAATAATAATAATCCAAATAAAAAAAAATAATAATAACAAATAATAATAATCAAAGGATTATGAAAGATAGTTAGACTGATGCAATGAACTAAAAGGGCCTGATGTTTTGATCCTAGCTGGACAGAAGCTCTCTGAAGTCTGACAAAGCACTTTCTGCCCCCCCCCCAAAAAAAAATGAGATTTGTATTTTGAAAATTTAATGTCAGTAAGCAATAATTTTGATTGATGTATGAATAAATTCACCTAATTTGAAGATTTATTCAACTCCTGCATTTGAGATCATTTGTGTAGGTCCTGCTAGGATCCAAACATTTGGCCGTCTAATTTGTTATTTATGTATATTTTTGGAAATAATAAGTTTTATCAGTTTGAAAATTTAAACTTTGAAAATCAGGTGGAAAATGTCATGTTGCTGTGAACATAAAATTCACTGCAGTTTCAGCACTTGTTCATGCTCAAATGTTCTTCGCCAGCTTTTCATGGTTATTTCACCAGTGGTCTATTCAAGGCCACATTCTTGCTGGTAAATGGTTGCAATGAACAAGCCTATTGTGTACAATTACACAGACTAGACCACAACTGTCTGGCAGATGAGTTGGGAGGTGATTTGGCTAGAGCAGGGTCAGATGAGGTGAAAATGACACTCATATGTAACTTTGACTTTCATCTGTACAACAGTACAAGTAAACAGCATTTTCACATGGTATTCCTTTCACTGAGTTGGCTTACAATATTTGGTTTTTATCTCAATGGCAGAAAGGTCCTGCCTTTGAGAAAGGTCCTGCCTTTGAGAAAGGTCCTGCCTTTGAGAAAGGTCCTGCCTTTGAGAAAGGTCCTGCCTTTGAGAAAGGTCCTGCCTTTGAGAAAGGTCCTGCCTTTGAGAAAGATCCTGCCTTTGAGAAAGGTCCCGCCTTTGAGAAAGGTCCTGCCTTTGAGAAAGATCCTGCCTTTGAGATAGGTCCTGCAAGGATCAACACGTCAGGCCCTCTTAATCTTTAATATTAGTAATATCATATTCAGTCAAGGAGTTTGAAGTTATAATTATTTTGGATATTTGAATATGGGCCATGAACGTCCGAACCGTGAAAAAGGGGTGAAAATGTCATTTTGCCATGAAACTAAAAAATCACTGTGATTTCACGGTGCATTTTACAGTGAATTCACCATAAAAAAATCGCTTCTCTAGGATATCATAAGGTCACCTAAGAGACCTTGAAAAAAACATGAATAATCAATATCTAGGCTGGCAAGCTCCAGCCTTGAGGGATGGCTAATTCAGTTACAAGTAGGGCCCCCATTTTTCATTTTTTCAACTTTCAAACAACTTTTATTTGAATCATCCAAAGCCAAGTATGCTTTCTTATATACTTCCCCAAAAAGTTTGAGAAAATGTTATGCTCCCAGCAATTGTTTAATTTGTTTAATTCATGTTTTTCAGGTTTGATACAGCAACACCTCATGCAGAACGTGCAGGAACAAGCTGTTACATAGATAAGTGAACCTCTTATTTTTTCATTCTGCTTTTATTTGCAATATTTTGGCATATTCGTAATTTTTTATAGTTTGCATTGACCAGTTTGGTTGAAATTATCCATACAGTGCAATCTCAGTCTTAGGGAGAAAATTATGGATTTTGATTTGGAGTAGGGTTGTAGTGGTCCCGTGGGGGAGGATTCTGGAGGAGGTGACTCTCATTTTGGGAGGGCACCTGGTGCACTGGAGCATGTAGGCAGGGGAACTGTGGCACTGTTGGAGAGGATGGTGTTGGGATGCTCACTCAAGTGTGTCACTGGTACGTGCACTGTGCGAAGGCTTGCAGCCAGGACAGTGCCAGTGGGCTGATTGAGGGTGATTGAGGGTGGTGTGCAGGGTGAATGGTCCTTGGCTATAGGTGACCAAAGGACTGGCTCTGGAAGACTTACCTTGACAAGGGAATCGCTTGTGAGGGAGCTTTGTGTCTTGGTGGAACTGTGGTGTGTTTGGTAGATCTCAACAGCCTTGCAGGCATGCCCCTCTATGATTTCATGAAGCCATTATAGCCATGTGATGCATCATAATGGTGTTATGTGGCATGTTTGTTCAATTAGAAGTGGGACGTGTCGTTAACACTCCTATGATGCATTATAATTTCATGAAATCAGGGTGGTTGGACTTCTTACTGGTCCATGTTGGTAGTGAGGAACGGTGATTTCTGTGAGATCTACTTGCCTGTCAGCTGCTCTTGGTTTCAAAGTGTGTATTTCTGATGGAGGGATCTGTGAAGGGTTTTGAGGGCCATCTGTCTTCATCTCACATTGAACCCTGACATCACCCCTTTCCTGTTTGTCCTCGTCAGATCTGACTCCTTTAGCAAAGCTGCTTATATATCACTGAAAGGGCTGAATTTCATGGCCATTTTCTCACAATATCTTCTTCATACACTCAGACCATTCAGGTCACACCCTTCAATTCTGTTGTGCACTTTTAATAGTTTTCTTCTACGCTTTTCTTCATTAATTTTCGTTTTTCCTTATAACAAATTCTTTTTAAACAATCTCTTTGATTAGGAATTTTCAAAATGTAAATATCTTTGTTATTTTTCATAAACTTTTTATATCTCATAACAAATATTTTTTATCATTTTTTGTTCCCTTGTCTACAACTCCACCTACAGCTATACTACGCTATATTTGTTTGTGATGACTTTCTAGTTAAAACCAAAAGAAATTATGCAGGATACCAATACAACAACCGAGATGCAGTATAACCAAAACAGTATGTAAAGTAGCAAACGGACCAGTGAACTTATGCCAATAAAATTGTTGGTCCAATCATAGGATTTCAGTAATATTCTTCTTACTTCATTTTTTCTGACTTTCAAGGTGTTCACACAATTTTTCCTCTGAGTTCCTGTAGAGCTTATTTCAGAATGTAACCCTTGATATTTTTCCCAGCTTCCTTGGGGCAAGAAAGTCCTGTTTTCTTTCTTTCCCTTTTCTTCCTGGCCTAGTGTAACACAGCTCTTGATAACTTTTGTAAAAATAAAATACAACATTAAATGCACCATACCAGGATGTGTGAAACCAATATACAAAGCACCATGGGAACCGTTCACCTTATGTCAATGAAAATGGCCGTCAAATCACCCTGAGGACAACTTATTTCAGTAAAATACTTCTCAATTCTTTTCCTTCATATATGTACATTGATCGGTATTGGCAAAAAAAGTCTTCAATATCTGACTCATTCCTGTCTCTGTCTTATTCATTTCCGTTTTCTTCTTTCCAACAATTCTCCTTGCTCTGTGCATGGCTTCTTTGGGTCGAGACATTTTCTTTTTTCTCCTTCCAGACCTACAGTATAACCCAGCCTTTTTTTCTTTTCTTTTCTGTGGGGAGTTTTTTGCCATGTTTTCAGGATTGAGATGTTCAGGTCTGTGCAGACATGCATTGCCTTCTTCATCTGATTTCAGTAAGTAGGGGCTTGGTTTTTATGCACAGCTGCCAATCAGCCGAAGTACTGTGCAGTCAAATTCAATCAGCCTTGTATGTATTTCTCTGTTCTAGCTGGCCGCCATCTAGAACAGAGAATACTCCTAGAAATTGTGGTTAAAACAAGCTCTTTAAGTGGAGGGTTTGCAGTGACACAACATAACACATCTCTTTTGAGACAGTAACTTGACTCTAAATGAGCAAGTAACTCTTTTCAGAGCCACACTCAATCTCAAAAGAGATGTTGATATGTGGTGTCACTGAAAACCTTCCTGGAAGTATTTCCACCATGCAAACCTTCAAATCTTATCTAAATAAACTCTTCTTCATTGTGGTATTCCTTGACTTAATGATGTGCCAAATTCCTGTTGTTGGTTAAAATCTATTCATATATTTCATATTTGCTCACCATTCTGAAGCAGTCAAGCAACTATCTCTTGTTATAATCCTGATGACTATGTCATTTGTATAATGAGGTGATGTTGTATATATTGCATCCTTTTGGCAATGAGTGTAACCATTGGAAAATGTGTCACACTGCCAACTGGAGACCATAATACTGGTAAATGTAATATAGAGTATCGTGAACTTGATGATGAATAGGAAGTGCAGACCAGCCCCACTTGGTGGTAAGTTGGCCTTATTTTAATGCACCCAATTGGTGAGGAGTAGTCTAGGCAATTGTCAACGATTCATTTCAACAATGAAATTGTTGGCTTGATGTAAGCTTCAGAATGGCAAGTTATTGTTTTTTTAATGATGATGTATCTGGGTAATTTTGATACATGTTCAAAAATTGTGGAAAAGCCAGGCTTTTATCAGTTGGCAAGGGAAGTTCAGATTCCATCTTTCAAAAATTGAGTATCATGAACATGACACTTAAGAGTACTTGATCTGCATAGGAAGTGCGGACCAGCCCCACTTGGTGGTAAGTTGGCCTTAATGCGCCTATTTGGTGAGGAGTAGTCAAGGCAAGTGTCAACGATTCATTTCAGTCTTTTGGTCTTAGTCGTAGTATTTTTTGTGGTGGTGTTAAAGCTTGATGTAAGCTTCAGAATAGTGGTACAATTTTTTTTTTTGGGGGGGGGGAATGATGCATCAGAGTAATTTGGATGCATGTTCAATCATTGTGGAAAGCAAGGCTTTTATCAGCCCAGATGTCTCTTTACAAAAAGTTTCAAAAGATACCACCAGTGGACTCTTGTGTATTCTAAAGGTACAGAAATAGGATTTAAAAAAGAGCTACAACTTTTCTTATATTAATGTTGACTTCATAATCAAAAGAAGAATTATGTTTTGTTTTGTACTTTCGTCCTTAATTTTGCCCCAAAATATATAAAACAATCCATAATTATGGTCGCCCCCAAAAAAATTCCCCTTAATCTTGCGTGACGTCAGAGACAGAACAAAAGAGGCCCTGCGATCGCGATGCCAAGATGCTACAGAACTGATGTGCATGCGGCATTGCATTGTTTGTGTGCATATGTGTGTGGAACAATAGAGACTTTTGTTAAAATCCTGATGACTATGTCTGTAAAGAGGTGATGTGCATATTGCATCCTTTTGCCAATGAGTGTAACCATTGGAAAACGTGTCACACTGCCAACTGGAGACCATATTGTAACTGGTGAATGTAAAATTGAGTATCGTGAACATGACACTTAAGTGTACTTGATGATCTGAATAGGAAGTGCGGACCAGCCCCACTTGGTGGTAAGTTGGCCTTAATGCGCCTATTTGGTGAGGAGTACGGTAGTCTAGGCAAGTGTCAACAATTCATTTCTTTCTTTTGGGCTAATTAGTCCCAATATATTGTGTGGTGGCATTTACCATGGCATTGTTGGCTTGATGTAAGCTTCAGAATGGCGAGGTTTTTGTTTTCTAATGATGATACCCCTGACAGTGCCAAAAGGTACAAATTACTACCAGTAGTATTCTGTAGTAATTGGTACTTGGGACATTTATATCTCATACACTTAGTAATTTGTAGTATTGGGTACTCTTTCACAAGTGCACCACGTAGTAAAGCATACTTGCTTGTCCTATTGGTTATCATCACATTACGTAATACTGTAGTATTCGGGAATTTCTCGTACACTTAGTAATTTGTAGTATTGGGTACCCTTTCACAAATGAATTATGTAGTAAAACATACACACTTGTGTTTTTGGTTTTTGAATGTTTGTTATCATCGAAGGCGGAAGCACAACATAAGTTTGTTGGCTTTCAGTGATGAAACAATTTTATCCCAGCCATCTGATTCATGGACAAAAATATGGTTTTACTTTTGCCCTGTAAATGAAATGGCTTTGGGTTTTGTTTTTGTACGGGTAATTTTTTAGGTTTTTTTTTTTTGGGGGGGGGTTTTGTTTTGTTTTTTGGCTGGTTGAAGGGTCCTCTAGTCTTCCTCTCCTACTTCGATTCCAGCAAGGGCATGGTATCTATTAAAAAAAAAATATATAAACAATATCTTTGATAAGTGCACTAACATGGTGAACAGAGGAGCTCAAATTTAGCAATTTATCAAAATAAGCTTTAGCAAAGAGCAAGGACAATTTTAGAAGTTACCTGGGAAAGCAGTAGCTTTGGCAGAGATGAACCCCACAGCAAGCACAGCCATAGTGCGTCTTCAGTGGGAAACCCGATGGTGTCTTGCGCTTGTCCCTGGCGCACTGTTTGCAGCTCTTTGCATACCTGGCGTTCATATGGCCAAGGATGTGCAGCCCAGAGAAGTTGTGCAGTGGTACTGGTGGTGTTGATGGCTGCCGTCTGGTTAGGTTACCATGGGCATAGCCTTGGATGAGTTGCTCAGCTATGTCCATGGTGAAATGGTAGTGGCTCAGAGCTGAAGCCTCATTCTGGGATTCATCAGAGGGTTCATCCAGTAGATGCCCTTTGAAGCTGATCCAGGCATTCACTCTGGATAGGTCGATTAGAAACTACAGGACCTGCATCCACCACTCCTGTGCCTTGCGGTTGACGGTGTGGTAGCTGCGCAGCTGATCCGCCCGGTCAACGCCACCCATGTTTTTGCAGTAGTCGATTACTGCTGGAGGAGCTGGTACACGGTGGGCTTCCCGCACCCGGTGGCCATCTTCTTCGGCAAAGCGCCGTGTGACAAAGTCAGAGGCTGGATCTCTGAATGCCGAGTGGACAGAGGACAGAAGGGACAGCAGCGATGAGTCATGCCACAGAGTGAAGGTCAACTGCCCGCTCTGTCTTGCATAGAAGGTCCCTCTTGGCGTTCTTTTCATCTGTGCCACTGCCGCAAGGTTACTTCTATTTCTTTGCGGGTTTGGCGAGAGGTCGATGGGGAGGCGTGCAGTATTGGACTTTTTTTCTTTTTTTTCAATTCAATAACATTTATTTTCATACTTCCACAAGCATACACATCAGAATGGATAACGTAAAAAATAAATATATATGTAGTAACAATATAACGAAGTGTTAAACACGAAATTGATATATAAAGAACTTAAATAAAGAAGGTGGGAAGTATAGGGCTGTTCATATAAGCCAAGGCTTGTAGAGAACAGCCTTTACAGACAAATTAGACGCAAATACAAGAACAAACAGACAAGAGAACACAAACAAGACGATTAGACTGGGTAATGAAGACGAAAAAAATTAAACCAAAATAAATACGAGGAGTGATGACAATGAGAGAAACAATATCGAATAGAAAGTTACGAAAGGTTACGAAATTAACTTGAAGAACGAAGGATGAGTGTATCTAAGCCTAAGGAGAGAAAGCTATGCTACATATTGCGAGAGGAGCGCTTCTTTATACAAGGTCTTGAAACGGCCCAGGGATGGCATTGTTTCAATTTTGTTATCAAAATGAAATTTTTGTTATCGACTTGATGGCACCAGTGATGAGATAAGTTCCTCGCTGGAGGAGCTGAGTGGCCAAATCACGGGAGGTGTACAGTTTGTCCGTGAAGATGTGATGCCAGTGGTCAAAGTGGGATGAGGCCACGTCCAGGGCTATGTCTAGCATCTTCTTGGGGGTCTTGCTTGGGGTGTGGATGCTGAAGTTACAGATGTAACCTGTGGAGCTCTCAGCCATGGCGTATACTTTAAACCCAGCCCTTATGGGTTTGCACGGCATGTACATTTTTTGGCACCATGCCTTGAAGCCTCGATAGGGAATCATCACCTCATCAATGGAGAGGTTTCGACCACAGTGGTAGTTGGCCCGGCAGTTGCCAAGGACGGTGTCCCACAGCTTCTGGAAGTAGAAGAGGGGATGGGCACGGATGTAATTGTACTTGTCCTGCTTCTCCTTGGTGGTGCTGGATGCCATCTTCTTGGGATCTGCCTCAGGGTCGGAGCAGGCACAAGGTGTGAGGATAACACCAGGAACCGGGTCCTGGTCATGGTTCTTGCTATCAGCTCATTCTTGAAGCCAGGTCTGGTTGACCAGTAATCTTTTGCATTGGTCAGGCGTGTCAGACCCATGACGACTTGAATGCCAAACCATGCCCTGATCTCTGCAGTGGATGTGTCATGGGGGATGTTTGGTAGACGCAGATTGATGTTGGTCATATCTGCGATGAAAGAAAACAACCCCAAGGAGAAGAACTTGAAGAAGTAGTTGACGGCCCTCATCCCTGCTCTCTTTGGGAAAGTAGGCCCCAGTGGTGTAGGCCCGGCAAATGCATGGGTTGAGACACGTCTCAACTTTCCGGACCACCCGAAGATGTCCTCATCCAACACAGCGTTGGGTGGTGCCTCATTGGGGTTGTCATCTGGAGCAGGAGTTACTCGTCTTTTCTTCCTGCTTCACTTCTCTGTCTGCTTCTGGACTTGGCTTGGCTCCTCCTCCTCAGCCATCTCATCTTCCTCATCCGAAAGGCAGGTCGGAGTGGGAGAGCTCACTACAAATGAGACGTCTCTGGCAGCCTCTTCCTCCTCAGACTCTGTACTTGTCTCGACCACGGCCCTGTATCATCGTGCATGTAGCTGTAGCTTGCCGAGTTTGGCACGATGGTGATGTCTGGCCTCTTCAGACGCAGCATTGGAGGGCCCAGGCTGGTCATCTGAAGCAGAATCACTGCTCTTCTCTTTCCCGACTTTCTTATGACTTTTCTTAGTCACCCCCTCCTCTCTCTCTCCTGTCGTTTCTTCTTCCTCTTCTTCTCCACAGGTGCTTGACTTGTGTCAGACTCGCTGTCCAACTGGCTAGAAAGCCTTTTGGTTTTCTTGGACTTCTTCGAGCGAGCCATCTCTGCAGTAGTCCGGCCTTGTCTGAGACCACTGGGCGCCAAGAGGGAAGCTCTAAAGGTTACCCCCTCAGAGGTAGATAGGTTCTCCTGCAGGATCTTAACCTCACGGGCTCTCATACTTGTAGCAGGGGTAAGAGCTGACCAACTGCCAGATATGTTGTGTGCAATGATTTCAAAGTTTCTTCCCCTTATATACCTTCCCAAATGATGGCAATTTACATTATTGTATGGTTAAATGATTTCATTGTATGGTTGATGGTATGGTTAAATGATTTCATTGAATGGTTATTTTCATATGAAACACACATGACCAAAATATACTCCATATAATTCAAGGACACCCTGTCTAAATTTATGTAAATGACCAACCAGGAGACCCTACTTACCTCAGCACACTGTATTGTGTGCAAGGGAATTCAGTACTACAAAATACTAAGAAGACAAGAAACTAGGGGGACACAGTACTAGCGTGTCCATCGCCTGAACCTCCTCCAACTACCACAACTGATAATGTACGGGCTGAAGTACATTGATTGCTGATTGCTTAATTTTAGATTATTTTTCAGCTACCAATTACCATATGTTTTCCAAAAAAAATTAATGATTCCTCCTGCCTAAGCAGTCTAACCCAATCCTGCCGACTACGCCAAATGTAACCAAGTGGTATCAAATTAAGGAAATAGGGGTTAAGTTTTACCAACAGAGGCTGAGGAATCAAAATTAATAGATTCGCTATAAGTACAAATCATGATTTTTAATTTATTTCAGAGAAAAACAACCGTTTGTGGCATGTACAATTTGGCTGTTTAAATGCAGGTGTATGATAGCATAAAAATGGCCAAACGAGGCACGATTTACAAATCAACAATCAATACCTGATAAAATACAGGACTCCAGGCAAGACAACACTACACAACACCATGGCCCATGTGCTGAGGCACAGCTACGGGTAAATACAACCACGCCCTATCAGTCAGAACAGCAGAACTGACCATGGTCCCCACACAATTGTCTTATATAGGGCCCATGCCAGCTCTGCAACAAAAGAACTCCAAGCCTGCCAGCAAGTACGCAATAATAGTAAGGAGCAATGTACAGGTGTACTGGTATTCAAGAATTAGCCAGATGCAGGCAGATAGCAGACTACAGTACAATGGCGAACCAATGCAACTGCCACAAGTAGCAGGTAGGAAAGCAACTCTGGAGGAAACCACAAAAACTATTTAAATAACAGTGACCAACCAGGTCTGGTATGGTCACAAATTAGTATACATCACTTGCAAGTAGTAAATTGTAGTATATAGCACTTTGCAACATGTGAAACATGTACACAATCCAATGCAGAAGGTCACAGCACTACAAAATACTAAGTTGTCAAGTGATTGGGGTACACACTACTACAAATTACTATGTGTACTTAGTAATTTGTAGTATCCAGTAACTTGAAACACACATGACCAAAATATACCCAAATAATTGGATGACCCTTCGCCTCCCCCCTTCATGAAACATGTAATGCAGAATGTAATGCAGGACACAGCACTACAAAATACTAATTGGAGTCTAGTGACTAGGGGTACACAGTACTAAGAATTACTACGTACACTTAGTAATTCTTAGTATCAGTACCAATTAGCAAGCTTACTCAAGTAGTAAATTGTAGTACACACCACTTTGCAAAAGTAAAACATTGTTCAGTTATCAAATGCAGAAGGACCCAGTACTACAAAATACTAAGTAGTAAAATGTACCCGTCAGTCAGCATACTGAGATAATTCAGTACTACAAAATACTAAGGAGTCAAGTATGTAGGGGTACATAGTACTACGAATTACTATGTACACTTAGTAATTTGTAGTATCCAGTAACTTAGCAAGCTTTACCTAAGTATACGGCACTTTGCAGTAGTGCAACAGACGCTCACAGCACTACAAAATACTAAATAGTAAAATTTAGTATACTGTACCAAGCAATACACAACATTTCGCTGGGTTACCATGGCATTGTTGGCTTGATGTAAGCTTCAGAATGGCGAGGTTTTTGTTTTTTAAGTTGGTTATTTTGATACATGTTCAAAAATTGTGGAAAAGCCAGGCTTTTATCAGTTGGCAAGGGGAAGTTCAGAATTCATCTTTCAAAAATTGAGTATCCTGAACATGACACTTGAGAGTATACTTGATCTGAATAGGAAGTGCGGACCAGCCCCACTTGGTGGTAAGTTGGCCTTAATGCGCCTATTTGATGAGGAGTAGTCAAGGCAAATGTCAACGATTCATTTCAGTCTCTTGGTCTTAGTCGTAGTATAATGTGTGGTGGTGTTAAAGCTTGATGTAAGCTTCAGAATGGTGGTGCAATTTATTTATTTATTTATTTTTTTGGGGGGGGGGGGGGGAATGATGCATCCGAGTAATTTGGGTGCATGTTCAATAATTGTGGAAAATTAGGCCAGGCTTTTATCAGCCCAGATGTCTCTTTACAAAAAGTTTCAAAAGATACCACCAGTGGACTCTTGTGTATTCTAAAGGTGGACTATATAATCAAAAGAAGAATTATGTTTTGTTTTGTATTTTCGTGCTTAATTCTGCCCCCAAATGTATAAAACAATTATGGTCCCCCCCAAAAAAAATCAATCTTGTGTGACATCAGAGACAGAACAAAAGAGGCCCTGTGATCGCGATGCCAAGATGCTACAGCACTGATTTGCATGCGGCATTGCATTGTTTGTGTGCATATGTGTTTGAAACAATAGAGACAATGCAGGGCAGATTCAAAGTTTGCGACCTCATGGCAAACCACATGTTCTATATGTGATGTACTACATGTAGGTAAACTGATGAAGTGGGGGGGGGGGCAATTTGGGGGCCAAAATACCATTTGATTTGCAAAATCAAGGATTTTAACCACAAAAAAGATAGACATGTTTAGTTTTATAACAATAATGATATATAAAAGTTCAGCATGCATGAAAAATTCATGCATGCACATGCTTGTTTTCCTGGTAAGTAAACTACATTAAAAAAAAATGAAACAGTATATAGCAACATCCGGATTGGCCACAAGCATTCTGGTGCAGTGTTTTTCCCAATTGTGGTGGAGTGGGTAAGACTGCTCCTCCATAGAAAGCAGGAGGTACAGGTTCGAATCCTGCTTGAGCTGTCCCTGTTTCATTCTGGCAGGCAGTGGGGGAAAGCACTGAATAGCACTAGCACTTTGGCGCCTCTGCTTGGGCAATTTCTTATTCTTAATGGCCAAAATGAATCCAACCAATGTATCCGCCCCACATGGATAAACCAATGAGCTTGTGGTGCAATTGGTTGAATTTGAAATTAACCTATATCTGCCTGACTGGTCGCAGCACATAAACAGTGTTCCTGACTAAGCCCCTATCACACTAAAACAACAGCCGGCATTACAGGAGAAAATTGTCAATGACAGCTTTTCCAAAAACATAAAACCCAAACTAACTACATACAAGTGGAAAGAGTATGAAATTTACTTTATTATGATACAAGAAAATCAAAAATATCATCATCCGTATCAGCATCATTTTCACGAACCTATAAATAGACCACGGAATTACACGGTGTTCACAGTTTGTAACTTTTCTGCGTCCTACGGGAAATCCTGCAGATATTGGTTAAAGGAAGGAAAAAGGAAGTAGGCTATGTCTTGTATACTTAGTCTTGTGTTGGCTGAATTTCTAATGAAATATATATTTTTTTAAAGTACTGCCCAACCTTGAAAAATCAAAACAAGATTTCTCCAGGATAAAAATGCCAGGCCCTACACACTAACATGAACGGCAGTGCCAACTAAAGGCCAAACAAAATCATTGGTAAATCACATTTGTATTAATTGTGTTACCCAAATCATCAACTAAGATCATACTGCTACAAGTTTCTCTGTACTTGGATGTGCGTTTAGATGATGGCAACACTCAGTGATAGTAGCTAATACTGTCCCATGGGAGTATGCATGTCAGTGATGATGAGTGAAAGATGGTTCTAGAAAGTGTTACCTTACAAAGGTTCACAAATTCATGAGCGTCTCACTGCATTAATTAGCTCCGAGAAAGCCTTTGTGGAGCTGATATGTCAAGTGACTGGAGCTGACCTAAACTTGTACCTCATAGCTAGGGGCCCTGCTTGAAATGGGAACACATGGCCTGAGTCTGTCTGGACAGCGTGCATAGAAAACAACTTCATAATTATCTGAAGATGTAAACGCTGGTCTGGCGGTACGAAAAGGATGTCCCCAAAACTGTTCCCCTCAAAACAGAATCAGCTCTGCCTGTATTGCAGGAAGATTGGTGCTGTTTATCTGAGGTTATGCAGTCAAGGGACTAGGGCTGGCCTTCCCATAGCACATGTACATACCTCAGAACAAAATCAGCATTAGTCTGCCTGTATTGCAGGAAGATGAGTGCTGGTTAGCTGAGACCATGTAGTCAAGGGACTAGGGCTGGCCTTCCCATAGAATGTGCTTCAGAACAAAATCCGCATTAGTCTGCCTGTATTGCAGGAAGATGAGTGCTGGTTAGCTGAGGCCATGCAGTCAAGGGACTAGGGCTGGCCTTCCCATAGTACGTGCCTCAGAACAAAATCATCATTAGTCTGCCTGTATTTCAGGAAGATGAGTGCTGGTTAGCTGAGGCCATGCAGTCAAGGGACTAGGGCTGGCCTTCCCGTAGTACCTGCCTCAGAACAAAATCCGCATTAGTCTGCCTGTATTGCAGGAAGATGAGTGCTGGTTAGCTGAGGCCATGCAGTCAAGGGACTAGGGCTGGCCTTCCCATAGTACGTGCCTCAGAACAAAATCTGCATTAGTCTGCCTGTATTGCAGGAAGATGAATGCTGGTTAGCCGGGGTTATACAGTCAAGGGACTAGGGCTGGCCGTCCCATAGTATGTGCCTCAGAACAAAATCTGCATTAGTCTGCCTGTATTGCAGGAAGATGAGTGCTGGTTAGCTGAGACCATGCAGTCAAGGGACTAGGGCTGGCCTTCCCATAGTATGTGCCTCAGAACAAAATCTGCATTAGTCTGCCTGTATTGCAGGAAAATGAGTGCTGGTTAGCTGAGACCATGCAGTCAAGGAACTAGGGCTGGCCGTCCCATAGTATGTGCCTCAGAACAAAATCCGCATTAGTCTGCCTGTATTGCAGGAAGATGAATGCTGGTTATTAGCCGGGGTTATACAGTCAAGGGACTAGGGCTGGCTGTCCCATATAGTATGTGCCTCAGAACAAAATCTGCATTAGTCTGCCTGTATTGCAGGAAGATGAGTGCTGGTCAGCTGAGGCCATGCGGTCAAGGGACTAGGGCTGGCCTTCCCATAGTATGCTGTGTACCTTACAAAGGCTCCTGTCTGGTCTGTGGAAATGGGATCATCATGCAACGCAAAAGGCTTTGATTTTGAAGTATACACGTCTGAACAGCGTGCAAATAAAACAACTACATAAATATCTGAAGGTGTAATCGCTGGTCACTCTGTATTAAAAAGGACGCTCCAAAAACTGAGCCCCCAATGAACACTGTTCCACACCACCATGAATGTGTGGGAGCTGTGCCGTCACATACCATTGAAAAGTGAAGAGAAACTTGTTGGGTTTGTTGCCAAGTAAAATGAATGTATACCCACCGTACTGTTACTGTTAGATAAGGAGGGCCTGGCTGCCATGAAAGAAAAAAAAATGGTGCAATTGCCTATGTTTACAGATGAGCTAATTCCTCTGACCCTTCTACTCAAAAGATGTGCCCTTTGCAATTATTCTTGCCCTAACATTCTTATAGACTGGTCAGTTTTGATGGTTTCCTCTTTCTTTCTTTGCTTCTGGAAACAAATCAAAATTTTAAAAATTATTCCAGAAGTTTGAATATTCAGTGTGCTGCTGGGATAGTTCCATCCCTTGGTATAACTGCTTTTTGCATGAAATAAAGAATTCTAGGAAAGCTGACCTGTCATCAATGCTGTTGTGAATCTGTAAATGTTCATTCCAAATGTCTTTTATTTTATGATTGATTTGGGGATCTGTTAATTCTGTTGCATCCAACCCAAAACTTCAAGAAACCCCTAGTTTCTACTGGTTGGATCAATGGCCTGCAAAGTTGCCATGTAAACCCAAATAGACATCTCTATTCGAAGTAGAGATATCTCTATTGCTCAATTAAATGTTAACTTTGCTTACCTAGAAATAAAATGTAGATATCTCTATTACTCAATTAAATGTCAACTTTGCACGGCCTATGGAGGAGCTACCCTACTAAAAATGTCATATTTTCCCCAATTGCCTGAAATATCCAATGGGGAGTGAGTTGGTCTTTGTCCAATGATTACTTGCAAAATGCTACATATTGAAAACAGAATGCAATATTTATTTAGTGTTTGCAATTAGATATATATAGCCATGTTAATTTTCAAGAAACATAAAAATACTGGGTGGTTGCACACACACAAAAAATCAAAAATGACACATGAGCTTTCTTAGCTACAGCTGCCTAAGTACATATAATGAAGCAGTTGTAACTAAATAAAGTTCAGGCCTCAATCCTTTAGTTTTGGAAATGATAGGCACTTAATTTAAGAGTTTCATGTCTGTCAGAACTGACACTCCTGTTGCAATGGGCTGATTTGAATATCTATGTAGTAACCTTTGCCTTACAAATATTTCAATGTTTGCAATAGCTGTTCGAGGGATACCCCAGGTTTTTTTAACTTGGTTTATTTATTTTTCATATTGATTATTATCACTTTACTTTTAGAGCAAACCAGAGACGTAGTGATGCTCTTGAGGATAAATACCACAATGAAGAGGCATGGGCTGATATCAGAACTTTTTTTCCCTCTTTCCAAAGATGAAGCAAAGTTCAAAAGCAGTCTGCCTGTATTTGGTCTCTGAAAGTCAGAGGAAAAAGTCAGAGCAAAACCTCTCCCACAAATTACTCCAAGGGGCTGGGCAGAGTCTTTTCTAGGCCTGCTGGTTTCATCTTTCCTTCAAGAAATAGTTCAAGCATTGACGGCATTTTGTTCGCCCAATTTTGTCCGTTCAATTTTTGTCAATTATTTGGCTTAAACTCCTCTAATTTCGTACCCCTGTCCAAGAGCAATCCTTCATACGCTATCTGTTACAAGGTACACAACTGACGTTCCCAGAAAAAAAAAACCTGATAAAATCTCACAGTATAAGTGGAACTGGAAAGAGTCTGGGCCAACCTTGTTGCTTCAGCTTCTTCCTCTCTTACTGCCCTCAATTCGCTGAGACTACTGCTGCTGTTTCTGATTCCTTTCCTTAATCTTGTTTCAAGGCAGACCTTTTTGTCTGCCTTGCCTGGCATCTTTAGGGGAAGGAAAGTCTTTTTTCACCCTGTCTGACCTCATGACTCCCAACTTGGCCACTGATCATGGGAAGATGTTTCTTATCCCTTTTTGAGGATCAAGCTTTTAGGTTCTTGCCATGTTTTACCTCTCTGTTCCTCATCTCTCATCTTGAATCAGACATGCCTGCAGAACTATTTAAAATCTCCTTCATTTCTTCTCTTCAACTCTTTCCATTATTCTAACTCAGACTGTGTGCAATTTACATGTTGAGTTGAGCAAAACCTTCTTAGTTCATTCCCTTCAAGACGAACTCACATCACATGCATATCTATGAAGAAACGTTTCATCCAACTTGACTCCTGCCACTATAGTCACTTGAAGAGGTTTTAAGTTTCTTGCCAGTCTTTCCTCTATATTTCTCTTAACTTTTTCATCACTTGAGTCAGACCTACATGTTTATCTCTTCATCTTCTCTTCAACTCAATTCCTTTCTGGGGAAAACCTTTCCTTGGTTTCTGCAGTTTTCCTGTGATGAGGATTTTTATCCTTGTTTCAAGGTCAAGCAAAGGGTCTTGCATTGCCTTGTCTTCCCTATAAGTGAGATCTGCTTGCACCATTCCATTGTGGGGCTCACTTTCACTCAGGATTGATACTGTCAATTGGCAGGGAGCAGATGTCACCATCCGGCATGGATCAGTGGTTTGCCTGACCTACCTGTGAGCTCAAAATGAGATTTACCAACACAGTGCAGTTCCCAAGACTCGTGCTGTCTGCATGGGTGATAATAACCTTGCAGACAGTCTTCCATCTCCAGTCCTTATATGGGCTGCTGACCCTCTCCCATCATTAATTTCCTTCACTCAGCTCCCCTATGGAATCTGCACCCTTGGCACTAGCCTGGCTGCTGGCTCTCTCATGGTGCACTCACCAGTGGCACACCTGAGTGAACAACCCAATGCTACCCTCTCTGGCAGTGCTGCAAATTCCCAACCTACATGCATCTGGTGCATCATGTTCCCCCTGATGGAGATAGTCCCTTCTCCAGAATTCCCTCTGCTAGACTGCTATAACTTCAAAGCCTCGTTTTTTTCTCATTGACTGAGGAAGCACTGTATTTGGATATTTCAACCACTTTCCAACTCTCCATCATTGTGTTTAAGATATACACTGATTGGTATGTCTTTTATCGTTTCAGATGCTGCCTGGTAGAGGATCAAGTGGATGTGGCAAAGCAAGAGGTGAGGGAGGAGGCAGATTTGAGGAGGAGTTGGAGTCTGATAGTGGGGGTAACGAGAGGGTAGTAGTGGGGGGTAGCAACTTTGGTCTACATTTCTAAGCTCTTGTGTCTCTGCCCCTGCCTTTGCCGTACTTCTTTCTCTGCCCCAGTTTCCCTGTGTCTCTATATATCTCTGCCATTGCTTGTGTCTCTGCCAGTGCTTCTGCTTCTGCCTCTTCCCCTAACCCCTAACCCTGTCTCAATCTCTGCCTCTGCCTCTGCCTCTGCCTCAGCCTCTGTCTCTCTGTCTCTGTCTTTGCCTCTCTGCTTTTTCGTCATAACAGTGTATTCTCCTGTTTTTCCTGCCCGCAGGAGGCAAAGTTTGGACCAACAAATGTAAGATGGAGGTGATGAAACTACCAGACATTGGCCGGCCTGATTTCCTGAGAAGAACTTGAACAGCAATGAGCTGACAAAATTGGTATGCATTTCTAAGTTTTGTGTCTCTATCTCTGCCTCTGCTACTGCCTAGATCTACCTCGGCCTCCGCCTCCGCCTCCGCCTCCGCCTCCGCCTCCGCCTCCGCCTCCGCCTCCGCCTCCGCCTCCGCCTCCGCCTCTGCCTCTGCCTTCGCCTCTGCCTCTGCCTCTGCCTCTGCCTCTGCCTCTGCCTCTGCCTCTGCCTCTGCCTCTGCATCAGCCTCTGCCTCTGCCTCGGCCACTGTCTTTCTGTCTCTCTGTCTTTCTTTCCCTTTGTCTCTGTCTTTGCCTCTCTGCTTTTACCTCTGCCTTTGTCATAACAGTGTATTGTGTTTGTTTTTCCTGCCCACAGGAGACAAAGTTTGGTCCAACAAATGCAAGATGAAGGTGATGAAACTACCAGACATTGACCCGGCCTGATTTCCTGACAACAACTTGAACAGCAATAAGCTCACAGATTTGGTATGCATTTCTAAGTTTTGTGTCTCTATCTCTGCCTTTTCCTCTGCCTCTGCCTCAGCAATGTGCTGACAAATTTTGTACTCGCTGCCCTGACAGCAAAGGGTTACCAACCCCCTTTATCCGGCGCTCTTCGAGACCAAAGGTGAACACCAATAGGGAGCGGGTTGAGTACAAGTCCGTCACTGTACTCCTATTTATGGACAGTGTCTCCAGACAGCTGGGGAGAATCCTCGAAGGACACGGCATCCATACTGTGTTTCGCTCTTCCACCACCTTGAGGAACCAGCTCGTCCACCCAAACCACCCTGTCCCCCCGGGAAGAGGCGGAGGTGTTGTCTATGAGATTCCATGTGGTGAGTGCGACCAGGTCTACATCGGTGGAATCGGCAGGCCCACCGGTGAGAGGATCAAGGAGCATCAACGCGACGTGAGACTCTCCCGTGTGGACGGATCGGCAGGGAGCTGGTCAATTGCCTAGTTGGGACGATATGCGGTGTATAGACCGTGAACAACACTGGTACACCAGGCCCATCAAGGAGGCCATCCACATCTGCCTCCGCCACAACAACCTCAACCGGGACAGCGGTATTGACTTCCCCGGATTTCTGGCTCCCCACCATCTGACACCACGACCGCCGACCAACCACAAGCAGGGCAGCTGGAGGACGCCAGAGCCATGCGCCAAACCACATGATCACCGCTACGACGTCTGCAAACCACCATACAGGAGCCCGCGGAGCGGATATAAACGGACGCTGCAGCACACATTCTTCAGTTACCTGATGAAGGTTAGTAGTTCCAGCAACCGAAACGTAGTTGCTACCAACACTGAAACATTGCGTGTCTTTGATCAACCATGCCTTCTTGTTACCTTTACCACCACGATGAACAACCCCTTCATTTCTATCAGTATGCATTTCTAATTGTTTTTCTCTATCTCTGCCTCTGCTTTTTCCTCTGTCTCTGCCTCTGCCTCTGCCTCTGCCTCTGCCTCTGCCTCTGCCTCTGCCTCTGCCTCTGCCTCTGCCTCTGCCTCTGCCTCTGCCTCTGCCTCTGCCTCTGCCTCTGCCTCTGCCTCTGCCTCTGCCTCTGCCTCTGTCCCTCGCTCTGCCTCTGCCTCTGTCCCTCGCTCTGCCTCTGCCTCTGTCCCTCGCTCTGCCTCTGCCTCTGCCTCTGCCTCTGCCTCTGCCTCTGCCTCTGTCTCTGCCTCTGCCTCTGCCTCTGCCTCTGCCTCTGCCTCTGCCTCTGCCTCTGCCTCTGCCTCTGCCCCTGCCTCTGCCTCTGCCTCTGCCTCTGCCTCTGCCTCTGCCTCTGTCCCTCGCTCTGCCTCTGCCTCTGCCTCTGCCTCTGTCCCTCGCTCTGCCTCTGCCTCTGCCTCTGTCCCTCGCTCTGCCTCTGCCTCTGCCTCTGTCCCTCGCTCTGCCTCTGCCTCTGCCTCTGCCTCTGCCTCTCTCTTCCTCCGATCTGTCTCTGTCTTAGCCTCTGCTTCAGTCTCTGCCTCTATCTACCTCATTCTGTCTCTGTCTTCGCCTCTCTTTTTTTACCTCTGCTTTCATCATAATAGTGTATAGACCCTTCTTACAGACGTCACGTTGCTACTAGAAACAGCGAGATCCGCCATCTTGGAGTACACACATACGCTTTTGCTCGCACGTTTGTGTTCGTTTAACGTTATGTTAGTCATCATGGCGAATTCGAATGCTGCACAGTCGGCTTATTACAGTTCTCTCGACATTCTCGGCTTTATGGAATAGCTGGAATTGCTGGAATAGATCCGTATACAATTATTCCACGACAACCATTTCCTCCATCTTTTTAGCGAAAGTGTACGAGTTGCATTACCTTCTCTTGTCAGTACAGCGTGTAAACGATAAAAAGATTTCTTATCACGATCCCCCTGCTTCCACAGCCAAGGACAGCGCAAAAGTTAATCATCTTTCAACAAAACAAGTACCTCCAATCCATGGTACAACCACGGAAGAATAAAAAGAGATTCATCCATGGCACAACTAGTAATGATACTAGTAAAAAGTAGCAGTATAGTAGTAGTAGTAGTACAACTAAGACGAGTTCAAAACTTGCCGCCGTGCATGTGGAGTTGTTTGTATGCACAGCTGACTTAGTAACGGCGGTGACGTGCTCATGTGTGTAATCCTAGATGGCCGATAAACAAAACCGGGACGTCATCGAAGACGGGTCTATTGTGCTTGATTTTCCTGTCTATCTCTGTCTCCTCCTCTGTCTGTTAGTGTCTTTGCCTCTACCTCTGCCTCGGCCTAATTTGCCTCTACCTCAGCCTCTACTTTAGCCTCTGCCTCTGCCTCTGCCTCTAGTCTACCTCTCTCTGCCTCAATATCAGCCTCTGTCTCTGTCTTTTCCCTCTGCCTTGATCATAAGGGTGTATTGTGTTTGATTTCCCCGTCCACAGAAGGCAAAGTTTGGTCCAACAAATCCAAGATGAAGGTGGTGAAACTACCAGACATTGGCCCGGCCTGATTTCCTGAGAACAACTTCAGCGAGCAATGAGCTGACAAATTTGGTATGCATTTCTAAGTTTTGTGCCTCTGCCTCATTCTGCCTCAATCTCAGCCTCTTTCTCTGCCTTTGCCTCTCTCTTCTACCTCTGCATTCATCATTATAGCGTATTGGCTCTGCCTCAGCCTCACCCTCCTTCTTTGCCTCTCTGATTTCCCGACAAGAACTTGAGCAGCAATGAGCTGACAAGTTTGTCTCTGCCTCTGTCATTGCCTCTGTCTCTGTCTCTGCCTCTGCCTCTGCCTCTACCTCTGCCTCTGCCTCTGCCTCTGCCATGTGCCTCTGCCTCTGCCTCTGCCTCTGCCTCTGCCTCTGCCTCTGCCTCTGCCTCTGCCTCTGTCATTGCCTCTGTTTCTGCCTCTGCCTCTGCCTATGCCTCTGCCTCTGCCTCTGCCTCTGCCATGTGCCTCTGCCATGTGCCTCTGCCATGTGCCTCTGCCTCTGCCTCTGCCTCTGCCTCTGCCTCTGCCTCTGTCATGTGCCTCTGCCTCGGCCTCAGCATCTGCCTCTGCCTCGGCCTCTGTCATGTTCCTCTGCCTCTGCCTCTGCCTCTGTATCTCTGTCTCTGTCTTTGCCTCTCGCGTTTACATCTCTGCTTTTACCTCAGGTTTATCATAACTGTTTATTGTATTTGATTTTCCTGCCTCTATCTCTGTCTCTGCCTCTGCCTCTTCTTCTGCATCTGCATCTGCTTCTGATTCTGATTCTGGTTCTGGTTCTGCCTCTGCCACTTCAACTGCCTCTGCCTTTGTCTCTCCCTCTGTTTCTGCAAAGTCAGAGCAAAACCTCTCCCACAAATCACTCCAAGGGGCTGGTGGGCAGGGTCTTTTCTAGGCCTGCTGATTTTCTAGGCCTTCAAGAAATAGTTGAAGCAATGACTGCATTTTGTTCGCCCACTCTTGGCAGCCAAGTCTGTCCATTCAATTCTTTTCAATTATTTGGCTTAAACTCTTCTAATTTCTTGCCCCTGTCCAAGAGCAATCCTGGATATGCTATCTGTTACAAAGTACACAACTGACGTTCTCCCCCCCCCCCCAAACAAAAAAAAGATAAAAAAAGATAAAATCTCACAGTAAGTGGAACTGGTGATATACAAAAATGTTGCAAACTGCTTACTGACTAAAACTACCAAAATGTAAATCTTAAAATTTAGTGGGCCTGACGTTTTGATCCTAGCAGGACCTTTCTCAAAGGCAGAGTGACAAGGACAAACAGATACAAGTACACTGTTTTGTCCTTGTCACTCTGCCTTTGAGAAAGGTCCTGCTAGGATCGAAACGTCAGGCCCACTAAATTTTAAGTAAGTGGAACTGGAAAGAGTCTGGAGTGGGACCAACCTTGTTGTGAACAGCTTCTTCCTCTCTTACTGCCCTCAATTCGCTGAGACTACTGCTGCTGTTTCTGATTCCTTTCCTTAATCTTGTTTCAAGGCAGACATTTTTGTCTGCCTTGCCTGGCATCTTTCAGGCGAAGGAAAGTCTTTTTTCACCCTGTCTGATGACCTCATGACTCCCACCTTTGCCACTGATCATGGGAAGATGTTTCTTATCCTTGTTTGAGGATCAAGCTTAACGTTCTTGCCAGGTTTTACCATGTATTCTTCCTCTCTGTTCCTCATCTCTCATCTTGAATCAGACGTGCCTGCAGAACTATTTAAAATCTCCTCCATTTCTTCTCTTCAACTCTGTTTCCTTTATTCTAACTCAGACTGTGTGCAATTTAAATGTTGAGTTGGGCAAAACCTTCTTAGTTCATTCCATTCAAGACGAACTCATATTACATGCATATCTATGAAGAAAAGTTTTGTCCAACTTGACTCCTGCCACTGTGAAGAGGTTTTAATCCTTTCTTCAAGTTCACAAAGTTTCTTGCCAGTCTTTCCTCTATATTTCTCTTAACATTTCCATCACTTTAGTCACTGCTACATGCAATTATGTTTACCTGTTCATCTCTTCATCAACTCAACTGCTTCATCAACTCAATTCCTTTATTGGGTAAATGTTTCCTTGGTTTCTGCCTGGCTTTGTGACCCCCACCTTTGTCAGTTTTCCTGTGATGAGGATTATATCCTTGTTTCAGGGTCAAGCAAAGGGTCTTGCCTTGTCTTCCCTATATTTTCCCTCTCTAATCCTTATCACTTTTCTGGGGGTAAGATCTGCTTGCACCATTCCATTGTGGAGCTCACTTTCACTCAATCTCTGTCTCTGTCTCTGCGTCTGCCTCAGCCTCTGTCTCTCTTTCTATGTCTTTGACCTCTCTGCTTTTACCTTTGCCTTCGTCATAACAGTGTATTTTGTTTGTTTTTCCTGCCCACAGGAGGAAAAGTTTGGTCCAACAAATGCCAGATGAAGATGATGAAACTACCAGACATTGACCTGGCCTGATTTCCTGTCAAGAACTTGAACAGCAATGAGCTGACAAATTTGGTATGCATTTCTAAGTTTTGTGTCTCTATCTCTGCCTAGATCTACCTCTGCCTCCGCCTCCGCCTCAGCCTCTGTCTCTCTGTCTCTCTGTCTTTCTGTCTCTCTGTCTTTCTGTCTCTGTCTTTGCCTCTATGCTTTTACCTCTGCCTTCATCATAACAGTGTATTATGTTTGTTTTTCCTGCCCACAGGAGGCAAAGTTTGGTCCAACAAATGCAAGATGAAGGTGATGATGAAACTCCCAGACACTGGCCTTGCCTGATTTCCTGACAAGACCTTGAGCAGCAATGAGCTGACAGACTTGGTATGCATCTCTAAGTGTTGTGTCTCTATCCTTGCCATTGCCTCTATCTGCTTCTCTCTGTCTCTCTGCCTTGGCCTCTGCTCCGCCTACCTCTGCCTCTTTCATTGACTTTGTTTCTGTCTCTAGCTTTGCCTCTGCCTCTCTCTGCCTCAATCTCAGCCATCTGTCTCTGCCTTTCTGCTTTCACCTCTATTTTCATCATCATAACAGTGTATTGTGTTTATTTTTCCTGCCTCTGCCTCTGTCATCGCGTGTGTCTCTGTCTCCATCTTCGTCTCTGTATCTATATCCGTTTGTGTCTTTGTCTCTGCCAGTTCATCTGCCTCTATCTTTGTCTCTCTGCTTTTACGTCTGCATCTGCGTCAGCCTCCGACTCTGTCTCTGTTTCTGTTCCTCTTTCAACTTCTGCCTCTTATTTTACCTCTGCCTTTTTCATGACGCTGTATTTTGTTTGATTTTCCTGCCATCAGGAGACGATGTTGGCCCCAACAAATGCAAGATGAAGATGGCGAAACTACCAGACATTGACCCGGCCTGACTTCCCAACAAAAACTTGAGCGTGAAGTTAATACAAAAACTGTTGCCTGAGGTTTCGATCCTAGCAGGACCTTTCTCAATGGACCTTTGACAAAGGTCAGGCCCTCTATCTTTTAAGAACATGAGCAGTTAGGAGCTGATGAACGTGGCAGAAGACTTGAGACCCCTGGGCTTCACGGAGTTGATCAGACAGGGCTGTAAGCCATCTTGCAATTACTTCCCACAATTGAATCAATTTGAGTGAAGACACACTCCTAATGTCAGTAATGAGGCTACAGTAGGATACTGTGAAGATGACGTTAGGTAAGGACTTGTTTGGAATAGAATTTTGAGTCGGTGAGAATGTGTTTCAATGAGGGTTTGCCCTTGCACATATCATGACTGTATGGTTCATTGGAATGGTTTCAAGGTCTATCTAGATGGTGGCTTATGGCCATTGATGTGCATTTCTGAGCTCAGGGTGCTTGTGATGCATAAGGCCTTTCTTGATATTCATGCAAATTTTATGCATTCAGCCCACAACGAGGCTACGGGCGCTAGATTTCCAAGATGGTGGTGAATTCAAGGGACCCTTTTTGCTGACCAACAGTTCTCTATTTTAGACAAACTAAATAGGGCCCTTGAAAAAGCATATACAAGCAAAACGTAATGCTTCACCAAAGTGAAAATAGGTCATTTGTTGTAATTTCAGGAAAATCTGTAATACATTATATGATACTCAGTGCCTGGCAAAATTAATAACTGAAATATATGAAAAGTTTATATAAAATTTTTCAACTAATTTTGTATATCTGGACATGTTTGTCGCGCTAAAAGACATTGAGTAGTAATATTCAACTCATTTAGATTTGATGCACTATAATAGCAATTTTGCCAAGTGACAAACCTAGCAGAAGACTTGAGACCCCTGGGCTTCACGGAGTGCATCAGATAGGGCTGTAAGCCATCTTGCAACTACTTCCCACGATTGAATCAATTGAAGTGAAGACACACTCCTAAGAAATGACATGAGGCTATAATAGGAAATACTGTGAAGATGACTTAGGTAAGGACTTGTTTGGAATAGAATTTTGAGTCGGTGAGAATGTGTTTCAATGAGGGTTTGCCCTTGCACATATCATGACTGTATGGTTCATTGGAATGGTTTCAAGGTCTATCTAGATGGTCACTTATGGCCATTGCTGTGCATTTCTGAGCTCAGGGTGCTTGTGATGCAAAAGGCCTTTCTTGATATTCATGCAAATTTTATGCATTCAGCCCATAACGAGGCTACGGGCGCTAGATTACCAAGATGGTGGTGAATTCAAGGGACCTTACCGTTGTTCCTAACATAACGTTGAAGAATTATGTCAAGAAAAGATCAAAAAGCAACAGGGAACAGCAATTAATCTTGGAAATCTAGCGCCCATAGCCTTGCTTTTTAGTTTGATGCATACAATTTGCATAAATATTATGAAAGACTTATCAGAATCTTTCAAAAGTCATTGGGATACTTCCTAAAAGCAATGACGTCCATGCTTGTAAAAGCTGAAGGGATGTTGGCTCAAGGCCTTAGAGTTCCACAAGATCTTATTGGCAATTTGATAGACAACAAAATAAGTCTGTGTCCGAAACGGCATAGGTCTTCCCCTTATTGGAAATACAAGGAGAAGTGAAGACAATAGCCCTAGCCGTAGCTCTGGAAGCCCGTTGTGGACACGGCCTAAGATTGAAAACAAAATGGCCCTACATGACCTTCCAATGTCATGTCTTATTTTAAAGAAATTATTTCCAGCAGAATAATGGCTGAAAGCGTTGTATTGTACAACTTTGCAGAAATGCTCTTGTTGATGACCAACGGTTCTCTATTTTTGACAAACCAAATAGGGCCCGCATTAATTACATTATACACTGTAAAAGCAAATCGTAATGTTTCACCAAAGTGAAAAGAGATCATTTGTTGTAAACTCAGTGCCTGGCAGATTTAATAACTGAAATATATGAAAAGGTTTTGGTTTATATAAAATTGTTCAACTACCTGGTAATTTGTGTATATCTAAAAATTTAGTGTGCCTGACATTTCGATCCTAGCAGGACCTTTCTCAAAGGCAGAGTGACTTTTGGAAAGGTCCTGCTAGGATCGAAACATCAGGCCCACTAAATTGTGAGATATACCAGTGCTCTTACCATCTGAGCTATGCAGACCTTGATTTTACATGAAAGGAATGCAAGCAGTGGTTTGAAAGTTATCTTTACCACTCCTACAATAGACCGATGGCACAACCTCTGTTTGCATGCCATCACGTGACTTATTTTTTTCAACTCATGTTGCACAGAGCAGCGATGGAAATGTACACAGAAGAATGTGGACAATATGATAGTCTTCTGTACTCGTTTCTACTCCTGTTCTGCACCAAATGAGATGCAAAAATACCCACTGTAAGTCACGTGATGGCATGTAAACATTGGTCGCCAAATCAGTGTATTGTGACGCTGATTTTCATATTTGATTTATTTCTGCCATATCCAAAATAGCCAATAATCTTGGTATTGTCCACTATTAAATTGTGTGAATACAATATCTGATTTGTAAAGCGTCTTTACTTAAGTCGGAGTAGAGGTAAAACGGCTTCACAAGCCTATCTGGAAGGCAAAGATGATGGTCCCTTTATCACGAGTTAGAATGCCAGTCCCAATCTAAAAATGTGTATTTTTTCCAAATAGGTCCAAAGTCCTTTATCTCACTCATTGCGGTCTGTCGAGGATGGAGGAAATGTGTGAACATTTTTACAATCCACTTTGTTGCCTATTTGGCATAATTGCATTGTTGCATTGTTTGCGTTATAGATTCAAATACAATGCAAAATTGCACTGTCATCAGTTCAAGAAGAATATGACCCTGTAAAGTAAGGGGCCTTTTACCTTTATCAACATTTTAACGAGCGTACAAACCATACGCTTCGGGGGTGTTAATGGCCGAAGTATGTTTTTCTTCTTGTAATAATGTCGATCTGTTTTATCGCCACAGCCGACAGCGGTCCCGCATTGCGTCCTATGAACGTATTGTGCACAGCATGCGTGGCATTGTACGAAGCCCCTAAAAAGACATTTGCTGAAAACAAAATAAACAAGCGTGCTTTTGTTTTGTGGGCACGAAATCATTTCCTAAACACGAAATGCTTCATTTTGTGCGCCGAAAAATATTTTCAGGCGCATGAAGGAGCACCAAGCACACGGCCGACGGGGTGACTTTGACAAGTCATCAATGGTCAAACACTCCCACTCTGAAGACCACCCAGTCAACTGGCAGGCAGCGGAACTAATCGTCCCCATTTAGCAATGGCACTCCAGACGGATCAGAGAGACCATCGAAATCCGCAAGCACAACACAGTACTCCAAGACATCGGCTACCACCTCAGCGACATTTGCCTCCCCCTCATCCCGACCAATGGATCCTCTATATCCTATGTCACCCAAACCATGGCCAAACCAGTCTAAGCCCCCCCCCTTCCCCAGCCGACTTATGGATCACCTATATCCACGGCCTCCCCACCACCATCTGACACACCCCAGTGAGCACCCATAGGTTCCCCCAACTAGTCTCCCCCTAGGATTATCCTCCCCTTAGGATTATCTTTCCCGCCTTCCCACCTCAGTGACCTAAGCCCCCTTAGGATAATCCTCCCCAGAGGATTATCTTTCCCGCCTTCCCGCCTCAGCGACCACCGGCACAAGGAGTTCCACCACCGAGTCCAAGACATTCTCCTGATGACGGCCAGAGCATACTGGTCGAAACGTCGAGTTTACCACTCTGGTTCTTTTTTTCAGAACCACACCTCTTCCCTTAAGAGACCTTATACACGGTGTCACCGCAAACCTTCCTATATTGGCATTAACGTTAACACAAATTCAAGAACAATGCGAGGGGTTCCCTTTACTGGGAGCCAAACGTCGGGCCCTCTTGTATTTGCAGCATTTGTGTATTATGAGTAAAATCGTTTTCTGTGAAATGTTTCTTTAGACAGATGAAAACCATTCAAGGCCGCTTGGCGATTGTGTTTTTTCAACCCAAAAGTCACAATTGACTCGTTCTTCCCGAGGTCCCGAGGAACCCCCGCAAGGCATTCTCGCATCGATGCTGGTACGACAACGCTTTTAGTTCCGAAGGTTCGTAACTTCTGGAAATATCTATCAGCGTCTCCAAATTAATAAATGTCTAGGCAACCCCTGAATACAAACAGAAACGAAGTCAATTGAATGACAAAAATAACTCCGATGATTGTGTGGGACTTTGGCGCTATACAAGTAAAGTAATAATTGTTATTATTCTGTCTGTGAAATTAATCATTATTGTCTTTGTCATTTGCTACGTTTTACTTTTCTAACCTTTCACTCGTGCCTTTGCTTTATGTGTATTTTTATTGAAGGTACAAGACTGTCATACACCGAGTACAAGGCAAAGCGAACCGTGGTGCAGACACATAGGCGAGCCTAAAACTGCTTTGAATGTGAAGTGCCGCCTTGAGCGTGAATTTTGGCGGTATACAAGACAATTAATTATTATTGTTATTATTATGATTTGTTTGTGATGTTAACCATTTTGGGAACGTAATCCTTATTTTCTTTGTAATTTGCGACGTTTTACATTTCTTACCTTTCACTCGTGCCCTTCCTTTCTGTGAATTTAGAGCGAAGGTACAACACTGTCATACACCGAGCACAAGGCAGAGCGAACCGTGGCGCAGACACATAGGCGTGCTGCAGTCAGTCTGCAGATCGAAGGTTCGAGGCCCGGTGCCAGCAGAGTACTTTTTTATTTACATTCTGTGGATTTCTAGGCAATGTATAAGAGTGTCATTTGCAGTAGAGTTGTAGGAGATCTAAAACTGCTTTTAATTAGATTTTGGCGCTGTACAAGAAAAGTCATTATTATTACATGTATTATGATGTGTTTGTGTGGTTGAGTTGTATGCGAAATTAATCATCATTGTCTTTGTAATTTGCCACGTTTTACATTTCTTACCTTTCACTCGTGCCCTTACTTTCTGTGTATTTATAGCGAAGGTACAACACTGTCATACACCGAGTAAAAGGCAGAGCGAACCGTGGCGCAGCTACATAGCCGCGCTGCAGTCAGTCTGCTGATTGCAGGTTCGAGGCCCGGTGCGTGTAGAGTATTTTTTAACCTAACTTCTTTGTATTTAAAGGCATTTAATGTATAAGAGTGTCATTTGCAGTAGAGTTGGCAGAAGCAGCGGTAGCCTACTGGTCTAGCTTGTTGAGCGCTCAGCAAGTCAAGCCGGGAAAGTTGCCGTCAGTTTCTGGTTGGGGAAGTTGTTGTGGCTTTCTGTGCTTGATCGAAGCTGAGCGCTCAGTTGAGAAAAGGCATAGTTAGCTGGACGGACTCAGCCGAACAAATGCGAGACGGTAACCGTAGGTGTGACCTACTTGTCCCCCCGAGTTGAGCGCTCGGCGGAGGGGGGCGGGGAAAGTTGCACGTGACCCCTCCGGGGGCCACAGGAAGTGGCCTTGACCTGCCTTCCGGTTGAGAAAAAATTCAGCCGATAAGGATTATGGGTAGCCACAGAAAAAGCGCCAAGACCCCCGACGAAACGAAAATTCGAGAAAAATCGATAACAGAGAGGGTAGAGGGTAGAGGGTAGAGGGTAGAGGGTAGAGGGTAGAGGGTAGAGGGTAGAGGGTAGAGGGTAGAGGGTAGAGGGTAGAGGGTAGAGGGTAGAGGGTAGAGGGTAGAGGGTAGAGGGTAGAGGGTAGAGGGTAGAGGGTAGAGGGTAGAGGGTAGAGGGTAGAGGGTAGAGGGTAGAGGGTAGAGGGTAGAGGGTAGAGGGTAGAGGGTAGAGGGTAGAGGGTAGAGGGTAGAGGGTAGAGGGTAGAGGGTAGAGGGTAGAGGGTAGAGGGTAGAGGGTAGAGGGTAGAGGGTAGAGGGTAGAGGGTAGAGGGTAGAGGGTAGAGGGTAGAGGGTAGAGGGTAGAGGGTAGAGGGTAGAGGGTAGAGGGTAGAGGGTAGAGGGTAGAGGGTAGAGGGTAGAGGGTAGAGGGTAGAGGGTAGAGGGTAGAGGGTAGAGGGTAGAGGGTAGAGGGTAGAGGGTAGAGGGTAGAGGGTAGAGGGTAGAGGGTAGAGGGTAGAGGGTAGAGGGTAGAGGGTAGAGGGTAGAGGGTAGAGGGTAGAGGGTAGAGGGTAGAGGGTAGAGGGTAGAGGGTAGAGGGTAGAGGGTAGAGGGTAGAGGGTAGAGGGTAGAGGGTAGAGGGTAGAGGGTAGAGGGTAGAGGGTAGAGGGTAGAGGGTAGAGGGTAGAGGGTAGAGGGTAGAGGGTAGAGGGTAGAGGGTAGAGGGTAGAGGGTAGAGGGTAGAGGGTAGAGGGTAGAGGGTAGAGGGTAGAGGGTAGAGGGTAGAGGGTAGAGGGTAGAGGGTAGAGGGTAGAGGGTAGAGGGTAGAGGGTAGAGGGTAGAGGGTAGAGGGTAGAGGGTAGAGGGTAGAGGGTAGAGGGTAGAGGGTAGAGGGTAGAGGGTAGAGGGTAGAGGGTAGAGGGTAGAGGGTAGAGGGTAGAGGGTAGAGGGTAGAGGGTAGAGGGTAGAGGGTAGAGGGTAGAGGGTAGAGGGTAGAGGGTAGAGGGTAGAGGGTAGAGGGTAGAGGGTAGAGGGTAGAGGGTAGAGGGTAGAGGGTAGAGGGTAGAGGGTAGAGGGTAGAGGGTAGAGGGTAGAGGGTAGAGGGTAGAGGGTAGAGGGTAGAGGGTAGAGGGTAGAGGGTAGAGGGTAGAGGGTAGAGGGTAGAGGGTAGAGGGTAGAGGGTAGAGGGTAGAGGGTAGAGGGTAGAGGGTAGAGGGTAGAGGGTAGAGGGTAGAGGGTAGAGGGTAGAGGGTAGAGGGTAGAGGGTAGAGGGTAGAGGGTAGAGGGTAGAGGGTAGAGGGTAGAGGGTAGAGGGTAGAGGGTAGAGGGTAGAGGGTAGAGGGTAGAGGGTAGAGGGTAGAGGGTAGAGGGTAGAGGGTAGAGGGTAGAGGGTAGAGGGTAGAGGGTAGAGGGTAGAGGGTAGAGGGTAGAGGGTAGAGGGTAGAGGGTAGAGGGTAGAGGGTAGAGGGTAGAGGGTAGAGGGTAGAGGGTAGAGGGTAGAGGGTAGAGGGTAGAGGGTAGAGGGTAGAGGGTAGAGGGTAGAGGGTAGAGGGTAGAGGGTAGAGGGTAGAGGGTAGAGGGTAGAGGGTAGAGGGTAGAGGGTAGAGGGTAGAGGGTAGAGGGTAGAGGGTAGAGGGTAGAGGGTAGAGGGTAGAGGGTAGAGGGTAGAGGGTAGAGGGTAGAGGGTAGAGGGTAGAGGGTAGAGGGTAGAGGGTAGAGGGTAGAGGGTAGAGGGTAGAGGGTAGAGGGTAGAGGGTAGAGGGTAGAGGGTAGAGGGTAGAGGGTAGAGGGTAGAGGGTAGAGGGTAGAGGGTAGAGGGTAGAGGGTAGAGGGTAGAGGGTAGAGGGTAGAGGGTAGAGGGTAGAGGGTAGAGGGTAGAGGGTAGAGGGTAGAGGGTAGAGGGTAGAGGGTAGAGGGTAGAGGGTAGAGGGTAGAGGGTAGAGGGTAGAGGGTAGAGGGTAGAGGGTAGAGGGTAGAGGGTAGAGGGTAGAGGGTAGAGGGTAGAGGGTAGAGGGTAGAGGGTAGAGGGTAGAGGGTAGAGGGTAGAGGGTAGAGGGTAGAGGGTAGAGGGTAGAGGGTAGAGGGTAGAGGGTAGAGGGTAGAGGGTAGAGGGTAGAGGGTAGAGGGTAGAGGGTAGAGGGTAGAGGGTAGAGGGTAGAGGGTAGAGGGTAGAGGGTAGAGGGTAGAGGGTAGAGGGTAGAGGGTAGAGGGTAGAGGGTAGAGGGTAGAGGGTAGAGGGTAGAGGGTAGAGGGTAGAGGGTAGAGGGTAGAGGGTAGAGGGTAGAGGGTAGAGGGTAGAGGGTAGAGGGTAGAGGGTAGAGGGTAGAGGGTAGAGGGTAGAGGGTAGAGGGTAGAGGGTAGAGGGTAGAGGGTAGAGGGTAGAGGGTAGAGGGTAGAGGGTAGAGGGTAGAGGGTAGAGGGTAGAGGGTAGAGGGTAGAGGGTAGAGGGTAGAGGGTAGAGGGTAGAGGGTAGAGGGTAGAGGGTAGAGGGTAGAGGGTAGAGGGTAGAGGGTAGAGGGTAGAGGGTAGAGGGTAGAGGGTAGAGGGTAGAGGGTAGAGGGTAGAGGGTAGAGGGTAGAGGGTAGAGGGTAGAGGGTAGAGGGTAGAGGGTAGAGGGTAGAGGGTAGAGGGTAGAGGGTAGAGGGTAGAGGGTAGAGGGTAGAGGGTAGAGGGTAGAGGGTAGAGGGTAGAGGGTAGAGGGTAGAGGGTAGAGGGTAGAGGGTAGAGGGTAGAGGGTAGAGGGTAGAGGGTAGAGGGTAGAGGGTAGAGTATTATAACTGTTCAAACTATTATAACTTTATAATTGATTCGATATTTCAGACAAAATGAACACTTAGTACTCAAGACCTTTATTACCTCATCATTCTTTTATTCACTTAATTATAAATTATTAATAATAATTATTACGTCAGGCCCACTAAATTTTAAGATTTGCATTTGGGTAATTTTTGTCAGTAAGCAGTTTGCAGTAAGCAGTAATCACTTTCAAATAAGGTGATATACAAAATTGTTGCAAACTGCTTACTGACTAATATTACCAAAATTTATAATTTAGTGGGCCTGACGTTTCGATCCTAGCAGGACCTTTCACAAAGGTCCAGTTAGGATCGAAACGTCAGGCCCACTAAATTATAAATTATAAAATTATATAAGTGAAAAAGGTGATCAAAGTCACGCGATGTGGCGACGTTTCACTTGCTAACTGCTAACCTTCATCAGGCAACTGAAGAATGCGCACTGCGGCGTCTGTTTATGTCCGGTTTGCCAGTTCCTGTGTACCGGTTTGCGGACGTCGTAGCAGTGATCATGCGGTTTGGCGCGCGATTCTGGCGTCCACTAGCAGCCCCGTGGTTCTGTTAGGATCGAAATGTCTGGCCCACTAAATGATAAATTATACAATTATAAGTATTAATAATGATTACACTTTCAAACAAGGTTCAAGTGAATTGGCTTCTGGAAGGGGGACTGTCTGATTCTTCTGTGATGCCTTGCCCGGTCTCTTCATAGAATGAGCATCAGGTTGAGCAGCAGGCTGATGGTGCTCGGGAACACAAGGGTCTGTGATGGAAAGGAAAGAGAACAAGAAATGATATTAGATAAATAGAGGAATCTAAGAAATTTCTAGTAGTGCTCGTGCTCCTACCGAGAAGCTAATTGATTTCTCCTTCAAGGGCCTAGCATTTTGCTGGGTTGGATGGAATCGGAGTCGGCTGGCTCAAAAAGTGCAGGTACCACTGTCAATAACATGTTAACCACTTCACACTTTTTGTTATTTAGGTAAGCTTAGGTAAAGTTGTGCATGATAGTCTGTTTAAATACAGGCTGCATAACAATCTACTCAGCTGCATTGAAAGTTGCGTCAAGTGCAATCATGACAGTGTAGCCACCAATGCTGCATCACAGAATGTAGCATTGCTACAGAAGACTACAGGTACTAGCAAATTGGCTTTACCTACAAAAGACTACAAAAGACTCATGAAACTGCTTTGATTTCTTACAGGGATCAAGAGATGTGACGCCTTGCCGAGTCTCTCCGAGTCTTCATGGAATGTAATAGCATCTCCCAGGTTCAGCATCAGGCTGCTGGCATTCAGGAACACACCATTCAGAGATCCTGCAATCTGCAATGGACGAGAACAAGAGAGGACAACTCAAAAACAATTAAGAAATGATCTACTCTTTTTTTTTTAACACAGTTATGAAAATGCCAGAGGTTTGAGCTTCAAGTCCCTGTTCCAGTCAAAGTTTTCTTTGCAATTTTCCTTAATTGTTCCCAGTCAGTTTCCCCCTTATTTGTTTGAATAAATTATTTGACCTGTAGTTTAAAAACCTGCATTCACTTGTGAGATCATTGAACTTCTTCAGCCAGCTTAACCACAACTGATTGTTTGCGTCTGAATGAGGGTCCTCAGTGCGTTGGGCAGGCACTAACAGCATCGCAGATGAGCAGCAAACTCAGTGCATTGGGCAGGTACTAACAGCATCGCAGATGAGCAGCAGACTCAGTGCCTTGGGCAGGCACTAACAGCATCGCAGATGAGCAGCCAACTCAGTGCGTTGGGCAGGCACTAACAGCATCGCAGATGAGCAGCAAACTCAGTGCGTTGGGCAGGCACTAATAGCATCGCAGATGAGCAGCTAACTCAGTGCGTTGGGCAGGCACTAACAGCATCGCAGATGAGCAGCAAACTCAGTGCATTGGGCAGGCACTAACAGCATCGCAGATGAGCAGCCAACTCAGTGCATTGGGCAGGCACTAACAGCATCGCAGATGAGCAGCCAACTCAGTGCGTTGGGCAGGCACTAACAGCATCGCAGATGAGCAGCAAACTCAGTGCGTTGGGCAGGCACTAATAGCATCGCAGATGAGCAGCTAACTCACCACGTTGGGCAAGCATGAAAAAGCATCACAAACGAGCAGCCAACTCAGTGCTTTGGGCAGGAACTAACAGCATCGCAGATGAGCAGCTAACTCAGTGCATTGGGCAGGCACTAACAGCATCGCAGATGAGCAGCGAACTCAGTGCATTGGGAAGGCACTAACAGCATCGCAGATGAGCAGCGAACTCAGTGCATTGGGCAGGAACTAACAGCATCGCAGATGAGCAGCTAACTCAGTGCATTGGGCAGGCACTAACAGCATCGCAGATGAGCAGCTAACTCAGTGCATTGGGCAGGCACTAACAGCATCGCAGATGAGCAGCAAACTCAGTGCATTGGGCAGGAACTAACAGCATCGCAGATGAGCAGCTAACTCAGTGCATTGGGCAGGCACTAACAGCATCGCAGATGAGCAGCGAACTTAGTGCGCTGGGCAGGCACTAACAGCATCGCAGATGAGCAGCGAACTCAGTGCATTGGGCAGGCACTAATAGCATCGCAGATGAGCAGCTAACTCACCACGTTGGGCAAGCATGAAAAAGCATCACAAACGAGCAGCGAACTCAGTGCATTGGGCAGGCACTAATAGCATCGCAGATGAGCAGCTAACTCAGTGCATTGGGCAGGCACTAACAACATCGCAGATGAGCAGCTAACTCAGTGCGTTTGGCAGGCACTAACAGCATCGCAGATGAGCAGCAAACTCAGTGCGTTGGGCAGGCACTAACAGCATCGCAGATGAGCAGCGAACTCAGTGCATTGGGCAGGCACTAACAGCATCGCAGATGAGCAGCGAACTCAGTGCATTGGGCAGGCACTAACAGCATCGCAGATGAGCAGCGAACTCAGTGCCTTGGGCAGGAACTAACAGCATCGCAGATGAGCAGCGAACTCAGTGCATTGGGCAGGCACTAACAGCATCGCAGATGAGCAGCGAACTCAGTGCCTTGGGCAGGAACTAACAGCATCGCAGATGAGCAGCGAACTCAGTGCATTGGGCAGGCACTAACAGCATCGCAGATGAGCAGCGAACTCAGTGCGTTGAGCAGGCACTAACAGCATCGCAGATGAGCAGCGAACTCAGTGCATTGGGCAGGAACTAACACCATCACAGATGAGCAGCGAACTCAGTGCGTTGAGCAGGCACTAACAGCATCGCAGATGAGCAGCGAACTCAGTGCGTTTGGCAGGCACTAATAGCATCGCAGATGAGCAGCTAACTCAGTGCATTGGGCAGGCACTAACAGCATCGCAGATGAGCAGCGAACTTAGTGCGCTGGGCAGGCACTAACAGCATCGCAGATGAGCAGCTAACTCAGTGCATTGGGCAGGCACTAACAGCATCGCAGATGAGCAGCAAACTCAGTGCGTTGGGCAGGAACTAACAGCATCGCAGATGAGCAGCGAACTCAGTGCGTTGAGCAGGCACTAACAGCATCACAGATGAGCAGCGAACTCAGTGCATTGGGCAGCATCACATATGAGCAGCGAACTCAGTGCGTTGAGCAGGCACTAACAGCATCGCAGATAAGCAGCGAACTCAGTGCATTGGGCAGGCTCTGGCAGCATCGCAGATGAGCAGAAAACTCAGCATGTTGGGCAAGCATGAAAAAGCATCACAAACGAGCAGCCAACTCAGTGCGTTGGGCAGGAACTATCAGCATCGCATATGAGCAGCTAACTCAGTGCATTGGGCAGGCACTAATAGCATCACAGATGAGCAGCTAACTCTGCGTTGGGCAGGCACTAACAGCATCGCAGATGATCAGCAAACTCAGCACGTTGGGCAAGCATGAAAAAGCATCACAAACGAGCAGCCAACTCAGTGCGTTGGGCAGGAACTATCAGCATCGCATATGAGCAGCTAACTCAGTGCATTGGGCAGGCACTAATAGCATCACAGATGAGCAGCGAACTCAGTGCATTGGGCAGGCACTAACAGCATCGCAGATGAGCAGCGAACTCAGTGCATTGGGCAGGCACTAATAGCATCACAGATGAGCAGCGAACTCAGTGCATTGGGCAGGCACTAATAGCATCACAGATGAGCAGCTAACTCAGTGCATTGGGCAGGCACTAACAGCATCGCAGATGAGCAGCGAACTCAGTGCCTTGGGCAGGAACTAACAGCATCGCAGATGAGCAGCGAACTCAGTGCATTGGGCAGGCACTAACAGCATCGCAGATGAGCAGCGAACTCAGTGCGTTGAGCAGGCACTAACAGCATCGCAGATGAGCAGCGAACTCAGTGCATTGGGCAGGAACTAACACCATCACAGATGAGCAGCGAACTCAGTGCGTTGAGCAGGCACTAACAGCATCGCAGATGAGCAGCGAACTCAGTGCGTTTGGCAGGCACTAACAGCATCACAGATGAGCAGCGAGCTCAGTGCATTGGGCAGGTACTAACAGCATCGCAGATGAGCAGCCAACTCAGTGCGTTGGGCAGGCACTAACAGCATCACAGATGAGCAGCGAACTCAGTGCGTTGGGCAGGCACTAACAGCATCACAGATGAGCAGCGAGCTCAGTGCATTGGGCAGGTACTAACAGCATCGCAGATGAGCAGCAAACTCAGTGCGTTGGGCAGGCACTAACAGCATCGCAGATGAGCAGCAAACTCAGTGCGTTGGGCAGGCACTAACAGCATCGCAGATGAGCAGCTAACTCAGTGCGTTGAGCAGGCACTAACAGCATCGCAGATGAGCAGAAAACTCAGCACGTTGGGCAAGCATGAAAAAGCATCACAAACGAGCAGCCAACTCAGTGCGTTGGGCAGGAACTATCAGCATCACACATCAGCAGCTAACTCAGTGCATTGGGCAGGCACTAACAGCATCACAGATCAGCAGCAAACTCAGTGCGTTGGGCAGGAACTACATGTAACAGCATCGCAGATGAGCAGCTAACTCAGTGCGCTGGGCAGGCACTAACAGCATCGCAGATGAGCAGCGAACTCATTGCATTGGGCAGGTACATGTACTAACAGCATCACAGATGAGCAGCAAACTCAGTGCATTGGGCAGGCACTAAAAGCATCGCAGATGAGCAGCGAACTCAGTGCATTGGGCAGGCACTAATAGCATCGCACATGGGCAGCAAACTCAGTGCATTGGGCAGGCACTAAAAGCATCGCAGATGAGCAGCGAACTCAGTGCACTGGGCAGGCACTAATAGCATCGCAGATGAGCAGCAAACTCAGTGCGTTGGGCAGGTACTAACAGCATCGCAGATGAGCAGCGAACTCAGTGCATTGGGCAGGCACTAACAGCATCACAGATGAGCAGCGAACTCAGTGCGTTGAGCAGGCACTAACAGCATCGCAGATAAGCAGCGAACTCAGTGCATTGGGCAGGCACTATCAGCATCGCAGATGAGCAGCAAACTCAGTGCATTGGGCAGGCACTAACAGCATCGCAGATGAGCAGCAAACTCAGTGCATTGGCCAGGCACTAACAGCATCACAGATAAGCAGCAAACTCAGTGCGTTGGGCAGGAACTAACAGCATCGCAGATGAGCAGCTAACTCAGTGCGCTGGGCAGGCACTAACAGCATCGCAGATGAGCAGCGAACTCAGTGCATTGGGCAGGCACTAACAGCATCGCAGATGAGCAGCGAACTCAGTGCATTGGGCAGGCACTAACAGCATCGCAGATGAGCAGCAAACTCAGTGTGTTGGGCAGGCACTAATAGCATCGCAGATGAGCAGCAAACTCAGTGCGTTGGGCAGGCACTAACAGCATCGCAGATGAGCAGCCAACTCAGTGCAATGGGCAGGCACTAACAGCATCGCAGATGAGCAGCAAACTCAGTGTGTTGGGCAGGCACTAATAGCATCGCAGATGAGCAGCAAACTCAGTGCGTTGGGCAGGCACTAACAGCATCGCAGATGAGCAGCAAACTCAGTGTGTTGGGCAGGCACTAACAGCATCGCAGATGAGCAGCAAACTCAGTGCGTTGGGCAGGCACTAATAGCATCGCAGATGAGCAGCTAACTCAGTGCGTTGGGCAGGCACTAACAGCATCGCAGATGAGCAGCAAACTCAGCAAGTTGGGCAAGCATGAAAAAGCATCACAAACGAGCAGCTAACTCAGTGCGTTGGGCAGGCACTAACAGCATCGCAGATGAGCAGCGAACTCAGTGCATTGGGCAGGTACTAACAGCATCGCAGATGAGCAGCCAACTCAGTGCATTGGGCAGGCACTAACAGCATCGCAGATGAGCAGCAAACTCAGTGTGTTGGGCAGGCACTAATAGCATCACAGATGAGCAGCTAACTCAGTGCATTGGGCAGGCACTAACAGCATCACAGACGAGCAGCCAACTCAGTGCATTGGGCAGGCACTAACAGCATCGCAGATGAGCAGCGAACTCAGTGCATTGGGCAGGCACTAACAGCATCGCAGATGAGCAGCGAACTCAGTGCATTGGGCAGGCACTAATAGCATCGCAGATGAGCAGCTAACTCAGTCGTTGGGCAGGAACTAACAGCATCGCAGATGAGCAGCGAACTCAGTGCATTGGGCAGGCACTAACAGCATCGCAGATGAGCAGCAAACTCAGTGCATTGGGCAGGTACTAACAGCATCGCAGATGAGCAGCTAACTCAGTGCGTTGGGCAGGCACTAACAGCATCGCAGATGAGCAGCAAACTCAGTGCATTGGGCAGGTACTAACAGCATCGCAGATGAGCAGCTAACTCAGTGCGTTGGGCAGGCACTAACAGCATCGCAGATGAGCAGCTAACTCAGTGCGTTGGGCAGGCACTAATAGCATCACAGATGAGCAGCGAACTCAGTGCATTGGGCAGGCACTAACAGCATCGCAGATGAGCAGCTAACTCAGTGCATTGGGCAGGTACTAACAGCATCGCAGATGAGCAGCTAACTCAGTGCGTTGGGCAGGCACTAACAGCATCGCAGATGAGCAGCTAACTCAGTGCGTTGGGCAGGCACTAACAGCATCGCAGATGAGCAGCAAACTCAGTGCATTGGGCAGGTACTAACAGCATCGCAGATGAGCAGCTAACTCAGTGCGTTGGGCAGGAACTAACAGCATCGCAGATGAGCAGCTAACTCAGTGCGTTGGGCAGGCACTAACAGCATCGCAGATGAGCAGCTAACTCAGTCGTTGGGCAGGCACTAACAGCATCGCAGATGAGCAGCTAACTCAGTGCATTGGGCAGGCACTAACAGCATCGCAGATGAGCAGCTAACTCAGTGCGTTGGGCAGGCACTAACAGCATCGCAGATGAGCAGCAAACTCAGCGCATTGGGCAAGCACTAACACCATCACAGAGGAGCAGTGACTTAACGTGAAAACAGGAAAAATCAGTCAGGGGGAGGGGAGGGAGACTGACCTACTTCTGTGATGCCTTGCCCAGTTTCTCTGAGTGTCTTCATAGAATGCAGCATCTCCCAGGTTCAGTATCAGGCAGCTGGCATTCAGGAACACACGGTTCTGAGATCCTGCAATCTGGAATGGACAAGAACAAGAAAAGACAGCTAAATCAATAAAGGAATAAACAAACAACTCTTGTTTAAAAAAATAAAAACAGATTTAGTCCATTGAATTTCAATGTGTTTAACTAATGTTTGGCAAGTAAAAATATGTAATTTCAATTTTTAACAGCATAATAGGCCTATGTATAATTGTTTGTTTAGAGGTAAAACAAGTATTTCAAAAATCAGAAAATCTGACAAGTTTTATTTGAATTTTAGCAATCATGCGTTCGTTGGGTCATAAGTGAAAATGATCTGACCGTTTCTGACAACAATTTTTTTCCTGGGGGCACCAAGGCCACTTATGCAGACACGACAGCCAATGACAAAAATTTAAAAAGGACACGGAGGCCAGACCTTGTTTTGGGCCGTTCAAAAAACAGTTCCAGGGACTCATTGCATGCATGAGCATGCACACATTCACACACACCCATTGCAAACATGGACCTGTCAAAACATCATCGATTTGAATCTATAGACCTACCGTTACAATTTCACATACGAGCAGCAAACTCAGTACGTTGGGCAAGCAAGAAAATGCATCACAGACGAGCAGTGAACTCAGTGCATTGGGCAGGCACTAACAGCATCGCAGATGAGCAGCGAACTCAGTGCATTGGGCAAGCACTAACAACATCGCAGATAAGCAGCGAACTCAGTGCATTGGGCAGGCACTAACAGCATCGCAGATGAGCAGCGAACTCAGTGCGTTGGCCAGGCACTAACAGCATCGCAGATGAGCAGAAAACTCAGCACATTGGGCAAGCATGAAAAAGCATCACAAACGAGCAGCCAACTCAGTGCGTTGAGCAGGAACTATCAGCATCGCATATGAGCAGCTCACTCAGTGCATTGGGCAGGCACTAATAGCATCTCAGATGAGCAGCAAACTCAGTGCGTTGGGCAGGCACTCACAGCATCACAGATGAGCAGCGAACTCAGTGCATTGGGCAGGCACTAACAGCATCACAGATGAGCAGCGATCTCAGTGCAGTGGGCAGGTACATGTGTACTAACAGCATAGCAGATGAGCAGCAAACTCAGTGCGTTGGGCAGGCACTAACAGCATCGCAGATGAGCAGCGAACTCAGTGCGTTGAGCAGGCACTAACAGCATCGCAGATGAGCAGCTAACTCAGTGCCTTGAGCAGGCACTAACAGCATCGCAGATGAGCAGCTAACTCAGTGCATTGGGCAGGCACTAACAGCATCGCAGATGAGCAGCGAACTCAGTGTGTTGGGCAGGCACTAACAGCATCGCAGATGAGCAGCTTACTCAGTGCATTGGGCAGGCACTAACAGCATCGCAGATGAGCAGCTAACTCAGTGCGTTGGGCAGGCACTAACAGCATCGCAGATGAGCAGCCAACTCAGCACGTTGGACAAGCATGAAAAAGCATCACAAACGAGCAGCCAACTCAGTGCGTTGGGCAGGAACTAACAGCATCGCAGATGAGCAGCTAACTCAGTGCATTGGGCAGGCACTAACAGCATCGCAGATGAGCAGAGAACTCAGTGGGTTGGGCAGGCACTAACAGCATCGCAGATGAGCAGCGAACTCAGTGCATTGGGCAGGCACTAATAGCATCGAAGATGAGCAGCTAACTCAGTGCGTTGAGCAGGCACTAATAGCATCGCAGATGAGCAGCAAACTCAGCATGTTGGGCAAGCATGAAAAAGCATCACAAACGAGCAGCCAACTCAGTGCGTTGGGCAGGAACTACATGTAACAGCATCGCAGATGAGCAGCTAAGTAAGTGCACTGGGCAGGTACTAACAGCATCGCAAATGAGCAGCGAACTCAGTGCATTGGGCAGGCACTAATAGCATCGCAGATGAGCAGCTAACTCAGTGCGTTGGGCAGGCACTAACAGCATCGCAGATGAGCAGCAAACTCAGTGCATTGGGCAGGCACTAACAGCATCGCAGATGAGCAGCCAACTCAGTGCGTTGGGCAGGCACTAACAGCATCGCAGATGAGCAGCAAACTAAGTGCGTTGGGCAGGCACTAATAGCATCGCAGATGAGCAGCTAACTCACCACGTTGGGCAAGCATGAAAAAGCATCACAAACGAGCAGCCAACTCAGTGCTTTGGGCAGGAACTAACAGCATCGCAGATGAGCAGCTAACTCAGTGCATTGGGCAGGCACTAACAGCATCGCAGATGAGCAGCGAACTCAGTGCATTGGGAAGGCACTAACAGCATCGCAGATGAGCAGCGAACTCAGTGCATTGGGCAGGAACTAACAGCATCGCAGATGAGCAGCTAACTCAGTGCATTGGGCAGGCACTAACAGCATCGCAGATGAGCAGCTAACTCAGTGCGTTGGGCAGGCACTAACAGCATCGCAGATGAGCAGCAAACTCAGCACGTTGGGGAAGCATGAAAAAGCATCACAAATGAGCAGCCAACTCAGGGCGTTGGGCAGGAACTAACAGCATCGCAGATGAGCAGCTAACTCAGTGCATTGGGCAGGCACTAACAGCATCGCAGATGAGCAGCGAACTCAGTGCGTTGGGCAGGCACTAACAGCATCGCAGATGAGCAGCTAACTCAGTGCGTTGGGCAGGCACTAATAGCATCGCAGATGAGCAGCAAACTCAGTGTGTTGGGCAAGCATGAAAAAGCATCACAAACGAGCAGCCAACTCAGTGCGTTGGGCAGGAACTAACAGCATCGCAGATGAGCAGCAAACTCAGTGCATTGGGCAGGCACTAACAGCATCGCAGATGAGCAGCGAACTCAGTGCGTTGGGCAGGCGCTAACAGCATCGCAGATGAGCAGCAAACTCAGTGCGTTGGGCAGGCACTAATAGCATCGCAGATGAGCAGCCAAATCAGTGCGTTGGGCAGGCACTAATAGCATCGCAGATGAGCAGCGAACTCAGTGCATTGGGCAGGCACTAACAGCATCGCAGATGAGCAGCTAACTCAGTGCGTTGGGCAGGTACTAACAGCATCGCAGATGAGCAGCTAACTCAGTGCGTTGGGCAGGCACTAACAGCATCACAGATGAGCAGCTAACTCAGTGCCTTGAGCAGGCACTAACAGCATCGCAGATGAGCAGCTAACTCAGTGCATTGGGCAGGCACTAACAGCATCGCAGATGAGCAGCGAACTCAGTGTGTTGGGCAGGCACTAACAGCATCGCAGATGAGCAGCTTACTCAGTGCATTGGGCAGGCACTAACAGCATCGCAGATGAGCAGCTAACTCAGTGCGTTGGGCAGGCACTTACAGCATCGCAGATGAGCAGCTAACTCAGTGCATTGGGCAGGCACTAACAGCATCGCAGATGAGCAGCTAACTCAGTGCGTTGGGCAGGCACTAACAGCATCGCAGATGAGCAGCCAACTCAGCACGTTGGACAAGCATGAAAAAGCATCACAAACGAGCAGCCAACTCAGTGCGTTGGGCAGGAACTAACAGCATCGCAGATGAGCAGCTAACTCAGTGCATTGGGCAGGCACTAACAGCATCGCAGATGAGCAGAGAACTCAGTGCGTTGGGCAGGCACTAACAGCATCACAGATGAGCAGCTAACTCAGTGCCTTGAGCAGGCACTAACAGCATCGCAGATGAGCAGCTAACTCAGTGCATTGGGCAGGCACTAACAGCATCGCAGATGAGCAGCGAACTCAGTGTGTTGGGCAGGCACTAACAGCATCGCAGATGAGCAGCTTACTCAGTGCATTGGGCAGGCACTAACAGCATCGCAGATGAGCAGCTAACTCAGTGCGTTGGGCAGGCACTTACAGCATCGCAGATGAGCAGCTAACTCAGTGCATTGGGCAGGCACTAACAGCATCGCAGATGAGCAGCTAACTCAGTGCGTTGGGCAGGCACTAACAGCATCGCAGATGAGCAGCCAACTCAGCACGTTGGACAAGCATGAAAAAGCATCACAAACGAGCAGCCAACTCAGTGCGTTGGGCAGGAACTAACAGCATCGCAGATGAGCAGCTAACTCAGTGCATTGGGCAGGCACTAACAGCATCGCAGATGAGCAGAGAACTCAGTGGGTTGGGCAGGCACTAACAGCATCGCAGATGAGCAGCGAACTCAGTGCATTGGGCAGGCACTAATAGCATCGAAGATGAGCAGCTAACTCAGTGCGTTGAGCAGGCACTAATAGCATCGCAGATGAGCAGCAAACTCAGCATGTTGGGCAAGCATGAAAAAGCATCACAAACGAGCAGCCAACTCAGTGCGTTGGGCAGGAACTACATGTAACAGCATCGCAGATGAGCAGCTAAGTAAGTGCACTGGGCAGGTACTAACAGCATCGCAAATGAGCAGCGAACTCAGTGCATTGGGCAGGCACTAATAGCATCGCAGATGAGCAGCTAACTCAGTGCGTTGGGCAGGCACTAACAGCATCGCAGATGAGCAGCAAACTCAGTGCATTGGGCAGGCACTAACAGCATCGCAGATGAGCAGCCAACTCATGCAGTGCGTTGGGCAGGCACTAACAGCATCGCAGATGAGCAGCAAACTCAGTGCGTTGGGCAGGCACTAATAGCATCGCAGATGAGCAGCTAACTCACCACGTTGGGCAAGCATGAAAAAGCATCACAAACGAGCAGCCAACTCAGTGCTTTGGCAGGAACTAACAGCATCGCAGATGAGCAGCTAACTCAGTGCATTGGGCAGGAACTAACAGCATCGCAGATGAGCAGCAAACTCAGTGCATTGGGCAGGCACTAACAGCATCGCAGATGAGCAGCGAACTCAGTGCATTGGGAAGGCACTAACAGCATCGCAGATGAGCAGCGAACTCAGTGCATTGGGCAGGAACTAACAGCATCGCAGATGAGCAGCGAACTCAGTGCATTGGGCAGGCACTAACAGCATCGAGATGAGCAGCAAACTCAGTGCATTGGGCAGGCACTAACAGCATCGCAGATGAGCAGCTAACTCAGTGCGTTGGGCAGGCACTAACAGCATCGCAGATGAGCAGCAAACTCAGCACGTTGGGGAAGCATGAAAAAGCATCACAAATGAGCAGCCAACTCAGGGCGTTGGGCAGGAACTAACAGCATCGCAGATGAGCAGCTAACTCAGTGCATTGGGCAGGCACTAACAGCATCGCAGATGAGCAGCGAACTCAGTGCGTTGGGCAGGCACTAACAGCATCGCAGATGAGCAGCTAACTCAGTGCGTTGGGCAGGCACTAATAGCATCGCAGATGAGCAGCAAACTCAGTGTGTTGGGCAAGCATGAAAAAGCATCACAAACGAGCAGCCAACTCAGTGCGTTGGGCAGGAACTAACAGCATCGCAGATGAGCAGCAAACTCAGTGCATTGGGCAGGCACTAACAGCATCGCAGATGAGCAGCGAACTCAGTGCGTTGGGCAGGCGCTAACAGCATCGCAGATGAGCAGCGAACTCAGTGCCTTGGGCAGGAACTAACAGCATCGCAGATGAGCAGCGAACTCAGTGCATTGGGCAGGCACTAACAGCATCGCAGATGAGCAGCGAACTCAGTGCCTTGGGCAGGAACTAACAGCATCGCAGATGAGCAGCGAACTCAGTGCATTGGGCAGGCACTAACAGCATCGCAGATGAGCAGCGAACTCAGTGCGTTGAGCAGGCACTAACAGCATCGCAGATGAGCAGCGAACTCAGTGCATTGGGCAGGAACTAACACCATCACAGATGAGCAGCGAACTCAGTGCGTTGAGCAGGCACTAACAGCATCGCAGATGAGCAGCGAACTCAGTGCGTTTGGCAGGCACTAATAGCATCGCAGATGAGCAGCTAACTCAGTGCATTGGGCAGGCACTAACAGCATCGCAGATGAGCAGCGAACTTAGTGCGCTGGGCAGGCACTAACAGCATCGCAGATGAGCAGCTAACTCAGTGCATTGGGCAGGCACTAACAGCATCGCAGATGAGCAGCAAACTCAGTGCGTTGGGCAGGAACTAACAGCATCGCAGATGAGCAGCGAACTCAGTGCGTTGAGCAGGCACTAACAGCATCACAGATGAGCAGCGAACTCAGTGCATTGGGCAGCATCACATATGAGCAGCGAACTCAGTGCGTTGAGCAGGCACTAACAGCATCGCAGATAAGCAGCGAACTCAGTGCATTGGGCAGGCTCTGGCAGCATCGCAGATGAGCAGAAAACTCAGCATGTTGGGCAAGCATGAAAAAGCATCACAAACGAGCAGCCAACTCAGTGCGTTGGGCAGGAACTATCAGCATCGCATATGAGCAGCTAACTCAGTGCATTGGGCAGGCACTAATAGCATCACAGATGAGCAGCTAACTCTGCGTTGGGCAGGCACTAACAGCATCGCAGATGATCAGCAAACTCAGCACGTTGGGCAAGCATGAAAAAGCATCACAAACGAGCAGCCAACTCAGTGCGTTGGGCAGGAACTATCAGCATCGCATATGAGCAGCTAACTCAGTGCATTGGGCAGGCACTAATAGCATCACAGATGAGCAGCGAACTCAGTGCATTGGGCAGGCACTAACAGCATCGCAGATGAGCAGCGAACTCAGTGCATTGGGCAGGCACTAATAGCATCACAGATGAGCAGCGAACTCAGTGCATTGGGCAGGCACTAATAGCATCACAGATGAGCAGCTAACTCAGTGCATTGGGCAGGCACTAACAGCATCGCAGATGAGCAGCGAACTCAGTGCCTTGGGCAGGAACTAACAGCATCGCAGATGAGCAGCCAACTCAGTGCGTTGGGCAGGCACTAACAGCATCGCAGATGAGCAGCAAACTAAGTGCGTTGGGCAGGCACTAATAGCATCGCAGATGAGCAGCTAACTCACCACGTTGGGCAAGCATGAAAAAGCATCACAAACGAGCAGCCAACTCAGTGCTTTGGGCAGGAACTAACAGCATCGCAGATGAGCAGCTAACTCAGTGCATTGGGCAGGCACTAACAGCATCGCAGATGAGCAGCGAACTCAGTGCATTGGGAAGGCACTAACAGCATCGCAGATGAGCAGCGAACTCAGTGCATTGGGCAGGAACTAACAGCATCGCAGATGAGCAGCTAACTCAGTGCATTGGGCAGGCACTAACAGCATCGCAGATGAGCAGCTAACTCAGTGCGTTGGGCAGGCACTAACAGCATCGCAGATGAGCAGCAAACTCAGCACGTTGGGGAAGCATGAAAAAGCATCACAAATGAGCAGCCAACTCAGGGCGTTGGGCAGGAACTAACAGCATCGCAGATGAGCAGCTAACTCAGTGCATTGGGCAGGCACTAACAGCATCGCAGATGAGCAGCGAACTCAGTGCGTTGGGCAGGCACTAACAGCATCGCAGATGAGCAGCTAACTCAGTGCGTTGGGCAGGCACTAATAGCATCGCAGATGAGCAGCAAACTCAGTGTGTTGGGCAAGCATGAAAAAGCATCACAAACGAGCAGCCAACTCAGTGCGTTGGGCAGGAACTAACAGCATCGCAGATGAGCAGCAAACTCAGTGCATTGGGCAGGCACTAACAGCATCGCAGATGAGCAGCGAACTCAGTGCGTTGGGCAGGCGCTAACAGCATCGCAGATGAGCAGCAAACTCAGTGCGTTGGGCAGGCACTAATAGCATCGCAGATGAGCAGCCAAATCAGTGCGTTGGGCAGGCACTAATAGCATCGCAGATGAGCAGCGAACTCAGTGCATTGGGCAGGCACTAACAGCATCGCAGATGAGCAGCTAACTCAGTGCGTTGGGCAGGTACTAACAGCATCGCAGATGAGCAGCTAACTCAGTGCGTTGGGCAGGCACTAACAGCATCACAGATGAGCAGCTAACTCAGTGCCTTGAGCAGGCACTAACAGCATCGCAGATGAGCAGCTAACTCAGTGCATTGGGCAGGCACTAACAGCATCGCAGATGAGCAGCGAACTCAGTGTGTTGGGCAGGCACTAACAGCATCGCAGATGAGCAGCTTACTCAGTGCATTGGGCAGGCACTAACAGCATCGCAGATGAGCAGCTAACTCAGTGCGTTGGGCAGGCACTTACAGCATCGCAGATGAGCAGCTAACTCAGTGCATTGGGCAGGCACTAACAGCATCGCAGATGAGCAGCTAACTCAGTGCGTTGGGCAGGCACTAACAGCATCGCAGATGAGCAGCCAACTCAGCACGTTGGACAAGCATGAAAAAGCATCACAAACGAGCAGCCAACTCAGTGCGTTGGGCAGGAACTAACAGCATCGCAGATGAGCAGCTAACTCAGTGCATTGGGCAGGCACTAACAGCATCGCAGATGAGCAGAGAACTCAGTGCGTTGGGCAGGCACTAACAGCATCACAGATGAGCAGCTAACTCAGTGCCTTGAGCAGGCACTAACAGCATCGCAGATGAGCAGCTAACTCAGTGCATTGGGCAGGCACTAACAGCATCGCAGATGAGCAGCGAACTCAGTGTGTTGGGCAGGCACTAACAGCATCGCAGATGAGCAGCTTACTCAGTGCATTGGGCAGGCACTAACAGCATCGCAGATGAGCAGCTAACTCAGTGCGTTGGGCAGGCACTTACAGCATCGCAGATGAGCAGCTAACTCAGTGCATTGGGCAGGCACTAACAGCATCGCAGATGAGCAGCTAACTCAGTGCGTTGGGCAGGCACTAACAGCATCGCAGATGAGCAGCCAACTCAGCACGTTGGACAAGCATGAAAAAGCATCACAAACGAGCAGCCAACTCAGTGCGTTGGGCAGGAACTAACAGCATCGCAGATGAGCAGCTAACTCAGTGCATTGGGCAGGCACTAACAGCATCGCAGATGAGCAGAGAACTCAGTGGGTTGGGCAGGCACTAACAGCATCGCAGATGAGCAGCGAACTCAGTGCATTGGGCAGGCACTAATAGCATCGAAGATGAGCAGCTAACTCAGTGCGTTGAGCAGGCACTAATAGCATCGCAGATGAGCAGCAAACTCAGCATGTTGGGCAAGCATGAAAAAGCATCACAAACGAGCAGCCAACTCAGTGCGTTGGGCAGGAACTACATGTAACAGCATCGCAGATGAGCAGCTAAGTAAGTGCACTGGGCAGGTACTAACAGCATCGCAAATGAGCAGCGAACTCAGTGCATTGGGCAGGCACTAATAGCATCGCAGATGAGCAGCTAACTCAGTGCGTTGGGCAGGCACTAACAGCATCGCAGATGAGCAGCAAACTCAGTGCATTGGGCAGGCACTAACAGCATCGCAGATGAGCAGCCAACTCATGCAGTGCGTTGGGCAGGCACTAACAGCATCGCAGATGAGCAGCAAACTCAGTGCGTTGGGCAGGCACTAATAGCATCGCAGATGAGCAGCTAACTCACCACGTTGGGCAAGCATGAAAAAGCATCACAAACGAGCAGCCAACTCAGTGCTTTGGGCAGGAACTAACAGCATCGCAGATGAGCAGCTAACTCAGTGCATTGGGCAGGAACTAACAGCATCGCAGATGAGCAGCAAACTCAGTGCATTGGGCAGGCACTAACAGCATCGCAGATGAGCAGCGAACTCAGTGCATTGGGAAGGCACTAACAGCATCGCAGATGAGCAGCGAACTCAGTGCATTGGGCAGGAACTAACAGCATCGCAGATGAGCAGCGAACTCAGTGCATTGGGCAGGCACTAACAGCATCGAGATGAGCAGCAAACTCAGTGCATTGGGCAGGCACTAACAGCATCGCAGATGAGCAGCTAACTCAGTGCGTTGGGCAGGCACTAACAGCATCGCAGATGAGCAGCAAACTCAGCACGTTGGGGAAGCATGAAAAAGCATCACAAATGAGCAGCCAACTCAGGGCGTTGGGCAGGAACTAACAGCATCGCAGATGAGCAGCTAACTCAGTGCATTGGGCAGGCACTAACAGCATCGCAGATGAGCAGCGAACTCAGTGCGTTGGGCAGGCACTAACAGCATCGCAGATGAGCAGCTAACTCAGTGCGTTGGGCAGGCACTAATAGCATCGCAGATGAGCAGCAAACTCAGTGTGTTGGGCAAGCATGAAAAAGCATCACAAACGAGCAGCCAACTCAGTGCGTTGGGCAGGAACTAACAGCATCGCAGATGAGCAGCAAACTCAGTGCATTGGGCAGGCACTAACAGCATCGCAGATGAGCAGCGAACTCAGTGCGTTGGGCAGGCGCTAACAGCATCGCAGATGAGCAGCAAACTCAGTGCGTTGGGCAGGCACTAATAGCATCGCAGATGAGCAGCCAAATCAGTGCGTTGGGCAGGCACTAATAGCATCGCAGATGAGCAGCGAACTCAGTGCATTGGGCAGGCACTAACAGCATCGCAGATGAGCAGCGAACTCAGTGCGTTGGGCATGTACTAACAGCATCGCAGATGAGCAGCGAACTCAGTGCATTGGGCAGGCACTGACAGCATCACAGATGAGCAGCGAACTCAGTGCGTTGGGCAGGTACTAACAGCATCGCAGATGAGCAGCTAACTCAGTGCGTTGGGCAGGCACTAACAGCATCGCAGATGAGCAGCTAACTCAGTGCATTGGGCAGGCACTAACAGCATCGCAGATGAGCAGCAAACTCAGTGCATTGGGCAGGCACTAACAGCATCACAGAAGAGCAGCGAACTCAGTGCATTGGGCAGGCACTAACAGCATCGCAGATGAGCAGCTAACTCAGTGCGTTGGGCAGGCACTAACAGCATCGCAGATGAGCAGCTAACTCAGTGCATTGGGCAGGCACTAACAGCATCGCAGATGAGCAGCAAACTCAGTGCATTGGGCAGGCACTAACAGCATCGCAGATGAGCAGCTAACTCAGTGCGTTGGGCAGGCACTAACAGCATCGCAGATGAGCAGCCAACTCAGCACGTTGGGCAAGTATGAAAAAGCATCACAAACGAGCAGCCAACTCAGTGCGTTGGGCAGGAACTAACAGCATCGCAGATGAGCAGCTAACTCAGTGCATTGGGCAGGCACTAAGAGCATCGCAGATGAGCAGCAAACTCAGTGCATTGGGCAGGCACTAACAGCATCGCAGATGAGCAGCAAACTCAGTGCGTTGGGCAGGCACTAACAGCATCGCAGATGAGCAGCAAACTCAGTGCATTGGGCAGGCACTAACAGCATCGCAGATGAGCAGCCAACTCAGTGCGTTGGGCAGGCACTAACAGCATCGCAGATGAGCAGCAAACTCAGTGCGTTGGGCAGGCACTAACAGCATCGCAGATGAGCAGCAAACTCAGTGCATTGGGCAGGCACTAACAGCATCGCAGATGAGCAGCTAACTCAGTGCGTTGGGCAGGCACTAACAGCATCGCAGATGAGCAGCTAACTCAGTGCATTGGGCAGGCACTAACAGCATCGCAGATGAGCAGCAAACTCAGTGCATTGGGCAGGCACTAATATCATCGCAGATGAGCAGCGAACTCAGTGCATTGGGCAGGCACTAACAGCATCGCAGATGAGCAGCAAACTCAGTGCGTTGGGCAGGCACTAACAGCATCGCAGATGAGCAGCGAACTCAGTGCGTTTGACAGGAACTAACAGCATCGCAGATGAGCAGCGAACTCAGTGCATTGGGCAGGCACTAATAGCAACGAAGATGAGCAGCTAACTCAGTGCGTTGGGCAGGCACTAACAGCATCGCAGATGAGCAGCAAACTCAGCATGTTGGGCAAGCATGAAAAAGCATTACAAACGAGCAGCCAACTCAGTGCGTTGGGCAGGAACTACATGTAACAGCATCGCAGATGAGCAGCTAAGTCAGTGCACTGGGCAGGCACTAACAGCATCGCAGATGAGCAGCAAACTCAGTGCGTTGGGCAGGCACTAACAGCATCGCAGATGAGCAGCGAACTCAGTGCATTGGGCAGGCACTAACAGCATCGCAGATGAGCAGCCAACTCAGTGCGTTGGGCAGGCACTAACAGCATCGCAGATGAGCAGCAAACTCAGTGCGTTGGGCAGGCACTAATAGCATCGCAGATGAGCAGCTAACTCACCACGTTGGGCAAGCATGAAAAAGCATCACAAACGAGCAGCCAACTCAGTGCTTTGGGCAGGAACTAACAGCATCGCAGATGAGCAGCTAACTCAGTGCATTGGGCAGGCACTAACAGCATCGCAGATGAGCAGCGAACTTAGTGCATTGGGCAGGAACTAACAGCATCGCAGATGAGCAGCTAACTCAGTGCATTGGGCAGGCACTAACAGCATCGCAGATGAGCAGCGAACTTAGTGCATTGGGCAGGCACTAACAGCATCACAGATGAGCAGCGAACTCAGTGCGTTGAGCAGGCACTAACAGCATCACAGATGAGCAGCGAACTCAGTGCGTTGAGAAGGCACTAATAGCATCACAGATGAGCAGCGAACTCAGTGCGTTGAGCAGGAACTAACAGCATCGCAGATGAGCAGCAAACTCAGCACATTGGGCAGGCACTAACAGCATCGCAGATGAGCAGCAAACTCAGTGCATTGGGCAGGCACTAACAGCATCACAGATGAGCAGCGAACTCAGTGCGTTGAGCAGGCACTAACAGCATCGCAGATGAGCAGCTAACTCAGCACGTTGGGCAGGCACTAACAGCATCGCAGATGAGCAGCTAACTCAGCACGTTGGGCAAGCATGAAAAAGTATCACAAACGAGCAGCGAACTCAGTGCGTTGAGCAGGAACTAACAGCATCGCAGATGAGCAGCTAACTCAGTGCGTTGAGCAGGAACTAACAGCTTCATAGACAAGCAGCGAACTCAGCTTGTTGGGCAGCGCACTCAATACGTTGGGCAAACACTAACAGCATCATAGATGAGCAGCAAACTCAGCGTGTTGAGCAAGCACTAACACTATCACAGATGATGAGCAGTGACTTAATGCGTTGGACAAGCACTAACACCATCACAGATGAGCAGTGAACTCAGCGCATTGGGCAAGCACTAACAGCATCACATAGGAGCAGTGAACTTAACGTGATGGGCAAGCACTAACAGCATCAAAGACAAGCAGTGAAATCAGTGCGTTGGGCAAGCACTAACAGCGTCACAGACCAGCATGAAACTCAGGGCAAGCACTAACAGTATTCATGTATACAGGTACAGTACATAGTGGCGACCGCCCTTTCAGGTCATGCTGTGTCGCGCCCGTTCGCACGGTACATGGTGCATGCTGCGTGCATGGACATTATGCGTGTAGCTTATAAAATGTTGCCACTGTCGCGGCCATTCCGCGAAGTAAAACAGGAAAAATCAGTCAGGGGGAGGGGAGGGAGACTGACCTACTTCTGCTGTGATGCCTTGCCCAGTTTCTCTGAGTGTCTTCATAGAATGCAGCATCTCCTAGGTTCAGTATCAGGCAGCTGGCATTAAGGAACACACGGTTCTGAGATCCTGCAATCTGGAATGGACAAGAACAAGAAAAGACAGCTAAATCAATAAAGGAATAAATAATTACCTTTGTTTTTAAGCAAATAAAAGAAAATAATAAAGAAAAACTAGAGCTACAGTGTATGTCTGTTTAACAGAACATAGGGCTTTTTCGTCTCTTAAGAAGTTAAGTGTACGAGTAAAATCGTTAGGGAGGTTTGACGTGATGTAAAAATCATAACGAAATGACACATGACAAATGTTCACTCGAAATGTCGTTTCGTTCACTTGAAACCTGGTTTCGGTCCCTCGAAACCTGGTTTCGTTCCCTCAAAACCCGGTTTTGTTTCCCTCGAAACCCGGTTTCGTTCCCTATTCTGCCGGTCTCTGTCTGATTGTCCAATCGTCATTAGATCATGTCTATGCATATTTATGTATGCTCTATACCGTGATGTTACCCATTCAGAGTAAAGAGTGTTCATGATTCATGAATATAATCACATCAGCAGGATCGACCTCAAGGAAGATAGTTGGCAAGTTAAAAGACGGTTAAAATACAATTCATATTCGAGGGGCTTAAACGTCAGTCCCACCATGATGCTGCTCATGCTATATATGCGTGTCGTGCACATTTCATATCAAAGTTGAGCGTGTGGTCCCACCGTACTCTTTCAGTACCAAATTAAGGATCCTTGATAATGTTCACGGGTTTTTCCTTGGGACTATGACTGAGATTCGTGGTGATCCGTAGAAAGTAATGTTTCAAAGGGCTTAGACGGACAGCAGTTTTACCTACACGCTACTCATAAAAGTACCCTACAGTCCTACATGTATGTACGATCTGAACAATTTTTGTTGATCATGCACAAAGCAATTGGTCCTGTAGCAGTGGATGAATTCAATAAAATGGAGCCAGGAGCTTCGAGTTTTCCATAGACTCGCACAAGTCCCAACATCATTAGCGTCTGCACAGTAGTGCAGGGCCATACAGAAGACCAAATACAAATGCACAGGTCACTGGATGTAATGAACATTGTCCATAGTCAACACTTTTAACTCCATAACCGAAAAGGCTTTCCAAATTGCATCACAACAAAGTTTTTCCAAAATTTAAAGACTTAGTTTCGTAGCAAAACAAATATTTAGTAAATAATGTCTGTCATGAGACTAATCAATGACCAATCTTTGCATTGCCAAGTGGAGAATAAACATCAGGTTATAAGCTTTAATTTCATATGATACATGATTTAGATAGTCAGCGTAAGCTGTTTAAGAGATTACGAACTACCCCGAAACGCACTCCATATTTTTTGTGCACAAAGTCAAGGGGATCTAATTGATTATAATATTCAAAAATTCATAATAATTCGAAACAATGGTCAATCAATTCCGAACTTCAGATTTTGAATTAGTAGGTTGATAACTAATTGCCCACCAAGTTTCAAGGTCATTGGCCTACGGCTAATATCTCTTTTGAAAACAAGCATTTTGATGAACATGCCACGGAACATGTTTCTAGACGACACTCCCGATAGGTACAGTATATGAAAAAAAATGAAACAAATATCGCTCAGTTGGCCGAATATGCTTTATATTTGAATGTGAAAATCTGAAAATTTCATGACCTCATTAATATTCATGAGATGACGTCACAGTCAAATGGTGGCAATTTTTGGATACACCCTTTCCCAACTTAGATACATGCCAAGTATGGATCCCATCCGACTTAGGATTGTATCATAATTTGCAATATGAAATTTGCCTCTTTAAGGCGATGTCACGTGACATCCGATGACGTCATCAAATCGTCATTGTGCGGGACACATCTATGCCCTAAGGACTTACTCTATGTCAACTTTCGATAATTTCTGACAAAGTTTACTGGCAAAAGTGGGAGCTAGAACAAACGTGTACAAAGTCTATGGGATTTTTGGCAAAAAAGAAACGGAAGAAGAAGAAGAAGAAGAAAGAAAAAAATCAGAACAACAACAAAGGCTCTTTCGCAAGTTGCGAAAAAGCCAACTAGAGCTACATGTATGTCTGTTGCAACAGAACATAGGGCTTTTTCGTCTCTTTAGTGTACGAGTAAACTTGTTGGAAGGTTTGACGCGACGTAAAAATCATAACGAAATCACATATGACAAATGACCAATGTTCACTGGAAACCCGGTTTCGTTCCCTCGAAACCCGGTTTCGTTCCCTCGAAACCCGGTTTCGTTCCCTCAAAACTCGGTTTCGTTCCCTCAAAAGCCGGTTTGTTCCCTCGAAACCCGGTTTCGTTCCGTCGAAAACCGGTTTCGTTCCCTTGAAATGTTGTTTCGTTCACTCAAACCCTGGTTTCGTTCCCTCGAAACCCGGTTTCGTTCCCTCGAAACCCGGTTTCGTTCCCTCGAAACCCGGTTTCGTTCCCTCGAAACCCGGTTTCGTTCCCTCGAAGCCCGGTTTTATTCCCTTGAAACGTGGTTTCATTCCCTCGAAACCTGGTTTTGTTCCCTCAAAACGCTATTCTGCCGGTCTCTGTCTGATTGTCCAGTCGTCATCAGATCATGTCTATGCATATTTTTTATGTATGCTCTATACCGTGACGTTACCCATTCAGAGTAAAGAGTGTTCATGGTTATACACTCTCGAGCTGAACAATGGTATACTGCCAGGCTTTTGGATGTCATACAGGTCTCTTGTTGGGAACTGCATAGAAAGATTTCCCCAGCTTTTTCCGCTGGCATTATGACATTCAAAAGCCTGGCAGTACACCATCGTTCAGCTCGAGAGTGTATAACCAGATTTAGCCCCCAAAGCAACTGTGAAACCGTTCCACGTGCCCATTGAGGATTCAGTGAGAATCACAGATTCCAATACTCACATTTGGGAAAAGGGAGAAATTTCCCCTCAGTTGACCGAGAACGGGTCGACGAGCCGAGTTGGGATGGCCATCTTTTAATTGAAACTGCATGACGTCACGATGTGCAGGCAGGTCCGGGTGCGGAGTGGTCTGCAGGAGTGTGCACGCGTTGAGCCCTACGACTGTTTCCTGAACAGTGCAAAGCGATGTCCGGACTTCGCTTTGCACTCTTCAGGAAACAGTCGTAGGGCTCAACAAGTGCGCACAGACCACTCCACACCCGGACCTGCAGTTTCAAATCAAAGATGGCCACCCAAACTCAGCTCGTCGACCCATTCTCGGTCAACTGAGGGGAAAAATCTCCCTTTTCCCAAACGTGAGCAAAACAAAAAGACCAGTATTGGAATCTGTATTTCTCACTGAATCCTCAATGGGCGCGTGGGACGGCTCACTGGTGTTTTGGGAGGCAAATCTGGGGATTTTGGTCAAGGGTATTTTTCAAAGATTAAATTCAAGCGTTTCCATACCCGTTGGACTTGGACCCTACAGTCACACGACACTCAAAATTTCAACATTTGATAAAAAAGGGTGACTTGTCGGGTCCAAGTTACTCGGACTAGTACTTTAGTAGTACCGAGTCTTCGTTTAATAGGATTTGTACATGTAGGCTATGTGGGCTCATTGCTAAAGCGTATCAGGAGATTTTACATCGTGTAATTAAGAATTAACATGGTGTACAAACATATTGCATTTGGAACAACTCGACATGTGCGATGCCGACATAGGAGACATTTTGTCGGAATTGCAATCCAAAAATTAATCGTAAGTACCGCTGAAGTATCACTTGTTCGTCTTGACATGTGTTGGGCATTTTTAAGGCCATCTGTTGAGCATTTGTGTTTTACTATAATTTATCCGCGGAGAGAATCTTCTTGATAACCTGAGGGAAAAGTTCTCTTTTTTCCCCAAACGTGAGTAAAACAAATGACCAGTAATATTGAAATCGGTGATTTTCACTTAATCCAAAGATGGGTGCGTGGGACGGTTTCACGGGTTTTTTCGGGGTAAAATCTGGGGGTTTTGGTCGGGGGTAGTCGTGGAGTCGAACACATATAGTTACTTACCGGGTTTCCCAGCAGGATTCCTTGGACCTACTATCGCCCAACCCCTCAAATTTAAAAAAAAAATTGAGATTTCGGGCGATAGTAGGGTCCAAGAAAAACTGCTCGGAATCCCGTCAAACTAACTACATGTATGTGTTCGACTCCATGACTACCCCCCCGACCAAACCCCCAGATTTTATCCCGAATACACGCGTGAAGCCGTCCCACGCACCCATCTTTGGATTACCGGTAAGTGAGAATCACCAATTTCAATACTGGTCTTTTGTTTTACTCACGTTTGGGGAAAAAGGAGAAATTCTCCCTCAGGTTATCGAGAAGATTCTCTCCCGTCCGACGAGCCGAAATGCTGCTATTTTTAAATCGAGATAATGGCCGGTGTATGGCATGTACGTACAGTACATTGTACGTCTGGGTACCGGGGGCACAGTCTAAGGGGCTCTGTGAGTGTGCCCGCGCATACACGCGTTGAGCCCCGGCGACTGTTTCCTGAAAAGCGCAAAGCAACGTCCGGACATCGCGCGCTGCATGCTGATTGCTGTGAAACCAAATTTTCAAGACTCATGCAATCAGCATGCAGGACATTGCTTTGCGCTTTTCAGGAAACAGTTGCCGGGGCTCAACGCGTGTGTGCGCGCGCACTCACAGAGCCCCTTAGACTGTGCCCCGGTACCCAGACGTATAATGTACTGTACGTACTAGTCCCACTTACTGGGCCGCTAGGAGCTCCCCTTAAAGAAGAATGAAACCCAGAGAAAATAGTTGGCTTATCTCTTTGGTTGATAAAACCAACCTACAATTACCCATGTGCAACTCACCTACGAGTTTCATAAAGAGGGAAAAATCATGGAATTCGGTGGTCGAATTCGCGTTCCCTCATCCCGCCATGCTTTCGAAATTCCCGGAAGGTCACTGCGGGGGTATGACATCACGGCGGAGACGACCCTGTCTGATTGGTCAGTTAGACTTGTTCAATCATTTTAATTTAAACTACAAATATAAATCAACATTTTAAAAAGAATTATACCTTAATGTGTGAGAAAATAATCTTATAATCCTTTGCAGATTTATTGTTTTTCGCTTTGGTCATTATTTGAATTATTCTTGGGGATTGCGTATAGTCTTGATCTACAAACACTTTCACGGCTTCCTGATTGCATACGTTGCACGGACTGTACATGTACATGTACAGTGCACGTACAATGTACACGTTGTGTACTACATGTAATGTACAGTACATGTACACACCACTACTGTACTGTACACGTGTACAATGTACACGTTGTCCTACTTGTAATGTACATGTACTACTGTACACGTGTACATTACGTTGGTATCTGTAACAAAATTTGGTTCTCTGTTTTCTTGATCTTCGCCGAATGGCTCCCTGTTATAACAACTAAACAAGTAGGCCTAAAATAACTTATACACCAGGGGCTGAGTTTAATAAAGGTCCGACAACTATGACTGGGAGCCCACTGTGTCCGGCTTTTGTTTCAGCTCGCGTAATTTTAATAGGAAAATACGAGAAATGATTCAAGAGATGGTCGATGTTTTGGAGAGATTTCAGTTGTACACGTTAGCGAAGCTGTGTGGAGCTTAGTGGGGGTCAGGGGTCATGCACTTCCCAGCGTATGCTATGCACACAATAGCGCTGGGTGACAGGAGTTGCGGTCAGCGACCAGGGAATAAACAGTGTGGGCGACTGGAGTCGCGTTCCGATAACGTGTAAATTAGGCCTAGCTCCATGTTCTTGTTGCAGCACAAATAAAAATACGGCACGGTACGTATATCCCCCCTTCTTCCTCCATGGTAATTGGTACAATACATGTATATCCATGGAGTTTACCCTCCATGAGTTACAGATAAGCGGTCTGCGAGAAAGACTAGGCAGAACGTGCATGTGAGAAAAATCATGCTAGGACCGAAACGAAAACATACATCAAAAGTCGATCGTATCATACAGGAAAAACATCAAAATTAACTCAGCTTTCTGGATTCCAATGCGGCAAATCGTGAAGCTGTAGATGAACGTGATGACACCGCTGGTCGATGTGAAAATACTGGAGGAACGGCATGTTCTTTCAGTATATTTCTCGGCTTCGAGCCGGTGAGTTTGGCCCGCAAGTCAACCTCGATCCCAACTCCTCCGTGAAGTGATCGCTACAAATCACGTCATTTCGACTATATTTGTAGCCGACATTGAGAAATGTTTCTACTTTTATGGCCGCAGCCCACTTCCCAAACAACTCAGATCTCTTGGCCATCCTTAGGAACTGCATGGACAGATTTCCCTAGCTTTTTTCCGCTGGCATTGTTACAACCAAAAGCCTGGCAGTACACTATCGTTCATGCTCGCGAGTGTATACAAACTGCACGCAGTATACATGTGTTGTGTACACACATGTTACTTGTAGGGATACGTCCGTCCTGGCCCATGCGGGGGTAGCCCGTCATTATGTCATACCCCCCGCAGTGACCTGCCGGGAATTTCGAAAACATGGCGGGTACAGGGAACGCGAATTCGACCACCGAATTCCATGATTTTTCCCTCTTTATGAAACTCGTAGGTGAGTTGCACATGGGTAATTGTAGGTTGGTTTTATCAACCAAAGAGATAAGCCAACTATTTTCTCTGGGTTTCATTCTTCTTTAAACGAGTTTTGAGATTATCTGTCGCACTAGCGTCCCACCGCGTTTAATATACAAAAACAGTAATTCTCAACCGAAGGCCTTAAAAGTGCCCGAAATAGCGTCCAACGATTCAATAAATGCGCCTGACGGCTTCTACACATGTCCAGACAAACCAGTGGTACTTCAGCGGTACTTACGAGTTATGTTTGGACCGCAAATTCGACAAAATGACTCCGATGTCGGCAGCGGACATGTAGCGTCGTTGAAAACTCCATTCGTGTCCACGAGGAAAAAGTCTCACCCTGCGCTTTAGCAATGAGGCCACGTACAAACATATCACACGAAGACTTGGTACCAGACGTGCTTGGCCAATTTTGGGGTAAAATCTGGGGTTTTGGTCGGGGTAGTCATAGAGTCGAACACATAGTTAGTTTGACGGGATTCCGAGCAGTTTTTCTTGGACCCTACTATCGCCCAAAATCTCAAAATTTTTAAAAAGGGCGATTGTACTAAGCCTTAGTACAATCGCCCTTTTTAAAAAATTTAAGATTTTGGGCGATAGTAAGGGTCCAAGTTACTCGGACTACAACATAACAAATACTGACCGCTATAAAGTGACTCTTTGACTCCGTAGCAAGTACACCAGCAACCAGGAGTAACTCCACGCCCGTCCCAAGTCCGGCGGGACCTTCCCCCATCCTACCCGTCGTGTTTTTCACCTGCTGGAACGTGTTTTTTCAGTCGAAATTGCGACGCCAAAATGGGCTTTCCGATTACGAATACTGGAATAGACCTAACCGCAACTGAGAGACCAAACTGATCCTGGCCCTAAATTTGGGCCTGAATTTCGGCTGGCCGGAATTTCAGTGCTCGGAAACTGCTACGGTGTCCCATGACTGACAAACTATATTTGAATTGTGTTTTTGCTTGTTTAAAAATAACAATAAGAACAAGACTTGATTGCAACGGTATGATAGCATTATATAACACATATACAACTGAAATGTATCATTTATTTTTTCAAAATAGCTTAATTTTTGATAGAAAAGTGAATTTACTGCAATGTACTTGGAATTAAACTTATCTGGAAAACTAAAAATTTGAAAAAGTAACTGTACCCTCGGCATTTGACTAAAATATATTAAATTAGGTATCATCTGAAAGAGTATGAAATTCTACAGAGGCTATTGCTTACCCCGACGTTCATACTCCAGCCAATCTTCCAGCCTGACAAATTTAACATTGACCAAAATTCAATTTCGGTCAAAAACTCATTATACGCTTCAAGTCATTTTCTTGACAACTCAAAAAACTCCTCATTTGGAAAAGTAACTGTACCCTCGGCATTCAAATATAATCTATTAAATTAGGTATCATCTGAAAGAGTACGAAATTCTACAGAGGCTATTGCTTACCCCGACGTTCACACTTGAGCAAATCTTCCAGCCTGACAAATTTAACATTGACCAAAATACACTTTCGGTCAAAAACTCATTATACGCTACCGGTCATTTTCTTGACAACTCAAAATACTCCTTATTTGGAAAAGTAACTGTACCCTCGGCATTCAAATAAAATCTATTAAATTAGGTATCACCCGAAAGAGTACGAAATTCTACAGACGGTATTGCTTACCCCGACATTCATACTCCAGCCAATCTTCCAGCCTGACAAATTTAACATTGACCAAAATACACTTTCGGTCAAAAACTCATTATACGCTTCCGGTCATTTTCTTGACAACTCAAAATACTCCTCATTTGGAAAAGTAACTGTACCCTCGGCATTCAAATAAAATCTATTAAATTAGGTATCATCTGAAAGAGTACGAAATTCTACAGAGGCTATTGCTTACCCCGACGTTCACACTTGAGCAAATCCTCCAGCCTGACAAATTTAACATTGACCAAAATACACTTTCGGTCAAAAACTCATTATACGCTTCCGGTCATTTTCTTGACAACTCAAAATACTCCTCATTTGGAAAAGTAACTGTACCCTCGACATTTGACTAAAATCTATTAAATTAGGTATCATCTGAAAGAGTACGAAATTCTACAGAGGCTATTGCTTACCCCGACGTTCATACTCCAGCCAATCTTCCAGCCTGACAAATTTAACATTGACCAAAATACACTTTCGGTCAAAAACTCATTATACGCTACCGGTCATTTTTTTGACAACTCAAAATACTCGTCATTTGGAAAAGTAACTGTACCCTCGGCATTTGACTAAAATCTATTAAATTAGGTATCATCTGAAAGAGTACGAGATTCTACAGAGGCTATTGCTTACCCCGACGTTCACACTTGAGCAAATCTTCCAGCCTGACAAATTTAACATTGACCAAAATACACTTTCGGTCAAAAACTCATTATACGCTACCGGTCATTTTCTTGACAACTCAAAATACTCCTCATTTGGAAAAGTAACTGTACCCTCGGCATTCAAATAAAAACCATGGAATTAGGTATCACCTGAAAGAGTACAAAATTCTACAGAGGCTATTGCTTACCCCGACGTTCATACTCCAGCCAATCTTCCAGCCTGACAAATTTAACATTGACCAAAATACACTTTCGGTCAAAAACTCATTATACGCTTCCAGTCATTTTCTTGACAACTCAAAATACTGCTCATTTGGAAAAGTAACTGTACCCTCGGCATTTGTCTAAAAACCATGGAATTAGGTATCATCTGAAAGAGTACAAAATTCTACAGAGGCTATTGCTTACCCCGACGTTCATACTCCAGCCAATCTTCCAGCCTGACAAATTTAACATTGACCAAAATCCACTTTCGGTCAAAAACTCATTATACGATTCTAATCATTTTCTTGACAACCCCAATTACTCCTCATTTGGAAAAGTAACTGTACCCTCGGCATTTGACTAAAATCTATTAAATTAGGTATCACCTGAAAGAGTACAAAATTCTACAGACGGTATTGCTTACCCCGACGTTCACACTCGAGCCAATCTTCCAGCCTGACAAATTTAACATTGACCAAAATACACTTTCGGTCAAAAACTCATTATACGCTTCCAGTCATTTTCTTGACAACTCAAAATACTCCTCATTTGGAAAAGTAACTGTACCCTCGGCATTTGACTAAAATCTATTAAATTAGGTATCACCTGAAAGAGTACGAGATTCTACAGAGGCTATTGCTTACCCCGACGTTCACACTTGAGCAAATCTTCCAGCCTGACAAATTTAACATTGACCAAAATACACTTTCGGTCAAAAACTCATTATACGCTACCGGTCATTTTCTTGACAACTCAAAATACTCCTCATTTGGAAAAGTAACTGTACCCTCGGCATTTGACTAAAATCTATTAAATTAGGTATCACCTGAAAGAGCACAAAATTCTACAGACGGTATTGCTTACCCCGACATTCATACTCCAGCCAATCTTCCAGCCTGACAAATTTAACTTTGACCAAAATACACTTTCGGTCAAAAACTCATTATACGCTTCCAGTCATTTTCTTGACAACTCAAAATACTCCTCATTTGGAAAAGTAACTGTACCCTCGGCATTTGACTAAAATCTATTAAATTAGGTATCACCTGAAAATGTACAAAATTCTACAGAGGCTATTGCTTACCCCGACGTTCACACTTGAGCAAATCTTCCAGCCTGACAAATTTAACATTGACCAAAATTCACTTTCGGTCAAAAACTCATTATACGCTTCTAGTCATTTTCTTGACAACTCAAAATACTGCTCATTTGGAAAAGTAACTGTACCCTCGGCATTCAAATAAAAACCATGGAATTAGGTATCACCTGAAAGAGTACAAAATTCTACAGAGGCTATTGCTTACCCCGACGTTCATACTCCAGCCAATCTTCCAGCCTGACAAATTTAACATTGACCAAAATTCACTTTCGGTCAAAAACTCATCATACGATTCTAATCATTTTCTTGACAACCCCAATTACTCCTCATTTGGAAAAGTAACTGTACCCTCGGCATTCAAATAAAATCTATTAAATTAGGTATCACCTGAAAGAGTACGAAATTCTACAGACGGTATTGCTTACCCCGACGTTCACACTTGAGCAAATCTTCCAACCTGATAAATTTAACATTGACCAAAATACACTTTCGGTCAAAAACTCATACGCTTCCAGTCATTTTCTTGACAACTCAAAATACTCCTCATTTGGAAAAGTAACTGTACCCTCGGCATTCAAATAAAAACCATGGAATTAGGTATCACCTGAAAGAGTACAAAATTCTACAGAGGCTATTGCTTACCCCGACGTTCATACTCCAGCCAATCTTCCAGCCTGACAAATTTAACATTGACCAAAATACACTTTCGGTCAAAAACTCATTATACGCTTCCAGTCATTTTCTTGACAACTCAAAATACTGCTCATTTGGAAAAGTAACTGTACCCTCGGCATTTGTCTAAAAACCATGGAATTAGGTATCATCTGAAAGAGTACAAAATTCTACAGAGGCTATTGCTTACCCCGACGTTCATACTCCAGCCAATCTTCCAGCCTGACAAATTTAACATTGACCAAAATCCACTTTCGGTCAAAAACTCATTATACGATTCTAATCATTTTCTTGACAACCCCAATTACTCCTCATTTGGAAAAGTAACTGTACCCTCGGCATTTGACTAAAATCTATTAAATTAGGTATCACCTGAAAGAGTACAAAATTCTACAGACGGTATTGCTTACCCCGACGTTCACACTCGAGCCAATCTTCCAGCCTGACAAATTTAACATTGACCAAAATACACTTTCGGTCAAAAACTCATTATACGCTTCCAGTCATTTTCTTGACAACTCAAAATACTCCTCATTTGGAAAAGTAACTGTACCCTCGGCATTTGACTAAAATCTATTAAATTAGGTATCAGCTGAAAGAGTACATCATTCTACAGAGGCTATTGCTTACCCCGACGTTCATACTCCAGCCAATCTTCCAGCCTGACAAATTTAACATTGACCAAAATACACTTTCGGTCAAAAACCATACGCTTCTATAGTCATTTTCTTGACAACCCAAAATACTCCCAAAATAGGCCTATATACGCTAATCCAGAGGCCTTGGGTTAAAATCCCGGTCCAGACGTTTAAGTTTTTTTCGTCAATTTTCCAATTGTTCAAGAGCTCCCAGTCAGTTTTTCTTTTGTTTATTTTTGAAATTTGGCAGAGAAAATTGTGACCGTATCGGGATTTGAACCCGAGATTTCCGGTGTTGCGTTCAGTGCTCTTACCATCTGAGCTATCCATCCCTTAGATGGATGCCTTCCCAAATAGTCCGTCTTTGCCGGGGTATACGGTAGGCGGGGGCGACCTCCGGAAGCAGTCAAGATCTTAACGTCCAAATTCCCGTCGAATCGTAGTTTTCTGTGCCATTTTTATCATACAGTTTTAAAGAGTATCTTATTACAGGAGTGAAGTTGATTATTTTTTGTAATTTCAGTTGTGAGTGATGCCGTGTATATAGGCCTATATATTAGTAGATGCAAATAAAAAGTTTCATGTCGAATTGCTGCAGCTCAAACATCGAAAATCAATGAGTATAGAGTGTTTTTCTTGTTTCCTCGGGAGTAGTTCCTGTAAAATGAAATAACAGCACATCTAAAATGTGCATAGGTAAAATATAAGCAACGTGACGGCACCTTGAAGGGGGTTAAAAACCGACCACGCTGTATGTTTATATTAACCATGCATTATTTTAAGTCAGTCTCAACATTAACACAGTGGTACAATACCACCATGCACTGTGTTCAAAAATGAAATCAGTGATAATAGCTCGTCCTGTTTTCCTAGGTGAGAAACCGCGATCAGGTCCATTGGTGACCATTGATAGGTTACACGTGTTACTCATAACTTTGAAAGCGACATTGAAACATGTTTAGGCAATAAAATAATACAGTTTGGTTTGAACAGAAGATAGCATTGCCTATATAGCATCAAACTGTGGTAAGGAGCAATTTAGTTTTGTTGCCATTATTGCTGGACCCGGTGTGAGAATTTCAACACGTTTTTGTTTACAATGGATCTTAATCTACGATTTTCGCACGAAATGATGACAGATAACAATCTAGGACTGTGTGACAAACTGTGCTTCTCTTGCGGATTATCTTGTGCACTCCACATTACATAACGCATCCGGTGCGTGTGTTAACCCTGATATTGACCACTGTCAATATATTTTATGAAGTAAAATGCCTTGGAAAATCTAATAGATTTTAGTCAAATGCCGAGGGTACAATCACTTTTCCAAATGAGGAGTATTTGGGGTTGTCAAGAAAATGACTAGAAGCGTATAATGAGTTTTTGACCGAAAGTGTATTTTGGTCAATGTTAAATTTGTCAGGCTGGAAGATTGGCTGGAGAATGAACGTCGGGGTAAGCAATACCGTCTGTAGAATTTCGTACTCTTTCAGGTGATACCTAATTTAATAGATTTTAGTCAAATGCCGAGGGTACAGTTACTTTTCCAAATGAGGAGTATTTTGAGTTGTCAAGAAAATGACCTGTAGCGTATAATGAGTTTTTGACCGAAAGTGAATTTTGGTCAATATTAAATTTGTCAGGCTGGAAGATTGGCTGGAGTATGAACGTCGGGGTAAGCAATAGCCTCTGTAGAATTTCGTACTCTTTCAGGTGATACCTAATTTAATAGATTTTAGTCAAATGCCGAGGGTACAGTTACTTTTCCAAATGAGGAGTATTTTGAGTTGTCAAAAAAATGACCGGTAGCGTATAATGAGTTTTTGACCGAAGGTGTATTTTGGTCAATGTTAAATTTGTCAGGCTGGAAGATTGGCTGGAGTATGAACGTCGGGGTAAGCAATAGCCTCTGTAGAATTTCGTACTCTTTCAGATGATACCTAATTTAATAGATTTTATTTGAATGCCGAGGGTACAGTTACTTTTCCAAATGAGGAGTATTTTGAGTTGTCAAAAAAATGACCGGAAGCGTATAATGAGTTTTTTTACCGAAAGTGTATTTTGGTCAATGTTAAATTTCTCAGGCTGGAAGATTTGCTCAAGTGTGAACGTCGGGGTAAGCAATAGCCTCTGTACAATTTCGTACTCTTTCAGATGATACCTAATTTAATAGATTTTATTTGAATGCCGAGGGTACAGTTACTTTTCGATATGAGGAGTATTTTGAGTTGTCAAGAAAATGACCGGAAGCGTATAATGAGTTTTTGACCGAAAGTGTATTTTGGTCAATGTTAAATTTGTCAGGCTGGAAGATTTGCTCGAGTGTGAACGTCGGGGTAAGCAATAGCCTCTGTAGAATTTTTTACTCTTTCGGATGATACCTAATTTAATAGATTTTATTTGATTGCCGAGGGTACAGTTACTTTTCCAAATGAGGAGTATTTTGAGTTGTCAAGAAAATGACCTGTAGCGTATAATGAGTTTTTGACCGAAGTGAATTTTGGTCAATATTAAATTTGTCAGGCTGGAAGATTGGCTGGAGTATGAACGTCGGGGTAAGCAATAGCCTCTGTAGAATTTCGTACTCTTTCAGGTGATACCTAATTTAATAGATTTTAGTCAAATGCCGAGGGTACAGTTACTTTTCCAAATGAGGAGTATTTTGAGTTGTCAAAAAAATGACCGGTAGCGTATAATGAGTTTTTGACCGAAAGTGTATTTTGGTCAATGTTAAATTTGTCAGGCTGGAAGATTTGCTCCAGTGTGAACGTCGGGGTAAGCAATAGCCTCTGTAGAATCTCGTACTCTTTCAGGTGATACCTAATTTAATAGATTTTAGTCAAATGCCGAGGGTACAGTTACTTTTCCAAATGAGGAGTATTTTGAGTTGTCAAAAAAATGACCGGTAGCGTATAATGAGTTTTTGACCGAAAGTGTATTTTGGTCAATGTTAAATTTGTCAGGCTGGAAGATTGGCTGGAGTATGAACGTCGGGGTAAGCAATAGCCTCTGTAGAATTTCGTACTCTTTCAGATGATACCTAATTTAATAGATTTTAGTCAAATGTCGAGGGTACAGTTACTTTTCCAAATGGGGAGTATTTTGAGTTGTCAAGAAAATGACCGGTAGCGTATAATGAGTTTTTGACCGAAAGTGAATTTTGGTCAATATTAAATTTGTCAGGCTGGAAGATTGGCTGGAGTATGAACGTCGGGGTAAGCAATACCGTCTGTAGAATTTAGTACTCTTTCAGATGATACCTAATTTGATAGATTTTATTTGAATGCCGAGGGTACAGTTACTTTTCCAAATGAGGAGTATTTTGAGTTGTCAAGAAAATGACCGGAAGCGTATAATGAGTTTTTGACCGAAAGTGTATTTTGGTCAATGTTAAATTTGTCAGGCTGGAAGATTGGCTGGAGTATGAATGTCGGGGTAAGCAATACCGTCTGTAGAATTTCGTACTCTTTCAGATGATACCTAATTTAATAGATTTTATTTGAATGCCGAGGGTACAGTTACTTTTCCAAATAAGGAGTATTTTGAGTTGTCAAGAAAATGACCGGTAGCGTATAATGAGTTTTTGACCGAAAGTGTATTTTGGTCAATGTTAAATTTGTCAGGCTGGAAGATTTGCTCAAGTGTGAACGTCGGGGTAAGCAATAGCCTCTGTAGAATTTCGTACTCTTTCCGATGATACCTAATTTAATAGATTTTATTTGAATGCCGAGGGTACAGTTACTTTTCCAAATGACGAGTATTTTGAGTTGTCAAAAAAATGACCGGAAGCGTATAATGAGTTTTTTACCGAAAGTGTATTTTGGTCAATGTTAAATTTGTCAGGCTGGAAGATTGGCTGGAGTATGAACGTCGGGGTAAGCAATAACCTCTGTAGAATTTCATACTCTTTCAGATGATACCTAATTTAATATATTTTAGTCAAATGCCGAGGGTACAGTTACTTTTTAAAATTTTTAGTTTTCCAGGTAATTTTCATTCCAAGTACATTGCAGTAAATTCACTTTTCTATCAAAAATTAAGCTATTTTGAAAAAATAAATGATACATTTCAGTTGTTTATGTGTTATATAATGCTATCATAACGTTGCAATCAAGTCTTGTTCTTATTGTTATTTTTAAACAAGCAAAAACACAATTCAAATATAGTGTGTCATGCATGGGACACCGTAGCCGTTTACGCGCAGTGAAATTCCGGCCAGCCGAAATTCAGGCCCAAATTTAGGGCCAGGTTCAGTCTGGTAACTGAGAGCCACATACTGTCACGAGAGGGCGCTGCTGCGCAAAAGCTAGGCTGGTTCCCTACCCTACCACCCACACTGTCGGTATGGGGTATGGGACGGGAATCAGCCTACGCAAAAAGCATCACGGGATAGAGAGCGTGGCAAACACAAACCACGCACATGTGTGACCGGGTACCAGTCACGATCTGGACAGTCCGGCGTGCTATGTCCTGCTGTCGACCCCGCCCATCTGCCATCCAGTAACACGTACAAGGACTATGGCCGTTTTCGAAATGAAGGCTTAGTCTCGGGCTCATCAGGCTTCGTCTCCGTCTGACACTAAACCTGAAAATCCAGGTTGTGGTTTGTTTCCGAATTCGAAGGTTTGTTGGCTTTTCGCCGAGAAACTGGGGCCAAAGGATTGATTCCCCCTCCTCTTTCCCCTCTCCTTTCCCCCTCCTCTTTCCCCCTCCTCTTTCCCCTCTCCTTTCCCCCTCCTCTTTCCCCTCCCCTCCCCTCCCCTTTCCCCCTCCTCTTCCCCCTCCTCTTTCCCCCTCCCCTTTCCCCCTCCCCTTTCCCCCTCCGTCTTTCCCCCTCCCCTTTTCCCTTCCCCTTTTCCCCTCCTCTTTCCCCCTCCCCTTTCCCCCTCCCCTTTCCCCCTCCTCTTTCCCCCTCCCCTTTTCCCTTCCCCTTCCCCTTTTCCCCTCCTCTTTCCCCCTCCCCTTTCCCCCTCTCCTTTCCCCCTCCTCTTTCCCCTCCCCTCCCCTTTCCCCCTCCTCTTCCCCCCTCCCCTTTCCCCTCCCCTTTCCCCCTCCCCTCCCCCTCCCCTTTCCCCCTCCCCTTTTCCCCTCCTCTCCTCCCCTTTCCCCCCTCCTCTTTCCCCCTCCTCTTTCCCCCTCCCCTTTCCCCTCCTCTTTCCCCCTCCCCTTTCCCCCTCCCCTCCCCTTTCCCCCTCCCCTTCCCCTTCCCCTTCCCCTTCACCTATCGTACTCACGAATGATGTACAAGTTCCTCCAGTACTTTTGGGGGGCGAATTCAATAGAACAAGATATGCAGCGTGCAGCTTGACAAGGGCAACTATGCCAACAACAAAAACAGTTTCTTGCTATACACTCTTGATACCAGTTGAATGAAATAAAGTGCTCCACAATTGTATCACATCAGCGAATCATTTGAATAATGAGAATTAATTTCAACTTTAAAAAGCGCAATATCGTTTAAATCGACAAGAATACTTTGTACATCAGTGATCATTATCTAAATTATACTGACATTATCAAAGGTTAATATTACGAGGGGGAAAACATAATCATTTCGTTATGTAATACTTGAGGGGTTGCATGGTGGAAATTCTAAAGGGAAGGTTTGCGGTGACACCATGTAGCACTTCTCTTTCAAGAAGGAATGTGGCTCTGAAAAGAGCCGGTAGCTCAACGTTTTGGGTAGTGTGTACAATACTCTGCCCGTCGTCGGGAGACAGTCCACACACTACCCGAGCTGTTGAGCTACCGTCATTTTCAGAGCCACACTCCTTCTTGAAAGAGAGGTGCTACATGGTGTCACCGCAAATAAAAAAAAAATGGCAGGAATTGGCCGTTAAAAACCTATCTGTCCCGAAGATTCATGTTCATGTTATGTGAGGGGAATCATGCGCAAGAATCACAATGTGTGTGAAGACAAGGATCCATATTGCTCAACACCGGCATGGTGTCATAATACATGTACGTGTATGGTTGGAAATTGACCCAATCCAGCAGCTTTGATTTTCTTGACAAAAATAATGTCACCAGCTAAATTGGGACCATCGTTGGACAAGATATTGCTTGAATATTACTCAACATGTTTACATTGTATGTTTACCCATCATATCTTCAAAACAATAATGATGGTTTGGTCTACATACTTTCGCACATAAGTGACTGCATAAGAAGACGGCAAAATTAATTGTTACACCACAAACAAATCACTTTTCAAATTCCCATCATTTATGAGAGCGAGCGATTGGCTCAGTATCTACCAGGGAATTGTCTACGCATTTAACAATGAACATTTATGAAGCCAAAAAATATATCAAATGTTGACTGATAAATTGTTAAAAGATACATTGTATAAGGATTTTCATTTGCTTGTGATGTATAATTGCTTGCCGTTTGCATGGATACTTGCACACTTACTCGCTCCCTAATAAACCCCATGCTTGCTCTCCAACTTACTTGTTTGCATGACTACCCGGAGGCAAATTGATACACCAAAAACTAATCCCATTAATTAAATCCCATTATCGAGTGCAGTGTGGTTTCCTGTGGCACATACACCACAACATACCACAATGGGGTTTGTGGTTTGTTGTGGTATATAGGCTGTCAGGCACTGTATGTGTAGTGCTGTGTGTAGGAGGATAAGGGCCATACACCACGACATACCACAGCGTGGTTTTTGTGGTATCCTGTGGTATGTGAGCCTGCACCCCTGAAGGCACTGTGGTAAATTGTGGTATACAGTACGCGTCCTGTGCGGGAGGTGCAAAGCGTTAGGGTTAAAATGCGGCAGATCAGTGGTTCACCAAATGGATGGAGCTGTCTCTGACGTATGGAATTCCATCTCTGCCAAGTTACGCGCCGCATGTTTGGCATTTATACCCGGATCTCTCAAACATGCGCCGTCCACGACGCATAGTCGCGTCATGTCGTCGCATAGTCGCGTTGGGGGTTGGGGGTTGGGGGTTGGGGGTTGGGGGTTGGGGGTTGGAGGTTGGAGGTTGGAGGTTGGAGGTTGGAGGTTGGAATGCGATTAAAACGATCCAATGTCTGTACACTTTTATGATATTAAATGAATCATTTATTTCATGTTATTTTCTATTCACTACTAAGATCTACACGACAACAATTATACAAGTTACATATAACAAGTTACATATTATATATAACAAGTTACATACTATATAAAACAAGTTATATGTAACAAGTTATATATAACAAGTTATATATAACAAGTTATATATAACAAGTTATATATAACAAGTTATATATAACAAGTTATATGTAACAAGTTAAATATAACAAGTTATATATAACAAGTTGTTATAAATCCTTGTAAACATAACAAAGAATTATACAAGTATACATCATTTACAATACTTCAAGTAAAACAGTTGATGGTTTTGTTGTTTTTCTCATTCATAAAAGGATTCATTTTTTTTCTATTCATTTATGAAAGATTGTATTATAAAAGAAAAGCTAAAGCAACCAAGCTTTTGATACAAATTAAGAATTAAAATAGTCCTCTAAAACACGGAGATGGGGTCTGAGCCAAAGCCGTGGTCTCAGAAAAAGGCCCCAGGAACAGAGGAGTTGAAGCCTGGCAGCGGCCATCTTGGATTTGTTTGTCCGTCTCAGGGGCTCTTTACTCATCTGAGTATTTGTCTCAGGGCAGCCATGTTTGCATGCTCATCAGAAGACGGGGCCACTTCATCAATCAACTGAAGAAGAGAACAGGACAGGAAGTTAACAAACTAATAAAGTTAATACAAAAACTGTTGCAAACTGCTCACTGACTAAAATGCAATACCTGCAATACATTAATCTCAAAAATTAGAGACCCTGACGTTTCGATCCTAGCAGGACCTTTCTCTCTGCCTTTGAGAAAGGTCCTGCTAGGATCGAAATGTCAGGCCCTCTAATTTTTAAAACTAATAAAGTGACACAATAATGCTTTCTAAAGATTTGCAAACTCCATAATCTTTCCCAAAAGTCCATTATCAATCACATAGTGGCGCCACAAACATTCTCTGACACAATTGCATACAACTCAAGGATGAAGCCTTGGCTGCGACAAGGGTTCAAAGGTGATAAAGGTTCAAAGGTCACCTGTTTGCAGTGGCCAAAGAGCTCGTCCAAGCGGTAAACCTCAGCATCGGCCTTGTGCCAATTGTCTTCCAGAATACGAGTCTGAAAAAAATAACATAAAAAAGAATACACGCTCAAATTGGTTTGTAAATTTCGTTTGTGTGTGTTTGACAAAAATTTATCAAATAGTAATGAATATTTGACTGTACAAGGAGACCTCTGGTTCAATGTAACAACACTCTTACCCATGAGCTACTCACTGTACTCAGCCATTAGATGGCGGACTTCCCAAATAGTCAAGTATCTTTGCTAGCAAGGACCGGTACTTGATCCTAAGCCTCTAGTTTAAGATACCAGGGGTGGATTTCACAAAGCCTTACGATGCATCGTAACTCAACTTACGATGGATGACCCATCGTAAGTTGTGATAGACCGTATGGTTTCTGTGCATCGCTCTTCGTCTTGCGATTGATCGTAAGTTACGACGAGTTTGGTGAAATCGACCCCAGGGCTCTACTATCTGAATTATCCCTGCCCTTTGGTGGTCCAGAGGTCCTGGGTTCAACTTCTGGTCAAATTTCCTGAAATCGTTTCATATTCCCGAGACAAGAAAAATGAAATTCACAGAAGGATAGTAGACATAATGTGTACAGCGTTGAAAAAAGAGTGTTGCAGTGGACAATTAATTAACTGGATTTTGTACAAATGTAGAATTTACAATCCTGGGATCAATGACTTACATGTCTGGTAGCTCTTGTATTCACACTCTCGTAATGCTCCTGACGTTCCACCAAACGTACCCGTAATTTCTCCAACTGTGGGGGGATTTCAATCACATGTATTAGGCCAAGGAATGATTAATCAACAATCATCACCACCACCACCAAAGTTTCCCAGTCAGTATTCCTTTATATTTTGAATTTAAGAAAATGTCACTTTATAATTATCTCAATTTTTGGCTCAGATTCCAATGAACGGCTATGGCTTCTGTTAGGTCGTGTAGGTGGAGGTTTGAATATGATCTACAAGTGGCCTACTGCCCGAGTGCAGGGAGAGATGGCCTGTTATCAGCAGCAACGGCCGCAGCCGCCACCTCAGGCTTCCAGACACCCCTCCTCACCTCTTTCTTCAAGGCCAGGTTTTCCCGGACCAGTGTGCCGTCAATGGCTGCCTTGCCCTGGGGCCCCTCCCCGCTGGATCGGGAAGAGCCCGACAGGAGGGAATCTAGCTGTTCCTGCAAGTGGCTCTTCTCCCTCTGGACCACCCTGAGACTGCTGTTCAGCTTGGCCGTCTCAGTCTGGAGTTTCTGTGGTTGGAAAGGCAGCCAGATTGATTCCTCAGATTCTTTTAAAGCTAAACCTTACAGACAGACCAAATATTGCCCGTCCTTGCAAAAAAAAAAGCCCCTACACACCATTGGTAAAGGTCTTAGAAACGGGTCCATTCTTTGTCTAATCCAGCATATGCATGAAATAACACACCTGTGATAGTTTCAGGTCAATCCGTCAACCGTGTCGCGAGAAAATAGTGAAAAATTGGCTCATTCTTTTCATCAAACTGTGTCAGCTTCGAGGATTGTAAAATGCACCCAGCAAAATTTTCACCGTTTTCAATTTTTCCCTTTTAACCGGAAAATTGAATGTCAATCTCGAAACAGTCTATGGTAATTGTGAATGGACCATGTTGCAATATTGAAACCTAAACAAGGCGAACTGTATCCAGACAATAGACGTCGGTAAGCATGGCTTTTTCCAAAAGTCGTTTTAGAGTTACCATCGGAAATTCATACAAAATTCCACTTTTCAGTAAAAATGGGAGCATTCCAAGCGCTTTAAATTCACAGCATGTCTGATACTGGTATTTACTTTACAAAATTTGTCAGGTCGAAATTTAGCACACCATGAATTCCTTTCCGGCAGATACCGGCGCTTTACAAATGCTCTTACTATTATTATTATAACAGTAATAATCATATGCAAAAATCCTGCTAACTGATTACTGACTGTGACCAAAAAGCGAACTAGGAGGGCCCGACGTTTAGATCCCAGCAGGACCTTTGCCAAAGGCAAAGCAAGGTCCTGTGAAAGGTCCTGCTAGGATCAAAACATCAGGCCCCTTGGATGTTGTCATCATCGTTACCTCAATAGTGGTCTTCTGGTCGGAGAAGCGGGCCAGGTTATCGGCCATGGCCTGCAGTCGCTGCTGGGCATACTGCAGCGACTGCTGCTGCTCGGTCAGGGCCGTCTGGCTCCTGGCCACCTCCCGCCGCAGCCGGCACTCCTGCAGCTCCGACTGCCGCAGCTGCTCACGGGCCAGGCAGGCCTCGCGGTCTTGCTGGCGCTGCGCGCGCTGGAGCTGGCCCTTCAATTGGCTCCTGGGATGGACGGGTCCGAGGGGAAAAGGAGAGAACCAAAAAAAAAAATCCAGGTGAGTCCAGTCTTGGCTTACAAGTTTACGGCAAGGCAGAGAGATGGGCAAGATATTAGACAGACCTAATGCGATAACATCATCTTGCCTGATCTTAGAGGCCAGGGCTCGACCTTAGCACTAGCCTGGCGGTCATTGTCTAGTAAAAACAGCAGTGGGCTAGTAAAATGACCCACTTTGCTAGCTCGGCGGACTAGTAAAAAGTAGACAGCGGTGTGGCGGCAAAAAATTATGCAGGCGGGGATGAGAAAGTAGAAAATAATAATTTGTTTTACTTGACCTGATAACCTTCTTTTAAATTCAATATTAATTTGACAGGGCTAGTAAAACTTGCTACGGGCTAGTAAAAAACTCAATTTACTAGCCCGGTAGGCTAGTAAACAAAAACCTTACGGCGAGGCTTAGAGGCAATAGGACGCACTCTCTGCATTGGAGTCGTCATGCCATGATCTTCCAGAGACAAACCATAGAGAGGTTTCGCAAGTCAAAGGATACAGGTAGTGCAACAAATACGTCATCAATTATTATGACGTCATACGCTACTTGCTATCCACTAAACATGTGGATGACGCGGATATCTTGCTCATTAAACGTGAGGGAGAAACACGTAGGAAAATTTCTGGTAAATTGTCTTTAGTTTTTTTGTCAATATGGATGGTGTTATCCAGAAATGGGTAATCGCTGAATATGTAGGCCATTTTTGTGAGTTTCAAAGACTTTTTAGGGTATCAATACGTGGGTACATGCATGGGGTCAGAAACAGACTTCATTTTAGACTCATTTGACACAGTGTTTGGATTGTGAACAGCGCTACCAATTCGCCGGGATTGCGAAACAGCAGAGTGGCCACTATCTGGTACAGATAGCTAAACGTATGAGAACGCCTATCAATTCACATGCAACATCTCTATTGCTGAAAAAATGGCACTCATGAACCGATGTAATTAGGCCTCAATCTTAGAGACAAAATGATGAACTTTAGGAGTAAACCCGTTCATCGGAATTATTGTGCTGCTACCTCAGAGTTGAAACAATAGACCTTGTCCAGTGGCCTCAGCCTGCCACAATTATACAGGCAAACCGGATGCTAGCCCATTCCATGTTTTTCCCATACGTTGATTCTTTCCCTTGTTTGTTGAAGAGCTGCATCCACTCGCGATCACCAAACAGCCGTAGCCAGTTTTGCGACATTTAGTTGTGAGGACCCGACTGTAAATTGGGGTGTAATTCCTGGAGAGTTCTTGGACATAACTGACAGCCAGGATGACTTTCTGACTATGTCATGGCCAGCTTTAATTAGTTTGGCTAGCCACAACAAGCAAGGTTATGGCGAATTGGCTGCAGCCGCTATCGGGCGGCTTCCATAGGCTTGTGTGCAAGTTGAAGCCACGACTGATGAATTCAGACAGGGCGGGATAACGTCATTGTGGACATACAGTGGAACCATCAGCGCTACAATGATCTGACAGACGTTGCTAACCTTTCGTCCGAGACGTTGCCAAGGCAAGCCTCCAGGCCTTCGTTGCGCGCCAGCACGGCCTGGAAGACGGTCCCGAAGAGCGCCCTCACGCACACCACCTGGCCCGACAACGGCAGCTCCTTGCTCTCGACGCTGACCCGTCTATCCCGGCCCTCCGTGACGGGACGTGGGTGACCGGACGAGCGCACGGCGGCAAATGCGCTGCTCTCAGACGCGCCGATGGACGGGCCGCTTTCGGAGGGGCTCGGGGAGGTAGGAGGGGAAGGTGGATCTCCGGACGGGAGCGGTGGAGTCTCGGGCCGGGCTACGGGGCCCTCGTCCTGACCACTGACGGCGGCCAGGACTGCGGCCACCAGGGAGCCAGAGGGACCAGAGGCACCGCGCTCCTGCTGCCTCCCCCGGGTCTCAGGCTGGGCCTTGTTGGGCCCTGCCGGCGCTCGTTCACTCTCGGCATTAGACGCATCCTCGCCAACCTACGAAAGCCCAAAAAAATATCCGTGTTCACATTCAATGGGATAGAGGACTCCATAGCTGCCAACCTTTCTTAAAGCCCCTACACAACATTGGTCGAGGTCAAAGAATAGCATCCATACATTGTCTGATCCAACATATGCATGAAATAGCTCACCTGTGAAAATTTCAGCTCAATCCGCCAACCGGGTCTCAGGAAAAATCGTGAAAACCGCTTCATTTGTTTCGCGAAAATGCAGCATTCAACGCTGTACTGTTCCGAAAAATAGTTCAGATCTCGGTGAGACGTAAACTATTTCTTTTACTCATTTCTCCCAAAATACAACATTTTAGCCAGAAATATTTCAGTGAGAGGTTTCTACTATAACCATCTTCAAACTGTATTAGTTTCATGTAAATCTGTGAACATTTCTGTTTTTCGATCTTACCAATGTTGTGTAGGGGCTTTAAAGGAAATCAGGAATATTTCTGCTAAAAAAGAGGAATCACAGAGCAAACTGCATAGGAATACATGTGTATTTCCAAGCTAAAAATCGGAATCTGTTGTCAAGAGCTTGTAACAAGTGATAATTTTTTACCCCCACTGGGATTTTCAAGATTTCCCAGGTTTTTTTTCCGCGGCGAGGTAACTTGGACTCAAATGGATGTTTTTTATTCGGAGGGCGATCATCCTGTCTATCACATTTTAACGATGGAGCTGTCTATCATCGTCCCCCTGCAAACTCTCCCAGGGTTTTTTTCCACCACAGCGAGGTAACTTGGGCTCAAATGGATTTTTCTTTATTCGGAGGGTGAGGATTCTTCCTACTGTATGCTCTCTTGTCTTTTTTTCGCCTGGGCCAGGCTGGAAATAATGGACTTTTTTATTCGGAGGGTGATCATCCTTCCCACTGTGGGATGGAAACAACTTTACAATGAATGGAGGCAGATCTGCAATCCATTCCAGGACTTTTCAGAATTCCAGAATTTTGTTCAGACCAGGGACGTTTTTGTTTGTTTGTTTTTTTTCCCCTTGGCGAAAGGCAAAAGTTGGGGGTGCACATTATACCTGGGAATTTACGGTATACAAACAGTCAGTGCACAATTTTCAAGAGAACCAATTTCAGGAGTAAATATTGGCAAAATCTAAAAAAAAAAATCGGTGGGATAAAACGTCGGTGTTGCTGATTTAGGAGCAAAGAGAACAATTGCAGGTCTGGGTTCTCACCGGTCCGTGGTCCTTGGTCATGGGGGTCAGGCCGGCCTGGACTTGCTGAATATGTTGGAGGAGAGCGGTCAGTCCATCTGAGGCATCGCGTATCTCACTGGCCTGAGCCAGGAGCATCCGGTGGGCCTGGGCCTTGGTGCTGTCCAACTCACTCTGGCAAAACTGCAGCTTGTCACTAGGATCAGGAGAGAGAGAGAGTGTTTAAGGGACACAAGGAGGGTTGGGGTTACAATCGGAGACTATGCAAGGAGTTCAGGAGATCAATGCCGCAAATCACAAGGCCTGCAATGACATCAGTCACACTAAACCGTGAAAATGGGGTGAAAATGTAATGTAGCCGTGAAAAGAAAATCCACCGTGTTTTCACCACTATTTCATGGCACACAGTTAGCCCAGCCATTTTCATGGTGTTATCACCAATGGTCTCCAAGGCCACATTCCTGGTGGTTAAAGGCTAGAGGCAATTTAGAAGTATCTGGGAGTGACAGTTACAAGGACACCATACAGTACCTCTATGGGGGCTGGTGGTCCCTACTGGTAATTGAATTAGCCATCCCTCAAGGCTGGAGCTTGCCAACCTAGATATTCAGGGTTTTTTCACGGTCTCTTTAGTGACCAGAAGTTGTTGTCCTTATCAGGTCAGAGAGGGGATTATTTTCACGGTGAATTCACTGTAAAATGGACAGTAAAATCACAGTGACTTTTTAGTTTCACGGCAAAATGACATTTTCACCCCTTTTTCACGGTTTATATGTTCATAGTGTCAGGGTTTGGATTAACCACGCCTGCTGCCGATTTCAAGAAACTTCAAATGTTGCGTATGTAACATTTTGTTGCGTAACTTACATGTACGTAACATTTTGCTGCCTTTGCTAAATATTGCTGAAAAGAGTCTGTGTTGCAAGATTTATGCAACATTTGTAAGTTGTGTAACTTTTCTTGAAATCGGCAGCATGATCTATGAATTCGGAGCACCGTTGGTTTTATTATGTGTGGTTTTACACCACTTTTTGTCCAAGTTTTAAACAAAGACTCTTTTCAGCCTACAACGAATCAATATGAAGTGTTGATGCAAGTTGCCACTTGAATTGCCAGATTAGTGACAAGAATTGCACTATTGTGGGACCTTAACTGTGGATGATCGAGGGATAGCACGCTGCCTGGGGAGAGTGTGTGCTGGCATTTCCCACAGCCCAACGGTCGTCGGTCAGGCCGTGGAATTCCACCCACTATCTTCACCACAAACTGTACGCTTGGTTGGGGCCGACCACCTCACAGATTTGATGGCCTGGAGTGGAGGCTAATCTATGGTCAAAGGCTGCCAGTACAGGAGCCACTCAGACACACTGTACTTGCACACATTCACTCTAAGCCCCATTGACAACGCACAATGGTCCTTTTTTTTTTCAGACTGAACATCCAAATTGTGCCAGGTTTGACTCACTCGTACACATAGTATTCCCTTATTGATTTATTCCACAGATAATATATAATGTTCCCGAATTTATAGTTTTTAAAATGGACTATTGTTACAAAAAACCCTGATATGGTGGTCATAAGGACTGGAAAAATTTTTCAGCGCCGATGACCGCCATACGGGGGTTTTTGAACAATGCATCATTTTCAAATCTTGCTAAAACAATCGGAACAATATAATTCTGTGAAATAAATCGTTAAGGGTATACTATGGGTACAAGAGAGTAAAACCTTATCCGTTCGAAAAAGGGCCCTTTGTGCATCGTCAATGGACCGTAAAGGACGTGTGTGTGTGCGTGCGTGTACGCTGCTGACAATCGCTGACTGCAGACTCCAGCCTCCACTCCAGGCAGTCAAATCTTCGAGTTGGTCAGCCACAACCGAGTGTACAGATTACGGTAAAGAATATGGGGGGAATTCCAATGCCAGACCGACGACCGTTGGGCTGTGTGGCATGCAAAGACAAAGTCCCCCGCGTGCTTTCAGCTGCAGCGCGGTATCCCTCGATCCTCCACAGTAAAAGTCCCACAATTGCACAATTACTGCTGCTAATCTTGCAATTCATGTGGCAACTTGCGTCAAAAAGGGTTTTTGTACTGATTCGTATTGCTTTGTTCTAAGCTGAAAAGAGTCTTTGTTTAGAATGTGGACAATAGTGGTGCCCGGATTCGGAGGGCCCCGTTGCATAGGCAATCCAATTGACCTCCGGATTCGGAGGTCCCGGCGCGAAGTGGTTAACAAGTGATATTCTGGCAACTTTGTAGTAGAAGTGAGCAGTGTTTGTCCCCTACCTCAGGTTCTCGGCAGCCGCCTTCCACTGCACGCTGGCCTCCTCGGACCGGGAGAGCGCCACCTTGAGGCGAGAGAGCTCCAGGGTGGAGAGCTTGAGCTGGTCCTCGGCCTCGCGGGCTGCCTCCACCATCGCTGACCGCTCCTCCTCCAGGAAGTCTACGTTCTCCTTGAAGCGCTGCTGCTGGCACTGCGGGGAGGGAGAGAGACAGAGAGTGAGTGAGCAGGGAGGAGAGAGGTACATGTAGGGTGAGAGAGTGAGCGTGGAAGAGAGAGGTAGGGTAAGAGAAAATGAGAGTGAGACAGAGAGAGAAACACATGCGAAAGTGAGGGAGACAGAGTGAGAAAAAGACAGAAAAAAGAAAGAAAGACAGACAGACAGATAGACAGAGAAATACTGAGAAAGACAGATAGACAGAAAAAGGGAGACATACAAAAAGACAGATAGACAGAGAAAGACAGATAGACAGAAAAAGGGAGACATTCAGATAAACAGAGAAAGACAGATAGACAGAGAAAGACAGATAGACAGATAGACAGAAAAAGGGAGACATTCAGATAAACAGAGAAAGACTGAGAAAGACAGATAGACAGATAGACAGAAAAAGGGAGACATACAGATAGACAGAGAAAGACTGAGAAAGACAGATAGACAGAAAAAGGGAGACATACAGATAGACAGAGAAAGACAGATAGAGAAAGAGAGACAGACAGAGAAAGAGAGACAGACAGATAGACAAAGAAAGAGAGACAGGCATATAGATAGAGAAAGAGAGACAGGCAGATAGAGAAAGAGAGACAGCGCAGATAGAGAAAGAGAGACAGCGCAGATAGACAGAGAAAATGAGACACGCAGATTGACAGAGAGACAGAAAGAGAGAGAGAGTGGGAGGTCATCAGTCTGTACAGGGCAGGTTTGTTTGTGCAGGTTGTAAAAAACCAAGCTAGGCAGCCGATTGCAAAGATTCAATAGTCAAGTCTCTTGTGACTGAATTCAGGAACCACTTCATGTCAACGCGGTCAGATGTTGAGACACAGTGTACAGTAGGCTTAGATCTAACAAGGAGCCAGAGAAGAGACCCCTATCCAAACTGACCTGGATCTGGTGGGCCAGGCGTCTGGCCTCTAGCCTGGCCTCTCTGTTGGCCTTGAGCTCAGACTTGAGGGACTCTGCCTCTGCCTCCCTCAGCCCGGATGCCTTCCTGAGCTCCTCCAGCTCTGCCCCCAGGGAGGAGACGAGATCCTCCTGAGTGGTCAGGCGCCCTCTTAGGTCCTGGGTCTCGCACTCTAGTCTGTTATCGTGGTGGATGAAGACAAAAAAAGAGTTAACATTATAATACAAAGGAGATTTCTCGTAATAAACAACAGGGACCTCATTTACACACTGATTTGCAAACAAGTCTGAGTCCGAGTCAACAAGCCTGAGTCTGAGTCAACAAGCCCAAGTTTGGGTCAATAAGACTGAGTACGAGTCAACAAGCCCAAGTCAGACTCAACAAGCCCGAGTCAGAGTCAACAAGCCCGAGTCTGAGTCAATGAGACTGAGTGCGAGTCAACAAGCCCAAGTGCGAGTCAACAAGCCCAAGTGCGAGTCAACAAGCCCAAGTTTGAGTCAGCAAACCAGAGTCTGAATCAATGAGACTGAGTCTGAGTCAACAAGCCTGAGTCCGAGTCAACAAGCCTGAGTCTGAGTCAACAAGCCTGAGTCAACAAGCCTGAGTCAACAAGCCTGAGTCAACAAGCCTGAGTCTGAGTCAACAAGCCTGAGTCCGAGTCAACAAGCCTGAGTCTGAGTCAACAAGCCTGAGTCAACAAGCCTGAGTCAACAAGCCTGAGTCTGAGTCAACAAGCCTGAGTCAACAAGCCTGAGTCAACAAGCCTGAGTCTGAGTCAACAAGCCTGAGTCTGAGTCAACAAGCCTGAGTCAACAAGCCTGAGTCAACAAGCCTGAGTCTGAGTCAACAAGCCTGAGTCAACAAGCCTGAGTCAACAAGCCTGAGTCTGAGTCAACAAGCCTGAGTCAACAAGCCCAAGTGCGAGTCAACAAGCCCAAGTTTGAGTCAGCAAACCAGAGTCTGAATCAATGAGACTGAGTCTGAGTCAACAAGCCTGAGTCCGAGTCAACAAGCCTGAGTCCGAGTCAACAAGCCTGAGTCTGAGTCAACAAGCCTGAGTCAACAAGCCTGAGTCAACAAGCCTGAGTCTGAGTCAACAAGCCTGAGTCAACAAGCCTGAGTCAACAAGCCTGAGTCTGAGTCAACAAGCCTGAGTCAACAAGCCTGAGTCAACAAGCCTGAGTCTGAGTCAACAAGCCTGAGTCTGAGTCAACAAGCCTGAGTCTGAGTCAACAAGCCTGAGTCGACAAGCCTGAGTCAACAAGCCTGAGTCTGAGTCAACAAGCCTGAGTCAACAAGCCTGAGTCAACAAGCCTGAGTCAACAAGCCTGAGTCTGAGTCAACAAGCCTGAGTCTGAGTCAACAAGCCTGAGTCAACAAGCCTGAGTCTGAGTCAACAAGCCTGAGTCCGAGTCAACAAGCCTGAGTCTGAGTCAACAAGCCTGAGTCTGAGTAAACAAGCCTGGGTCAACAAGCCTGAGTCTGAGTCAACAAGCCTGAGTCAACAAGCCTGAGTCTGAGTCAACAAGCCTGAGTCTGAGTCAACAAGCTTGAGTCTGAGTCAACAAGCCTGAGTCTGAGTCAACAAGCCTGGGTCAACAAGCCTGAGTCTGAGTCAACAAGCCTGGGTCAACAAGCCTGAGTCTGAGTCAACAAGCCTGAGTCCGAGTCAACAAGCCTGAGTCTGAGTCAACAAGCCTGAGTCTGAGTCAACAAGCCTGAGTCTGAGTCAACAAGCCTGAGTCTGAGTCAGCATGCCTGAGTCTGAGCCAACAAGCCTGAGAGTCCAAACAATGAGTCATAATGTGTCAGTGGATTGACTTATTGCACATTGTCTTCTATCAGAGGGCAAGGGATTCAGACCTGGCATTCTCCTCCCTGAGAGCCGTCCTTTCCTGCTCGGCCGAGGAGCGAAGCCTCTCTATCTTGGCAGCGGTCTCCTGCCACTGGCTGGCCTGGACGCCCAGGGCTGCCTCCAAGGATGACTCCTTCAGGAAGTGCTCCACGCTCTCCTTGCTCAGCTCCTCGTTCCTGGCCTGGGCTGACTGGTACTCCTCCCTCAGGCTCAGCAACTCTGACAAGAGAGGGGACAAAGTGTGGACGGACAAATGAACTGGAGGGAGAAGACTTCATCCACGTAAATTGTCAGGCGGTATGGTTCTGTTTCAGAACCATACCTCTTCCTAAAGAGACAGGCATGGTTCTGTTTCAGAACCATACCTCTTCCTAAAGAGACAGGCATGGTTCTGAAACAGAACCATACCTCTTCCTAAAGAGACAGGATTTTCTAGGATGATTGTGGGGGTGGGGGATGGGCCGTACCTGATTGGGAGCCCTCAAGTTGCATCCTGACTTCCTCCGCCATCTGCACCGCGTCCTCCACATCCCTGGCCAGGCCGTCCCGGCTACAGAGGGCGCTCTTCTCAGCATCGAGGGCGCTGTCCAGTGCAGCCTGGAGGGTGCGGGTCTGCCCCTCAGCCTGTGCCAGGTGGTCCTGCAGTCTTCTGTTGGCAGTCTCCATCTCGTCCATCTTGCCACTCAATTCTGCCCGCTGGGGTACCACGAAGAAGAAAAAAAAGGAAAATACAAATTATGATAAGTAAATACCGGGGGTAGATAACATAGAATCAATGAGCACTCAGTGTTTTTGCTGCGTTCCAATTACGTCGTGTTTATCGTGTAAACGACCGGTATTTCCCAGTTCACGAGTGGGCTGCATTCCAATGCTACTCACCAACACGCACGGGTCTCTTGCATATCATGCACAAAGACTAAACAGTTTGTTTACAAATAATTTCTGCAGCACCAGTGCAGACGACAGAAGGTTAGCTTAGCTTTAACTGACTTGAGGTACCTTTAACATGTGTGTGTAGAACAGTGAAGTCAATTCACCTTTTCGTTCCTGGAGTCACTGCAGAAACCCGTCATTATATGAACCCATGCATGCATCCATGTTGGTTACAACGTTTCGCCCTTTGACCTCCTGACCCAAGTTGACCCCATTTTTGTGTCAAGTCATGAACTGTAGGGAAGATTTTTGCCTCCAGTTCACGACTGGTGACCACGAGTTACCAGACGATTGGAACGCCTCTCCACAACTCGTGAACACAGCAATCACGACGCGATTGGAAAGCGACATTAATTACCTAACCCTAACTCCAAGCCAAAGATCTTGGAAAAATAAAGACAAAAATTGCTGAATGAAATGGAAAATTGTCTTGTCCGAAGTTATTTCAATGAGGGCAGTTTTGGTCATGGCAACATTTATCATTTTTTCTGATAGGTCAGATAAGAGTTGAAGGTTTGTATGGTGGAAGCACACAATGTTAGTCATTTCTATCGAATCATCTCCTTCTCAAAAGCGATGATTTCAATGGTGTCACCACAAACTGTCCGATTTCGGTTCAGTAGATTGAATGTCTTGACGATGGGGTTCCTGTTCGGGCCTGTGGCCAAAAAATCATGAACTTACTGGACCAAGTGAAAATGGAGGTAAAATAAGCAAAGGGCAGGATAGCTCAGGTGGTGTAATAATTGTAGGTCTCAATCCTTTTGCTCCGATATCAATTGGTACAAAAATTGCATGAGTCGGTCTCCTTAAACGTCCATTTGTGGCAGGCTGCCTCTAGCTCTGTCTGGCCGCAGACCCTACCTGGGCATCCACTTCATCCTTCTTGTCCATGGTCCGCGTGAAGAGGGCGTTCACCAGACCGTAGGCCTCCTCAATGCACCCAAACTCACTCTGCGGACAGAAAACACCAATACATGTACATGTACCTGTGAGCACACACACAGTACACCCACAACTATGATTCTGTGCAGCATCCCCTGTTCCCGCCTTTACAGTTCCCGCCTTCACCCTTCACTGAGCTAATCCCCCTCACCAAGATCCCTCTCTACACCACATAAGCCCCACTCCCAGTTGGAATCCAGCAGTCTCCTGAAGACAAAAAGAGTACACTGTTCGAAACGTCGAGTTCCTCCGGTTATTTTCAGAACCACACTTACTCACAAAAGAGAATTTACATGGTGTCACCACAAACCTAATTATCCTAATATACCTTACATTACAAAAATTATGAGGGCCTGACGTTTCAATCCTGACAAACTTAAACGCTAACCGCATTTTTTGGACACGGAGGGCAGTTATTTGTAAAAGGAACTCATTGGAAATCCATTTTTCTAGAAAGCGACAGATTTTTGAAAGGTAATGTAACCAACTGAAATTTCGACAAATTGTTCAATTGAAATGGGAAACATTTTTGTGTACCTGTTAAATGTGGTATTTTTGTATTAAAAGTGAGTGAAACAGTTTCAACCAAATATCGCGTTTCCAGGACCTCCTTCCTTTTCGGCTTGGTCACAGTTTCACGGAATGTCTGATGCCATTACAAACTTCCTGAGGGGAAGGTAATTTCTCAAGTTTGTCACGTCCAGAAATTGGGCAGTTTTTCAAATTGTGTATCCTCCCCTTCCACGGCTGAGGTTAGAGTTGCTGCTGTGAGCTCGGCAACAGCCGCAGCCGCAGCCGCTGACTCTGGCTTTCATGTGCAGTGAGCGGGCCTTGAATACCTGCATCTGGGCGGCTCTGTCCAGAGTCTCCTTGAGGTCTGTGTAGGCCAGCAACTCTGCTCTTAGCTCGGCCACTGTGGCTACGGCTCGCTTGTAATGGGGCTCGTAGTCGTGCTCCTCTTGATAGGACTTGAGCTCAGCAACCTTGGGTGGGGTGCGTGGGAAATATAAAGGGAAAAAACAGGCGTCAATTCACAGGTAACATACACAGAACCTGCAGTCTATCTCAGCCTGAGTGAGTGCTGCTAACACACAAAGACCAACCACTTTGCAAATCACAAGAGATGCGAGTCCAGTCTATTTGTTATTGTTACTCGAGTCAAGATCGTGGGGAAATAAGACCCCGCTAGACCCCAGGGTGGAGCTGCGACAGACAGCGAAGGATTGTGACTATACCTTCCTGTCAGTAATGGACAGTTTTAGCAGGATTTCTGTAGTCATGGAAAACATGGAAAAGTCACGGAAGTAGTGAACTGTTTTTCCAGGCCTGGAAAAGTCTGACTCTAGTCTTATAAGTTCCACCAAGACAGTCTTGTGAGATCTGCAGGACAGCAGATGAGTGGGTTTTTTTCCTGGGATCCCCATTGGAAAAACAAATCTCTACAGCCTAGATAATCTCCTCCGATGTATTCTTAATCTTCAATCATTTAGGCAGGGCCTTTGAGAAAGGTCCTGCTAGGATCGAAACGTCCTTTGTTTTTCATCCGTGTCCTATTCACTCTCTTCCCCCTTCTTTCGTGTACATGTATCTGTTTTGTCCTTGTAACTCTCTCTTTGACAAAGGTCCTGCTAGGATCAAAACGTCAGGCCCACTAAATTTTGAGATTTGCATTTTGGTTATTTTAGTCAGTAAGCAGTTTGCAAAATTTTTGTATATCACTAAAAACCATTATGTTCAAACAAAGAAAGGAAAAGCTGACTGGGAACCTTTGAAAAAAAAAAATTAAACTTGGCAAAGAAAACTTTGACTGGAACAGGATTTGAACCCGAGACAGTAAGCAATTTGCAACATTTATCACTTCAATCATTTAGATGTAAACTTTTCACTGACTAAACTGGCCAAAATGAGAGGGCCTGACGTTTCGATCCTCGCAGGACCTTTCTCAAAGCCTTTGCGAAAGGTCCTGCAAGGATCGGGTGACTCTGCGTCCGTGCTGGCTGAGTCACTGACTGACCTGTTGCAGGTGCTGCTTGTAGGAGGTGCGTAGGTCCTGCTGGAGGTTAGAGATCTCTCGCTGGTAGTTCTCCCGCAGGCTGGCCTGCTCTTGTAGGGCTGCGGCCAGCTGAGCTGATTTCTGAGGTTGTTGGACAGTGGTTAAAGGGGAATGAAACCCAGAGAAAAAATGTTGGCTTATCTGATTGGGTGTTAAAAACAAACTACAATTACCTATGTGCTACTCACCTACGAGTTTCATAAAGAGGGAAAAATCGTGGAATTCAGTGGTCGAATTTGCGTTCCCGCAACCCGCCATGTTTTCGAAGGGGCCGCCAATCATTGCGGGGGGTGTGACATCACAACGGAAAACTCCCGTATGGGCCTGGACGGATGTACCCCCTACTATACTGATTGCAGTTTGTATACACTCGCGAGCTGAACGATGGTGTACTGCCAAGCTTTTGGATGTCAAAATGTCAGTAGGAAAAAAGCTGGGGAAATCTGCCCATGCAGTTCCCAACAAGGACAAGGGACCTAAGTTGTTTAGGAAGTGGGCTGCGGCCATCAAAGTTGAGAAATTTCTCAAAGTCGGCTACAAATCCAGTCGAAATGACGTGATTTGGCTACGTAAAACGTGTAACATGCATCAGTAATAAATAGTCAGCACCTTCAACACGAGAACGTGTGACCGAGATAATAGACGTCTAGCTCTCTGACGGAAATTTGGTACACCAAATACGCGCCCTATATTACTTCGTTGGCCAGAATGTGGAAGTTTAATCTCAATACAAATGTACACGGGCCATTCCAAGAGGCCTGGCTGCTGGCCGCGTTGGACAGTGGCCGCAATATCGAAACTTGCGACCATTAAACCACGCGCAATGTCGATCGGGACCATGAAAAGGTGGCCGTTATGGACAAGAGGCCGCTTTATAGAGGTGGCCGGATAAGCAGCCTAGGTTTGACTGCTCAGTGAGGTTTTGCCCTTCCTCGACGTGATAAACACTGAATGCTCAGCGCTTTGCCCGGTGCCCGTTTTGTCTGTATTAGTAGTAGAAGTAGCAGTAGTTTGTGGTTGATTATTTGGTAAGGCCACAACCTAAGGGCTGGATAGTGCAGGTGGTCAGGCCGTTGCTAAGTTAAACCAGACATCTCGGGTTCAAGTGACGGTCCAATCAAATCTTTCATTGCCATTTTTCAACCCCCCAAAAGATTCTAATTCTGTTGTTTGTTGATATACAAAAATGTTGCAAACTGCTTACTGACTAAAATTACCAAAATGTAAATCTTAAAATTTAGTGGGCCTGACGTTTAGATCCTAGCAGGACCTCTGCCTTTGAGAAAGGTCCTGCTAGGATCGAAACGTCAGGCCCACTAAATTTTAAGATCTGTTGTTTGTTAGCGGAGAAATAATGTACTGTACCTGATCCACAGCCCCTTGGAGATGGCCTATCTGATTCATCTGCTCGCCCACTTGGATTAGAAGATCATCAACCTCCTTCTGCAATGACGTCTGCCAATAAGACAAAGCACACATTGGTTTATAAAAATGCAGAGTGGGGACTAGTCCAAAATCTTACAAATTACAACTTTTCCATGAGACACCATATTATTGCCGTTTTTTAAAATGGCGTTAATTTTTTTTTTTTTTCCAAATATGTTTTTGCTCGTTTTTTAATGGCTGGTGTTAAGGTGTTTTTTGTGATACGTTGGTCTATGCTATACTGATTTCCATCGTGTGATAATTACATTCAATAATCACTTCCACAATATGTGAAAACCCCGATGAAATAAGTTTGGCGTCCCCACTGGTGTAAGTGTCCAGAAGAGCTAACCATGACAGAGGGGCTGTTTCCACTGTCCAAATAATCGCGATTCGAATCGCGATTCTTTGCCATTTTTTAACAAAAAAAATGTTACCAAAGACACATTAATCGTTATCATATCCTGCGCCGCTCAAAGTGTGAACTACAGTCGTGTATATACTGTTTTGAGCATTGGTTATACGATGGTCGTGTTTATACCGCTTGCCAAGTAGATTACCGCGGACATCGCTATAACAAACATCCCGGGATCCATGAAATTTGCTCTAGTAGTTGCGGCCACATATTTTGTACACAAAAATCGGGAGTCAAAGGGCATGTTCGTTATAGCCGAATGTTTGGTATATTGGCGTTCATTGTACTCGCGACGTTCCACTGTACATGTATATCATAATTGGACATGAATTTAATTTCCCATGGCTTTTTGCTGGGATTTTTTTCATTTTCCATTACTTTTCCAGGGATGGATTTCACAAAGCCTTACGATGCATCGTAACCCTACTTACGATGGATAACCCATCATAAGTTGTGCTAGGCTGTACAGTTTCTGTGCATCGCTCTTCGTCTTGCGATTGATCGTAAGTTACGACGAGTTTGGTGAAATCGACCCCTGGCCTGGAAAAACAGTTCACTAATTCCATGACTTTTCAATGTTTTTCCATGACTACAGGAATCCTGCTAAAACTGTCCATTACTGACAGGAAGGTAGTCACAAACCTTCGCTGTCTGTCGCAGCTCCACCCTGGGGTCTAGCGGCCCAGGCCTCAGATCCGGCTGTTTCTCCCTCTGCGCTGGCCCCCTCTGCGCTGGCCGTTTCTCCCTCTGCACTGCCTCCCTCTGCGCTGGCCGTTTCTCCCTCTGCACTGCCTCCCTCTGCACTGGCTGTTTCTCCCTCTGCGCTGCCTCCCTCTGCGCTGGCCCCCTCTGCTCTGGCCGTTTCTCCCTCTGCGCTGCCTCCCTCTGCTCCAGCTGTTCCAGCCTTTGCGCCACCTCCCTCTGCTGGGTCCTGGCCCCGTCCAGCTGGTCGGCCAGTCGGCCCCTGTCAGCCTGCAGTGTGCGTATCTCGGTGCGGAGGAGCTCGTTGCTGATGCAGGCCGACTCCAGGTGGTTCCTTAGGACGGCTGGATCGAGCTGACTTGGGCTGCCGGCTTCCAATCTACGAGAGGAGATTGGACCAGAAATACACTTATCCTTATGCGAGTACAAAAACATTGTTATCTTCAGTTTCTGACGTTGTTGAGAATCTAGTACCTACAAAGAGTTTTGTGTGGACTCATCAAAGTTTGTGTCTCCCTAATTAAAAACCATTATGTTCAAACAAAGAAAGGAAAAGCTGACTGGGAACTTTTGAAATTTGTTTTTAAAAACTTTGACTGGACCAGGATTTGAACCCGAGACCTCTGGTTTTGCTTACCAGTGATCTGAGCAGGGCCCAATTTCATAGAGCCGCTTAAGCGTGAAAATCTGCTAAGCAGGAAAAGTCTTCCTCGTGTAAGCAGGATTACAAGCTGCCCTGCAATGTGTTGTCCATTGCTTTTGACTTCTTCTTCTTTACTTAGCATGAAACAAAAGTGAAGTTTGGGTTGGCAAGGGGATCCTGTGGCTCATGAGTTTTAGCGCTTAAGCACATTTTGGCGCTTAAGCGGCGCTATGAAATTGGCCCCAGAGCACCGGTACGCCAAACCAGAGGTCTCGGCCCTCGGGTTTAAATCCTGGTCCAGTTAAAGTTTTCTTTGCCAAGATTTCAATTTTAAAAACTATCATATTACAGTTTGAAGACTTTGTCACTGTTTTCAAGTTTGTATGCTTTCTCAACATTTCAGACAAAAAGAGGTCAAAATGAATGGCGAATGGCGTAAGACTGGCGTAATACAAAGAATAGTATTATAATACCGCTTTTATTTTGTAGAGCTGACACGGTGTATAATCTGTCTGTTATTAATGAGGACCAGCCAGATTTCCCATAATCCATTACTGCTGCCTCCTTTTGACCACTGAATGAGCAGCACCTCTACTTCCACATGTACTATTATACACTAGGCATGGATGTAGCTTGCACTTAGACGATCACAAAATTATTAATGCTCTGAGTTGTTCCAAGCCCAATAAAGACAAAAATGAAACTGCGCATTGGAAATTTCAATGCCTGAGACACTGAGTTGAAGTGAATTCAGCATGGGTGCAACTGTCAACCCTGTGTTTGTTAGTTAAGGGCATTGCAGGCCTTGAATTTGGTAATTTTTAGGGCAAGGCCACTTTGGCCTTGAATGATGCAAAATTTTCGGGGGCACCAAGGCCAGTGGGTAGGGCACCAAGGCCAAAAAACAAAATTGGGAAAGGGCACAGAGGCCAAATGGAAATAAATTGTACAAAGTTATCATTTTTGCATGCCCTGCTATATACATGTACTATGCATACAGTGAAACCTGCTTATTCGGCCACCTCTATAAAAGGGTCTTTTGTCACCTTTCAAAGTCCCCATCGACATTGCAAGTTACAATATTGCGGTCACTGTCCAACGCGGCCAGCGGCCAGACCTCTTGGAACGGCGCGTGCACATTTGCATTGAGGATAAACCTCCACATTCTGGCAAATGAAGAGATAAAGGGCGCCCTCTTTTGGCGCACCAAATCTCCAAAGTCAGAAAACTAGACGTCTTCTATGTTGGTCACACGTTCTTGTGTTGAGGGTGCCGACTATTTATTTCCGATGCATGGTTACACATTAATGCGGCTGTTGTCGACACGATCGCGCATTATTTTGACTTCTCTGTCTTATCGAGTTGACATCGCTCCCCGATAATCCAAATAAAATACATGTAGTCTAAAAACAACTGTAAATATGCTTACCAATGCAAAAAAAGGGCACGACGGCCAAGGTAAAAATAGGGCACGGCCAAAGTGGCCGTGAAGACGGGGATTTTTGCGGGGCACCTCGGCCAGTAAAGAGGGCAACGACGGCACTGGCCGTCGTGGCCGTCGTTCAATTCAAGGCCTGGCATTGGAAACCAGAATCTGATGGATGGTCCAATAGTCTGTCCAACTGGTGTTGGATTCAGACGCCAAAATGTATATATACTCACTTGAAGGCCGGGAGAGTGAGTGGTGATGTCAATGTCTCCACGGTACTGACAGCCACTGGGGTCACAGCCGTGCCGACCTCTTGGGCCCTAGGGGGCGTGGTCCCGCACCTGGAGTCGGCAACGCGTACGGGTGTGGTTCCGCACTGGGCGTCGGCCATCTCATGGGGTTCGGTGCCCACGGCAACCTCAGACAGAGCCAGCGGGGCGGTGCCGGTGCATGAGTCGCTGACCTCCACCGGGTCAGTGCCCAGACCGACATCGGCTGCTCTGACGGGCGTGGTCCCGACGCTGATGTGGGCGGAGACTAGCGGCGACGTACCACAAGCCAAGTGGACAGTCCGGACGGGCGTCACCATGCAGCCTTTGCTCAGTAACTGCGGTGCAGGTTTGAAGGGCGTGGTGCCGATCCCAGCATCGGCCACGCTGGTGGGCGTGGTCGCTGCTGAGGCATGGGCCATCCGGATGGGCGTGGTCCCATGGTTGGCATCGGAGGACCTTTTGGGGGTGGTGCCAAAGGCGGAGTCAACCAAGTGAACGGGGGTCATACCGACGGACTTGTGGCTCATGCAGAGCGGTTGGACGGGCGTGGTCCCGGCATTGGCATCTGCCGTGCCAGCGGGCGTGGTCAGGGTCCAGCTTTCGGTCAGCAGCACAGGCGTGGTCCCGCAACTGGCGTCGGTGAGGTGAACGGGCGCGGCCACAGTAGCACTGCCTGCCAGATTGATGGGTGTGGTCATGACACACCCGTCTCTCTTTGAGGTGGGAGGGACCATGGGCGTGGTCTCGGTGGGTCCGGTTGGCAGACACGCTGCCTCTTCACTGTGTACCATTTCACTATCAAGGCTGCCTGATGCAGAAGCATCCTCTGTGACCAGAGAGGTACCCAGACTCCCATATGCAGTTTCTATGGTGGAACCAGGCTCCAGTGGACTAAATGGTCCCATCTCATCCGCCGTTGCATCCAGCCCACGACTTCCGTCGTCCTCCCAACCAGCGAGGCGATCGGTCGGAGTGCACGCATCGCTGCTGCCAAACTCGGCATAGAGGGCGCCGTTGTCTATCTGTGGAGGGCGGAGGGCTGGGCTGTCGGGAGAACTGTCGCCCAGGCCGAGAGCGATGCTCCACAGACCCTCGTTGGTCTGAGCCTCAGCGAGCTCAGACCATGACTCAGACAGGACGTCCCATCTGTGATCAGCTGACGTCAGTGCCTGACAAAACAAAGACAGAAGAAGCAAATGATTAGGAAACTGTCTTCATCTTAATAGTCATCTTAAAAACCCAGCAAAACCTGACAATTGGTGTACAGGAGAGATGACTGGCCAGCTAGGCCACCTGACATTACCGGCCTGCCAATTTTGAAACTTGACCACATTTTGCAGCTTGTTTCTTGTCATTCTGATTCTTAAATTTAAAGATGGCATAAATCACCGTATCGGGCAGTTTAACCCCTTGACGGCGGGATTATTTTAGTGCCAATGGCCGGCACAGTGCCATTTCAAAAGCTCGCTAAACAATCAGAGAACAATAAACCTGCAAAATAATTCAATAAGAGTGCACTATTTGTATCAGTGAATCAAAATGTGGCACAGTAGGAAGTCTGCATGGCTTTTGTCCAGGGATTATCAGCCCTCAAAGATTGGCCTTTTGTGTGTAGTCCAATGGAGCGTCGGCTGTGCGACACGACTCCGAGAACTGTGTGTGCTGTTACCCTTTGACCGCAAACATTCCTACACTACAGCGGACAAAGGATCCAGCTGGACGGCCTCATCAAAGCGTGCAATTTGTGGTAAAGGCAGCGGGCGCATTCCATAGTCTCTCCAGTGACCGCATTGGGTGTGGGGCAGGCCAGCACACTGTCTGCCGTAGTAGCGCGCAGACCCTCAATCGTTCACAATGGAGCCCCACAATAGCGCCAATGTTACAGTTTGGACAAAAACGGCGTCCAAATTTTGAAACTCACTACGCATGCATAACGGCTTCCCGGCGCGCAGGGGTTAAAGATGGCATACATCACCATATCAAGCCACACCTCAAAGAGCAGGTTGATCAAATCAAACTCAGGCCTAGTATATCTCTCGAGAACACTCCCAGGCAAGAGCACGATTGGCAGAAGACGGGTATCAGCCAACCAATAGGAAACACTGTCTGGGCTGCCCTGGATTTTTTATATCTGCTCAGCTGGCCCGGTTAGATGGTTGGGGATGGGCATCTACTGGCCCAGGACAATGTCAACTGCCACAGGGTCATGGCTCAAATCAGATCATGGAAGACCAGCTGGATACTTCTCCATCCCTACAGCATTAGCAGAGAGGTTTCGCAAGCAAACGGATAGTTAGTGCAGCGGATACGTCATCAATTATGACGTCATATGATACTCACTATCCACTAAACGTATGGGCAACACGGATATCTCGCTCGCTACACGCAAGGAAGAAATTACACAACTGTAGTAGGAAATTTCAAATTTATGGATGTTGTTGTCCAGCAATAAGTAATCGCTGAATACACACAGGTCATTTTTGTGAGTTTCAATGAATTTGAAAAAAGGAAAAGATTAGTCTCAATGGTATTAAGACACGGGTGCATGATGTCGGAAATAGATTTTATACAGCGTTGGGTTTCCAAACAGCACTATCAAGTATCAATACACCAGGATTGCGACATGGTGGAATGGTCACTATATAACCAGGTGCGGGTGCGGAGAGCTAAACGCATGCGTACGCTTATCCGTTTGCGTGCGAAACCTCTCTAATGCCTGCTCTCCACTGACCTGTTCAGGGCTCAATTCGTGCAGGGCAGTTTGGAGGGAGTGCTCAACGAGCGCGGCCACTGCCCGCTCCAACTGGTGGTCTCCGACGGCCGGGCTGCGCAGAGACGCCTCCACCTCAGTCCGTCCCTCCTAACAGGAGTCGAGAGTGAAGAGGTACGTGTACAATCTCTTGAATTCCCCCACAGATCTCAGGATCTGAGACCATAGCTATACATTGCCTTGCACGGTTACTGTGAGATTAATCTTTGAAGGGATTAAAATGAAAGGGTTTTGTGTTTGTCTTTGAAATTCCTTCCCTGATCCCATTCTTATTCTTCCCTCCTTTAACCCTTGACCTTTAACCCTTTAACTTTTTCCAGCCTCTGTTATCTGTATCATATTACTTCCCCCCTTCCCCCATCTGCTTCTGTCTTTGCAATTTTACACAAAGATCCTGCAAGGATCAAAATGTCAGGTGAACATGATTTTCATTTAGAAAGTGGGATTAATCAAAACAGCAAATAGCCAACTTTACAATTGCTATTTAAATCCGAATGGAAATGGTTAATTGGTTATGTGATATATAGTCCGTCAAAGGGGAATGAAACCCAGAGAAAAATATTGGCTTATCTGATTGGGTGTTAAAAAACAACCTACAATTACCACTGTGCTACTCACCTACGAGTTACATAAAGAGAAAAAATCATGGTCGAATAATTCGCGTTCCCGCAAACTGCCATCTTTTCGAATGGCCCGCCAGTCACTGCGGGGGGTATGACAACCCCTACTACATGTATATATTGCGTGCAGTTATACACTCGCGAGCTGAACGATGGTGTACTGCCAGGCTTTTGGATGTCAAACAGGTCTCTTGTCCTTGTTGGGAACTGCACGGAAAGATTTCCCCAGCTTTTTCCCGCCGGAATTTGGACATCCAAAAGCCTGGCAAATTCGACCACCAAATTCCATGATTTTTCCCTCTTTATGAAACTCGTAGGTGAGTAGCACATAGGTAATTGTAGGTTGTTTTTAATACCCAATCAGATAAGCCAACATTTTTCTCTGAGTTTCATTCCACTTTAATGCTGTTCAAGCCTCACGCTTAATTTTTTTTATAACTAGCCCAGCGGGTTAGTAAATTTAGTTATTTGCTAGCCAGTAGCTAGTTTTACTAGCCCTGCACAGCGTACTGTACATGTAATGTGTACATGATCAGTCAGTGCCGCTGTCTTCTTTTTACCAGTCCGCCGGGCTAGCCCGCAGCTGTTTTTACTAGACAATGACCATCGGGCTAGTGCTAAGGTCGAGCCCTTCTGTTGATGACTTACCTCTTGAACATTTTGGGAGACCTCTGTGATCTCCTGCAAGAGGACTTCCTTCAGGATGGACTCAGCTGCTTCAGTGACACTCACGGCAGTGGCCGCCTTGGCTGGTCCCAAAGACAAGGACGAACTCTTGCTCCTCCTTTATGGAGAACAAAGACAGAATCAAAGAAACAAGAAATGAGAACCTGTTTGTACATAAGTGTTTAATTGATAACAGGTGCCTTGGAGTGCAAAGTCTCACACAGTGATTCAGTTCATTCACCTGCAAGTCTGAGGCTACAATTCCACAACCTTCCCTCATTAGAGAAAGCCGCCTTGCAATGGCTAACAGCCAGAATTTATTGGAAATTTCTATGGCCCGGGGCGGGTTTTACAATCTTAGGACTTGTGTGAGATCGTTCTTAACTATGACGCGCCCTAAGACCAATTTCACGCAAGATTTGTTCTTTACATGTTTTAATAAGCTGTAATTTATTGGACGAGGAGGATCTGTTTAATGATATGGATGTACCACGCTCAATTTATCAAATTTGATGTCTACATGTAACAGTCGTAGTCATGATTTCATATTATTAGGGGATGATTGCAAAATAGTAGACTGTGGCTGTGTTTCATGCGAAAGTTTTGTCGGCTTAAATCATGTGCTTGTCCGTAACTACATGGCTATAGATGTAAAAGAGGAAATAATACTAAAACTTTTTGCCTCCACAAAAATGATGTTGGTGAAATTTCTTTGTAAAAATTGAACAAGAATTAGTTGGTCAAGATTGCTCCAGATATTGTCCTACTAGTGTAGTCTCAAGATCAGACGGCACAAATGCTACTTTTGTTATGCGGTAGTATACGTGCTCACACAGATAAGACGACCCTGGGATTGATCGCAAGTTAAGACGAGTTCTATTGCTTTAGAAGTTGACGGGTTGACGTGACTAAGCCGTGGTGAAATCCGCCCTAGGACGTTTATAGAGCTAGGACAAGTTACCCCTCCTAAAACGTGTCTTAGCGTTTCGTGAAAATCGGCCAGAGGACTTGCCAGGCCACTTTTGAGGATGGAGGGCGGCCTGCTACCAGGCCACTGATTACCGCAGTTCTAGGTGGCCTCAATGCATATTGTGGGCGGCCGTTCAGAGCCCAATAACCACGCTTGGGCTCCATTAACCCCTGCCCTACTCAGCGGCCGCCGCTCTTGCCCTTTCTGCTGGGCGTCTTGCCCACAAGGGCAGCCTGCCAGGGCTACCAGGCCACTGATTACGGCAGTTCTAGGTGGCCTCAATGCATATTGTGGGCGGCCGTTCAGAGCCCAATAACCACGCTTGGGCTCCCATAATCCCTGCCCTACTCACCGGCCGCCGCTCTTGCCCTTTCTGCTGGGCGTCTTGCCCACCGGGGCGGCCCCGGCCGGGCTGGCGCCCTCCGACGGGGTCCATATCGTCTGGGAGAGCACGCGCTTGACTGCGGGGCCTAACCCCTTGGGTCGCTGGGCAGAGAGGGGCGCCTCCTGGTTCAGCCGGGCAAGGGGTCTCCTGGCCGGGGTCTGGCTGGGATTCAGTGCCTTCCCGGGGGTCTTCACCTGTGAAAATCAGGGGAAAATCGAGTCACTTTTCTTCATCTCTTTAACTTCAACAGGTGCTCCATACTCAACCTAAGAGGATCCAGTAGGACCCAGGATGATCATGGGCAACTCGGTGTGACTCAGGATGGCCAAACACAACTCAGGAGGACTGAGTTATAGGGACCTAGGGTCACCCGTATATTACTCAAGAGGCAACTCAGTTTGACTCAGGATGCCCGAAAACAACTCAGGATGACCCAGGGCAACTCGGTTTGACTCAGGATGGCCAAACACAATTCAGGAGGACTGAGTTATAGGGACCTAGGGTCACCCGTATATTACTCAAGAGGCAACTCGGTTTGACTCAGGATGGCCAAACACAATTCAGGATGACCCAGGATGACTGAGTTATAGAAACCGTACTCAACAGGCATGCAACTCTTGAATTGTAAAAAGAGAGGAAAATGTCCGAATGAAACTGCGAGCGCAAAGCACAAAGCCCTTGCGGCTTGTGGTTTGGGGCCCGCTTAAGGGTGCATTCTGAGCAGTTTGTGACAACTTATGACTTTAAGCTGAATGACAGATTTTAACCTTTTTCAAGGCATACACCCCGAAAATTGATATTTTTTTTTTACACAAAATGAAAAGTAAACATCCGCGGAAAAGTTGCATGCCTGACTCAAGAGTCAAGATGGTCCAGTAAAACCAAGGATGACCTAGCCTGACAAACATAACTGCCATATATTTCCAGATAACATTACCTGTGAGCCGACATTTTCTTTGTCGGTTACTTGTAGCAGCTGTCTTCCTGATGAGGCAATCATGGTGGCAGGCTTTTATGAAGCCGGATGTCACCAAGTCAATCTGTTGGGAAACAGAGTCATTGCAATGATGTCTAGGTTCTTTATTTGTTTCAATTATTTATTTATTTTTAAATTTAGTGGGCCTGACGTTTCGATCCTAGCAGGACCTTTCATATCAAAAATTAGGAAAGCCTGACATTCTGATTCTAGCAGGACCAAAACATCAGGCTATTTTTTTTTTCAATTTGCATTTTGGTCATTTTGTTCAGTTAAGAAGTTCGCAATTTTTTTTTATAGTCCATGATGCTAAAATGTAATCAAACAGTGTTTTTACATTTTGAAAAACTACAGACTAGACGTTCCATTTTGCCATTTTGCCTCGGACCCAAGTAAACTAATATTAATAAAATATAAAAATTATAATTACAATTACAAAGTGATATACAAAAATGTTGCAAACTGCTTACTCACTAAAATTACCAAAATGAAAATCTTATAATTTAGTGGACCTGACGTTTCGATCCTAGCAGGACCTTCCTTAAAGGCAGAGAAAGGTCCTGCTAGGATCGAAACGTCAGGCCCACTAAATTTTACCAATTAGTTGAATTACAAAGTAACGTCAATCATTTCAATGGTAAAAAGTAACTAACATTTGGTAGAATTTAACTTCACTACCGAGGTCTAGTCCGAGCACGGAGGTAGGTCCGAGTATTTTTTGCCAAGTTATAATTGCCTTTTTTGTCAAATTTGGAGGGGTCGGGCGATAATTTTAAAAAGGGCAGCTTTGGGTCCAAGTTACTCGGACCTAAGTAAACTATTTATAATCTAGGCCTACACTGCACTGCTACAGCGGATCATGCCATTCATGGCTCATTTGCCGAATTCAGGACCAAATGCTTGCATAATTTGGGCTCAGTAGACAGTACTACTTCTACAAGTAGTTCTAGTAAGTAGTATAGTCAGTAACTAACACTTTACACTGTACAGTACAGTACACGTTAGCGTTTTCTTAGTTTTACTTCCTGGCCTAACGACGTTACCGCCTTCACTTACCGTACCCAAATTACTGACAACATGGCGTTTGCGTTTGCGACTCGTAAAAAATAGTGTGACTGAGTGTCAGTGACACAAATTCACGTACACAGTCCAAATTTGACTCGATACTTACCTTTCAATTGCGTCAGGACCTTATCAGCAATGTTCCAGTTGAAACTGGTGTGGATTCTAAAACATTTCGTGGCTTTAATGGCGGTAAGTAAGTCGTGAAAAAACTCGGCGATATTCAACTTTAGCGCAGTATTTATACACGTACATGTACACAGTATACAGTGGTACGCAGTGCGGTTTCGGGTCGTTATTAAAATTTGAATACCGCGCGATAACACCATGAGGGCGCCCTGCCCTGACGCCAAGTCATTGGTCATGGTGCAGAACACTAAATCGAGCTCCTATTCAACACTGTACAAAAACACTCACTTTCAAAGCCAATTATCCCACGCCCAAAAGTCTCTCAGTTCTTGTAGCTATACTGAAAATTGTAGTTTGGACCTTCGTCTCTCAGATTCTTTACAGTTTTAGTGCCATTAGCCGATTACATTTTTGCTAATTACCCCCAGAAAAAACACCCCCAAAAATGTGTAGCCGTCCAAGCCGAATTTCAGCAAGGATTTGGGATGGACCAGTCCACTTCTAGTACAGCCCAAAAGGGCCACATTTAAAGCCGGATATGGTCCAAATGACATACCAAATTAAAGAGTGAACTCACAGGTTGTCTTAAGCTTCACTTATTCTACAATGTATGTAAATAAGTTTATGATAATCAGCTCGGCGGAGCCATCTTGGATGGATTTTGTGTGCTGCACCCGTCGGCATCAAAAATTCAGTGTAGTGCAGTATAGGCCTACTGAGCGTGCAGTTCTCATGCAAATATTATTAGTCCAAATAATTTGACCAGTCATTTTCAAGAGTCGAGATGTGGACTAGACCGTTTTCCAACTATTACGCGGTGTAGGAAAAAACAAAACAAAGAAATAGTGGGTTACACGACTCGGCGGGAAATGTCCTTTGGTGCGTGGCCCATTGGAAGACCCAAGGCCGGCCGCTCTGGCTCGCCCACGGCAACTTCTGCTACCTGTGGGCATCTTTTCTTGAAAATTCAGAAGGACATACACTCGGACAACCAGCCAAACAGACAGGCAGACGAACGATAGACAGACAAACAGAGGCAGACAGGCAGACGAAAGACAGACAGACAAACGCTTCATCGTTTCAATTTTTATTTCCTGGGGGATGCACATTTTGTGGACTTTAGTTTATGTGATTTATGTTTATCAATTCCCTCAGGTACCAGCGGCGCGGTGGCCTAGTGGTAAGGCGTCTGTCTCGTAAACAGAAGACCGAGGGTTCGAATCCCTCTCGTGCCTGTTTTTTGTTAATGTTTTTAACAGCGATGTTTTGTACGGCATTATGACTTGATTAATTTTCTTCGAGAAAGGTTTGCGGTGACACAATTTATAAAGGAAGAGGTGTGGTTCTGAAAAGAACCTGGGTGGTAACTCGACGTTTCGACCAGTGTGCTCTGGTTGTCATCGGGAGAAAGTCTTATTTAATTGTCTTCATCAAACCCAACCTTTAGTTTTAACACAGTTTATCAAATATTATTGTGAAGCCGTACGGGAGAGACCGTCTTGGACTAGGCTAGACTCGATACCGAGTCACGAGCCACACAGCTTTGAAATCCATACAATGATGAAAACATAGATAAACAACATTTGTATATGCTTCTAAAAGTTTATTTCTTCTATCTTAAAGCCAAAATCCATCATCTGGGTAAATAGGGCCTACATGTAATAACTGCTTAAACAGTATTTCAAAAGGCGGGTAAAAATCGTCCGAGTAAAATGTTTTGCCAGCAATTTTTGTACGCATAATAACAATAAGAGAAGCGACCATGTCAGTAACAGTAGGATCTATGGGATAGCAAACACAATGGCCATCATATAACATGCAAGATTTCTGGGCCCTATTCTAAGAATGCACGAAGCACCAAGCAGGAGATTATGTCCTTTATTGCCCATCCCATGGCAACAGGGAAAAAAATGGCCGACAGAGATGTCTCTACCTTCCGTACATCCAAGGTCTCTTTGGTGACAGGGATGGAAACCAGACTTGTCAATGGTAAAGTTGAAACAAATGGAGAATTGTGGTTGCCTGCCTTGCGGCCGATTGGTGATGGTGAATGACAATACGAAGACAGACGTGGCGGAGGGATGGTTGTTGACTTTCAAAAAATGGCCGTTGTGGTGATACAGCCCAACTACCGACTGCGTTCGATTACTTCCCCCGGGTCAAGGAACATGATCGCCCCATGTCGCACTCTCTAAAAGTATATACAATGCAGGGATATAGCATTAACAGGAAATACAAAATGTGTAAACTTACAAGCTGGTTACTTTTCGCCTCGCAAAAAGGAGATCGAGGTTCCCTAGCGCAAAGGCCGTGCAAAATTCTGTGGGCTATGGCTGCGATTTGCAGACGATTCTACGGAAAACCGCCAGCCAGTAGCCGCAGTCATTTCCCCAAAATATTCCGTTCACACCTAAAAATGCGTCACACCTTTTGAGAGACTTTGTAACGCTTGGTGGCGCCAAACATACCGGGTCCCTTTTTCTTCCTATTGGCACGCACGTGCTGGCTGGGCATGAGTGCATAGTTCGGCCAATGTGCACAATGTAAAGGGGACCCCGTATATCTGCTGCCCTCAGCGTGTCAATATCCCCACTCATCAGAGTCTGGGTAAACTTACAACTTCAAAATCAAAACATTACATCTGAGTAACTTATATTTTCACCTGTACCCAAAGACAAAAAAGTCCTTGCGATAACACATTACATCCGAGTAACTTATGCCAAAAAATACAAACTTTAAAGCGAGGTTATATTTTCACCTGTACCCCAGTCCTTGAGCTAAATTTCTTGATGCGCATCAGTACTGTTGATGAAAGAACACAAGTTGCCCTTCCTTGATGTTTTATAAGCACTGCATGCTCTGTGCTTTTCCCGATTTCCTACACGAAAAGAAAAAAAAAACCTTTCCCGACTTGAGCTAAATTTCTTGATGCGCATCAGTTGATGAAAGAACACAAGTTGCCCTTCCTTGATGTTTTATAAGCACTGCATGCTCTGTGCTTTTCCCGATTTCCTACACGAAAAGAAAAAAAAAACCTTTCCCGACTTGAGCTAAATTTCTTGATGCGCATCAGTTGATGAAAGAACACAAGTTGCCCTTCCTTGATGTTTTATAAGCACAGCATGCTCTGTGATTTTCCCGATTTCCTACACGAAAAGAAAAAAAAAACCTTTCCCGACTTGAGCTAAATTACTTGATGCGCATCAGTTGATGAAAGAACACAAGTTGCCCTTCCTTGATGTTTTATAAGAACTGCATGCTCTGTGCTTTTCCCGATTTCCTACACGAAAAAAAAAAAAAACCTTTCCCGACTTGAGCTAAATTTCTTGATGCGCATCAGTTGATGAAAGAACACAAGTTGCCCTTCCTTGATGTTTTATAAGAACTGCATGCTCTGTGATTTTCTCGATTTCCTACACGAAAAAAAAAAAACCTTTCCCGACTTTTGCTTTCCAGTGCAGGCGCAAGAATCACATGACCGCCGTGCTGGCTCAGTATCATTTTTCACCCGAAATTCTGTGGTCATTATTTTAGGCCTATAGATCATACCGGTGATTTTTTATTTTTCTTCGGCGAGAATATCATTCAACGGTGGGTTTACACCTTTCTGAACACTATTGAGCGATTTGACGAAACTCTTCTTATCTTAAGATCGATCTTAGGACTTAGGTTAATTAGGTATCTGCTTGAAAGAAGAAGAAGAAAAAAACCCGGAAAGATTTCAGTTAAATTCATATCTATATCGTAAAAAGATGGGGCACAAACCAATCCCACAATATACCACCTATTGTTATGTTGACAATGATGCATCGTTTGGCACAATTCACTTGCCAGGAAAAAAAAAAGACTGTTTTCCCCCAAAATCATGATTTGGGGATGTACCTAGTTGACCACATCGCCTGCAAAATAATGGCAGAAATGGTAATCTTACCCTTTCTGTGCCAATCGTATAATCAGGAAGGTGGATCAGACGGAATATGGAAGACTGTGTTCATTCTTTTGCTTAGAAAGCGAAGTTTTGGTGAAATTTTTAACTAAAATCTAACCCCAAAACCTACGTGACTACTTTGTAATATACCAAAATGTTGCTAACTGGTTAAGAAAGTTGTGACTAAAGCTACGTAGTAAAGCCAGGAGGATTTTGTTCGTGGGGAGACAGTTACATCACACTTTCATGCACATCCTCGACTTCCACAACTTCGGTGTCAACAACTCCTCGAGTACCGGTCTGTGGTAAAAAGAAACAACATAAAATATCACTGAAAAGTTGCCCCCTAGCAGTAATGGAAAATACAAAGTGGATAAGGTTTGTTTAGTTTCTAATATAATACAAAAAATGAAGTAAATAACTGTTGCAAACTGCTCACTGACTAAAATGACCTTCAATGCATAAATCTCAAAAGTTAGAGGGCCTGACGTTTCGATCCTAGCAGGACCTTTCTCAAAGGCACACAAATGAGAACTCTACTAATGGGAGGTAAAATAGAATGCAATTTGATTTTAAACTGATGATTTTCTTCAGTACAAAGCGAATTTGAAAAATAAGGTGAGTCTGACAAGATCTCAGCAGGACCTTCTGCCTTTAAGAAAGGTCATATTTTGTAATTTTTTGGAGCAATACAGCAAAGTCATGTTGAAATTATCTTAAACTGGATGAAGCCAAAATCAGAGAAAAATTTGGGCAGACGATGAGCGAGCTGGATTCAGAGCTGGTCGGAGCACTGCGGAGCCAAAGCTCCAACTGCCGTATCTTAATAGAGAAGCATCTGCAACGCCAAACGATCCTCTTTTATAACTCCATCGACCTCACGAAAGCATTTTGATAGTGTATGGCACGATGGGTTCTGGCAGGTCTCACGCGGCTTCAACTTTGACAACGGGACTGATTGATCCCATGGAAGCACTCCATGTGAACTCCAGCACTGCAATCCTCCTTTTAACAGTCCTTAACAGAATAGGAAGGTTTGCGGTGACACCATGTATTATAAGGTCTCTTAAAGAAGAGGTGTGGTTTTTGAAAAGAACCTGAATTTTTCTTTTCAGGTTCTTCTTCTCAGGCTCTTTTCAGAACCACACCTCTTCTTTAAGAGACCTGATACATGGTGCAAACCTTCCTATATTGATTCACCCACCATGCAAAGCCTCAAGTCTTATTTAGTCCTTAACAGATTGGAGTTCCATCACCATGCCTACCCTGCTACCCGTAAGGTGTGACAGATCTGAATGGCATTGTGTTAATGCTGGTTCTTCCCTCTGGTCCGCCCCCTGGCGACTCACTATAAATTTAAGTGAGTGAGCGAGAGTACATGGACAAATGCTGCAGACTACTCACTGGGTGACTAGGATGGCCGATGTCCTCCACATAGGTGGGATTGTCAAAGACCTGCACAGACTTGGGAGTGGGCTGGGTCATGGGCTGGCCGTAGTCATCACTGGACTCCGGTTGGTAAGGTTGTCTGCAGAGAAGTAACGAGCAAAGTGTCTCTCAGCAAGATTGCTCACAAACTGCTCAGAGGTTGCCTTCTCGCACCCAGAAATCACAAACCTTCACAGAGCTTATATCAATCCATTTCTTTCCATCCCCTATCTAACTTGAATGTGTAGTCAGCACTGTATGCTCAGTGCTGTGCCTGGTTGCCAGCTCAATGAAAGACACAGCGATAGGCAGATCGGGCGGGATTCAAACCTGCGACTCCAGCTTTCTATAGTGCAGACATCTTAACCCATGAGGGTTTGCCTTGCCCCAATATAACGTTAACACTATGCTCAGTGCTTTGTCTAATGGCTGTCCGGGTGGGGAGAGCAGCCTGGGTTGGTTTCAAACCTGTGACTCCTGGGTTTCTATTGCAATTGTCTTTACTGCTTGACCATCAAGCTAGTTGAGGTCCTGTGGGCATGTGGTGGATTCAAATTCGTGTAGGAGCTGGTGACCATGATGAAGTGGTTACATCATAGGCAAGTGGGAAAAATCACTGAGCAGTCAGTACCAGCTACACATCAGGCAAACCTCTATTGAACTGCACTCTCAATCTCTCACTGACACAAAGTTGTGGTATATCCCACACCAGATGCTAGGACCAACTCACTGGATAGGAGCCTCTGTTCTTCAGTGCACATGCTTGGACCCTACGACCACTGTGCTGGCTTTGAATTCGGTTCTCCCAAAATGGAGTGGTCACATTTATAGATCAAACGTGTACCATGATTTTCCTTTGCCGGGAATGTCATTCAATGAGGATTTGCCCTTCCCCTATGAGTAGCTAGCAGTAAATGCCCAGGGCTTCTTTTGATTATTTGTTTAGAAAGAAAAGGATCTTGTTTGGGTTGTATTCCGCTAAGATTTTACAACAGAATGCTACTACATAGATGGGAAAAATGTTGCAATGGCCTGTACTTTTTCTGACTTAAAGCCCCTACAAAACATTGGTAAGAGCGATTCACCGATTTACATGAAACTTGTTATAGTAGAAACCTCTCACTGAAATATTTCTACCTGAAATGTTATATTTTGGGAGAAACGAGTAAAAGAAATAGTTGACGCCTCACCGAGATCTAAACTATTTTTCGGAACAGTACGGCGGTGAATGCTGCATTTTCGCAAAACAAATGAAGCGGTTTTCGCGATTTTCTCGAGACTCGGTTGGCGGATTGAGCTGAAATTTTCACAGGTGTGCTATTTCATGCATAAGTTGGATCAGACAACGAATGGATGCTATTCTTTGACCTCGACCAATGTTGTGTAGGGGCCTTAGGGAAGTTGTGAATACATCTACGCAGTACGGCCAGAAGGGTTTGTTCTCTTATGGGAGACAATTACATTGCAAATTCAAGCTCATCCTTGACATTCACATCGTCCGTGTCTAAAACTCCTCCAGCACCAGTCTGTGGTAAAAAGAAACAAAATAAAAGACTGAAAAGTTGGCCCCTAGCAGTAATGGGAAATACAAAGTTGACAAGGCTCGTTTATTTTTTTTAATCTAATCCAAAAAATGCAAAGTCTACTCATGGGCGGTACAATTTTATGCAATTTTTTTTTTTTTTTTTAGAATGCAATGATTTTCTTCCATGCAATGCAAATCTGAAAAAAATAAGGTGAACCTGATGTCTAGATCTTAGCAGGACCTTTGTCTGTCTTTAAGATAGGTGTTATTTTGTGATATAGGGATCTAGACAAACGCTGCAGACTACTCACGGGGTGACTAGGATGGCCGATGTCCTCCACAAAGGTGGGATTGTCAAAGGCCTGCACAGACTGGGGAGTGGGCTGGCTTATGGGCTGGCTTATGGGCTGGCCGTCCTCATCATCACTGGACTCCGGTTCTCTGCAGATAATCAAAAAGTGTCTCTCAGCGAGATTGCTCACAAACTGCTCACTGGAGGTTACCTTCTCGCACCCAGGATCATAAACCTTCAGGGATATCCTATCAATCCATTTCTTTCTGCTTATTTGGGGATTTTAACCCCTTTGAGCCGGGAAGCCGCTATGCATGCGAAGGGAGTTTCAAAATATTGATGCCGTTATTGTCCAAACTGTATTAAAAAGACTCTTTTCAGCAATATGTATCATGACAAACACCTTTTTTGACGTCAGTTGCTGCATGAATTGCCAGATCAGCGGTAACATTGGTGCTATTGTGGGGCTTCATTGTGAACGATCGAGGGTCTGCGCGCTACTACGGCAGACAGTGTGCTGGCCTGCCCCACACCCAATGCGGTCACCGGAGAGACTATGGAATGCGCCCGCTGCCTTTACCACAAATTGCACGCTTTGTTGAGGCCATCCAGCTGGATCTTTTGTCCGCTGAAATGGAACTGTGCCGGCCATTGGCACTAAAATAATCCCGCCATCAAGGCTTTCTTTAATAAGGCTTTCTTTCTCTCGCAATCCTGTTCATGTAGATGAACAGTGCTGGACACAAGCTCTACACAGATCCTTTAAACCGTTCAAATGTACATGTCATTATAGTCATCCATTCCCATAACTAACACAAGATGCTCCCCACTCGTCAACCCCTCCCTCCCCCAATCCTTGGGGCCCTGGCAGCGTTGGAGAGACAGAGAGGCAATTGGCCACACAAGCATCTAGCCCAAGCAAGCAAGCAAGCTCCACGAAATCTGCCTGCAATGGCTGTGCTCAAAGCCTACAATCTAGTGGACAGTCTAGATCTGCTATAGTCTGGAAGAAGGAGACATGATCGGCCATTATGGTCTTGCTTCAATCTCCCTCACGCTATGAGCCTGAGGAGCACTCACTTCTTTCCCCGGCGCTTCAGGTAAATGCAGGAGGCCAAGGCGACCATGAGCAGCACCAGCAGGCTGCAGCAGACAGCCAGGATGACAATGAGCCTGCAGGTGCCAAGAAAACAAAAAACAGGCACTTCCTTGAGAAGCGCTCTCAAAGTCAACACAGACCATATTCATATCGAGACAAAGTAATGCGGTTTGAATCACGATTCAAATCGTGATGTTTTGGGTTTTTTTTTTTTTTGGGGGGGGGGGGTGCACGTTTGCACACAACAGAGATTGCAATCCCACGAATTAAGACTGGATCTTGGTAGGTATCGGGTCAAACTGAATATGCATCCTTCCTGAGGGTAGTACTTGCAGAAAGACAAATTAGCTCAGCACTTGTCATTTAGAGTGCTCGATGTGGGATTAAAACAGACAGTGTGTGCTCTGCCCATCAACGGAGCCATCCTTTATCCCGAATGAGGTGAGTGACATGGGTGTCAGTGCAAAGCTTCCACATTGATTGATAAAAGTCAGACACTACAGATGCCATGCTATTTCAAGATCTTATACTGAAGGGGGGGGGGGAGAGGCAATATGACCTCCAATAGATCTAGGCAGTGCTATTTCATCCTAATTTGGCACCCACTCTCTAAATGCAAGAGTGAATAATCCACTGGCACAAAGAGTGGAATTTCCTCAAGAAAAGCCAAAACCGCTCAAAGAGAGTGAAAACCACTGTAAGAGGTGTGGAAACCGCTAAGAATGGAGTCAAACACCACTCTATAGAGGAGCCATTATGGAGGGCTACTCTTTTTCGAGTGGTCCTCCATATGGCTCCTTACTCGAGTGGGATTTCACTCCACTCTGAGCAGTTTGCACATATTTTACTGCGTTTTTCACTCTTTTTGAGAGGTTTTGGCTTTTTGGAGCAATTTTCACTCCTTGATCAAGTGAATTATTTACTGTTTTGCATTTAGAGAGCAAATAGCTCAGTAAGTTATATATTATATAAACTGCATACTAACTCTTCTAATATCAATTATTGATTTGTTGCAATTGCTAATCAGTTATGCATGTGTATGTAGAAATTTCATTTTTGCATATAAACAAAAAATAAAGCCATGATGATGGTAATCTTTGGCACAAATAACACACTCAATCAATCAACAAAAATAAAAAGGGGTGATTTGGGAACTCTGAATTGTTCATTGTCTTGGGAATTTCTAATGTGTGTCTTTGCCTCTTCTTTAACTAAAATTTGCCAAATTTGACCAACATGCGATGACAAACTATGATGTAACATACCATAGGTCTGATCAACATTTTGGTATCAACAAGGCCAAATCTCATCAAATGCACCCCCCCCACCCCCGGCCAAGTTAGTGTTTCGCTAGGAATCTCCTTGATGATACAGCACGGCATATATGTAGAGAAATTGAGTGACACAATTAATGAAGGAAAGACACAAATACAGTAGATATTATGTGCTGTAAACTTCGGTCATGTTGCTGTGCTTATAGTGACTTCGGGAACGAACTGCCCTGAACCCCAACTAAAGAGGGCGGTATCGTAACAGTTGTGTTAAGACTTTAGTTACCTATCGGGAAGGCGGTCGCATCTAGGATCAGAGTCCGGACAGGCACACTGGTAGCCGTTGAATTGGTCGCGGCAGACATAGGGGAATATGCATGGGTCGGACAGGCACTCGTCAAAGTCCAACTCGCAGACCTCGCCAGTCCAGCCGGGCGGGCAACGGCACGAGTAGGATTCGAACCCCAGGCTCCGCTCTGGGGCAACGCAGTTGGGATCTTTGGTGGGACCTGTAGTGTGATGGGGATAAAGAGATGAAGCCTTTAAAACCCTAACCGGCATTGAAACCACAATTAACCACACATGGTTTTTTTCTGTGGGAGGATAAGGGCCATACACCACGACATACCACAGCATGGTTTTTGTGGTATACTGTGGTATGTGAGCCGGCACCCCTGAGGGCACTGTGGTAAATTGCGGTATACGGTGTGTATCCTGTGCGGGAGGTGCAAAACGTTAGGGTTAATACTGTACAAAGTAGAAGGTTTGCAGTGACGCCATGTACATCATCTCTTAAGAGAAGGAGTGTGGCTCTGAAAAGAGCCAGTAACTCAACGTTTTGGGTTGTGTGTACTGCCTGTCGTCAAGAGACTGCTGGATTCCAACTGTCATCAGAGCTTATAAGTGCTGTGGAGAGCATTGGAACATGGAGAATCCTTCCCACCGAAAGCTGAGTGGAGAGGACTGGAGTGTGGAGGATCTTTCTCCCATAGCGTGACCACAGAGCCACACTTCCTCTCTTAAGAGATGATGTAGTATGGTGTCACCGTAAACCACCGTACACCAAGGAAACCTCCAAATCTCATCTACATGTAACTCAAATGCAAGTCTGGATCTCACCCTGGCAAGTGCCTTGGTTGGTGCAGGGATTTTCCAGGACGAACACCAGCACCTCAAGCAGCTGGGACACAGCCTCTGCCCCGTCCTCAGCCAGAGCTAGGAAACTATCTCTGCCATAGAAGCCAGGCTGTGGGGTGTAGGTCCAAGTGGATACTGCCCAGCTCATGTCACCCTGAGGACGGTTGGAGAGCCGGGGAAAGGAAGGGTAGATAGAGGGAGTGAAGCTAAGCAAGGCTGATGATACCCATCATAAGACATTACTCGGCCTCTGCTCATCGGCCAAAATTTCTTGGGAAAACCAATCGGCAGTTTTGTGCTTAACCACTGGGCACTGGGATGGAAGCACTACATGTAATTCTATGTCGGCTGGACTGCACTCTACTGTGGTAAAAAAGTCACAGGAAGCTCCAAAGCAAAGCCTCATACTTCATCTACATGATCTAATTTCTTCTGAGAAACCAAAAAGCACATCACCATACATAATAACACTGATGTGGGTATACAAGTTATCGTGTGTATGAGTTAATTACCGGATGTTCATGTTGACTTGGGTAAGAGTTGACATAGATTTGAGTAACAAGGGTTTGCACTGACGAGTAGGAGTTGACATAGATTTGAGTAACAAGGGTTTGCACTGACGAGTAGGAGTTGACATAGATTTGAGTAACAAGAGTTTGCACTGACGAGTAGGAGTTGACATAGATTTGAGTAACAAGGGTTTGCACTGACGAGTAAGAGTTGACATAGATTTGAGTAACAAGGGTTTGCACTGAGGAGTAAGAGTTGACATAGATTTGAGTAACAAGAGTTTGCACTGAGGAGTAAGAGTTGACATAGATTTGAGTAACAAGGGTTTGCACTGAGGAGTAAGAGTTGACATAGATTTGAGTAACAAGGGTTTGCACTGACGAGTAAGAGTTGACATAGATTTGAGTAACAAGGGTTTGCACTGACGAGTAAGAGTTGACATAGATTTGAGTAACAAGGGTTTGCAATGACGAGTAAGAGTTGACATAGATTTGAGTAACAAGGGTTTGCAATGACGAGTAAGAGTTGACATAGATTTCAGTAACAATGGTTTGTAATGACGAGTAAGAGTTGACATAGATTTCAGTAACAATGGTTTGCAATGACGAGTAGGAGTTGACATAGATTTGAGTAACAAGGGTTTGCACTGAGGAGTAAGAGTTGAAGTGAGTTGACGTTGACTTGGGTACGTGTTGACTCGGGTTATGGGGGTAAACTTGAGTATGGGTAAACTTGAGTATGAGTAAACTTGAGACTTGACTTGGGCATTGAGAAACTCAAATGTTTGGACCGCATTTGTGAAAGGTCCTGCTAGGCTCCTGCTAGGATCGAGACGTCATGGCCCTCTAACTCTTTATGATGAGGGCCTGACGTTTCGATCCTAGCAGGACCTTTCTCAAAGTCAGAGAAAGGTCTTGCTAGGATCGAAATGTCAGGCCCACTTAATTTTGAGATTTGCATTTTGGTAATTTTAGTCAGTAAGCAGTTTGCAACTTTTTTGTACATCACTCTTTATGATGAGAATCATTACTACAATGAGAGCAAGGGTAACTACCCGGTCGTGTGGTATTTTCAATCCACACGGGATGCGCAGGACATCGTCGTCACCCGAGGGCGCTCCGCAGCTCTGGGCGTCCGGCGTCCCGTTCAAGGCCGGCTTCACAGTCAGCTCTCCGTGCAGTGGTGGCAGGTACCGGATCCTGGGGCTGTCGTCAGGGTCCACGTCATAGGCACCCAGCGTGCCCTGGAGATCCACGTAGGCCACGTTGGTCTCCACGTTCTGCTCCACCGTGATCTGTCGACATGCAGCAACAGAATCAAAGGTGGGCGGTTAGCTTTCAGTGAAGAAGCATGGGCATATTTCTGCTGGTCAGCCGTTAACACTATGAACATCTAAACCGTGAAAGGCGTGAAAATGTCATTCTGCCGTGAAACTAAAAAGTCACTGTGATTTCGCGGTGCATTTTACAGTAAATTCACCGTGAAAATAATCGTCTCCCTGACCTGATAAGGACATCTTCAGGTCACTAAAGAGACCTTGAAAAAAACGTGAATATCTAGGATGGCAAGACCCAGCCTTGAGGGATGGCTAATTCAATTACCAGTATAGGGACCACCAGCCCCCATAGAGGTACTGTATTACCCTTTTCCCACTACAAACTGCTTAACCCCGAGATTTGCCGCCCCGGGTTAAGCATTCTGTACCCCGGGGTTCGTTAACCCTGAGTTCTGTTCCCATTTGTCGCGTTAACCCGGAGTTTCGCGAAACCCGGGGCGAGCTTGCCCCGGGTTAACGATGTGCGATTTCCCACTACACCCAACCCCGGTGTCCGTCACTGCCCGGACCGGAAATCCCACAGCGCGCAAGCTGGTCCCACAATGCCTCGTACCGCCTTGTCGCCCAGCAACCACCCGTCGGCGCGCGCTGCCTGACTGGATACATGTGGGCTGTACTCGATTAACGTACATGTACATGTACATTGTACATGTACATTGTACATGTACATGTACTTTCGTTTGGGCATAATCCGCACTCTCGTGCACATGTACACTGCATTGAAAATGGCGTCAGATATAAATATAATAATTATAGATATAAAATTTCGGCAAATCCGGGGCATCAAGGCAATTTACCGACTTTTTAGTACCGATGCAAACACGCTGTAAGCACTATAAAAAAAACTTTCAAAATAGGCGCTGAAGGCACCGAATCGTTGTTTTAGGTCTCCTACTAATATATCATCGTTTCTGTGGGACCACAATGCCTGAAAAAGATTATTTTCCAACATAAAAATGACGTCTAAAATAGGTTTCAGTCAGCCACCAACACGTATTCTCACGGAACATGAACAGTACCATTCAGGTATGGCCGGGGTGCTACTGCTAATGCTATAGTAAGCGGGACAACAAAAATATCTGACAATAGATCCTCACAAAAAAATCAAAATAAAAGGGATTCTAAATAGCCTACATGTTTTGTAAAGATGGATTTTTAAGCAGCTAGGTCCAACCTAAACGAGCATATTATCGGAGCTTATTATTGTATAAAGTCGCACCCCTCTCATTCCTAATAGAATAGTCCATGCTGTCAAGGTATCGCGATATGGGTTCGGTGTTCCAAAACCTTCTCATCAGTTCTCGTCCAAAAAATTGAGAATAACTACGTTCGTAGGCCTACCTGAAAAAAAAGAATAAAGTTTGCGACATTTTTGTGCTGTATCGTGAAGTAGTATAGCTCGTTTTGCTGTTTAGCTTTCTCCTTTCGGGGCATGGTTACGACTTTGAAAAGGCACCCGCGAACACGCAAACCTTTGACAGCTCTACGATTCTACTTTCGCACGCAACCCGACCACGTGCTGCATGCTGCGCAATCTATCTATCGTGCAACGCAAATCGCTCCCAACTACCGTTGGTACCCGTTGTTTGGTACAGCCAGCGATGTCCAAGATTCACTGGTACCCGCAGATTAAAAGTTCGTTGACATGAAACTGTCAGGATCGAACGCACTGTCCATGTACGTATCTGACATGGCCATGTAAGTACTGTACATGTACATGTACATGTACAGTACATTGATCGTGTATGTGTACGTGTACATGTACAGTAGATGCACATGTACTGTACATGTACACCCATCCACAGTCCATACAGTTGTGCACAGAATGCGCAATGTTTAGCTGACAGTGCGCACGGTACAGTGAAGCTTCCATGTGTGCTGCACACACACTGCACCGCAGTCAGAATATTATTCCATGCGCGCTGCAATGTGCTAAAAGGGCACGGCAATTTGTTGCCGTGAAAATCCTCCAAATTTAAGGGCACCGCGGCAATTGGTGAGGGCACGACGGCAACTGCCGTCGTTGCCGTCGTGAATTTACTGCCCTCTTGTAAATGGCAGATGTGCGTCGCATGCGGATTTTCCCGCCACGTATCCCACCTCTGACCGTCCCATTACGTAACGCATCCGGTGTCTTAACCCTGAGAATGTCCACCGGACTCGTACCCCGGCGCGGTTTCCCACTACAACGCCAACCCCGGGGTTCGGCCGTTACCCCCGAGATTTCCATCCTTAACCCTGGTCGCGAGCAGGGTTAACGAACCCCGGGGTAACGGCCGATTTTTCGGTCTCAACCCGGGGCGGGAAAAGTGTAGTGGGAAACGTCCTGGCAACCATTTCCAACCCGGGGTATCTCGGGGGTAAGGCTTGCCGTTACCCCCGAGATAACCCGGAGATTGCGTAGTGGGAAAGGGGTATACGGTGTCCTTGTAACTGTCACTCCCAGATACTACTAAATTGCCTCTAGCCATTTACCACCAGGAATGTGGCCTTGGAGACCACTGGTGAAAACACTGTGAAAATGACTTGACTAACTGTGTGCCATGAAATAGGGGTGAAAATATGATGAATTTTCTTTTCATGGCTAAATGACATTTTCACCCCATTTTCACGGTTTAGATGTTCATAGTGTAACTGAGATCCACAGTGTAGCACATAGCCTGTCCTTCAGTAACGCTACTGACTTGGAGTACGTTGATGTGGGCATGTATTGAGGAAGGAGGATGATCATGTTCTGAGCAAGGGCGTTTGAGTTTGAGTCCGAGGAGAAGGGATGATCCAAGAGGACATGGAAGGATCAGCAAGTGGAGGAGGAGAGTAGGAGGGTTGGGGTGAAGAGGGAGGGATGCGCTGAATCGGGCGAGGTGGAGGGATGGGGTAAGGGGGATTGCTGCGAGTGTGAGGTGAAATTCAGCCACCCCCATTAACAGAGGTGACCGCAATATGTATGACAGTAGCTAGCTGATAGGAGGTGACCACAATATATATGACAGTAGCTAGCTGATAGGAGGTAACCACAATATCTAGGACAGTAGCTAGCTGATAGGAGGTAACCACAATATCTAGGACAGTAGCTAGCTGATAGGAGGTAACCACAATATCTAGGACAGTAGCTAGCTGATAGGAGGTAACCACAATATCTAGGACAGTAGCTAGATGATAGGAGGTGATGACCCCAATCATATGTATATTACAACAGCAGTGCAAGAAGGTCTAGTTGATTTGTCAGTCCCTTACCAAGGCAGTGCGTCCATTGCCGACTACCTGCCCAGCCAGGCCCATAAACAGGACCGGGTTATCGTTGACGGGCCGCACGTTGATGAAGATGGTGGCGGTGACAGACAGGGGCTCTATCCCAGCAAAGGTGGCAGTCTCTCTCACTGCAGATGGGAAGAGGAGGAGGAGGAGTTGACTAAAATAGACTCAAGCAATTCAGGCATTGGTTGAGGTCAAAGAATAGCGTCCATACGTTGTCTGATCCAACATATGCATAAAATGGCACACCTGTGAAAATTTCAGCTCAATCCGCCAACCGAGTCTTGAGAAAATTGTAAAAAAACCGCTTCATTTGTTTCGCGAAAATGCAGCATTCAACGTATTGATCCGAAAAATAATTTGGATCTCAGGGTGAGACGTAAATTATTTCTTTACTCCTTTCTCCCAAAATACAACATTTTAGACAGAAATATTTCAGTGCGAGGTTTCTACTATAACCATCCTCAAACTGTATCAGTTTCATGTAAATTTGTGAAAATTTCTGTTTTTCTTGCTCTTACCAATATAGGAAGGTTTGCGATACACCATGTATAAAGTCTCTTAAAGAAGAGACGTGGTTCTGAAAAGAACCTGAGTGATAACTCGACGTTTCGACCAGTATGCTCTGGCTGTCATCAGGTTCTTTACAGAACCACACCTCTTCTTTAAGAGACCTTATACATGGTGTCACCGCAAACCTTCCTATATTGATTCACCCACCATGCAAAGCCTCAAGTCTTATTTACTCTTACCAATGCTGTGTAGGGGCTTTAAACCATTTCAAATAAAAAATAAAAAAAATAAAAAAATAAACTTTAAAATTAATTTAAAATTAATCAAAATAAACCAATTAAAAAAATACTCAGCACTACATCGATAGAGGGCGCCTCACCTATAATTTGCACACTGATCCTTCCATGGCAGTCCGGGCATGGGGTGAAGCTGAACTGCCCATCCTGACTGATAGCGGCGGTTCCTTGCAGACCAATGGCAGGGACCAACTCAAAGACCACGGCGTCTTCTTCTGCATCGGCTGCCTGGAAGGTGTACTCCAGTGTGCCTACAGGGGCAGAGTATCAAATGTTACGGAACAATATGGCTAATGTAGGAGAGGGTTTATTTCTTTGCTTGCTTTCATACCTAATTGTTTTGTCAATTTTTCACCTCTCTTACAGATGATCCACTATGAACATCTAAACGGTGAAGATGGGGTGAGAATGTCATTTAGCCGTGAAAAGAAAATTCGCCGTGTTTTCACCCCTATTTCATGGCACACAGTTAGCCAAGTCATTTTCACAGTGTTTTCACCAGTGGTCTCCAAGACCACATTCCTGGTGGTAAATGACTAGATGCAATTTAGAAGTATCTGGGGGTGATAGTTACAAGGACACCATACAGTACCTCTATGGGGGCTGGTGGTCCCTACTGGTAATTGAATTAGCCATCCCTCAAGGCTGGAGCTTGCCACCCTAGATATTCAGGTCTCTTTAGTGACCTGAAGATGTCCTTATCAGGTCAGAGAAGCGATTATTTTCATGGTGAATTCACTGTAAAATGCACCGTGAAATCACAGTGACTTTTTAGTTTCATGGCAAAATGACATTTTCATGTTCATATAACATCTTCTTTTTTAAATGTCAAACAAAAAAAATTGATTTTTTTTTTTAGAATGGCAAACAAAGGAAACTTTTACTGGACTGGGATCCCCCTCCCTTTGAGGTTGCCACCCGTTGTCTTTTGAGAAGGTTTGAAGTAGAGCACCTTGGTCCTCATCCATGTACATCTCCTGGACAAGGTTGGTGATGACCGGAGGGCTGTTGGGAATGGTGTCTAGGATGATGCACAGGGCAAACTCTGTCTCCCGGCTGAAGAAGGTGGTGCTAGAGGAGCCATGCGTGGCACAGACCTGCCTCCCCCACACACACAAAAGACAAAGGCCTTAACCTTTTAAACAGGTTTGCATGGTGGAATTGCAGTGCAGAATGCATGCAGTGACACCATGTTGAGTTACCGACTGTTCTCAGAGCCACAATCAATCTCTCCAGAGATTGTACAGATGGTATCACTGCAAGCATTCTACACTATAGGAAACGTGTTAGCTTTAATCAAATATTCAATTAATATAGGAAGGTTTGCGATGACACCATGTATCAGGTCTCTTAAAGGAAGAGGTTTGGTTCTGAAAAGAACCTGAGTGGTAACTCAGAACCAAACCTCTTCCTTGAAGAGACCTGATACATGGTGTCACCGCAAACCTTCCTATATTGATTCACCCACCATGCAAAGCCTTAAGTCTTATTTATTCAATTAATTTATTCTCAAAGTTTAGTGGGCCTGACGTTTCGATCCTAGCAGGACCTTTCTCTGCTTTTGAGAAAGGTCCTGCTAGGATCGAAACGTCAGGCCAGCTAAATTTTGAGATTTGCATTTTGGTAATTTTAGTCAGTAAGCAGTTTGCCACATTTTCGTATATCAATTAATTTATTAATTAATCTAATGACAGGTTTCTAAACATAAACAGAGCATACTGTTTCCATACCATTAAAGATCCCTACTTTTTTTCAAAAACATACATACAATACGTCATGTTTAAACAAAATAGTTTGCACTCTTTGTACTGGACACTTTGATCTTGTTAGGAGACAATATCATCCAATGCTATGAAAAGCCTAACAAATCACAACATATATTTTAAACAGTCTCAATAACGTTCTCCTATGGATTGACAAGAATAAGGATTGGCTGAGAACTTTTACTGGAAGTGTCTACTTTGTTCTACTTTGTTTTCTTCTAACAGCCAAGGAATCCGCTGATTGACTTAAAAATATCTCTTATTTAATCACTGGCTTTCCCCCACTGCATTTCTCTTACTTTACAAATCTCTGTGAAACCACGCCCTTTGAAATGTATTCCTTTGTGCACTACTAGACTCAGACAGCTCATTCAATTAGTTCTAATTTTAGTTCGCCTGGAAAGCACACTATTTTAGTGGCAGTACTGTAGTACAGACAACAATGCTAAGCTCTGCCCTTACTGTTCATTGCTTTATTGTTCACCTAACCACAGACCAGACAGGCAGATTTCCTTTATTATGTGTGTACATCTCTGTGTGGACCTCAGTAAAAAAAACACTTTCTTTTTCTGTTGAGGTTAAAGCAATGAACTGTGATTACTCTACAGCTCTGTGAAATCTACAAGTCCAACGCCTCCCTTCCCATATGACTTGCCTTCACAGTGACTCGGTCTCCCTCGTAAAGGATCTGATCCCCATCATCAGCGCACGTCTTGGCAGCGTCATGCCACTCTGACTGGTCTAAAGGTGAGAGGCAAGTAGAAGATTTGAAAGCTGTGTTCATATGGCACTCATTTAGGGAGGAGATCTCAGTGGGCTTGATGTCCGGACCCATGCAAGGGCCTTTTACAGTGGTCTCACATTAGCAACTGCCTTGCCTTTGCAGATGAAACAGATTCTTCACAGCCCCTGATCGAGCTGGATGGGTTGCCAGTCCTTTCTATTGGATCTAATTAGCCTCGAAACACTCCCTGGCATGTTTTCATGAGAAGTTGATGAAGTTAGAGGCCCTGACTGCATGGTTCATTGCAGTCAAGAAACTGTCTGAATCATCTGGATAATAGTGAGGTGTTGTTTTAGTTCTAAATGTTATCATCTCACCTCATCACCCCACCTCACCCACCCACCCCATCCCACCTCACCTCATCTCACCCACCTCACCTCACCTCACCCCATCCTACCTCACCTCACCCCATCCCACCTCACCCCATCCCACCTCACCTCACCCAATCCCACCTCACCTCAGCTCACCCACCCCATCCCACCTCACCTCACCCCATCCCACCTCACCTCAGCTCACCCAGCCCACCTCACCTCACCCCACCCCACCTCACCCCATCCCACCTCACCTCATCTCACCCACCCCACTTCACCTCACCCCACCCCACCTCACCCCACCCCTTTTCACCCACCCCATCTCAAACCTCGATCACCTCACCTCACCCCACCCCACCCCACCTCACCTCACCTCGCCTCGCCTCACCTGGCCTCACCTCATCTCACCTCACCTCACCTCACCTCACCTCACCTCACCTCACCTCACCTCAACAATTCTCTTCAGTATGCCCTCTGTTACGGTATTACAGGCAAGATGCTTCATCAAAAATTGCGCCTTTCCATTCCAAAAGTAAGCAATTACAATCCCATCAAAGTGATGGCTTCAAGCATGGTTGGCCTTCTCCGATCTGTTTTCTAAAGAGTTGGAAGCATACAGGCTGCGGAGGACAGTCAGAGGCCACCTACCTGTATTCCAGAAGATGAGCCCCGGTTTGGCCTCTGTCCAATTGGCCGGAATGTGGAAGCGTGCGGTCACTGCTAGTGGTCCTTGCAGCTCAATCTGTCCCAGGCTGGTCAGGTAGAACAGGGGCTTGTACACATGGGTGATCCTGGTTCAAACAACGTACAGGACTCCGTGTCACAAAGCTGCTCATCAATCGCAGAAATTAACTGAGCATGGCCATAATTCCTTAGTCAAAAGGAGACTACCCATCGTATGATTGTAGCTCATGTGAAACTTTGTCTTGTGTTTGAGTTGTGGCCATATATTGGGAGCTCAACATCAAACAAAATGGAAACCTTGCTTAATTAGTAAGGGATAATAATTTGTAGCAAAATCCATCCTTTATCTCAGATGAAAATGAACAAATCAATTAAGACAAATTTAAATTACAATATGAAAGATATTACAATATGAAAGATATCAAAGCATTTTTGATTGAGTCACTGAGTCTGAGCTTGAGTCCCAGTCATTTGTTGTTTGTGGCTTGAATTTGAGTCTGGTTATTGGGAAATGGGACTGAAGTTGCATGCGAGTAAAAGAACACTTTGTATGAGTCACTAACTATGAGTCAAGATAGTCACTGAGTTTGAGTAACTGAGTGACTAAGTATGGGTCAAGAGTCAGAGTATGGATAATGAGTCACTTTGTATGAGTCATGGGTCACCGAGTATGAATTATGAACCCTTGAGTATGAGTCGAGAGTCATTGAATATGAGTCATGAATCCCTGAGTATGAGGCAAGAGTGACCGAGTATTTGTCATGAATCACTGGTGTGAGCTGAGTCACTGAGTATGAGTCATGAATCCCCGAGTGTGAGTCATGAGTGACTGAGTATGAGTTAAGAGTGACTGAGTATGAGTCAAGGGTCATGAGTATAATCATGAATCCCTGAGTATGAGTCATGAATCAAGTATGAGTAATTAATCACTGTGTATTAATTGTGGGTCACTGAGTATGAGTCATGAATCAACGAGTGTGAGTTAAGAGTGACTGAGTATGAATTATGAACCTTAAGTGTGTTCAAGAGTCACTGAGTGTGAGTCAAGAGTCACTGAGTGTGAGTCAAGAGTCACTGAGTGTGAGTCAAGAGTCACTGAGTGTGAGTTAAGAGTGACTGAGTGTGAATTATGAACCTTGAGTGTGAGTCAAGAGTCACTGAGGGTGAGTCAAGAGTCACTGAGTGTGAGTTAAGAGTCACTGAGGGTGAGTCAAGAGTCACTGAGTGTGAGTTAAGAGTGACTGAGTGTGAATTATGAACCTTGAGTGTGAGTCAAGAGTCACTGAGGGTGAGTCAAGAGTCACTGAGTGTGAGTTAAGAGTCACTGAGTGTGAGTTAAGAGTGACTGAGTGTGAATTATGAACCTTGAGTGTGAGTCAAGAGTCACTGAGTGTGAGTCAAGAGTCACTGAGGGTGAGTCAAGAGTCACTGAGTGTGAGTTAAGAGTGACTGAGTGTGAATTATGAACCTTGAGTGTGAGTCAAGAGTCACTGAGGGTGAGTCAAGAGTCACTGAGTGTGAGTTAAGAGTGACTGAGTGTGAATTATGAACCTTGAGTGTGAGTCAAGAGTCACTGAGGGTGAGTCAAGAGTCACTGAGTGTGAGTTAAGAGTCACTGAGGGTGAGTCAAGAGTCACTGAGTGTGAGTTAAGAGTGACTGAGTGTGAATTATGAACCTTGAGTGTGAGTCAAGAGTCACTGAGTGTGAGTCAAGAGTCACTGAGGGTGAGTCAAGAGTCACTGAGTGTGAGTTAAGAGTGACTGAGTGTGAATTATGAACCTTGAGTGTGAGTCAAGAGTCACTGAGGGTGAGTCAAGAGTCACTGAGTGTGAGTTAAGAGTCACTGAGGGTGAGTCAAGAGTCACTGAGTGTGAGTTAAGAGTGACTGAGTGTGAATTATGAACCTTGAGTGTGAGTCAAGAGTCACTGAGTGTGAGTTAAGAGTCACTGAGGGTGAGTCAAGAGTCACTGAGTGTGAGTTAAGAGTGACTGAGTGTGAATTATGAACCTTGAGTGTGAGTCAAGAGTCACTGAGTGTGAGTCAAGAGTCACTGAGTGTGAGTCAAGAGTCACTGAGTGTGAATTATGAACCTTGAGTGTGAGTCAAGAGTCACTGAGGGTGAGTCAAGAGTCACTGAGTGTGAGTCAAGAGTCACTGAGGGTGAGTCAAGAGTCACTGAGTGTGAGTCAAGAGTCACTGAGGGTGAGTCAAGAGTCACTGAGTGTGAGTCAAGAGTCACTGAGGGTGAGTCAAGAGTCACTGAGTGTGAGTCAAGGGTCACTGAGGGTGAGTCAAGAGTCACTGAGTGTGAGTTAAGAGTCACTGAGTGTGAGTCAAGGGTCACTGAGGGTGAGTCAAGAGTCACTGAGTGTGAGTCAAAAGTCACTGAGGGTGAGTCAAGAGTCACTGAGTGTGAGTCAAGAGTCACTGAGGGTGAGTCAAGAGTCACTGAGGGTGAGTCAAGAGTCACTGAGGGTGAGTCAAGAGTCACTGAGTGTGAGTCAAGGGTCACTGAGGGTGAGTCAAGAGTCACTGAGTGTGAGTTAAGAGTCACTGAGTGTGAGTCAAGAGTCACTGAGTGTGAGTTAAGAGTCACTGAGTGTGAGTCAAAAGTGACTGAGTATGAGTCATGAATCACTGGGTATGAGTTAAGAGTGACTGAGTATAAATTATGAACCCCTGAGTATGAGTCATGAATCATATGAGTCAAGAGGTCACCGAGTATGAGTCGAGAGTTGAGCATGCAGAATGATGGATCTCTCTCCAGCTTGAATCAGGCCACCAACCAACCTCTGTCTCAGCAGCCTGGAGGTGTACTGGATGGTGTCACCAGGGTTCACAATGTAGGGCTTGTAATTGACTGAAGCATCCGAGGTGAACTCTTCCTCCAGCTTCTGCTGGTCTAGAAGGCCTAGGACTATGGAGCCTCCCTGGTGCAGACCTAGAATGGCAATGTGATCATTGACTGGGATAAGCTTCAACTATATGGACCAAGGCCATAGATAAATATTCATACACAGACAGGATGTAGTACCCCTTTGCTGTACAGCCTCCACTGTGAGGGAAACTAAACACTCTCATAATGTTTTGGTATTGAGACAGGTAGCAGATAGTGAGTGTGTGTGCATAGGGCCGTTCGCTCTACACCAAATAAACTTGATTATTTGTATCGCGATCTGAATCGCGATTCGAACTCCACTTTTTAGAGTGTGGGGACACAATAAACGCGATTATTAGTGGGATTTGAATCGCGATTCGGACTCCACTAAGAGTGAGACTTTTTCAAATAATCGCATTTATTTGCGACGCGATGTGTGTGGGAACGCGCCGCTCAAATCGCACCGTTTTTTTTTAGAGCCCACGATGCATTGCGCAAGCATGGCATTTCCTGCCAGCAGCTTACTGCCAGGAAGTGCAGCACAGGGTTTGTTTACGTTCCTCAGCGAGTCCCACCATTCCCGCTTGCGCAGCGCGACCACATGCTAACCGCAATCAGCTCACGTTTATTTGCGACATGATTATTTGGCCTGTGTGGACACGACAAAAAAAACCCGGTTTTGGAATCGTGATTCAAATCGCGATTATTTTCGTAGTGGGAACGGCCCTATTGTGTCCAGTCACTTTCAAATTATCAGGCAAAGTGAATGCATACGTTCATACCATTATCTTTGCACGATACAAAGTTATCACAACGTTACCAAATGATTAGAGGGTATCAAAAAGGAGGATTACTTTAGCCAAGCACGCCATATTCGAGACCTTTGTTGGCAGTCTGACAAATTGTGGAGTATAATCCATAGTCAAAGGAAGGGTATTAACAGGTAGTCAGTCCCAAGCAATCTTGAAGATGAAATCAATCATGCTTCCATCGTATTGTGACTTTACCAAGCTGCGACTCTAGCGATGGAGGGCCTCCCTCTACCTACCTCCATGCGTCGCTACCGTTACATCAAAGTCGTCACTGTCTGTGGATCTCCTGCGCCGTTTCTGGCTTGAGGCCGAGGTCAGGGAGATGTCTTCGCCGGTGGACGACGTCCCCATGCTATCCCCAGACCCTGGAATGAACATTGCCAGGGTAATGGTCTCCTCTTTGCATTTGATTCTTATTATCATTATGCTTTAACTTTAACTCATGCCTGCACTGACAATATTAAGTGTCATGCATCCTTTTCCTTAGAAACAATAAAGGCTCACTTCTCCAAAAAGGTATACACTTTGTATCCAGGACCCAATCTCATAGAGCCGCTTTAGTTTTAAAATCTGCTAAGCATGGAAAGTCTTCCTTATTTGAATAGATTTACAAACCAAATTGCAATGTGAACTCCATTGATTTTGACTAGTCTTCCACCATTCTTTTCCTTGGTATAAAATAAACATGGAGTTTCGGTTGGCAAGCCGATTCTACAAATCTTGAGTTTTTGCGCTGAAACAAATTTCGGTGATTAACCGGCTCTATGAAATTGTCCCCTGATGGTTATAAGCTTGCTTGCCATAGTAGATTGGTCTTTACTTTCCCTCAGAGTGCACATGCAGCGTATGCTCACTGCATTGTCCCATTTCCTGATGACGGCCAGAGCATACTGGTCGAAACGTCGAGTTACCACTCAGGTTCTTTTCAGAACCAAACCTCTTCCTTTAAGAGACCTGATAGATGGTGTCACTGCAAACCTTCCTATATTGATTCACCCACCATGCAAAGCCTTAAGTCTTATTTATTTGTCCCATTTCCTGCTTGGGAGGAGAAACGGCAAGCATCTCAGGCTCTAGATTCAAACCTACGACTACTCATTTCTTAACAACTTGACCAATGAGCTGATTGAGGTCGTCTGGTGGATTTCAATGTGAATACATCAACGTCAAACAAATGACAAACTGCTTACTGACTAAAATGCAAATCTTAAACTTTAGTGGGCCTGACGTTTTAAGATTTGCATTTTGGTAATTTTAGACAGTAAGCAGTTTGCAACATTTTTGTATATCACCTTAAGTCATTTCCTTATGTTGCTGTATCCCCTCGTGGTGATCCTCCTTGCTGACCTGTCTACGTGTGTATGTAAGTCTGTCCGTTCGTTGGTATGTAAGTCTATGTTCTGTGTTTGTCTCTTGTTATTCACTCTCTCCCCCCTTCCTTCTTGTACATGTATCTGTTTTGTCCTTGTCTTGTCACTCTGCCTTTGATAAAGGTCCTGCTAGGATCCAAACGTCAGGCCCACTAAATTTTAAGTCAAACAAATGAATGAAAAACTGACTTGGAACTTTACTTAACAAATAGACAAAAAAGGGAAAGAAAACTTGGCCTGAACTGGGATTTGAACCCGAGACCTCTGGTTTTGCATACCAGCGCTCTTACCATCTAAACTATCCAGCCCAATTAGATGGTGGCCTCCCTAAATGTATTTTTTTCTAAAGATATTGATAGATCAAATTCTGGTAAAAAGTATCAAGAGCAGTCTGTTCGGAATTTACTGATACCACAACAGGGTGTTAATACAAATGTTTGAAAGTGACATTTTGGAAAAAGATTTGATTGAGGATAGAAGACTTGATGTGTGTGTTGGAACTATATATGCGTCCATACGTATCAAGCTCAATCCCCGAATAGAATCCCACACATTTCAATGGGCGATTTTTGTTGGCCACGGCGGAGCTAACTGGTTCCCTGCAAAATGAACGAAACGCTGTAAGACTGTCGCCTACCCCTACCCCCTACCCCTACCCCTACCCCCTACCCCTACCCCTACCCCTAACCCCTACCCCCTATCCCTACCCCCTACCCTACCCCCTATCCCTACCCCTACCCCCTACCCCCTACCCCTACCCCCTACCCCCTACCCCCTACCCCTACCCCCTACCCCTACCCCTACCCCTACCCTCTATCCTCTACCCTCTAGTACCCTCTATGCATTAATTGAAGATACAATAAAATATTGAGCTTAATATAGGAAGGTTTGCGGTGAACACCATGTATCAGGTCTCTTAAAGGAAGAGGTATGGTTCTGAAAAGAACCTGAGGGTAACTCGACGTTTCGACCAGTGTGCTCTGGCCGTCATCAGGAGAATGTCTTGGGATCGGTGGTGGAACTCCTTATGTACCGGTGGTCGCTGAGGCGGGAAGGCGGGAAAGATAATCATCTGGGGAGGATTATCCTAAGGGGGGCTTAGGTCACTGAGGTGGGAAGGCGGGCAAACCCTAAGGGGAGACTGGTGGGGGGGAACCTATAGGTGCTCAATAGTTTATATTGAGCTTCATACGTCGGTCTGCATATATAGCTCGTGTGTTGGTGGCACTATTGGACTCACCAATCACCGTGGTCGTTCCTGCCTGCACAACAGAGCACAGCATGGCTGCATTGCACATCCTCATCCTGGTGTGTAGAGTTCTACCACGGTAACCCCCCCAAAAAAAACAATACTGAAATTTGAAGGTTTGTACGGTAGACTTTTTTAACACTGTAGAATGTGGTGGGCCTGAATTTTCGATCCCAGGAGAAAGGTCCTGCTAGGATCGAAACGTCAGGCCCACTAAATTTTAAGATTTACATTTTGGTAATTTTAGTCAGTAAGCAGTTTGCAACATTTTTGTATATCACTGTAGAATGTGTGCGGTGACATTGTATGCATAATTTCTTTTAAGAATACCGTCCATGCTATTGGACATTGCTGGACGGTTTTGTACCTTGTACTTTAAAACGGATAAAAGAACTGGAGACAAAGCCAGAGCCTGAGCCTAAGCCGGGGTTTGGGAAAAGGGCCAAATTTGTCTGATGAAGGACCAATGCCTTACTTGCCAGGCTCCATGTTGAAGCTTGCCGGCCCCTCCGCTATTGTGCTCCCTGGGCCGGGCTCCTGCTGGGTGCGGAAGTCGCTGACGTTGTACCTCTCCTCCCGGTCCCCGGCACGGATGACCACAAGGCCGTCCTGCACGGCCACTGAGCCCGAGGCATTGACCCCTACTACCATGCAGGGGATGATGTCATCGTCATCCGGGTCCGACGAGCTGCCGACGCAGTACTCTGGAGCACCCGGCAGACGATGGGAGAGAATGGAAAGGGAAGCCAATCATCAGAATAGAGACTTGAGAAGAGGCTAGGACTCACAGAACAGACCTCAGACACTATGATCATCTAAACCGTGAAAAAAGGGTGAAAATGTCATTTTGCCGTGAAACTAAAAAGTCACTGTGATTTCACGGTGCATCTTACAGTGAATTCACCATGAAAATAATCGCTTCTCTGACCTGATAAGGACATCTTCTGGTCACTAAAGAGACCATGAAAACACCGTGAATATCTAGGGTGGCAAGCTCCAGCCTTGAGGGATGGCTAATTCAATTACCAGTAGGGACCACCAGCCCCCATAGAGGTACTGTATCCAGCCTTCCTGATGAATCCCTGATCTCTATCTCCTTCTTTCCTTGGCCCTAAAAGCCCCTACACAACATTGGTAAGATCGAAAAACAGAAATGTTCACAGATTTACATGAAACTTATACAGTTTGAAGATGGTTATAGTAGAAACCTCTCACTGAAATATTTCTGCCTAACATGTTGTATTTTGGGAGAAATGAGTAAAAGAAATAGTTTACGTCTCACCGAGATCTAAACTATTGTTCGAAACAGTACGTTTTCGCGAAGCAAATGAAGTGGATTTCACGATTATCTCGAGACTCGGTTGGTGGATTGATCTGAAACTTTCACAGGTGTGCTATTTCATGCATATGTTGGATCAGACAACGTATGGATGCTATTCTTTGACCTCGACCAATGGTGTGTGGGGGCTTTAACCTTGAGTGGCTTTATTGCCTTGTTTTGGACGAATTTGCATTGAAAAAGGAAAAAAGAAAGATTGATAGAGGAAAATCAGACACCCCAAACAGCAATGCTACACTGTAAAAACGGTGCTCACATCATGCACATGGATGAAGTATGTTGAGGCACATGGTGCACGATACATGCGCATGAGGTGATGCTCACTTTCACTCCATGTACTTGAGGTACAATAAATAGAGATATATTCTTGTACATGAAGCACTTCATGCACCTCATCCGACTTTTGCTCAAGTGATTACAATGCCACATGTGCTTGAGCTACAGTATTTCATGTGCATGAAGTACAGTAGGTGCCTCATCAAGTGTTCATGATTCTGGGACAAATATGCACCATTGCAGAAGTGCATGACACTATGAACATCTTAACCGTGAAAATAGGGTGAAAATGCCATTCAGCCGTGAAAAGAAAATTCACTGTGTTTTCACCCCTATTTCATGGCACACAGTTAGCCAAGTCATTTTCAGGGTGTTTTCACCAGTGGTCTCCAAGGCCACATTCCTGGTGGTAAATGGCTAGAGACAATTTAGAAGTATCTGGGAGTGACAGTTACAAGGACACTTTACAGTACCTCTATGGGGGCTGGTGGTCCCTATAGGTAATTGAATTAGCCATCCCTCAAGGCTGGAGCTTGCCACCCTAGATATTCACGGTTTTTTTCAAGGTCTCTTTAGTGACCTGAAGATGTCCTTATCAGGTCAGAGAGGCGATTAATTTCACGGTGAATTCACTGTAAAATGCACCGTGAAATCACAGTGACTTTTTAGTTTCACGACGAAATTACATTTTCACCCCTTTTTCACGGTTTAGATGTTCATAGTGTGAGGTGCAGTTCGTTTTTACAGTGTAGGAGACGTCATGACCTCAGGACTGCCTGCCTACCATAGCGGTTGATGGACTCATCGTCTGGTCTGGTCCAGGAGGTTCCCGTCCTGCTTGGGTCCTCACTCCTCTCCACGTCCGGCGGATACACCTCCTCCTCAAACCTCTGGCTGAACAGGGCAGTGGTGTTGACATCGTCTGAGGTGGGTCCCTCCAGGAGAACAGTCACTCCTGCATGACAACAAAAGGCAGCCAGCATAGATATAACATGATGTTTGCATCTAGGAGAATGTAATTCAAAGAGGTTTTGCCCTTACTCGACGTGGTAAACACTGAATTCTCAGTGCTTTGCCCGGTGCCTGATAAAAATATTTCAGGCAGCTCGGGCGGGATTCGAACCCGCGACTCCCGAATTCTAGTACGGACGTCTTAACCACTGGACCACCGAGCTGGTCGAGGTCGTGTGGTGGATTCGAATAAGGCAGCCAGGACAATGCAGTCTCATTGAGGTTACTGATATAGTGTGTGCGATTATCTCTCTAGATTCTGGACAACTTTCAGTCAGGAAGTTTCAATTAAACACTCAGGATGCAGAAGGATCTCAACCTGATCAAATAACATGTAAATGGGTTGAAGTCAATTTATAGTCAATGAGTGTGTGGGTTCGTGATTCTGTGAGTTAGTGAGTGTGGGTCTGTGAGTCTGTGAGCTGTGAATCTGTGAGCTGTGAATCTGTGAGTGTGGGACTAAGTGAGTCAGTGAGGCTGTGAATCTATGAGTATGGGACTCGATCAGTGAGTCTGTGAATCTACAAGTCTGGAACTCAGTGAGTCTGTGAATCTACAAGTCTGGAACTCAGTGAGTCAGTGAATCTACAAGTCTGGAACTCGGTGAGTCTGTGAATCTACAAGTCTGGAACTCGGTGAGTCTGTGAATCTATGAGTCTGGACTCAATGAGTCAGTGAGGCTCGGCTGTGAATCTAGGACTGAGTGAGTCTACATGTATGAGTCTGGAACTCGGTGAGTCTGTGAATCTACAATCTGGAACTCGGTGAGTCTGTGAATCTATGAGTCTGGACTCAATGAGTCAGTGAGGCTCGGCTGTGAATCTAGGACTGAGTGAGTCTACATGTATGAGTCTGGAACTCGGTGAGTCTGTGAATCTACAATCTGGAACTCGGTGAGTCTGTGAATCTATGAGTCTGGACTCAATGAGTCAGTGAGGCTCGGCTGTGAATCTAGGACTGAGTGAGTCTACATGTATGAGTCTGGAACTCAGTGAGTCTGTGAATCTACAAGTCTGGAACTCAGTGAGTCTGTGAATCTATGAGTCTGGACTCAATGAGTCAGTGAGGCTCGGCTGTGAATCTAGGACTGAGTGAGTCTACATGTATGAGTCTGGAACTCAGTGAGTCTGTGAATCTACAAGTCTGGAACTCAGTGAGTCTGTGAATCTACAAGTCTGGAACTCGGTGAGTCTGTGAATCTATGAGTCTGGACTCAATGAGTCAGTGAGGCTCGGCTGTGAATCTAGGACTGAGTGAGTCTACATGTATGAGTCTGGAACTCAGTGAGTCTGTGAATCTACAAGTCTGGAACTCAGTGAGTCTGTGAATCTACAAGTCTGGAACTCGGTGAGTCTGTGAATCTATGAGTCTGGACTCAATGAGTCAGTGAGGCTCGGCTGTGAATCTAGGACTGAGTGAGTCTACATGTATGAGTCTGGAACTCAGTGAGTCAGTGAATCTACAAGTCTGGAACTCGGTGAGTCTGTGAATCTACAAGTCTGGAACTCGGTGAGTCTGTGAATCTATGAGTCTGGACTCAATGAGTCAGTGAGGCTCGGCTGTGAATCTAGGACTGAGTGAGTCTACATGTATGAGTCTGGAACTCAGTGAGTCTGTGAATCTACAAGTCTGGAACTCAGTGAGTCTGTGAATCTATGAGTCTGGACTCAATGAGTCTGTCAGTGAATTAGTCTGTCAGTGAATTATTCTTTCAGTGAATTATTCTTTCAGTGAATTATTCTTTCAGTGAATTATTCTGTCAGTGAATTATTCTGTCAGTGAATTATTCTGTCAGTGAATTATTCTGTCAGTGAATTATTCTTTCAGTGAATTATTCTGTCAGTGAATTATTCTGTCAGTGAATTAGTCTGTCAGTGAATTATTCTGTCAGTGAATTATTCTGTCAGTGAATTATTCTGTCAGTGAATTATTCTTTCAGTGAATTATTCTGTCAGTGAATTATTCTGTCAGTGAATTAGTCTGTCAGTGAATTAGTCTGTCAGTGAATTAGTCTGTCAGTGAATTAGTCTGTCAGTGAATTATTCTTTCAGTGAATTATTCTTTCAGTGAATTATTCTGTCAGTGAATTATTCTTTCAGTGAATTATTCTTTCAGTGAATTATTCTGTCAGTGAATTATTCTGTCAGTGAATTAGTCTGTCAGTGAATTATTCTGTAAGTGAATTATTCTGTCAGTGAATTATTCTGTCAGTGAATTATTCTGTAAGTGAATTATTCTTTCAGTGAATTATTCTGTCAGTGAATTATTCTGTCAGTGAATTATTCTGTCAGTGAATTATTCTTTCAGTGAATTAGTCTGTCAGTGAATTATTCTGTCAGTGAATTATTCCGTCAATTATTCTGTCAGTGAGTCTGGGATGTGAGTCAGTGAGGTTTAAATTCTGCGAGTCAGCGTTTTTCTGAGTCAGTGAGTGATTGAGTCAATGATTGTTTGAGTCTGGAATGTGAGTCGCTGAGGCAATGATTTTATGCGAGTCCGTCATTTTTTGAGTCGGGAGTATTGGGGAATGTGAGTCAGTTGAGTCAATGAGTCATGATTGCTCATGTCTGTGATCGATTCTTTGAGTCAGTGAGTTGTTGAGTCTATGAGTGAGCTAGTTTGTCTTGGTTTATATCAATTCTCTATCTTTTTATAGATTTATTATTTATTTCTGTAATTGGTATATTTGGCATATTTGTAGTTTACTTAAATGCAATACTTCTTTTTCCATATAAATATATTTTATATTTTTGGTTTTCTGTCATCCAATTAGTTTGGAGAGCCCCCTGACAGAAATTAGTTTCTTTTGGGCAATCCAGCGGGAGGTAATTGGATGTTGTTTCTGTTATTGTTGCTGTTGCTGTTGTTGTTGTTTGTTTTTTTGTCTTTTTTTTTGTCTTTTAAAAAAAAAAAAATTTAAAAATTGATTTATGTCTGTTTTCCACTTTATTCTTACTTGTGTGCTGTGATGTGAATGCTGAACATGTATCCCGATAAATGAAATAAATAAATGAAATAAATAAATAAATAAATAAATAAATAAATTCAGCTCACCATCGCACTCTACCACTGTCTCCAGACCGGCTCCATTGAGTGCCTTCAGGGTGATGTAGTAGGTCTGGTTGTGCTGCAGTACTCCGGTCAGATTCCTATTGGCAGCTGTCTGGTTGGACCCAACGCTGACAAAGCCCTGCAGGTCAGTGGCTCCCCGAGACGTCCCTATAGCCCAAAGGTTCTCCTGATGAAGAAAGGAAGACCAAGTTGACGTTGATACATCAACAAAAAGATGCTGGATGATCATCAACTCCATTAGACTGTTTGTTTCACACTTTGAACATCTAAACCGTGAAAAAGGGGTGAAAAATGTAATTTCGCCGTGAAACTAAAAAGTCACTGTGATTCCACAGTGCATTTTACAGTGAATTCACTGTGAAAATAATCGCCTCTCTGACCTGATAAGGACATCTTCAGGTCACTAAAGAGACCGTGAAAAAAACGTGAATATCTAGGGTGGCAAGCTCCAGCCTTGAGGGATGGCTAATTCAATTTCCAGTAGGGACCACCAGCCCCCATAGAGGTACTGTATGGTGTCCTTGTAACTGTCACTCCCAGATACTTCTAAATTGTCTCTAGCCAGTTAGACAAGTCATTTTCAAGGTGTTTTCGCCAGTAATCTCCAAGGCCACATTCCTGGTGGTAAATGGCTAGAGGCAATTTAGAAGTATCTGGGAGTGACAGTTACAAGGACACCATACAGTACCTCTATGGGGGCTGGTGGTCCCTACTGGTAATTGAATTAGCCATCCCTCAAGGCTGGAGCTTGCCACCCTAGATATTCACAGGTTTTTTCACAGTCTCTTTAGTGACCTGAAGATGTCCTTATCCGGTGAATTCACTGTAAAATGCACCGTGAAATCACAGTGACTTTTTAGTTTCACGGCGAAATGACATTTTCACCCCTTTTTCACGGTTTAGGTGTTCATAGTGACAGAGAGGGCGGGGTTTTGAGGGGAGTTCAATGGAGGCGATGCAGGCGCCATACCTTCACCAAGCTCTCCTCATCCACAAAGCTCCAGAGAGCACTGATGACCGAGGCTGATGACTGGAACTCCACTGGCTGGTACTGATTGATGTTAGCATCCAAGTAGAAGAAGACGTCCAGCACCGCCGGTGTGTCATCCACATAGAAGCCATTGGAAGAGGCCACCTCCCACTTGCCATTACCAAGCACAGATTTCACTGCAGAGGGAGGAATGGAGGGATTGGGGGAGGGAGGGAGGGAGAGAGGGAGGAATGGAGGGATTGAGGGAGGGAGGGAGGGAGGGATTGAGGGAGGGAGGGAGGGAGGGAGGGAGGGATTGAGGAATGGAGGGATTGAGGGAGGGAGGGAGGGAGGGAGAGAGGAAGGTGGAGGGAGGGAGGGGAGGGAGGGAGGGAGAGCGAGGGAGGGATGGAGGGGGAGGGAGGGATGGATGGAGGGAGGAAGGGAGGTAGGCGGGGATGTAGGGAGGGGGAGGGAGGGAGGCAGGGAAGCAGGGAGGGAGGGAGGGAGGAAGGGAGAGAGGCAGGCAGGGAGGCAGGGAGGTATGGGGGAGGGAGGGAGGCAGGGAGGGAGGCAGGGAGGGAGGGAGGGGGAGAGGCAGGCAGGCAGGGAGGCAGGTAGGGAGGCAGGCAGGCAGGGAGGCAGGCAGGGAGGCAGGCAGGCAGGGAGGGAGGCAGGGAGGCAGGGAGGCAGGGAGGCAGGGAGGAGGCAGGGAGACAGGGAGGCAGGGAGGCAGGGAGGCAGGGAGGGGGGCAGGGAGGGAGGGAGGAAGGGAGGGAGGCAGGGAGGCAGGGAGACAGGGAGCCAGGGAGGAGGCAGGGAGACAGGGAGGCAGGGATGCAGGGGGGCAGGGAGGGGGCAGAGGGAGGGAGGAAGGGAGGGAGGGAGTGAGGCAGGGAGGAAGGGAGGGAGGGAGTGAGGCAGGGAGGCAGGGAGGGAGGCAGGGAGGCAGGGAGGGAGGCAGGGAGGCAGGGAGACAGGGAGGCACGGATAGGGGAGGCAGGGAGGCAGGGAGGCAGGCAGGGAGGGAGAGAGAGAGAGAGAGAGTGAGGCAGGGACCCAGGGAGCCAGGGAGGAGGCAGGGAGACAGGGAGGAGGCAGGGAGACAGGGAGGCAGGGAGGGGGGCAGGGAGGGAGGGAGGAAGGGAGGGAGGGAGGGAGGCAGGGAGGCAGGGAGGGAGGCAGGGAGGCAGGGAGGCAGGGAGGCAGGGAGGGAGGCAGGGAGGCAGGGAGACAGGGAGGCACGGATAGGGGAGGCAGGGAGGCAGGGAGGCAGGGAAGCAGGGAGGGAGGCAGGCAGGCAGGGAGGCAGGGATGGAGGGAGGAAGAGAAATGTAGACTTTGAACAATAGAGAGACAAACCAAGAGGGAAAGAGACGGACAGAAAAATGGACCGAGACGGAAACAAAAAGACACAGACAGGCATCTGAACTGTCTTCGGAAGCCTACCTGTCAGGAAGAATGGTAAGGACTCATTGAGCATCTCATCACTGGCCAGCAGTCTGGAGTGGTTGGTGTCGCTGTGGTTCAATGAGGCCACCAGCCTGGGCAGACTGAGGTCGGCCAGGGTGAAGGTGATGGGCACGGCGCCCATGGGACAGCCGGGGTCACACTGGAAGCGGTCGCAGGGTTGCAGGCAGGCCACGCAAGGCCTAGCCACCTGATGATGATGAACCCAAATCAAGGGGGAGAAGACAAGAGAATAAATAGCAACCGAAAAATCTGGGCCTGACGTTTCGATCTTAGCAGGACCTTTCTCAAAGGCAGTCCTGCTAGGATCGAAACGTCAGGCCCACTAAATTTTGAGATTTGCATTTTGGTAATTTTAGTCAGTAAGCAGTTTGCAACATTTTTGTATATGAACCAAAATCACCGTTTTGTACAGAAAACCTATACCTATTGGACGAACCAATTGTTTTTTTACATGTACAGTACATGAAAGTAGGACCAAGGAAATTGAACTTGATTGGGATTTCAACACAGGCTTCTGATGCATACCCTCACTCTATTACATGAACATGTCATTTCCAAGTGGAGGGTCTCCCAAATAGTCAACTATCTTTGCTGCAGTGGGGGAGGCACAAGCATTTGACTCTTCTTCGTTTTTTCAACGAAGGAATGACAACCGACTGAAGGCTATATGAGTTGATTAGAGACCAAAATAAAATGACTAAGCCAGGTTTATTTAGGAGGCTCCATAACTAATGCCTGTAAGGCTGATCAGGTGGTGGAATCCTGGTCAAGTTAAACCACAGGGTCGGGTTACAATACTGGCTGATGGTCGACCTCATAACTGACTGCCTCCCAAAATGACTTCCAGTCTCTTAACCACTTCGCGCCGGGGGTTTTTCAGCGCCGATGACTGCCATACGGGGGTTTTTGAACAATGCATCATTTTCAAATCTCGCTAAAACAATCGGAACAATATATTTCTGTGAAATAAATTGATAAGGGTTTACTATGGGTACAAGAGAGTTAAACCTGGCACAATTCGGACGTCGTTGTGGCTTTTGTCAAGAGATTATCCGTTCGAAAAAAGGGCCCATTGTGCGTCGTCAATGGAGCGTAACGGACTTACAGTACGGTACTGTCAATCCCTGACCGCAGACTGCAGCCTCCACTCAAGGCAGTCAAATCTTCGAGTTGGTCGGCCACAACCGAGCGTACAGATTGCGGTAAAGAATGTGGGGGGAATTCCAATGCCAGCCGACGACCGTTGGGCTGTGTGGCATGCAAAGACGTCCCCTGCGTGCTTTCAGCTGCAGCGCGGTATCCCTAGATCCTCCACAGTAAAAGTCCTACAATTGCACAATTACTGCTGCTAATCTTACAATTCATGTGGCAACTTGCATCAAAAAGGGTCTTTGCTGGTACTGATTCATATTGCTTTGTTCTAAGCTGAAAAGAGTCTTTGTTTATAGAAGGTGGACAATAGTGGTGCCCGGATTCGGAGGGCCCCGTCGCATAGTCAAGCCAATGGAGCCCCGGATTCGGAGGTCCCGGCGCAAAGTGGTTAAACTGACTGTGATCGACTCTCAAATTAATGTCCCGATCCCAAAACTCACTCCATGTGACTACCAATCTAACCGACTGATTGACTCCCTGACTAATTCTCCCAAACCAACGCCCGATTGACTGACCGATTGCCTGACTAATGACTAAAAAAACATACAGCAAGCAGATTGTCAAGCAGGCAGACAGACAGACTAACAGGGCGACAAACTGGAACGGGATCGGGGGGCAAAAAATGAAATGGTCCAACGGGTCCAGACGGGACAGGATCAAGAGCTAAACCTCTGGGCTTGGTCTTACCTCCTGCAGGGGGACGACATCAGCTGCCCCGGCCTGGGAACCAACGCCAGCAAAGTAGCGGGCCACAGGGCTAGTGCCTGCCCTGAATGGTGCCCCATAACGACACAGCAGGCTCTGGGAGGCAGGTAACCTGTACCATAGCAGCAATCAATTTGTTAGCAGACTGAAAGGTCACGAGTTGATGTCACTCATCATAAGACACTCATCGATCATAGACTATGAAAGTTCATGTGTAAGTGACAGTGCTCTCTCTGTCTATCTCTGTCTCTGACTCTCTCTCTCTATGTTTCTCTCTGACTCTCTGCCCCTGTGTCTTTCTGCCTCTCTCTGTTTATCCCTGTCTCTCTCTCTGCCTCCGATCTTTCTATCTGTCTTTCGCTGTCTCTCTCTATCTCTCTCTGCCTCTTTCTATCGCACTGTCTCTATCTGCCTCTCTCTGTCTCTGTCTCTCTCTGCTTCTCTGTCTCTCACTGTCTCTCTCTGTCTCTCTGTCTCTCTCTGTCTCTGTCTGTCTCTGAATCTATCTCTCTGTCTCTATCTGACTCTGTCCCTGTATCTCTCTGCTTATCTCTGTTTATCTCTGTTTCTCTGCCTCTCTTTATATCTGTCTCTCTCTCTGCCTCTCTTTCTCTAAGCCTCTCTTTCTATCTGTCTCTCTATGTCTCTGTCTCTCTATGCCTCTCTCTGTATCTCTCTGTCTCTCTCTCTGTCTCTCTATGTCTGTCTCTCTATGCCTCTCTCTGTGTCTCTCTGTTTCTCTCTCTGTCTCTCTATGCCTCGCTCTGTCTCTCTGTCTCTGTCTCTGTCTCTCTGCCTCTCTCTGTCTGTCTCTCTGCCTCTCTGTCTCTCTGTCTCTGTCTCTCTATGCCTCTCTCTGTCCCTCTCTGTGTCAATGTGACATTAAAATATTAAAGATGAATTAATAAGGAAGTTTGTAATGTTAAAACAAATCTGAAAAGTAAACAACACAATAGGTTTGTAGTACGGACCTCATGTTCCTGAACGTTGCTGTTACATAGGGTGGGTGGAAGATATCCCGTAGGTCAGCAATGTAGGCGTTTGGGTTGAAGACATGAAGGACTAGCTTGGTAGACATGGAGAGTACGGGTATACCAGTCAGTGAGGCAAGTAGCTTGCCATCAATGTACACTTCAAAGGACCACTCATCCTGAGGGAATGAAAGAAAACCAAGGCAGCATTAATATGCCTTTCTGTAACATATCATGTAGATATCTTCCCATGGAGCACTATAATATGCACTATATGGAAGCAAGGAAGAGTCACAGAGATGGACTGAGAGAAGGGGGACTGGATGCACCCATCCACAACTGCTAACCACTATCGGCTCTGGATTTTTTTGCGTGGTGATTTTTGGGCCTGTCTGAACGCGAGCAAAAAAACCCTGGTTTTTGAATCACTCTCCCTCCCTCCCTCCTCCCTCCCTTCCTCCCATCCACCCAAATTCCCTCTCTCCCTCTGATCCCTCACCACCTCCAATCCGTTTCTCCCTCTCCCTCCCTGCATCCCTCCCTCTTCCTTCCTGCCTCCCTTCCTGCCTCCCTCCCTGCCTCCCTTCCCCCAAATTCCCTCCATCCCTCCCTCAGATCCCTTCCTGCCTTCCTGCATCGCTCCCTCCTCCCTCCCTCCCTCTCCCTCCCCACCCCCTCCCCTCCTCCCTGCCTCCCTCCCTCCCCTGGATCCCTTTCTCCCTGCCTCCCTCCCTGCCTTCCTTCCTCCCTTCCCCCTGAATTCCCTCCATCCCTCCCTCAGATCCCTCACTGCCTTCCTGCATCGCTCCCTCCTCCCTCCCTCCCTCTCCCTCCCCACCCCCTCCCCTCCTCCCTACCTCCCTCCCTCCCCTCGATCCCTTCCTCCCTGCCTCCCTCCCTGCCTTCCTTCCTCCCTTCCCCCTGAATTCCCTCCATCCCTCCCTCAGATCCCTCCCTGCCTACCCCCATCTCCCTCCGGATCCCTCCCACCCTGCCTCCCTCCCTCCCCCTCCCTCACTGCCTCTCTCTCTCCCTTCCTCCCTTCCCCCTGAATTCCCTCCATCCCTCCCCTCTGATCCCTCCCTGCCTCCCTCAATCTCCCTCCCTCCCTGCCTGCCTGCCTCCCCTCCCTTCCTCCCTGCCTCCCTTCTTCCATTCCCCCTGAATTCCCTCCATTCCTCCCTCAGAACCCTCCCTGCCTTCCTGAATCCCTCCCTCCTCCCTCCCTCCTCGCTGCCTCCCCTCCCTTCCTCCCTACCTCCCTCCCTGCCTCCTTTCCCCCTGAATTCCCTCCACCCCTCCCTCAGATCCCTCCCTGCATCCCTGCCTCCCTCCCTGCCTCCCTCCCTGTCTCCCTCCCCTCCATGCCTCCTTGCCTGCCTCCCTTCCTCCCAGGCAGAGCTGTAGACTCACCTCCTGAGCATCAAACGGCATGACCCGGATGTGCACGGTGTAACGGTGCTGCTCCAGGGAGGGGTCAAAGTCCAGATCCACGGCCTCTGACTTCATTGACCACTTGTCCTCAAAGAAACGGCACCACAGGATGGCCTGGGATGCATTGCCATCTACAAACAGAACGGTAGGGATCTACATGTAGGTCATTTGCCATTGTGACAGTGTTTTGATTTGCAATTCCTTTGTATGTAACAGTTTCTATATATTACTTTTATTACTTAGTTTCTTCACACTATGAACATCTAAACCGTGAAAAAGGGGTGAAAATGACATTTGGCCTTGAAACTAAAAAGTCACTTTGATTTCACGGTGCATTTTGCAGTGAATTCACCATGAAAATAATCGCCTCTCTGACCTGATAAGGACATCTTCAGGTCACTAAAAAGACCGTGAACAAACCATGAATATCTAGGGTGGCAAACTCCAGCCTTGAGGGATGGCTAATTCAATTACCAGTAGGGACCACCAGCCCCCATAGAGGTACTGTATGGTGTCCTTGTAACTGTCACTCCCAGATGCTTCTAAATTGCCTCTAGCCATTTACCACCAGGAATGTGGCCTTGGAGACCACTGGTGAAAACACCTTGAAAATGACTTGGCTAACTGTGTGCCATAACAAAAGGGGTGAAAACACGGTGAATTTTCTTTTCACGGCTAAATGCCATTTTCACGATTAAGATGTTCATAGTGTCTGCAGGCGGGGACTATAGAGGCTGACGACTACTCACTGGGGTAAAGTTGCAGTCCACAGGCCCTCTGCTTGCGCCATCGTCCACGCTGCTCCTCCGTGACGTTGTTGCCGTCTTTCCCCGCCTGTCGGACAGTCCAGTGGTCGGGCTCATCAGCCCTTCCTGTGGCAGAGTGGGCTGTGGGCGTGCCCGCGCTGCCATCGGTAGCTGTCGGGGTTGATTCCTCCGTCATCGTGTTCGGCCCGGTCACACCCATCCCGGCGGTGGAGTCGGCCGTGGGCATGCCGGTGCCGTCTACGGTCCTTGTGGACGGTTCTTGCGTCGTCTGGTGATAGGACTCGCCCAGGAAGTCCAGGCAGTCACACTCAGGACACGCTGACTGCAGCCATGAATGAAGAAAATAAAGGACTTCTGGTTATCAGAATCCCCTCTGGAGGCAGGGAGGGAGGCAGGGAGGCAGGGAGGGAGGGAGGGAGGGAGGGAGGGAGGGAGGGAGGGAGGGAGGGAGGGAGGGAGGGAGGGAGGGAGGGAGGGAGGGAGGGAGGGAGGCAGAAAGAGAGGCAGAAAGGGAGACAAAGGGAGGCAGGGAGAGAGGCAGGGAGGAAGAGAGGGAGAAAGAGAGGGAGGAAGAGAGGGAGGCAGGAAGCCATGAAGCCAGGGAGGAGGCAGGGAGGCAAGGAGGCAGGGAGACAGGGAGGCAGGGAGGGATGCAGGGAGGGAGGCAGGGAGCCTCTGAATTCTGATTTAATTAATAGCGTTTCCTATACACATCTTCCCAGTGTGAAAGTTCTTATGAAAGATCTACGATCTATGAAAGATCTGCGATCTATGAAAGATCTACGATCTGTGAAAAATCTACGATCAGTGAAAGATGTACGATCTATGAAAGATGTACGATCTTTGAAAGATGTACGATCTATGAAAGATGTACGATCTTTGAAAGCTGTACGATCTATGAAAGATGTACGATCTTTGAAAGATGTACGATCTTTGAAAGATGTACGATCTATGAAAGATGTACGATTTATGAAAGATGTACGATCTGTGAAAGATGTACGATCTGTGAAAGATCTACGATCTATAAAAGATCTACGATGCATGAAAGATCTACGATGCATGAAAGATCTACAATCTATGAAAGATCTTTAATCTATGTAAGATCTACAATTGATGAAAGATCTATAATCTATGTAAGATCTACAATCTATATGAAAGATCTACGATCTATGAAAGATCTACAATCTATGAAAGATCTACGATCTTGCCCTTTTTAAGAGGAATATCAATTCCTATCTCCAGCCTCCCTAAGACCCTCTCAATCTCCTTCTTTCCTTAGCCCTTAACCTTGAGTGGCTTTATAGCCTTGTGTTGGGAGAAAAAAAAAGTCCATGACTACACTGACAAGTTCAATGAGGGTTTGCCCTTCGTGAATGAATAAGCACTGAGTGCTCCATGCTTTGCCCAAATGTCTGCTGAAAAAAGAAAGAAGGCAGTTTGGATGGGATTTGAACCCCGACTACTGCTTTGTAATGTAGACGTCTTTAATAACCACTTGATCACCGAGCTGGTCCAGGTCGAGTGGCGAATTCAAACATCATGGATCATTACATCATGGATATGATTTGATGATGTTTTGCATTGTGATGCTACAACCTACTTTTGTTGGTGTTTTTTTGTTTGTTTGGAGTCCTGACCTGATTGAGGGGCCGAGTGTAGCAGCACTGGCAGATGCCTGTCAGCCAATCCTCCGATCCACCAAAGTCATACTCGCCCACAGTCCCATCCGGTCCGTCCCAGAACAGGATGCTGGTCACTGCATGGAGTTCTGCTGATGATGCAGCTATCAGATCAAACTGACACATCAAATACAAAAAAAAATCTGCTTATTGAAATAACGAAGAAAAAAGGAAAAAAAAGAAAAAAAAAGAAAGATGGCGAAGAAAATTCGACTGGACAGGGACTTGAACCTGAGACCTCTTGTTTAACTCACCTGGGGCCGATTTCACAACGCGCTTAGACTAGTCCTATCTCGAGTTAGGACTAGTAACTCGTCCTAACTTAACGACCTGTCTTAAGTTTATAAAGATCAGTTTCACAAAAGTTAGGACGAGTTAGACTCATTCTAACTCCCATGGCAACGGCGCCGAACAAGTCCTAACTTTAAGACTGGTGTAGGGTAGTCTTAACTATTGAATTTGTGTAATAAACTCTGTCCAACGTTACACTTGCCTCCCGCTTTCCATGAATCATGGCGCTTATGCTTTTGCTCGAACGCTTACGGTCAACGTGAGCTTAAGACATGATGATGATGAACACTACGGAGAACGTCTGCTAATACTATACAGTATTGCTACACTGCTGTAGTATTTCGTTTTCGGTTTCGGTTTTATCATAAAATAGGATCGAAACGTCAGGCCCACAAAATTTTAAGATAATATCAATGAGTTAAGACCAGTCTTACTTAAGACGCGTTTTGTGAAATTGATTCTAGGATCGGTCTTAGCTAGGATCGGTCCTAAGTCCTAAGACTGGTCCTAAGTTTGGACTACCTTTGTGAAACCGGCCCCAACAGTCTTATAAGCACCTGAGCTATCCAGCCCTTAGATGGCAGCCTTCCAAAACAGTCAACTACCTTTGCCAGTGTGTGATGGTGCCAGCCAGAAGCATTCAACCCTTAACTGCCATACAGTACATGTTGTGCATATCTCTAGGGATCGTGCCCCTGTTTCCATTCAAATTCAAGCATCCAATTGTTGTAAACCTGGCTAAAGCAGTTTGTGGATCGCACAAAGTGAATGGAGCTTTGTAATTTCAATCAAACAAATTAGCAAATGTAAAACAAAATCCCAGGAAATAAGTGACTCATGAACAAGAAAAGATATTGCAAACTCATAATACAATTTGACTGTGAGCCGTATTTCTGGGGCCTATGTCGCTAGGCACCATCTCAACATTTTTGTTTTAATTTGAGCTCAGTGACTGTGTTTATTCAACAACTTTCAAGATGTCAGAAAATAGGTGGGCCTGACGTTTTGATCCTAGCACGACCTTTCTCAAAGGCAGAAATAACTTTCAAAATGAAAATTTGAGAAATTACATCATTCATCGACTTGGCTGCACATTGTATATGGATGTTACATAAATGCCAGTGCTTATTATTACACCAGTAGTCCATCAGTGCTTAATTACTGGGAGTTGCTTTACATCCATACTTTACCCTTTTGGGTAGTTCTTCTGTGAAACTTGAAAAGCACTGATGCACACACAGTGCTAATGATCCATCAACTTGGGTAAACTGTAATGAACATTCCAGCCTACCCTTAGGGGAGGGTACAGCCATGAATGGACCTTGACATTCCTTAAAGGACCCCTCTTGGAGATCTGAAAAGGGATTAGGCACTTCATTGTGCTGGGCTTGACCTGCTTAGTGACCTTGACATTCCTTAAAGGACTCCTCTTGGAGATCTGAAAAGGGATTAGGCACTTCATTGTGCTGGGCTTGACCTGCTTAGTGACCTTGACATTCCTTAAAGGACCCCTCTTGGAGATCTGAAAAGGGATTAGGCACTTCATTGTGCTGGGCTTGACCTGCTTAGGTTTGCCTCAAAACCACTGGACCCTTGGGTAGGGTGTGGCAGTCTTGGACCGGTGGCTGGGGCGGACGGATGGTCGGGTGCTGGCTGGAGTTATTCAATGTTAGTTAAGCTATGTTATGTTGTATAATTTGTTAGCCAGACATCCGCCAATCGTAACGTAAGGTAAAAAAAGCTAATAATTTATTTATTTATGTTGTAGGAGTGTCCCGGTTATTTTTCTTGCTTAGCCAGACTTCGTTTAGCTTTAAGATTCCTTCAGGCAGAAGGCCTTATCTTGTGATGTTATTTCCTTTGTCCTTTTGCTTGATATATAAAATTGATTTAAATCAGTATTCAGCTTCCCCGTTCCCAATCATTCTGTTCTCTCTCTCGTTTTGGTAATCCGGTCGTTCCCTTCCTGGCTGAATCAAATAGATCTGTTACAGTAAACCCTCACTGAATTGCAAATTTCATTGTCAAGAAGACCACCCCAAGCTCCGTACCTGGTATTCAGAGGATCTGACGATCAGCGCATTGGTGACGTAAGCCCCGGACAGCATGCGGCGCTCTCTAGTGTCTCGCTCCAACTTGAGAGTGAGGCTCTCCTCTGTGGCAGAGACCTGCAAGATGAAAACGGTACAATGACTTCACAAAGAAGGACCAAGCTAATGAATACGCATTGCTATACAATGCATCAGCTGCTAATTCATTAGCACCAAAATTTTCTTGGACTGACAAAACCTTGCCTCATAAACTGAGGCTGTTTATAGCAGATCCACTGGGAAATCCTATTCAATGCCTTCTCACTATGAACATCTAAACCGTGAAAATGGGCTGAAAAAGTCATTTAGCCGTGAAAAGAACATTCACCGTGTTTATACCCCTATTTCATGGCACAAAGTTAGCCAAGTCATTTTCACTACGTTTTCACCAGTGGTCTCCAAGGCCACATTCCTGGTGGTAAATGGCTAGAGGCAATTTAGAAGTACATGGGAGTGACAGGTTCAAGGACACAATACAGTACCTCTATGGGTGCTGGTGGTCTGTACTGGTAATTGAATTAGCCATCCCCCAAGGCTGGAGCTTGCCACCCTAGATATTCACGTTTTTTCACAGTCTCTTCAGTGACCTGAAGATGTCCTTATCAGGTCAGAGAGGCAATTATTTTCACCGTGAAATCACTGTAAAATGCACCGTGAAATCACAGTGACTTTGTAGTCACTGTGAAATGACATTTTCACGGCAAAATGACATTTTCACCCCTTTTTCACGGTTTAGATGTTCATAGTGTCTACTTAGAGTAACCACTTTTCCATGCACCGGGCCTTCCAAATCCAGGTACCACTGTACTATTGCCTAAGTTTTAACCAAAGACTTTGTTCAGCCTACCACAAAACAAAATAATGATTATGTAGTGTAACACATATGACAAAAGCCAGACAGACTCACTTGGATACAAATTGTATACAAATCAATCTATTCAACAGGTATTCTTCACAATTGTTTAGCGAGTTTTGAAAATGGCACATTTTAAAAAACAAAAAAAAACCTGTGTGGCAGCCACTGGCACAGAAAAGTGGCCCGGTGCGAAGTGGGTAATGGTTGATGACAAATTACAGACAGACATTCCATGAGGATAGGGCTGGCTAGCCTGTTTCACAAATGGAAGTCCTTTCATTCTCAGGAGATATATTTACATGCTTCAGGAGAACTATGACTACGGGCAGTGATGATAAGTTCTCTTCAGACTTGAATTTGAGCCAATCAAATGTGACCCGTCACAGCGAAATGAGGAATATCCCACCAAAACACTTTTCGAGTAAACAATGCCTAAAGTCAAAGTATCTTCTCAATTTGATTAAGAATCAATTTTTATTTTTATTTTCGAAAAGTTAATGTATTGAAAGCTTAAAGTACACTCTTTCACATCATTAGAAAATCTCAAAATCTCTGTGTGTAGTAGCAGGCACTGCCAGCACAGATAGAGTGGATTGCAATGGGACTCTGATCCTATCTAGATCTCTGGGTTTGTGTTTGCCCTGACCTGTGCTGGCTGATACTTGAGGTTCCAGTCCTCCCTGTTCATGTTCCACAGTCCTGTGAAGTCCAGGGCCGACCAGTGGGAGAGGTCGGTGAAGGGGATGTCCCTCAGGAGACAGAGGGGCCCGTCTGGGTCTGCCAAGTGCAGTATGGTACCTGTAGAATGCCAGGGGTATGGAATTACACAAATGTTGATACAACAGGGAGGAAGGGAGAAAGGGAGGAAGGGAGGAAGAGAGGAAGGGAGGATGGGAGGAAGGAAGGGAGGAAGCGAGGAAAGGAGGAAGGGAGGAAGGGAGGAAGGGAGGAAGGAAGGAAGGAAGGAAGGAAGGAAGGAAGGAAGGAAGGAAGGGAGGAAGGGAGGAAGGGAGGAAGGGAGGAAGGGAGGAAGGGAGGAAGGGAGGAAGGGGGAAGGGAGGAAGGGAGGAAGGAAGGGAGGCAGGGAGGAAGGGGGGAAGGGAGGGAGGAAGGGAGGAAGGGAGGGAGGAAGGGAGGAAGGGAGGAAGGGAGGGAGGAAGGGAGGAAGGGGGGATGGAGGGAGGAAGGGAGGAAGGGAGGGAGGAAGGGAGGAAGGGAGGAAGGGAGGAAGGGAGGAAGGGAGGAAGGGAGGAAGGGAGGAAGGAAGGGAGGAAGGGAGGAAGGGAGGAAGGGAGGAAGGGAGGAATGGAGGGAGGAAGGGAGGAAGGGAGGAAGGGAGGAAGGGAGGAAGGGAGGAAGGGAGGGAGGGAGGAAGGGAGGAAGGGAGGAAGGGAGGAAGGGAAGGAGGGAGGAAGGGAGGGAGGGAGGAAGGGAGGAATGGAGGAAGGGAGGAAGGGAGGAAGGGAGGAAGGGAGGAAGGGAGGAAGGGAGGAAGGGAGGAAGGGAGGAAGGGAGGAAGGGAGGAAGGGAGGAAGGGAGGGAGTAGCAGAGGAATGAAGGAATTGAGGAACAAAGGAACAAAAGAAAAAACAAAGGAACAAACAAAGGAACGATAGAACAAACAAACATCCCAAATAGAACAAGCAAACATCCCAAACACTGAAACAAGTAGAGAGGTGTTCTTGGCCTGCATACCAGTGACATGTTGCCTGTTTCCGCTGTCTGTAAGGTCCATCTTGAAGTCAGGTCCATCCACTACCAGCCCTGGCTGGGGTTCCGAGTCGTCCACAAAGATAGGTCCCAACTGGGACAGGGTGCTGTCACCGGCACGATTCACGGCCTCCAGCTGGATGAAGTAAGGCTGGTTTGTCTATTGGGGGTTGGGTTGGGGTCAGGGGTTGGAACGAAAAGATTTCAAAAAGAGAGAGTGCCAGATATTTCAGTCAAGGGTACTGCATACAAGTGCTGCACTGGTGATGTGTTGCCAGTGTATAGATAATCAGCACACAGAATCCACCAAGTTGAAATATGCCACAGAGAATGCACTAATTAAACAACACACAGACATCAACATTGCACCATCTGATGCTGTATGTGCCACATGCTTGGTACATATTTCATAGTGCCACTTGGAGATACATATGTAGGGTTTATAGTGGCCATACACGCTGCCAATGGTTTGATGCAGCGCTATATCATGAATGGAGTATGTGCACATGTAATGCAAACAAAATGGACGATCTCACGACTGCAACATGGCGCACCTCTGCAACGTTAGGAAGAGCTATATGGGACCATGCACAGCAGCCAGCCAGCCCCTAATCAACAGCTGCAGATTCATGGATCGTGGGGGCTATTCTTCAGTTCAGGTTTCCCGCCGGCTATCAATTTTTGTCTCAGTCCAAAGCAGAAAGTCCACTTCAAAAGCACATACAAGACATCAGTGGCAAGAGGTACCAAACTGGAAAAAGCTAATTAGCCAACTTCCCACAGGACTAAGGCCCTTTTCCAAAACCCGGCTTAGGCTTTGTCTCTGGCTTTGTCTCTGCTATCCAACAAGCTGAAAACACAGGCTGGAGTACTTCGTTGCAGTTGAAGCTTAGGATTCTTTCTTAAAATTGCAGTATAACATTCCAAAACAAAGCCCAAGGCCTCCCGTTTTCATGCCTTGTACTTGGAAATGGACGAAAGAAAGAACAACAAAGCCGGAGCCTGAGCCTAGGCCGGGTTATGGAAAAGGACCTACACTATGAACATCTAAACCGTGAAAAAGGTGTGAAAATGTCATTTCGCAGTGAAACTAAAAAGTCACTGTGATTTCACAGTGCATTTTACAGGGAATTCACCATGAAAATAATTGCCTCTCTGTCGACCTGATAAGGACATCTTCAGGTCACCAAAGAGACTGTGAAAAAAACTGTGAATATCTAGGGTGGCAAGCTCCAGCCTTGAGGGATGGCTAATTCAATTACAAGTAGGGACCACCAGCCCCCATAGAGGTACTGTATTGTGTCCTTGTAACTGTCACTCACAGATACTTCTAAATTGCCTCTAGCCATTTACCACCAGGAATGTGGCCTTGGAGACCACTGGTGAAAACACAGTGAAAATGACTTTGCTAACTGTGTGCCATGAAAAAGGGGTGAAAACACGGTGAATTTTCTTTTCACGGCTAAATGACATTTTCACCCCATTTTCACTGTTTAGATGTTGATAGTGCTAAGCCTTCCCCGTGTGACTCCATTGATCGGTCAGTTGTGCTCCCACCCACCCACCTGCAGGTTCAGGTCCACAAAGGTGAAGTTGCTGGTGTCCGGTCCCAGCTCCAGCCAGTCTTGGCTTGGTGCCAGCGTCAGGTTGCCTCCCAGGCGCTGGTCGCAGGCGGCTGCCTCCAGCAGGCGAAGTCTGTAGGCCTTCAGCCCGCTCTCCTCGTCCCTGTAGCCCCTCCAGACCACCGAGACCCACTCGGCACTGTCCGTGTATGACACGGGCTGCCGTGGGCGGTGAGAAAGCAGAGTTTAGTGGTTAGCAGGTAGCATGGGAAGAGCATTTGGTAACAGCTTGAGGTGGTGCATGCAAAGTGGGGAATGAAGGAACAAAGAAGAATGAACGAATGACTGAAGGAACAAATGAAGGAACGAATGACTGAATGACTGAAGTACTGAATGACTGAATGACTGAATGACTGAAGTACTGAAGGACTGAAGGACTGAAGGACTGAAGGAATGAATTGAACGAAGGAACGAAGGAACGAAGGAACGAAGGAACGAAGGAACGAAGGAACGAAGGAACGAAGGAACGAAGGAACGAAGGAACGAAGGAACGAAGGAACGAAGGAACGAAGGAACGAAGGAACGAAGGAACGAAGGAACGAAGGAACGAAGGAACGAAGGAACGAAGGAACGAAGGAACGAAGGAACGAAGGAACGAAGGAACGAAGGAACGAAGGAACGAAGGAACGAAGGAACGAAGGAACGAAGGAACGAAGGAACGAAGGAACGAAGGAACGAAGGAACGAAGGAACGAAGGAACGAAGGAACGAAGGAACGAAGGAACGAAGGAACGAAGGAACGAAGGAACGAAGGAACGAAGGAACGAAGGAACGAAGGAACGAAGGAACGAAGGAACGAAGGAACGAAGGAACGAAGGAACGAAGGAACGAAGGAACGAATGAACGAATGAACGAATGAACGAATGAACGAATGAACGAAGGAACGAAGGAACAAAGGAACAAAGGAACAAAGGAACAAAGGAACAAATGAACAAAGGAACAAAGGAACAAAGGAACAAAGGAACAAAGGAACAAAGGAACAAAGGAACAAAGGGACAAAGGGACAAAGGGACAAAGGGACAAAGGAACAAAGGAACAAATGAACAAATGAACAAAGGAACAAAGGAACAAATGAACAAAGGAACAAAGGAACAAAGGAACAAAGGAACAAAGGAACAAAGGAACAAAGGAACAAAGGAACAAAGGAACAAAGGAACAAAGGAACAAAGGAACACATGAACAAAGAAACGAAGGAACAAAGAAACAAAGGAACGAAGGAACGAAGGAACGAAGGAACGAAGGAACGAAGGAATGAAGGAATGAAGGAATGAAGGAATGAAGGAACGACGGAACAATGGAACGAAGGAACGAAGGAACGAAGGATTGAGGAAATGAAGGAATGAAGGAATGAAGGAACGACGGAACGAAGGAACGAAGGAATGAAGAAAAGAAGGAATGAAGGAACGACGGAACAAAGGAACGAAGGAATGAAGAAAAGAAGGAATAAAGAAACAAAGGCCACTATCACTGTTTGCAAATCATTTCCGTTGCGGCAACTGCAACTTATTACCATGTCGTAGAAAGGACCAACGCGCAGTTGACCTTCAACCGGAGGGGTCACGTCCACGGAGAAGAAGCTCGTTGAGGAGTTGCACTGCCCCCCTTCATTCACACCTTGACCAATGGAAATGTGCAGACATTAGCCTACATTTTGATGTTGAGCAAAAGGCACGGTTATGCAGATAAAAGGCTAGTTATCTTGTTCTATCTGACCATGCCTCACAAAGTTAAATCCAGAAGTCACAAAACCTTGTCCACAGCAATCAGCAAGCATGGATACATCTTTGGCTGTACATGCTCCATTGAAACTGCTTTGTGAATTATAAGACCCAAGCCCTTTCACACAGAGAAGATGGGCTTGAGAAAAGTTCAACACTGGTGGGAACATGAGGGAGTGGACCACTCACAACTGGTGGGGTCAGGTTTGTGGCATGAGTGGAAATTTCAGCATTAAGGCCGCTGCACACGAGAGCTATCTGCTGAGTAAAAATTATCTTGAGGTCGTTAGCTCAGCACGTAGCTCTCGTGTGTGCTGAAATATTAGTGAGATTTCTGCCTCAAGAGGCCGTGAGACCAATATCTATCCTGTTTGATTTTTATCGCCTCTCGTGGATGAAAACTCATCGTGTGCGGCGACTTGAGCTACGTGCTGAGCACAAAAATAACAACTGGCCAATGAAAGCGCACGCTCTGTTCACGCGATGGTTTCCAAAAATAGATTTTTGTACTCAGCACGTACATGTAGCTCTCGTGTGCGCTGAACTTTTGGTGAGATTTCTGCCTCAAGAGGGCGTGAGACCAATATCTATCTTTTTTGTGTCTCTCGTGGATGAAAACTCATCGTGTGCAGCTGCGGCTGATTAACGACCTCGAGAGAATTTTTGCTCAGCAGATAGCTCTCGTGTGCGGCGGCCTTTAGGTTCAGACCTGTTGGGTCCAGAAAGGGAGCTTTTTGGATAAGGAGATTTTTGGATAAGGAGCTTTTTGGATAAGGAGCTTTTTGGATAAGGAGGTTTTTGGATAAGGAGGTTTTTGGATAAGGAGGTTTTTGGATAAGGAGCTTTTTGGATAAGGAGATTTTTGGATAAGGAGCTTTTTGGATAAGGAGCTTTTTGGATAAGGAGCTTTTTGGATAAGGAGCTTTTTGGATAAGGAGCTTTTGGGATAAGGAGCTTTTGGGATAAGGAGCTTTTTGGATAAGGAGCTTTTGGGATAAGGAGCTTTTGGGATAAGGAGCTTTTGGGATAAGGAGCTTTTGGGATAAGGAGCTTTTTGGATAAGGAGCTTTTTGGATAAGGGGCTTTTTGGATAAGGAGCTTTTTGGATAAGGCCCTTTTGGGCAGCATACCTAGATATTGTGTGTCCAGCTACATTTAATGTATGTTAGGGTCCCTACATCATGCCTACCTGTGACAGTCACAAAGTAGGTGGCGGCCTGCGTTAGGTTCAGGCCTTCCACGTCCACGTAGGTGTCCTTGCCGACAGACTGCATCGGCCGCTGGTCGAAGGTGGCCTGGGCGTGCTCCGAGCCCAGGAGCATCTCCAGGCAGTCCATCTGGTCGGGGGAGAGGGAGGCCGGACCGGGCCGGCCCAGGCCCACGTGGTAGAGGAGAATGGGGAACTCCGACCGAAACCCGTGCCACTTGAGGCCGACCTCCGTCCGGGAGTTCACGAACTCTGGGATCTCCACCTCGGTCGCTGTAATTGGGCGGCGCCGACAGAAAGCACAGACGTGGATTCAGTTTCCCCGCCACATGGCACTATGAACATCTAAACCGTGAAAATGTCATTTAGCCGTGAAGAGAAAATTCACCGTGTTTTCACCCCTATTTCATGGCACACAGTTAGCCAAGTCATTTTCACGTTGTTTTCACCAGTGTTTTCCAAGGCCACATTCCTAGGGGTAAATGGCTAGAGGCAATTTAGAAGTATCTGGGAGTGACAGGTACAAGGACACCATACAGTACCTCTATGGGGGCTGGTGGTCCCTACTGGTAAATGAATTAGTCATCCCTCAAGGTTGGAGCTTGCCACCCTAGATATTCACGTTTTTTCCACGGTCTCTTTAATGACCTGAAGATGTCCTAATCAGGTCAGAGAGGCGATTATTTTCACGGTGAATTCAGTGTAAAATGCACCGTGAAATCACAGTGACTTTTTAGTTTCATGGCAAAATGCCATTTTCACCCCCTTTTCACGGTTTAGATGTTCATAGTGTGGACTGCCAGAATTAGCAGCGACACATACAACGGCGCCATTGGGGGACTTTTTTTTACTGTGGATGATCGAGGGATAGCACGCTGCCACGGGAGGCTATGCTTCGGCATTTACCACGCAGCCCAATGGTCTGGCAGTGGAATTGCACCCACTGATGACTTCACCCCAAATCTGTACACTCAGTTTGGGCGGACCACCTGGAGAGGAGGCTAGTCTGAGGTAGAAGCACTACCAACATCTAAACCATGAAAATGTGGTGAAAATGTCATTTAGCCGTGAAAAGAAAATTCACCGTGTTTTCACCCCTATTTCATGGCACACAGTTATAGCCAAGTCATTTTCACGGTGTTTTCACCCCTATTTCATGCCACACAGTACAGTAACACATGCCACACACGCCACACTGTGAAGTCACAGTGACCTTTTAGATTCACTGTGAAATGACATTTTCACCCCCTTTTCACGGTTTAGATGTTCATAGTGAAGGCCACCAATAATCGTGGTATTGGGGCTTGGACACACCGAACGCAAGTACTGTTGTGCTATGCTCCATTGACAATGCAATGTACTACAGGTCTCTTTTTCAGGTGGCTATTCTCTTGACCTGACTGACATCCGAATTGTGCCAGGTTTGACTCACCTGTACACACTATGAACATCTAAACCGTGAAAAAGGGGTGAAAATGTCATTTCACAGTGAAACTAAAAAGTCACTGTGATTTCACGATGCATTTTTCAATGAATTCACCGTGAAAATGGGGTGAAAATGTCATTAAGCTGTGAAAAGAAAATTCACCGTGCTTTCACCCCAATTTCATGGCACACAGTTAGCCAAGTCATGTTCATAGTGTTTTCACCAGTGGTCGCCAAGGCCACATTCCTGGTGGTAAATGGCTAGAGGCAATTTAGAAGTATCTGGGAGGTACAGTTACAAGGACACCATACAGTGCCTCTATGGGGGCTGGTGGTCCCTACTGGTAATTGAATTAGCCATCCCTCAAGGCTGGAGCTTGCCACCCTAGACATTCATGTGTTTTTTTCACGGTCTCTTTAGTGTCCTGATGATGTCCTTATCAGGTCAGCGAGGCGATTTTTTTCACGGTGAATTCACTGTAAAATGCACCTTGAAATCACAGTGACTTTTTGGTTTCACGGCGAAATGACATTTTCACCCCTCTTTCACAGTTTAGATGTTCACAGTGATAGTAGCTCCAATGTAAAATGGAAATGGGCCCAGCTTGAAAGTCTGAAACGGAATCCTCACCAGTAACGGTGCTGTCCACACCTATGTTGACCCCCGTCGACGTGACCTCAGCCTTGGAGAAACTGGCACTGTGGGCCCGGACTGTGACATAGTATGTGGGGGCCCCGTGCCGCACCAGGTCAAGGCCAGTGAAGGTGACCGTGGTGTTGCGGCCGACGTTGGTGAACGGCACCACGTTGTCCCTGGTCTTCGGGTACAGACGGTCAGTGCCGACGGCTGCCTCGTAGAAGTCCACAGTCTGCTCTGTGGTGAAGGCTTTGGCCACCTCCTCATTGCCTGTCACACACAGGATCGCACATGCAAAGAGTTGTCATCAAGAGAATAGCAGTGTGATGCTCAACGTTAACATGTACCCTTATAATTATAGGTCCATTCACTGTGAGAAGAGCTCAAGAATTTTCACCCTTTCCTATTTGTATTTTGTTTGTCATCTGTCTCCTACTCACTCTGTACCCCCTTCCTTCTTGTGTCTGTTTTGTCCTTGTCACTGTAGACTGCCTTTGAGAAAGGTCCTTCTAGGATCGAAACATTAGGCCCACTAAATATTGTAATATATTAACCCTTTAAACTCAGGCCCATTTTTGTGAGTTTTGCATGTGCTGTGATTTTGTCCTCACAAGTCCACTTTTCTTTTCAGAAACCTCATCACATTATATACTATTCTAAAGCTTACATATTGAGCTACATTTTCTGTGCAGAAATAAATCCTCCAGGGGCTTTTGGAAAAAAAAATTCGGCCATTTCTAATCTCTCATTTGAATTTAAAAATTTCATTTTTTTCATATTTATGTAAATTTCTTAATTTTAGAAAAATACTGAGAAAGTTTTGACTTTATTTTTGTATTCTACAACTAATACTCTTTCTATCCATATAATAATATGTAGACAAAAGTGAGTATTACCCCTCAAATAATGCCATTCAAATGATCTATTACCATGCCTGTTAACGTGTATTGGTCAATGTACATGTACATGCATCGTTAGATAAACAATCATACATCCAGCTAGTATGCCACTTCAAGATCGTCTTTTCTTCGCTCTCATCGAAGAAATTCAACATTATCTGAAATGTCTTCTCCTCCATATGTTGTTCTGGAACACTGGCCAATATGTAGTGCCTTTTCAGGCTTCTTTTGGGGCATTCTGAAGCTGTAGTATGAAGTATTTGACGATAATTCAACCGGAAGTTGCACACTTTGTGCAGGGCTGAGTTTAAAAGGTTAAGCAGTTTGCAACATTTTTGGTGTATTACAAAGGATCGTGCATGGTATGTTGCGTTATCATTGATCATATGGCTTTGTGAAATCAGGCCGAGATGTCCTACCTGAATGCTGCACCGTCTGCTGGTCCGGCAGGCCCGTCCCAAACCCACTCCAGCTGGCCGAGATCCTGTCCGCCTCTCTCTGGTAGGTCAGGTCCAGTCCGGCCAGCGGACCGTCGTACACGTGGCCGGGGATCAGGGGGTCACGCCGGACGGTGATCCCGTCTGACCGGACGGTTATGGCCACCCCTAGTGCATTGACTGCCTGCACCAGGACATAGTAGCTCTCACCATCGTTCATCTCGATGTCCGTGTTAGTGTCGGACAGTCGCTCTGTCAACAAAGATGGGAGGGCATTGACACTATGAACATCTCAACCGTGAAAATGGGGTGAAAATAGTCATTTAGCCGTGAAAAGAACATTCACCGTGTTTTCACCCCTATTTCATGGCACACAGTTAGCCAAGTCATTTTCATGGTGTTTTCACCAGTGGTCTCCAAGGCCACATTCCTGGTGGTAAATGGCTAGAGGCAATTTAGAAGTATCTGGGAGTGACAGGTACAAGGACACCATACAGTACCTCTATGGGGGCTGGTGGTCCCTACTGGTAATTGAACTAGCCATCCCTCAAGGCTGGAGCTTGCCCCTCTAAATATTCAAGTTTTTCAGTCTTTTAGTGACCTGAAGATGTCCTTATCAGGTCAGAGAGGCGATTATTTTCACGGTGAATTCACTGTAAAATGCACCGTGAAATCACAGTGACTTTTTAGTTTCACAACAAAATGACATTTTCACCCCTCTTTCACAGTTTAGATATTCATTGTGTCTGTTGTTTAGGAAGTTGGCTGTGGCCATCAAAGTTGAGAAATGTCTCAAAGTATACAGTTGAAATGACGTGATTTGTAGTGTGGTGATTGCGTATAGTCTCGATCTAGTCCCGAATTTGAGAAATTTTGATGGCCGCAGCCCACTTCCTAAACAACTCAGGTCTCTTGTCCTTGTTGGGAACTGCATGGAAAGATTCCCCCAGCTTTTTCCCGCTGGCATTTTGACATCCAAAAGCCTGGCAGTACACCATCGTTCAGCTAGCTCGTGAGTGTATAACTGCACGCAGTATATACATGTAGTAGGGGTACATCCGTTCGGGCCCATGCGCGAGTTTTCCGTTGCGATGTCATACCCCCCGCAGTGACTGGTGGGCCATTCAAAAAGATGACGGTTTGCGGGAACGCGAATTCGACCACCGAATTCCACGATTTTTCCCTCTTTATGAAACTCGTAGGTGAGTAGCACATAGGTAATTGTAGGTTGTTTTTACCACCCAATCAGAAAAGCCAACATATTTTTCTCTGGTTTTCATTCCCCTTTAATTCCTTACCGCCGACATCGGTCATTGGCTGCACCTCCAGGCCGTCCATTCGGTAGATGGCCCACCGGTATCCGGTGACGGGGCAGGGGTCGCCGGAGAAGTCCCAGGCCGCGCTGAGCTCCGTCAGCGAGGTCTGGTAGTCCATGTCGGGCCGGTCGGCGTCCCTCACCCCGTCCCTGACCGAGAAGGGCCGGAGCGGCGGGAGACCGGCGCTGAAGCGGCTGACCCGGACGCCGTCCGAGGTGGCCGTGCTGGTCAACCCGGCCTGATTCTGGCCCCGGACGGTGGCGTAGACCTCCCGGACGCGGCTCAGGTCCACGTTGGTGACGACCTCCCACGTCCGCCCGGCGGGGACCGGGCGGAAGGGCCGGATCTGGGCGCCGCCGGGGGTGGTGCCCAGGGCCACCTCGTAGCGGCTGATGCGGGTCTCCTCGTCCGCAAAGGGCTGCCAGAGGACCCGGAGCTCGGACAGGGACTCCAGGCACTGGGCGTCCAGGCCCCGGCACTGCTCCGCGTCCAGGCAGGAGGGAGCTGCCGCCTCCGGGTCTGCGTCATCACCGGCGGAGGGCAGGCTCCGGAGGCCTGATGAGAGCTCCACCACCAGGCCGGTGGTTGGCGGGGTGTCGTCCACGTAGACGGGAGCGGAGAAGGCCCAGGTGCTCTGGTTGACACCGTTGGAGGCCTCTACGGTCACGTAGTAGACAGCGTTGTGGCTCAGGTCCAGACCTGCCAGGTGGAAAGAAAAAAACAACCCAGAGTATATAGTATCATTTGTGAAAATGGCAAACCTGAAAACTGAAAATTGGTCTATTGTATGCCAGTGTGTGGTTTCAATAGTGCAAGTAAAGTTCGACAATGGTATACTGATGACAGGTTTCACATTATGAACATCTAAACCGTGAAAATGGGGTGAAAATGTCGTGAAAAGAAAATTCACTGTGTTTTCACCCCTATTTCAGGGCACACAGTTAGCCAAGTAATTTTCACGGTGTTTTCACCAGTGGTCTCCAAGGCCACATTCCTGGTGATAAATGGCTAGAGGCAATTTAGAAGTATCTGGGAGTGACAGTTACAAGGACACCATACAGTACCTCTATGGGGGCTGGTGGTCCCTACTGGTAATTGAATTAGCCATCCCTCAAGGCTGGAGCTTGCCACCCTAGATATTCACGTTTTTTTCACGGTCTCTTTAGTGACCTAAAGATGTCCTTATCAGGTCAGAGAGAGGATTATTTTCACGGTGAATTCACTGTAAAATGCACCGTGAAATCACAGTGACTTTTTAGTTTCACGGTGAAATTACATTTCCACCCCTTTTTCACAGTTTATATGTTCATAGTGTGAAAACTGAAAATTGGTCTATTGTACGCCAGTGTGTGGTTTCAATGGTGCAAGTAAAGTTCGACAATGGTATACTGATGATAGGTTTTAAGCACACCTACCTCTGGCACTGTGGTGGGAGACATAGCCGGGTAGGTCTGGAGACTGGTAGACATCCATGTGGCCGGGCTCCGTCCCCACCAGCAAGCGGAAATGGTCAATGCTGGATTCGGCGTCCAGGAAATCGGACCAATGGCAGTCCAGGGCTGCATCAGCGTGGACAAACTCCGGGCACTGGACCTGGTAAGGGAGCATTGCAGGGTGGTCATGTGATTTTAGGAAGTGCATGCACCCAGGGTGGAACAAATCCAGTCTTAGTAATGGGTCAGTGATGGGTACGTGATGGGTAAGTGATGGGTAAGTGACGGTTTAAGTGATGGGAAAGTGATGGGTACATGTTTAGTAATGGATAAGTGATGGGTAGGTGATGGGTAAGTGATGGGTAGGTGATGGGTAAGTGATGGGTAGGTGATGGGTAAGTGATGGGTAGGTGATGGGTAAGTGATGGGTAAGTGATGGGTAAGTGACGGTTTAAGTGATGGGTAAGTGATGGGTAGGTGATGGGTAAGAGATGGGTAGGTGATGGGTAAGATATGGGTAAGTGATGGGTAAGAGATGGGTAAGTGATAGGTAAGTGATGGTTTAAGTGATGGGTAAGTGATGGGTAAGTGATGGGTAAGTGATGCGTAAGTGACGGTTTAAGTGATGGGAAAGTGAAGGGTACATGTTTAATGATGGATAAGTGATGGGTAACCAATGGGTAACTGGTGGGTAAATGATGGGTACGTGATGTTTAAGAGATGGGTAGGTGATGGGTAAGAGATGGGTACGTGATGGGTAAGAGATGGGTAAGTGATGGGTAAGTGATGGGTAGGTGACATGATGGGTAAGTGATGGGTAGGTGATGGGTAGGTGACATGATGGGTAAGTGATGGGTAGGTGATGGGTAGGTGATGGGTAGGTGACATGATGGGTAAGTGATGGGTAGGTGATGGGTAACAGATGGGTAAGTGATGGGTAGGTGACATGATGGGTAAGTGATGGGTAAGTGATGGGTAGGTGATGGGTAACAGATGGGTAAGTGATGGGTAAGTGATGGGTAGGTGACATGAAGGGTAAGTGATGGGTAGGTGATGGGTAACAGATGGGTAAGTGATGGGTAAGTGATGGGTAGGTGACATGATGGGTAAGAGATGGGTAGGTGATGGGTAACAGATGGGTAAGTGATGGGTAAGTGATGGGTAAGTGATGGGTAAGTGATGCGTAAGTGACGGTTTAAGTGATGGGAAAGTGAAGGGTACATGTTTAATGATGGATAAGTGATGGGTAACCAATGGGTAACTGGTGGGTAAATGATGGGTACGTGATGGGTAAGAGATGGGTAGGTGATGGGTAAGAGATGGGTACGAGATGGGTAAGTGATGGGTAAGTGATGGGTAGGTGACATGATGGGTAAGTGATGGGTAGGTGATGGGTAGGTGACATGATGGGTAAGTGATGGGTAGGTGATGGGTAACAGATGGGTAAGTGATGGGTAGGTGACATGATGGGTAAGTGATGGGTAGGTGATGGGTAACAGATGGGTAAGTGATGGGTAAGTGATGGGTAGGTGACATGAAGGGTAAGTGATGGGTAGGTGATGGGTAACAGATGGGTAAGTGATGGGTAAGTGATGGGTAGGTGACATGAAGGGTAAGTGATGGGTAGGTGATGGGTAACAGATGGGTAAGTGATGGGTAGGTGACATGATGGGTAAGAGATGGGTAGGTGATGGGTAACAGATGGGTAAGTGATGGGTAAGTGATGGGTAAGTGATGGGTAAGTGATGCGTAAGTGACGGTTTAAGTGATGGGAAAGTGAAGGGTACATGTTTAATGATGGATAAGTGATGGGTAACCAATGGGTAACTGGTGGGTAAATGATGGGTACGTGATGGGTAAGAGATGGGTAGGTGATAGGTAAGAGATGGGTACGTGATGGGTAAGAGATGGGTAAGTGATGGGTAAGTGATGGGTAGGTGACATGATGGGTAAGTGATGGGTAGGTGATGGGTAGGTGATGGGTAGGTGACATGATGGGTAAGTGATGGGTAGGTGATGGGTAACAGATGGGTAAGTGATGGGTAGGTGACATGATGGGTAAGTGATGGGTAAGTGGTGGGTAGATGATGGGTAACAGATGGGTAAGTGATGGGTAAGTGATGGGTAGGTGACATGAAGGGTAAGTGATGGGTAGGTGATGGGTAACAGATGGGTAAGTGATGGGTAAGTGATGGGTAGGTGACATGATGGGTAAGAGATGGGTAGGTGATGGGTAACAGATGGGTAAGTGATGGGTAAGTGATGGGTAAGTGATGGGTAGGTGACATGATGGGTAAGTGATGGGTAGGTGATGGGTAAGAGATGGGTAAGTGATGGGTAAGTGATGGGTAGGTGACATGATGGGTAAGTGATGGGTAAGTGATGGGTAGGTGATGGGTAAGAGATGGGTAAGTGATGGGTAAGTGATGGGTAGGTGACATGATGGGTAAGTGATGGGTAGGTAATGGGTAAGAGATGGGTAAGTGATGGGTAAGAGATAGGTAAGTGATGGGTAAGTGATGGGTAGGTGATGGGTAAGTGATGGGTAAGAGATGGGTAAGTGATGGGTAAGAGATGGGTAGGTGATGGGTAAGAGATGGGTAAGTGACGGTTTAAGTGATGGGTAAGTGATGGGTACATGCAAGTGTTGGGTAAGTGATGGGTAAGAGATGGGTAAGTGACAGTTTAAGTGTTGGGTAAGTGATGGGTAAGAGATGGGTAAGTGATAGGTAAGTGACAGTTTAAGTGATGGGTAAGTGATGGGTACATGTAAGTGATGGGTAAGAGATGGGTAACTGGTGGGTAAATGATGGGTACGTGATGGGTAACAAAAAATGGTTCACAAAAAAACAACTGTTCTGGAAGCAGTTACCCAATTTACATGTATGTACTCATTTAATTTACAGTGATACTTGTTTGATTACAAACCTGGTCTAGGTATGGTCTGTTAGCATTCACATTCAGCATCAACGCCAAAGCCAATAGATGTACCTGAAGCCTCTTGTGCAAAGAGGGTCTGCGGCAAAAGCCGTGCTTTCGTGAGAAGAGGAATCGCGGTCTGTCTCCCGGACTTCATGCGCATTAATTACCTGGCCAAGGGTCGGCACGGTGTTGTCCACTGTCAGACTGGTGGTGTGGACGGTGTTCCGCAGGCCGGCAGTGTTGAACACAGTGACTGTCAGGACATTGGGGGAGCCTTCAGGTAAAACGACACATTGAAGAGATTAATGCATCATCACCATCTGAACGAGACACTCGCAACTTTGGACAAAAGGTTACAAGAGATGGCGCAACGTGACAGATACTTGTCAGACAACTGCATGCTGCACTTTGTGTAATTGTGTTTGTTTGTTTGTTTGATTACTATTTTTGTTTCTGGTTTTCATGTTGGTGTTTATTTGCCATTCAGTGTTGTATTATGCAATGTTGTTTATTGTTTTCTGTTTGTTGTTTATATCTGTTTGGGTGAAATAAATGAAGGAAAAACTGACTGAGAACTTATGGACAAATTGAAAAAATGGCCCAAAAATTAAAAAATTATGCTTTTTGTTTTAAATACTGTCTACTATGTCTGGTATTTATTGTTTTGTGTTTGCTGTTTTGTTTGCTTTTTTTTTTTTCAGTCGCGGGTTGGAATCCCGCCCGAGCTGCCTGATAATTTGTCATCAGGCATTGGGCAAAGCACAGGGCACTAGTGCTTATTACGTCGAGTTGGGCAAACTCTCATTGAACTCAGAACTTCAGTGACCGGATGAGCTGCCAATGCACTTACCTATGGCAGTGGGAGTCACCAGGGATGCAGGCACGTAGGACGCGTTTGTCTGGGTGTGTGGAAACACCTCGTCGTCTCCCGGATACAGCCCCACGGAGAAGACGGTGGTCAGAACCTCACTCTCCAACTCCTCGGTCTCCCAGGAGGCATCCACAGAGTCCATGCTGGCCTGGTAGAGGCGAACAGCGCCCTCTTGGCTCTATTGAGATGGCAAGGGGTTGCGAGGGTTAATTACATCATGCAGCCATTGCACAGTGTGATGTTCCATTGGTCATAATCCAAATATACCTACATGTAGGGTCTCAGCCAAGCCAAGATATCAGTATATGTGCACATAACTCTATGAACATCTAAACGGTGAAAATGAGGTGAAAATGTCATTTAGCCGTGAAAAGAAAATTCACCATGTTTTCACCCCTATTTCATGGCACACAGTTAGCCAAGCCATTTTCACAGTGTTTTCACCAGTGGTCTCCAAGACCACATTCCTGGTGGTAAATGGCTGGAGGCAATTTAGAAGTATCTGGGAGGTACAGTTACAAAGACACCATACAGTACCTCTATGGGGGCTGGTGGACCCTACTGGTAATTGAATTAGCCATCCCGCAAGGCTGGAGCTTGCCACCCTAGATAGGCCCCCTATTCATGTTTTTTTTCACGGTCTCTTTAGTGTCCTGAAGATGTCCTTATCAGGTCAGAGAGGCGACTATTTTCAGGGTGAATTCACTGTAAAATGCACCGTGAAATCACAGTGACTTTTTAGTTTCACGGCAAAATGACATTTTCACCCCTTTTTCACGGTCTAGATGTTCATAGTGTAAGGAACACCAATACATTTGTATCCAAGTTGTTGTATAATAGTCACACACATCAATGAGAAACTAACTGGGAACTTTTAAACAAATTGAAAAAATGGGCAAAGAAAATTTTGACTGGACTGGGATTTAAACCCGATATATATGGTTTTGCATTACTAGTGTTCTCTGCATACTCATCTTGTTGTATGATAGTTAAATTGCAATTGGTACTGTACATAACAATTGTGTGCCCGCAGTTTTTAAATTGCATTGAAACAAAGTTGGGAATAAGAATACTTAATCCTAAAGTGAAGGGTTCCATTCAACATGGCAACAGACTGCCCAAATGCTCCCAAGACCAAGACAAGTGAGTTGAATCACGCAGCGGTATTGTTGCATTTTGTTGTAATAAACATTCTGATAAGCCAAGGTACTCTCAGCTCTTCTCTCTTTGTTCATTTCAGAACCACACAAACTAAAACAAAAACAGGGATTAATAGTAGGGTCATTTCCACTACACCAAAATGATTATTTGGATCGCGATTCGAATCATTCATGATTAAAAATCCCCTTTTTTTGCGTGTGGACACAATAAGCGCGATTATTAGTGGGATTTGAATTGCGATTCGGACTCCACTATTAATGAGATTTTTTCAAAAAATCGTGTTTATTTGCGACGCGGTGTGTGTGGGAACACTCCACTGAATCCCACTTTTTTCTTTAAATCCTACAATGAACCGCTCTCACTCTGATTGACAGGAAGAGCCGTGCTTGTTTACATGTCTCCCTGCATGGGCCACCTTCAAGGACACACCCACCATTTGACCACAACTGCTAACCGCAATCGGCTGGCAATTTTTTTGCGAAGCTATCGTTTGGCCTGTGTGGACACGACCCCAAAACCACAGTTTTTGAATCGTGATTCAAATTGCGATTATTTTCGTAGAGGGAACGGCTCGAGTGTCAGCCCAATTCATTCTTAAATTGAGGGAGTTGTGCTCACCAAGTCCAGCTGTGCGTCGCTGTATTGGCCCAGTTTGGTCAGGGTGAGCTGGGGTGAGGTGATGTCCACAGTGAAGCCATTGGAGGTGGACTCCAGGCCCTTGTTCCCATTGGTAGTGGCCCTGAGGGAGGAGTAGTAGGTGACTCCTTGACGGAGAGGCAAGGAGGACTGGGCCTTGCCCCAGCCAGCCAATCCTGGCAGAGGGAGAGAGAGGGAGAGGGAGAGGGAGAGGAAAAATTAAAAATGAATAAAAAACAATCAGCATATTGAACCTTGGGTGTTTAATTAAATCTGCACTAGGTGTGGATTGACATTTCTAATCACTTGCTACATTTCTTGTTTTTTCAAACATATATTTGAGCAAAGCGTTTGAGCAAGTAGTGCTAGCTACATGTAGGGAAGAGCAAAATCTCACTGAATTACATTCTCACTGACGCTACGCATAATATACACTTCTGACAGAAAAGGATTAGTGGGAAATGGAGATTGAGTGAATTGATACCTTGTGCATCCGGGTCATCTCCTGGCTCGATGCCGTCCGAGGTCAAAGGTTGAACATCCTCACCCCCAGGGGTTGTACCAACTGCCCACTGGTAGGAGGAGATCCCATGAAGCTGGCTCTGCATTGGGATGGAAAGATCCAGTTCATTGCTCAAGAATATGCAATTCATAGTCAAAAGAAATCTCTGTGTTTCTTGTTATAATCATTGCTGGACAATTGCTGGGCCAGACACACACGAAAAACCATAGAGGCAGAGGCAGAGTTAGAGGCAGAGGCAGAGTTAGAGGCAGAGGCAGAGGCAGAGTTAGAGGCAGAGGCACTAGAGGCAGAGGCACTAGAGGCAGAGACAGAGGCAGAGGCAGAGGCACTAGAGGCAGAGGCACTAGAGGCAGAGACAGAGGCATAGGCAGAGGCACTAGAGGCAGAGGCAGAGGCAGAGGCAGAGGCACTAGAGGCAGAGGCAGAAGCACTAGAGACAGAGGCAGAAGCACTAGAGACAGAGGCAGAGGCAGAGGCAGAGGCAGAGGCAGAGGCAGAGGCAGAGGCAGAGGCAGAGACAGATGTAGAGGCAGAGACAGAGGCAGAGGCAGAGGCAGAGGCAAAGGCAATGATGACAGAGGCAGAGGAAAAGGCAGAGGCAGAGACAGAGACAGAGGCAGAGGTAGAGTCAGAGTCAGAGTCAGAGTCAGAGTCAGAGTCAGAGTCAGAGTCAGAGTCAGAGTCAGAGTCAGAGTCAGAGTCAGAGACAGAGGCAGAGGCAGAGGCAGAGGCAGAGGCAGAGGCAGAGGCAGAGGCAGAGGCAGAGGCAGAGGCAGAGACAGAGACAGAGGCAGAGGTAGAGTCAGAGTCAGAGACAGAGGCAGAGGCAGAGGCAGAGGCAGAGGCAGAGGCAGAGGCAGAGGTAGAGGCAAAGGCAGAGGCAGCGGCAGAGGCAGAGGCAGAGGCAGAGGCAGAGGCAGAGGCAGATGCACAGGCAAAGGCAGTAAGAGAGGCAGAGGCAGAGGCAGAGGCAGCGGCAGAGGCAGAGGCAGGGGCAGAGGCAGGGGCAGAGGCAGAGGCAACGGCAGAGGAAAAGGCAGAGGCAGAGGCAACGGCAGAGGAAAAGGCAGAGGCAGAGGCAGAGGCAGAGGCAGAGGCAGAGGCAGAGGCAGAGGCAGAGGCAGAGGCAGAGGCAGAGGCAGAGGCAGAGACAGAGACAGAGGCAGAGGTAGAGTCAGAGTCAGAGACAGAGGCAGAGGCAGAGGCAGAGGCAGAGACAGAGGCAGAGGCAGAGGCAGAGGCAAAGGCAGAGGCAGCGGCAGAGGCAGAGGCAGAGGCAGAGGCAGAGGCAGAGGCAGAGGCAGAGGCAGATGCACAGACAAAGGCAGTAAGAGAGGCAGAGGCAGAGGCAGAGGCAGCGGCAGAGGCAGAGGCAGGGGCAGAGGCAGGGGCAGAGGCAGAGGCAAAGGCAGAGGAAAAGGCAGAGGCAGAAGGCAGAGGTAGAGGTAGAGGCAGAGGCAGAGGCAGAGGCAGAGGCAGAGGCAGAGGCAGAGGCAGAGGCAGAGGCAGTGGCAGAGGCAGAGGCAGAGGCAGAGGCAGAGGCAGAGGCAGAGGCAGAGGCAGAGGCAGAGGCAGAGGCAGAGGCAGAGGCAGAGGCAGAGGCAGAGGCAGAGGCAGAGGCAGAGGCAGAGGCAGTGGCAGAGGCAGAGGCAGAGGCAGAGGCAGAGGCAGAGGCAGAGGCAGAGGCAGAGGCAGAGGCAGAGGCAGAAGCAGAGGCAGAGGCAGAGGCAGAGGCAGAGACAGTGGGAGAGGCAAAGACGGAGGTAGAGGTAGATCAGAGGTAGAGGCAGAGGCACAGGCACAGGCACAAATGTCAATAATTTAAAATATACCCAGCCAGGACTGATAAGCTTCTAGTCCAACTAACCTCAAAGTCGTCAAACTGGATAGTGACAGTGGTGCGGTCTTTCTGGTCCTTCACATCTCGTTGAATATCTGGGCCATCAATCACAAATCCTGCAGGCACAGATATAGTGGGGCAGAATGGTCAGACAAAGCCTATGAAATGCAATACCATGGGGCCTCCCCTAACTCTTGTATCAACATCTCTACCGTTTGGACCATAGGCATGCATGTATCCTACAATACAGTATGTACTGCATTACATGGGCAATAAAAGGATATTAGTTTTTGTCATTTTGTTCTTTAAATCGTCGTTTCATGTTAGTTCTTTTGCCAAGGAATGTGAAGTAAGGCACTACCTTTGGCATTCTTTGCAAGGATGAAATAGTTGAAGGGCAAAAGAAAGTTGAACATGATTGGGATTCAATAGAAATGAAGGGGTTGTTCATCGCGGTGGTGTAGACAATTAAAAAGGTGATCAAAGTCACGCGATGTGTCGTTGCTAGAAGCGACGTTTCGGTTGCTAACTGCTAACCTTCATCAGGCAACTGAAGAAAGAGCGCTGCGGCGTCCGTTTATATCCGCTCCGTCGGTTTCTGTGTGCCGGTTTGCGGACGTCGTAGTGGTGACCGTGCGGTTTGGCGCGCGGCTCTGGCGTCCTCCAGCGGGCCTGCCCGTGGTGGGCCGGCGGTCGTGGCGACGGATGGTGGGGAGCCAGAAACCGGGGATGTCAACACCGCTGTCACCGCTGGAGGACGCCAGAGCCGCGCGCCAAACCGCACGGTCACCACTACGACGTCCGCAAACCGGCACACAGGAACCGACGGAGCGGATATAAACGGACGCCGCAGCGCTCTTTCTTCAGTTGCCTGATGAAGGTTAGCAGTTAGCAACTGAAACGTCGCTTCTAGCAACGACACATCGCGTGACTTTGATCACCTTTTTAATTGTTTAATGATTGGGATTTGAACACTATTTCTCAGGCTTAATTTACATGTACCAATACTCTACCACTGCAGCTATCCCGTATGTGGTGGGCCCCAAATAGTTAACCCTCCTTTCTTCTACATGGGGTTTAATCCCTGGAGATGTACAGCAATTCGTGATCTATTGGTTCTGACTGGCGCCCTCAATGATTGTTGGCTATTAGCCCCACCCACCAAGGGCTGGATAGTGGCACGATACAGCACTCACAATCCAGCCCAATATCATTTCATTCGAATTTGGAATCCAGTCAAATGTGTCTGAGTTTTAATGGCAAATTAAAGTTGACAAACCGATCAGCTGACCCCCAAAAAACAACCAACTGACAACCCAACCGAATGACCAGCCAACTGATCAACCGACTGAGTGACCAACTGTCTGACCAACCGACTGACTGACTGACCAACCGACTAACTGACTGACTGACTGACCAATTGACTGAATGACCAAATGACTGACTAACCAACTGACTTACCAACTGACTGACTGACCAACTGACTGACCACCTGAATGACCAACCAACTGACTGACTGACTGATCAACTGACAGACTGCATGAATGACAGACTGTATGACTGATCAACTGACAGACTGTATGACTGATCAACTGACAGACTGTATGACTGATCAACTGACAGATTGTATGACTGATCAACTGACATACTGTATGACTGATCAACTGACATACTGTATGACTGATCAACTGACAGACTGTATGACTGATCAACTGACAAACCGTATGATTGATTAACTGACAGACTGTATGACTGATCAACTGACAAACCGTATGACGGATCAACAGAGACCGAATGACTGACTGATTGACTGACTTTAAAACAAACAAACCTGATCAGTTTGCATCTATCACCCTAATGGATGACTGACTGACCAACCCACCTACAGACCAAAGAAAAATGGACGGACAGACCCACCTGTCTGATCCTCATCCACCACCCGGACGGGTGAGGAGCAGGCCACATCGCTGAAGGCACCGGCACCATTCTGGCTCTTGACACAGACGTAGTAGACAGGCTGGCATCCAGGGCTGAAGGCCTCATCACTGCAGGTTGATGCGTTAGTCAGCCTGAGGTCAAGGCCCGATAGAACAGCATCGCCCTCTGACCCCAACGAGGTGAAAGGTCGAACATCTTGAGCATCTAAGAGATGAAAAAAAGGGGGAAAAAACAGGGTTGAATGATTCTTACTGACAACCTCAACCTCACCCTGGCAAAGATAGTTGACTATTTGGGAAGGCCATCCTAAGGTCAGGATAGCCTATAATAAGGTGGTAGTGTGATTGTACGTTCAACGAGACGCCTGGATTTAAATCCAAAATCATTATTAATTATTATTTGCACTTACTGTCAATAACATTCATCTCATGCAGAAAGGGAAATCTAGCTAGGATTTTATATACGACAGTTAATGGTTGAATTGCTTCTGACTGGCGCCCCCACCCCGGCAAAGACTAGTTGACTATTAGGGAAGGCCACCATCTATAAGGGCTGGATAGCTCAGATGGAAGAGTGCTGGTACGTTAATCCAGAGGTTTGATATGAGACCCTGTCCAGTCAAAGTTTTCTTTGCCAATTTTTTCAATTTGTTCCAAAGTTCCCAGCCAGTTTCTCCATTGATTGTTTGACGGAAATTTGGTTCAACAATTTCGAAAAAAATTGCAGACTGGTCCAGTACATAAACAGGGGTGTGACTTCTGGAGATATACGGCAGATAATGGTTGAACGTTTGTGACTGGCGCCCCCACCCCACCAAGGACTAGTTGACTATTTAGGAAGGCCACCATCTAAGGGCTGGATACATTAAGAAGGGGTGGGTACATTAAGAAACTGGTCTCGGGTTCAAGTCCCTGTCACTATGAACATCTAAACCGTGAAAACGGGCTGAAAATGTCATTTAGCCGTGAAAAGAAAATTCACCGTGTTTTCACCCCTATTTAATGGCACACAGTTAGCCAAGTCATTTTCACTGTGTTTTCACCAGTGGTCTCCAAGGCCACATTCCTGGTGGTAAATGGCTAGAGGCAATTTAGAAGTATCTGGGAGTGTCAGTTACAAGGACACCATACAGATGGGGGCTGGTGGTCCCTACTGGTAATTGAATTAGCCATCCCTCAAGGCTGGAGCTTGCCACCCTAGATATTCATGTTTTTTATCACGGTCTCTTTAGTGACCTGAAGATGTCCTTATCAGGTCAGAGAAGTGATTATTTTCATGGTGAATTCACTGTAAAATGCACCGTGAAATCACAGTGACTTCACTGTGAAATGACATTTTCACCCTTTTTCACGGTTTAGATGTTCATAGTGTCACCAGTGGTCAATCAAGCCCACATTCTTGGTGGTATAAATGGCTGCAATGAACAAGCCTATGGTGAATTGTTAGTTTCAGTGAATACAGTGAATTGTTAGTTTCACGGCGAAATGACATTTCCACCCCTCTTTCACGGTTTAGATGTTCATAGTGAGGGTGGGTTAGAGCCGATCTGGACTTACTGGGAGCAGTTCCCACAGACACCCAGTAGGTCTCGATACCACTCTGACTATCCACAGCCCTCCAGGATGCTTGCATGCTGGTGCGACTGTTCTGGTAGACGTAGCCCTTGACAACCTCCTCTGCCTCTCCGTCCAAATTGCCCGCCCGCACATACCTCATCTGCCCGACAAAGCAAAGCAAAGAAGACAGCTGAAGATGTGTGGCCAAAGAGATTCAAGAGGAGGCAGACAAGAGAGAGATACAAAAAATGTTGCAAACTGCTTACTGACTAAAATTACCAAAATGCAAATCTTAACATTTAGTGGGCCTGACGTTCCGATTCTAGCAGGACATTTCTCTGCCTTTGAGAAAGGTCCTGCTGGGATCGAAATGTCAGGCCCACTCAATTTTAAGGAGGCAGACAAGTTAGAGAATACAATTGCATGCTCTATTCATGTCAGAAAATCCCATTAAGTTCCAGCCATGCAGAATCTTATGCTCAATGGTGTTGAACCAGAGGTAAGTTTTTTCTTGTGGACTTATAGTAACGCAAAACAAAATGTAAACTGCTCGATCACTGACAATAAATGACCAAAAGTGCTAAGTTAAAATGGTTGAATGCTTCTGACTGGCACCCCCACCTCAGCAAAGACTAGTTCACTATTAGGGAAAGCCACCATCTAAGGGCTGGATAGCTCAGATGGAAGAGTCCAGAAGTCCCGGTCCAGTAAAAGTTTTCTTTGCCAATTTTTCGACTTGTTCAAAAGTTCCCAGTCAGGTTTTCCTTTGATATTCAAAAATGTTGCAAACTGCTTACTGACTAAAATTACCAAAATGCAAATCTCAAAATCTAGTGTGGATGAAGCGTCTTCGGACTATTCAACCACATGGTCTCAACATCCAGGAGGGTAATGATTAAACGTGACCATGCAGTTTTCTGGTAATCCTTCGTTTGTGTTCACTCCTCCACACTTCTCTCTTTGATCTTTCCCCCTCCTCTCACTAATCTCTACCCTAATCCTTGCCCTTCCCTTTGATCTCGCCCTACTATCTTTACTCTTTGTCCTTTGTTTCTCATCCGTGTCCTATTCACTCTCTTCCCCCTTCCTTCCTGTACATGTGTCTATTTTGTCCTTGTCACTCTGCCTTTGAGAAAGGTCCTGCTAGGATCGAAACATCAGGCCCACTAAATTTTAAGTCAAACAAATGAATGAAAAACTGACTTGGAACTTTATAACAAATAGACAAAAAAGGGAAAGAAAACTTTACTTGAACTGGGATTTGAACCCGGGATCTTTGGTTTTGCATACCAGCGAGAAAGGTCCTGCTAGGATCGAAACGTCAGGCCCACTAAATTGTCAGATTTTCCTCTGTTTGTTTGAAATATAAATTGTTTAACAAAAGGATCTTTCAGGGTGCATGGACATTTGCAATCGGAGTGGAGTGGCTCTGAATTCAGTCCTAATCTAGCGTGGGCTGAATGCTCACCGTGGGAGGAGTAGGGTCCACCTTGACTCCGCTGGTCTCGTGGGAGGCCACCAGTTTGGCCCTGTTCTTGGCCTTGATGCGAACAATGTACAGGGAGCCAGTCCGCAGTGACAGGCCAGTCTGCACATGGGACTTGGTCGTCGCATCGGAGATGGCATGGAAACTGTTGGCATCCGTGTCTGTCAGGGTGTAAAGGGCGATTGGAGATCAGGGTGTTTTTTTTTCGGGAGGGAGGGGGAGGAAATTAGGGGCAGGAATTTGGGTTTCAGATATTTGGGGTTGGGGGCTGGGTTTGGCGTTAGGTGTTGAGACTGGGTTAAGGGTTTGGGGTCAAAGAAGAGATGGTCTTTGGGGGTTGGAGTTGGGATTGGGCTGGGGGTTTGGATTAAGGGCTTGGAGTTGGGTTGGGTGATGATGGGGGTTTGAGTAGGTGTCAGACGGGTTTTGGGGTTTGGAGTTGGGTTTCAGGGTTGGCGTGGTACTGAAATTGGTGGTGGGGGATAGGGTAGGGGTTTGGATTAAGGGCTTGGAGTTGGGTTGGGTGATGATGAGGGGTTTGAGTAGGTGGACGGGTTTTGGTTTTGGGGTTTGGAGTTGGGTTTCAGGGTTGGGTGGTACTGAGATTGGAGGTGGGGGATTGGGTAGGGGGTTGGATTAAGGGCTTGGAGTTGAGTTGGGTGATGGGGGTTTGAGTAGGTGTCAGACGGGTTTTAGTTTTGGAGTTTGGAGTTGGGTTTCAGGGTTGGGGTGGTACTGAGATTGGAGGTGGGGGATTGGGTAGGGGGTTTGGATTAAGGGCTTGGAGTTGAGTTGGGTGATGGGGGTTTGAGTAGGTGTCAGATGGGTTTTGGTTTTGGGGTTTGGAGTTGGGTTTCAGGGTTGGGGTGGTACTGAGATTGGAGGTGGGGGATTGGGTAGGGGGTTTGGATTAAGGGCTTGGAGTTGGGTTGGGTGATGATGGGGGGTTTGAGTAGGTGTCAGATGGGTTTTGGTTTTGGGGTTTGGAGTTGGGTTTCAGGGTTGGGGTGGTACCGAGATTGGAGGTGGGGGATTGGGTAGGGGGTTTGGATTAAGGGCTTGGAGTTGGGTTGGGTGATGGGGGTTTGAGTAGGTGTCAGATGGGTTTTGGTTTTGGGGTTTGGAGTTGGGTTTCAGGGTTGGGTGGTACTGAGATTGGAGGTGGAGGATTGGGTAGGGGTTTGGATTAAGGGCTTGGAGTTGGGTTGGGTGATGATGGGGGTTTGAGTAGGTGGATGGGTTTTGGGGTTTGGAGTTTGGAGTTGGGTTTCAGGGTTGGGGTGGTGCTGAGATTGGAGGTGGGGGATTGGGCTGGGGGTTTGGATTAAGGGCTTGGAGTTGGGTTGGGTGATGATGGGGGGTTTGAGTAGGTGTCATCAGACGGGTTTAGGTTTTGGGGTTTGGAGTTGGGTTGGGTGATGATGGGGGTTTGAGTAGGTGGATGGGTTTTGGGGTTTGGAGTTTGGAGTTGGGTTTCAGGGTTGGGGTGGTGCTGAGATTGGAGGTGGGGGATTGGGCTGGGGGTTTGGATTAAGGGCTTGGAGTTGGGTTGGGTGATGATGGGGGGTTTGAGTAGGTGTCAGACGGGTTTTGGTTTTGGGGTTTGGAGTTGGGTTTCAGGGTTGGGGTGGTACCGAGATTGGAGGTGGGGGATTGGGTAGGGGGTTTGGATTAAGGGCTTGGAGTTGGGTTGGGTGATGATGGGGGTTTGAGTAGGTGTCAGACGGGTTTTGGTTTTGGGGTTTGGAGTTGGGTTTCAGGGTTGGGGTGGTACCGAGATTGGAGGTGGGGGATTGGGTAGGGGGTTTGGATTAAGGGCTTGGAGTTGGGTTGGGTGATGATGGGGGTTTGAGTAGGTGTCAGACGGGTTTTGGTTTTGGGGTTTGGAGTTGGGTTTCAGGGTTGGGGTGGTACCGAGATTGGAGGTGGGGGATTGGGTAGGGGGTTTGGATTAAGGGCTTGGAGTTGGGTTGGGTGATGATGGGGGTTTGAGTAGGTGTCAGACGGGTTTTGGTTTTGGGGTTTGGAGTTGGGTTTCAGGGTTGGGGTGGTACTGAGATTGGAGGTGGGGGATTGGGTAGGGGGTTTGGATTAAGGGCTTGGAGTTGAGTTGGGTGATGGGGGTTTGAGTAGGTGTCAGATGGGTTTTGGTTTTGGGGTTTGGAGTTGGGTTTCAGGGTTGGGGTGGTACTGAGATTGGAGGTGGGGCATTGGGTAGGGGGTTTGGATTAAGGGCTTGGAGTTGAGTTGGGTGATGATGGGGGTTTGAGTAGGTGTCAGACGGGTTTTGGTTTTGGGGTTTGGAGTTGGGTTTCAGGGTTGGGGTGGTGCTGAGATTGGAGGTGGGGGATTGGGCTGTGGGTTTGGATTAAGGGCTTGGAGTTGGGTTGGGTGATGATGGGGGGTTTTGGGATTAGGTAGGGGGTTGGATTAAGGGCTTGGAGTTGGGTTGGGTGATGATGGGGGTAGGTGGACGGGTTTTGGTTTTGAGGTTTGGAGTTGGGTTTCAGTGGTACTGAGATTGGGGGTGGGGGATTGGGTAGGGGGTTGAGTTGGGCATTGGGTCTTAGAGTTTGTTAGGGTTTGAGGTTTGGATTTGGGGATAGGTTTGGGTTGAATTAGAGTTGGGTATGGGCCTGGAGTGGGGGCTAGGGGTTAGAGTTGGGTATGGGGTTGGGGCATTTGAGGTCAAGAGCTTTGTTTGGTGTTTTGGTAGGTGCTTGGGCTATGGGTAAAGGTTTGGGGTGAGTGTGTGGCTTAGCGGTGGATAGTGGAGGGTTGGTTGTTTGGCCTTGGCCTTGGGGTTAAGGCTCAGGATTGGGCTCATTTACTGGCTACCAAGAGCCCTGACTTGCCACACTCACTCTGTGGGAAGATCTTGTGCTTGTTCCCTTGTCGCATTTCATAGATGGCCAACTCAAAGGACTCGATGCCTGACTCTTCATCAAAGTAGTCCCAGTGCACGGCAAGACTGTCAGTGTGGGACTGCAAGAAACAATGCAATAAGAATGGAGAGAAGAATAGTTTGGTAGAGCAGCATCTTTTATATCCGAAATCCTTCACAACCCCTGTGGGAGAGACCAGAGCTACTTATCTACACATAAACTGGATGGCTTGTTGTCCACTGAACACTGCACATACCAATGATGCCAGAGTACAGACTATAAATGCAAGCATGTATTTAGTGAATGTGTGCTCCAAGAGGAGGAGGAGGAGGAGGAGTAAGAGGAAGAGGAGAAGGGGGGAGGAGGATGAAGAGGAGGAGGAGGAGGAGGAGAGGAGGAGGGGAGGATGAGGAGGAGAAGGAGCAGGAGGAGCAGGAAGAGGAGGAGGTGGGATATGAGGAGGAAGAGGAGGTGGGGTAGGAGGAGGTGGGACAGGAGTAAGAGGTAGAGGTGGGATAGGAGGAAGAAGAGGAAGAGGTGGGAAAGGAGAAAGAAGAGGAGGAGGGATAGGAGGAGTAAGAGGTGAAGGTGGAGGTGGAGGTGGGATAGGAGGAGGAAGAGGAGGAGGTGGGATAGGAGGAGGAAGAGGAGGAGGTGGGATAGGAGGAGGAAGAGGAGGTGGGGTAGGAGGAGGTGGGACAGGAGTAAGAGGTAGAGATGGGATAGGAGGAAGAAGAGGAAGAGGTGGGAAAGGAGGAAGAAGAGGAGGAGGTGGGATAGGAGGAGTAAGAGGTGAAGGTGGAGGTGGAGGTGGGATAGGAGGAGGAAGAAGAGGAGGTGGGAAAGGAGGAAGAAGAGGAGGAGGTGGGATAGGAGGAGTAAGAGGTGAAGGTGGAGGTGGAGGTGGGATAGGAGGAGGAAGAGGAGGAGGTGGGAAAGGAGGAAGAAGAGGAGGAGGTGGGATAGGAGGAGTAAGAGGTGAAGGTGGAGGTGGAGGTGGGATAGGAGGAGGAAGAGGAGGAGGTGGGATAGGAGGAGGAAGAGGAGGAGGTGGGATAGGAGGAGGAAGAGGTGGAGGTGGAGGTGGAGGTGGGATAGGAGGAGGAAGAGGAGGAGGTAGACGGAGTACTGACCTGGAAGTCTGCATCCTTTCCCACCTCCAGTCCATCTCCAAGAGCAGCCAGCATGGGTGGGGTCAGGTCCAGCAGGAATCCATTGCTGGCTGTGTCGATGTGGTCCAGGGCTCTGTTGATGGTCCTCAGGTTGACGTAGACCCGGTCCTTGTGGTGGAGATGGAAGTGGTGCCAGTCCACCGAGGATGCCCCCTTCCCCACCGACTCCGCGGCGTGGAGCACCTCAAACTCATCCGTGGCATTTTCACTGGAAGCCGACCAAATCACAGAAATAGCAAGCATCACTATAACATGCCAACCACTTTGTGCCAGGCCACCTGGTTCTGGTGGTACTCACTGGTGGTACTCACTGGTGGTACTCACTGGTGGTACTCACTGGTGGTACTCACTGGTGGTACTCACTGGTGGTACTCACTGGTGGTACTCACTGGTGGTACTCACTGGTGGTACCCACTGGTGGTACCCACTGGTGGTACCCACTGGTGGTACTCACTGGTGGTACTCACTGGTGGTACTCACTGGTGGTACTCACTGGTGGTACTCACTGGTGGTACTCACTGGTGGTACTCACTGGTGGTACCCACTGGTGGTACCCACTGGTGGTACCCACTGGTGGTACCCACTGGTGGTACCCACTGGTGGTACTCACTGGTGGTACTCACTGGTGGTACTCACTGGTGGTACTCACTAGTGGTACTCACTGGTGGTACCTACTGGTGGTACTCACTGGTGGTACTCACTGGTGGTACTCACTGGTGGTACTCACTGGTGGTACCCACTGGTGGAACCCACTGGTGGTACTCACTCGTGGTACTCACTCGTGGCAATGGCTGGGTGCCCTTGGTAGGAGTCAGCTGAATGCAGGCACTGTGCCAGTTCATCACAGAATGGATTATCTTGCAAACACTGATCATGAGGGGCATCATACATGTACATGTATCTACATAGTTTTTTTGAATCTATGCTTTTGGGAGGTTAACTGTGGCGGTCTGGGAGATAATGGACCTTTCCCATGAAATATGCAAATAAGAGCTGGCGCATGCGCTTTACTAAATTGGTGGGCAAACGAGTGCGCGTTGCGTGCAGGTTTCGAAATACGCGCGCAGGAGACGCTGAATAGCCAATGACGGTACGCCAAACTGTTAGTGAGAAGGAACGCGCGCACGCCCGTGGAAAACTATGATTGGTTGGCAGCCCGCTTGCCCACCAATTTAGTTAAGCGCATGCGCTAGGTCTAATTTGCATATTTCATGGGAAAGGTCCATTAGCACCACATAGATCAGATAGAGGCAGTGCATGTTAGCATTGAACTGGCCAACTTCAGTCTGGTATCAGCTAGAGTCAGGGTCACCCATTAACTGTGTGTGATGAGGTTGGTGCCTGATGATGGTGGCAATGTTCAGGATGACAGTCAGTTGGGGTGCATGGCCACATAGCCTATAGCCAGCTGTCAATCCATGATCTGATGAGAGTGTTGTGATTGCACAGGGTATTAACCTGATAAGGGAGACAATGGTGATGATGAGAGGGGAGGCATTGGCTTGTGATGAAGGACGATTCCATGCCCAGAGAAGGTGTTGATGAGAGTACCGCTGGGCCTTTTTAACGAGCCTGTGGGTGTGGTGATCCCTGAGCAGGGCACCAGGAGCAATGCCGGTTAAGAACTGGCAGGATTTCTGCGGTGGGGGGGGGGGGGGCCTCAGGGAACCAGTGATGATCCTCATAGTGTGATTAATTGCAGTGTTCAGTTTCACTGGTATGCATGCTATATGGCACCATACGGGGGAGGCATATTCTGCAGCACAGTATACCCAGTCCAGTACACTGGTTCCCATCAGTCAAGGTAACAGTATAACAACAGTAACAAACAGCTCATGCAGAATTCAAACCTTTGAACCCCTTTTTACCAAGCAGGCATAAGATGCTTAACTACTCGTCCAGTAGGGCAATCTATCATTGAAAGACATTGTTACTAACCAACGATTATACTCTACATGTATCTATGAAAGATCGAATCATACATTTCTACAGACATTCCCTCATTCTAAAGCAATCTGTTAGTAGGGATGTCAGTGATCGACAAAGTCATTTCCTGAAAATCACTGAAGGCCAATAAACTGTGCGACTGCGAGTGAGCGCTTACGCGACTGAGAGATGCGACTGCAAGTGAGTACTCTTGTGACCGAGAGATTCATGGCAGGGGTGCAGGTGCCCTTCAGTTTTTAGGGTTTTAACAGATATAAATCATAGTTTCAGATACCTGTATGACATAACAAAAACATTTAAAAAAAAAAAAAAATTTAAAATAAAAATAACGCCGTTTCCGGAAATCCGTAAGTTTCCGGAAGCCTTACATCCCTGCGTTAGTTTGTCTGTGATAAAATCTCGCTGCTTTTTTACCCGTCGTCATGCTTGCGATAGACCGTGACCTCGTAGTCCTCAATGCCGGAGTCCGGGTCCGAGAAGCCCTCCCAGTGAGCCTGAACCGTGGCCGGCTGGGCGGAGTAGTCCAGGTCCTCAGGTGCCGGGCGGGCTCCGTCAAAGACAGCGCCCTCAAGAGGCGGGGTCATGTCCAAGGTCACTGGTGGGTTGTTACCAGTATGTCAGAGGTTTGGAAAACAAAATTGAGTACATCATTAGTAAGACCCTACTTCATGTCAGGATGATACTGTATTATTGTTTCTAGTCCTTCATGGCTGGTTGCCCTAAATATAGATATTTTCACATCTTTAGGACCTATTTAAGGTTTCAATCCTAGCAGAACCTTTCTCAAAGGCGTTCGCCTTTGAGAAAGGTCCTGCTAAGATCGAAATGGTCGAAAACATTTTTGAAATGTTCACGTCTTTTCTAAAAAACTTTGGATCATGCATTACAGTTGAATCACTTAATAGTATCGATTGAATTAACATGAATTGAATGGCCCTTTGGAATTGTGCAGCTAATCATGTGCGTCTTTTCTATTAATTAATGTGACTTGTCTTCTTGTTCCCTTTTTGTGCTTGGTGAGTGGAGTTTTGCCGTGAATACCACACGGTCCGTCGCAACTGCAAACTCTCTTTTTGATCTTACCTCCATTGGACGAGGCCGATACATTGAGCTTGTCGTAGCCGCCGTGGAAGGCCCTGAGGTTTGTGTAGTAGGTCTGCCCATGCTGGAGGGTGACGTAGCCGGAGCAGGCCCAGTGCTCCCGGGAAGAGAGCCTGGTGGTGGCAACCACATCCTCCAGGCCTGGCCCAGAGCCCACAGACCACTCATAGGCAAAGATGCCGGACTGAGCATCGAACCAGCCATGCCAGTTGGCACAAATCTGAACAGTGCAAAGAGAAGGCATCATTTATCAAAAGAGGAGAGATCTAATTATGTACCAGCGCTTGTATTACAGAACTTTGTAAGGCTACCTACCTAGCTATAGACCCTTCTTACTGACGTCACGTTGCTATACTAGAAACAGCGAGATCCGCCATCTTGGAGTACACACATGCGCTTTCGCTCGCACGTTTGTGTTCGTTTAACGTTACGTTAGTCATCATGGCGAATTCGAATGCTGCACGGTCGGCTTATTACAGTTCTCTCGACATTCTCGGCTTTATTGCTGGAATAGATCCGTACACAATTAACCTGCGACAACCATTTCGTCCATCTTTTTAGCGAAAGTGTACGAGTTGCGTCACCTTCTCTTGTCAGTACAGCGGGTAAACGATAAAAAGATTTCTTATCACGATCCCCCTGCTTCCACAGCCAAGGACAGCGCAAAAGTTAATCATCTTTCAACAAAACATCAAGTACCTCCAATCCATGGTACAACCACGGAGGAATAAAAAGAGATTCCTCCATGGCACAACTAGTAATCAATACTAGTAAAAAGCAGTATTAGTAGTACAACTACGACGAGTTCAAAACTTGCCGCCGTCCATGTGGAGTTGTTTGTATGCACAGCTGACTTAGTATATAACGGCGGTGACGTGCTCATGTGTGTAATCCAAGATGGCCGATAAACAAAACCGTGACGTCATCGAAGACGGGTCTATAGTACCTACTGAGTCATGGGCCTCAAAAATGAGGCACAAGGTTTTGTAGCCAAGAGAGACACACACACACAGACATAGCAGGGACAATTACCTGGTTCCTGTCCTTGGTGAACATCAGGTCTCGTCCTGCGTAGGGCCCGTCCAACAAATCACCAGCCACAGGGGGAGTAGCATCCACCAGAATGGGCTGGTTGGCATGGCTAATAGTCCGCAGGTCAACTAAAAAAAAAAAAACCAGAGAATCGTTATTACAAAGAGAGAAGCATATTTGATGGACCACTAATAATTGTGTTTGTCACCAAAACGTTCATTTCGGAGGTGAAAATCATGCTTGAAACATGTACACAATAGCACCTACGGTAATTGCAAAGGGCCGTGTATGATATAATCTGATATTTCCTTGTTCATTGCTTAATGTTTCTACATGGAACATGCATGTAATGCTTTGGTCTTATTCAATCCAATTGTCCAATCTGTGACCCATAGGAACTCAACATACATATGAAGCTCATCCACAATATACCAACGCTCAACTAAGACAGCAAATTATCAGTTGCTACCACAGACTCACAACATTCCAGGAGATATCCTGCACTGCTTGACAAATTTTTCAAAGTAGCAGCTTCCTTGAGTAAAGTTTCTGGCACCCCCCTGTTGTCTGTTTATTTGTGTCTGTGGGAGTGACATCATCACCCTTGCATAGTTCTCACCGTTGTTGACTGCTCGGACTTTCATCCAGCATGGCACGCCGTCGGGGATGACAAAGTCCATGAAGAGTCGGTCAGCCAGGGCATGAGACTCCCAGTCACGCAGGGACACATCCCTGGGGGTACTCCCTGCTGCCAGGTGAAACTCCATCAGGTGTGACTCTGGATCCCTGGAGATTGTGGATGGGGGAGTGAGGGAGGGAGGGAGGGATGGAGGGATGGATGGGGGGAGTGAGGGAGGGAGGGATTGAGAGGGGGAGGGGGAGGGAGGGATGGAGGGATGGATGGGGGGAGTGAGGGAGGGAGGGATTGAGAGGGGGAGGGGGAGGGAGGGATGGATGGAGGGATGGATGGGGGAGTGAGGGAGAAAGGGATTGAGAGGGGGAGGGGGAGGGAGGGAGGGATGGAGGGATGGATGGGGGGAGTGAGGGAGGGAGGGATTGAGAGGGGGAGGGGGAGGGAGGGATGGAGGGATGGATGGGGGGAGTGAGGGAGGGAGGGATTGAGAGGGGGAGGGGGAGGGAGGGATGGATGGAGGGATGGATGGGGGAGTGAGGGAGAAAGGGATTGAGAGGGGGAGGGGGAGGGAGGGAGGGATGGAGGGATGGATGGGGGAGTGAGGGAGGGAGGGATTGAGAGGGGGAGGGGGAGGGAGGGATGGAGGGATGGATGGGGGGAGTGAGGGAGGGAGGGATTGAGAGGGGGAGGGGGAGGGAGGGATGGATGGAGGGATGGATGGGGGAGTGAGGGAGAAAGGGATTGAGAGGGGGAGGGGGAGGGAGGGAGGGATGGAGGGATGGATGGGGGAGTGAGGGAGGGAGGGATTGAGAGGGGGAGGGGGAGGGAGGGATGGATGGAGGGATGGATGGGGGAGGGAGGGAGGGAGGGATTGAGAGGGGGAGGGGGAGGGAGGAATGGATGGAGGGATGGATGGGGGAGTGAGGGAGGGAGGGATTGAGAGGGGGAGGGGGAGGGAGGGATGGATGGAGGGATGGATGGGGGAGTGAGGGAGGGAGGGATTGAGAGGGGGAGGGGGAGGGAGGGAGGGATGGAGGGATGGATGGGGGGAGTGAGGGAGGGAGGGATTGAGAGGGGGATGGATGGGGAGAGGGATGGATGGAGGGATGGATGGGGGAGTGAGGGAGAAAGGGATTGAGAGGGGGAGGGGGAGGGAGGGAGGGATGGAGGGATGGATGGGGGGAGTGAGGGAGGGAGGGATTGAGAGGGGGATGGATGGGGAGAGGGATGGATGGAGGGATGGATGGGGGAGTGAGGGAGGGAGGGATTGAGAGGGGGAGGGGGAGGGAGGGAGGGATGGAGGGATGGATGGGGGAGTGAGGGAGGGAGGGATTGAGAGGGGGAGGGGGAGGGAGGGATGGAGGGATGGATGGGGGGAGTGAGGGAGGGAGGGATTGAGAGGGGGAGGGGGAGGGAGGGATGGATGGAGGGATGGATGGGGGAGTGAGGGAGGGAGGGATTGAGAGGGGGAGGGGGAGGGAGGGATGGATGGAGGGATGGATGGGGGAGTGAGGGAGGGAGGGAGGGAGGGATGGAGGGATGGATGGGGGAGTGAGGGAGGGAGGGAGGGAGGGAGGGATGTATGGGGGAGTGAGGGAGGGAGGGAGGGAGGGAGGGATGGAGGGATGGAGGGATGGATGGGGGAGTGAGGGAGGGAGGGATTGAGAGGGGGAGGGGGAGGGAGGGAGGGATGGAGGGATGGATGGGGGAGTGAGGGAGGGAGGGAGGGAGGGAGGGATGGATGGGGGAGTGAGGGAGGGAGGGATGGAGGGAGGGATGGAGGGATGGATGGGGGAGTGAGGGAGGGAGGGAGGGAGGGAGGGAGGGATGGAGGGATGGAGGGATGGATGGGGGAGTGAGGGAGGGAGGGATTGAGAGGGGGAGGGGAGGGAGGGAGGGATGGAGGGATGGATGGGGGAGTGAGGGAGGGAGGGAGGGATAGAGGGATGGATGGGGGAGTGAGGGAGGGAGGGAGGGAGGGATGGAGGGATGGATGGGGGAGTGAGGGAGGGAGGGAGGGAGGGAGGGAGGGATGGAGGGATGGATTGGGGAGTGAGGGAGGGAGGGATTGAGAGGGGGAGGGGGAGGGAGGAATGGAGGGAGGGGTGGATGGGGGAGTGAGGGAGGGAGGGATTGAGAGGGGGAGGGGAGGGAGGGATGGAGGGAGGGATGGATGGGGGAGTGAGGGAGGGAGGGATTGAGAGGGGGAGGGGGAGGGAGGGAGGGACGGAGGGATGGATGGGGGAGTGAGGGAGGGAGGGATGGAGGGATTGAGAGGGGGAGGGGGAGGGAGCGAGGGAGGTTGGGAGGTTGGGAGGGAGGGAGGGAGGGAGGGATGGATAGAGGGATGGATTGACGGAGGGATTGGGGGAGGGAGGGAAGGATGAATGGAAGGATGGATGGGGGGAGTGAGGGAGGGAGGGAGGGAGGGATAGAGAGGGGAGGGAGGGAGGGATGGATGGAGGGATGGATTGACGGAGGGGTTGGGGAGGGAGGGAGGGATGAATGGAGGGATGGATGGAGGGAGTGAGGGAGGGAAGGAGGGAGGGATAGAGAGGGGGAGGGAGGTTGGGAGGTTGGGAGGTTGGGAGGGAGGGAGGGAGGGATGGATAGAGGGATGGATGGACGGAGGGATTGGGGGAGGGAGGGAGGGAGGGATGAATGGAGGGATGGATCGGGGAGTGAAGGAGGGAGGGGGAGGGAGGGATAGGGAGGGATTGGGAGAGGGAGGGAGGGGGAGGGAGGGGGAGGAAGGGGAGGGAGAGGGAGGGATTGGGGGAGGGAGGGAGGGGGAGGGATTGGGGGAGGGAGGGGGAGGGAGGGAAGGGAGGGAATTAGGTGGTGTTCAAAATTTGAGAGTCATTAGCCTTGATGTACACAATTTGAAAGCAGATCTCTTTGGTGTCAAGATTAGGCAAGCCAGTAGCTTTGTTGTCCAGAATCGCAAAACGACTGGAACTGAGGAATTTAGGGTTAGGGCTGGGGCCAGGGATAGGGCTAGGGCTTATCTTGACAGCAGGCAAGCCCACAACAGCAGCCATTTGCCAGCCACAGCCGCAATCCGTTACAACTCATCAAGAACTGGCTCTGGCCCTTACTCTGCGTGGACGGTCAGGCCGATCCTGCCGATGCTTGAGTCGTAGGTGATGTCCCCCATGCTGTGGATGATGGGATGGGTGTTGTCAATGACCAGGGGGTTGCTGTGGCACACCGTCAGGGCCATGGGCCCACCAAACTCCACTTTGTTCAGGGCACGCACCGCGATGAAGTAGGCACCGTCTGAATATGAAAAGAAGAAGACCCCAAAGATTGGACTTCAAACTATGAACATTTAAACCGTGAAAAAGGGGTGAAAATGTCATTTTGCTGTGAAACTAAAAAGTCACTGTGATTTCACTGTGCATTTTACAGTGAATTCACCGTGAAAATAATCGCTTCTCTGACCTGATAAGGACATCTTCAGGTCACTAAAGAGACTGTGAAAAAAACGTGAATATCTAGGGTGGCAAGCTCCAGCCTTGAGGGATGGCTAATTCAATTACCAGTAGGGACCACCAGCTCCCATAGAGGTACTGTATGGTGTCCTTGTAACTGTCACTCCCAGATACTTCTAAATTGCCTCTAGCCATTTACCACCAGGAATGTGGCCTTGGAGACTACTGGTGAAAACACTGTGAAAATGACTTGGCTAACTGTTCGCTAACTGTGGCTAATTTTCACGGTTTAAATGTTCATAGTGTCAAGTGACACAACAATGTCTACTGACTTCAATGAAGCATGAAATGGTAGAAATACCGGCTCTCCTCATTAGGAGCCAATTTCATAGAGCTGATTGAGCACCAAAACAAGCTTAAAGGCCGCTGTACACGAGAGCTATCTGCTGAGCAAAAATTCTCTCAAGGTCGTTAGCTCAGCACGTAGCTCTCGTGTGCGCTGTACTTTTGGTGAGATTTCTGCCTCAAGAGGCCGTGAGACTAATATCTATCCTGTTTGATTTTTTGTTCGCCTCTCGTGGATGAAAAATCATCATGTTCTGCGACTTGATGAGCTACGTGCTGAGCAAAAAATATTTGTTTGGAAGCCATCGCGAGAACAGAGCGTGCGCTTATACTTGCCAGTTGTTATTTTTTGCTCAGCACGTAGCTCAAGTCGCCGCACACGATGAGTTTTCATCCACGCGAGGCCCAGTTAAATTTCCTCTCGTTTACTTTAACCGAGCCGAATGGTGACTTTTACCAGCCAACCTCTACGCAGTAAAAGTGACCAGGTAAGTTTAACCGAGCCGATTAGTCCAGTGGAAACGCACCACTCGGTTAAACGCGACTTGGTAAAAAAACACATCCGGCCTATGACGTAACACGTACATGCACTGTGCACAGCGTCTGCTTCGTATCGTGCGCTAAATGTACACACGCACATTGTGTATCCGGCTGACACTTGACCTTCATGAGCCATTATATTGCCAGCTCGGTTACTTTAACCATCGTCTCGGTTAGATTTGACCGACTCAAAAGTCCAAGTGGAAATGATGGTCAAATTTGACTATTTGAAATTTAACCATCGTTTTGGTTAAAATTTAGTCCAGTGGACTAACGCGGCTATAGTGAGGCCATACCTGGCAGGTTAGCCCCAGTGATGAGGCCTTGGTGGGTCCACTCAGACTCGTCAAACAGGTGGCCATGGGGGTCTATGTGCATGCTGACATCCTCCAAGCAGATCGCACTCCCAATGGCCCACGTGTAACCATAGATACCGGTCTCGTTGTCATGGATACCATCCCAGTTTGCTAAAACACACAAAAAACCCACAAGGTGATATGAAAATCTTTAAGAACTGCTACTCTGACTGATGAAATGACCAAACTAAAGCAAAGAGATCCTCCCTGAATCAAAATGTCGATCCTGCAAAATTTTTGAGGTTTGCAATTTCGGTCTTATAGAGTCAGTATTAAGTAGATTTTCAGCATCACTACGAGGGGGAAATCCTAGTTAGATATTGAAACAAAGTGCCATATGAATTGTCTTGGATTAAGTGGCACCAATGCTTAGCACTCTGAGCTCAAGGGACTTGTGTTCCGCTTACCGGCCAAGAAGGTGTTGCTGCGTGTGTACTTCATGTCCACCAGTTCTTCAAAGCCATTGAAGACCGTCATAGAACCGGGACCATCTGTGATGAGGCTGATGGTGAAAAGAATTTAGAGAGACAAGGAAAGAAGTCTAAGGATGTGTGAGCGGTCAAGGAGAAAGAGATGAGAGATGGAGAAGGATGCAGGAAGGGAAGTAGGATACGGAGAATGAGGGAGAAAGTGGAAGGGCAGGAGGAAGAGGATTAGGAAGAGACTAAGGAGAAGGAATCCAGAGGAGGTGGAATAGGAAGATACTAAATAAGAGAAGGAATCCAGAGGAGGAAGTGGAATAGGAGGATACTAGGAGAAGGAATACAGAGGAGGAAGTGGATTAGGAAGAGACTAAGAGAAGGAATCCAGAGGAGGAAGTGGGATAGGAAGATACTAAGAGGAGAAGGAATACAGAGGAGGAAGTGGAATAGGAAGAAACTAAGAGAAGGAATACAGAGGAAGTGGAATAGGAAGAAACTAATTAAGAGAAGGAAGGAATCTAGAGGAGGAAGTGAAATAGGAAGAGACTATAGAGAAGGAATACAGTGTAGGAAGTGGAATATGAGGATACTAGGAGAAGGAATACAGAGGAGGAAGTGGAATAGGAAGAGACTAAGAGGAGAAGGAATACAGAGGAGGAAGGGGATTAGGAAGAGACTACGAGGAGAAGGAATACAGAGAAGGAAGTGGAATAGGAAGAGACTAAGAGGAGAAGGAATACAGAGGAGGAAGTGGAATAGGAAGAGACTAAGAGGAGAAGGAATACAGAGGAGGAAGTGGAATAGGCAGAGACTAAGAGGAGAAGGAATACAGAGGAGGAAGTGGAATAGGAAGAGACTAAGAGGAGAAGGAATACAGAGGAGGAAGTGGGATAGGAAGAGACTAAGAGGAGAAGGAATCCAGAGGAGGAAGTGGAATAGAAAGAGACTAGGAGAAGGAATGCAGAGGAGGAGGTGGAATAGGTAGAGACTAATTAAGAGGAGAAGGAATACAGAGGAAGTGGAATAGGAAGATACTAAGAGGAGAAGGAATACAGAGGAAGTGGAATAGGAAAAGACTAGGAGGAGAAGGAATACAGAGGAGGAAGTGGAATAGGAAGAGACTAAGAGGAGAAGGAAAACAGAGGAGGAAGTGGAATAGGTAGAGACTAAGAGCAGAAGGAATACAGAGGAGGAAGTGGAATAGGAAGAGAGTGGGAGAAGGAATCCAGAGAAGGAAGTGGAACAGGAGGATACTAGGAGGAGAAGGAATACAGAGGAGGAAGTGGAATAGGAAGAGACTAAGAGGATAATGAATTCAGAGGAGGAAGTGGAATAGGAAGAGAATAAGAGGAGAAGGAATTCAGAGGAGGTAGTGGAATAGGAAGAGACTAAGAGGAGAGAAATCCAGAGGAGGAAGTGGAACGAGAAATATATGTCTGTTGTGAAACAGAGCATAGAGCTTTTCCGCTTCTGTTTGTAACAAGTCATAGAATAGCCCCATTCCTACTCCAAAACGCATGTACATATTTTGTGCACAAAGCCTATGGGACTCGAGTGTGGTATTCAAAAATTCATAAAAAATATAAACAATGGTCCTTCGGTTCCAAACTTTAGATTTGGAATGTCTAGCACGATAGCTAACTACATACCAAATTTCGAGATGATCGGCCAATGCCTTATATGTGTTTTAAAATCACACATTTTGATGACGTCATGATTGCGTAACGACATTTTGGCTCCGGAAGGTGTTTCTAAACCATGTCCCCAATAGATATCAAAGAAAAAATGAAAAAAATCTCGCTCCGTTGGCCAAATATGCTCATTTCAATGTGAAAATCTGAAAAGTTCATGACCTCATAAATATTCATGAGATGACGTCACGGTCAATCGATGGCAATTTTTGGATACACCTTTTCCCAACTTAGATACAGTGCAAAGTTTAAACCAAACGAACTTGCACTTTTGCTTTTAATGGATTTTGAAATTTGCCCCTTCAAAGCAAGGTCACGTGACACGTGATGACGTCATGATGACATCAAGGTGTTTAGGATCAATTTCAGCATGGGCTTTATGCATTTGCCACGTTTGAAAAAAATCCAAGTCTGTTCAATGACCAAAGTCGTGCTTACAAAACCCCTGTGCATTGTCTATGGGCTTTGGGGGAGAAGAAGAAGAAGACTAAGAAAAAGCCTAACAAAAGATATAGCTTTTCCGCTTCCCTGGAAGCGGCGGAAAAGCTAATAAAAAGAGACTAGGAGGAGAAGGAATACAGAGGAGGAAGTGGAATAGGAAGAGACTAAGAGGAGAAGGAATACAGAGGAAGTGGAATAGGAAGAGACTAAGAGGAGAAGGAATACAGAGGATGTGGAATAGGATATGAGGAGAAGGAATACAGAGGAGGAAGTGGAATAGGAAGACACTAAGAGGAGAAGGAATATAGAGGAGGAAGATGATTAGGAAGAGACTAAGAGGAGAAGGAATACAGAGGAGGAAGAGGATTAGGAAAAAAAAACTAAGAGGAGAAGTAATCCAGGGGAGGATCGAAGAGGATTAGGAAGAGACTAGGAGGAGAAGGAATACAGAGGAAGTGGAACAGGAAGAGACTAAGAGGAGAAGGAATCCAGAGGAGGAAGTGGGATAGGAAGAGACTAAGAGGAGAAGGAATACAGAGGAAGTGGAACAGGAAGAGACTAAGAGGAGAAGGAATCCAGAGGAGGAAAAGGGATAAGAAGAGACTAAGAGAAGAAGAAATACAGAGGAGGAAGTGGAATAGGAAGAGACTAAGAGGAGGAGGAATTCAAAGGAGGAAGAGAATGAGAAAGAGACCAAGAGGAGAAGGAATCCAGAGGAGGAAGAGGATTAGGAAGAGACTAGGAGGAGAAGGAATCCAGAGGGAATCCAGAGTGGAATAGGAAGAGACTAAGAGAAGGAAGTGGAATAGGAAGAGAAGGAGATTATACCGATGGTTGTCCAGGGGAGTGTCTTCCACACACCGCCTCTCCCACTCCTCCGGCGTGAACTGGGCGCAGGGCTCTTGGACCAGCTGCTCCCTGCTGGCGTTGGCAATGAGGCCCGGGGCTGGGGGCGTGAAGTCGGCCAGCACGCCCAGCGAGGAGATGATGTTCCGGTAGCCCACGTAGTTGAGCATCTCCACGTTGAAGTAGTAGAGGTTGTTGTGGACGAGCGCCAGGGAGGTGTGGTCAAACTCCACGGCGTGACCCACGCCGAGCCGCTCGTAGTGGGTGAAGTGACCCGACTTCATGGTGGGAAAAAAAACCCAAAACACACCACCCACAACAATCACATGGTGAAATGAGCACCGGGCCCTCCGAATCTGTGCACCACTATTTTCAAAGTTTTAAACAAAGACACTTTTCATCAGCCCACCACAAAACAATATCGTTGACGTTTTCACAAAGTGATGAACTTCTTTTCGAACGTAACGACAGAAATCACGAATCATCACTACATGCTGCTAACCTCAGACCACTGTATCAATAGATCACTGGTACACTAACCCTTTAACCACTTCGCGCCGGGGGGTTTTTCAGCACCGATGACCGCCATACGGGGGTTTATGAACAATGCATCATTTTCGATTCTCGCTAAAACAATCGGAACAATATATTTTTTGTGAAATCAATCAATAAGGGTATACTATGGGTACAAGAGAGTAAAACCTGGCACAATTCGGAAGTCGTTGTGGCTTTTGTCAAGAGATTATCCGTTTGAAAAAGGGCCCTTTGTGCGTCGTCAATGGACCGTAACGGACGTGTGTGTGTGCGTGCGTGTACGCTGCTGACAATCCCTGACCGCAGACTGCAGCCTCCACTCCAGGCAGTCAAACCTTTGAGTTGGTCGGCCACAACCGATCGTACAGATTACGGTAAAGAATGTGGGGGGAATTCCAATGCCAGACCGACGACCGTTGGGTTGTGTGGCATGCAAAGACAATGTCCCCCGCGTGCTTTCAGCTGCAGTGCGGTATCCCTCGATCCTCCACGACAGTAAAATTCCCACAATTGCACAATTACTGCTGCTAATCTTGCAATTCATGTGGCAACTTGCGTCAAAAAGGGTCTTTGTACTGATTCGTATTGCTTTGTTCTAAGCTGAAAAGAGTCTTTGTTTAGAATGTGGACAATAGTGGTGCCCGGATTCGGAGGGCCCCGTTGCATAGGCAATCCAATTGACCTCCGGATTCGGAGGTCCCGGCGCGAAGTGGTTAAAGCCCCTACACAACATTGGTAAGATCGAAAAACAGAAATGTTCACAGTTTGAAGATGGTTATAGTAGAAACCTCTCACTGAAATATTTCTGCCTAAAATGTTGTGATTTGGGAGAAATTAGTAAAAGAAACAGTTTACATCTCACTGAGATCTAATTTTTTTTTCGGAATTCTATTTTTTTTTCAGTTTTCACAATTTTCTTGAGACTCGGTTGGCGGATTGAGCTGAAATTTCCACAGGTGTGCTATTTCATGCATATATTCGATCAGACAATGCACGGATGCTATTCTTTAACCTCCACCAATGTTAAAATTTAGTGGGCCTGACGTTTCGATCCTAGCAGGACCTTTCTCAAAGGACCTTTCTCTGCTTCTGAGAAAGGTCCTGCTAGGATTGGCAGATATCGGTGCTTTACAAATGCTCATATCATTGTCATTGCACTGTATCTCGTACATACCTCGTGAACTCCGACCCCGTGACCCTCGATCTCCTCCAGCAGTTCGCAGGTGAAGGTGGCGTAGTCGTAGTTGATGCTCAGACACTTGGTCTCGGGCAGTGCCAGGCAGTCTCGGGCGCAGAAGTTGGGATTGCGGTGAGTGACGGTATCCGTGGGCTTGGAGATGAGACGACCCTTCTTGGCAGCGGTGAAGTAGTGGAAGTCATTGTCTGAGTTGGAGAGGGAGAGGGAGAGGGAGAGGGAGAGGGAGAGGGAGAGGGAGAGGGAGAGGGAGAGGGAGAGGGAGAGGGAGAGGGAGAGGGAGAGGGAGAGGGAGAGGGAGAGGGAGAGGGAGAGGGAGAGGGAGAGGGAGAGGGAGAGGGAGAGGGAGAGGGAGAGGGAGAGGGAGAGGGAGGGGGAGGGGGAGGAGGAGAGGGAGAGGGAGAGGGAGAGGGAGAGGGAGAGGGAGAGGGAGAGGGAGAGGGGGAGAGGGAGAGGGAGAGGGAGAGAGAGAGAGGGAGAGGCAGAGGGAGAGGAAGAGGCAGAGGCAGAGGCAGAGGAAGAGGAAAAGAGGAAGAGGAAGAGGAAGAGGAAGAGGGAGAGGGAGAGGAAGAGGGACAGGGAGAGGGAGAGGTAGAGGAAAAGGGAGAGGGAGAGGGAGAGGTAGAGGCAGAGGGAGAGGCAGAGGCAGAGGCAGAGGCAGAGGCAGATGCAGAGGCAGAGGCAGAGGCAGAGGCAGAGGCAGAGGCAGAGGCAGAGGCAGAGGCAGAGGCAGAGGCAGAGGCAGAGGCAGAGGCAGAGGTAGAGGCAGAGGCAGAGGCAGAGGCAGAGGCAGAGGCAGAGGCAGAGGCAGAGGGACAGGGACAGGGAGAGGGACAGGGAGAGGGAAGATTAATCAAAGGTCAGATCTAGATTCAGAGAAAAGGAATTTTGTGCATGGATGACCAAAAAATGAATAAATCTAAAAAAGACCTTTCTCAAAGGCAAAGTGAGAAAGGTCCTGCTAGGATCGAAACGTCAGGCCCTCTAAGTTTGAAATTTATGTATTGCAGGGCATTTTAGTCAGTGAGCAGTTTGCAACAGTTTTTGTATTAAATCTAAACAAATTAGTTCCATTCTCACATGACTTTTTTTTCATATAGTAGATTGATGTTGTTTTGCCTCCCATCTGACCTGTCCCTTTAGTCTTGAAGTGGGGCTGCTATGACTGACCATTCTATCTCTCTCTCTTTGGAGATTTCTCAAGACTTTGTCCTCTTCATCCTCAGACTCAATCAATCTCTTACCAGATGTTCCAAGGTGTTGGCGCTGGGTGATGTCGATGGGGTTCCAGGGGATGATCTGGTCGCCCCAGACGCCGGCCCCGAACCCGACCGCCTCGCTCTGGACCAGGAGGAGCGAGTCGTCGTAGACCACGGCCGAGGCCCGCAGGACGTGCGGGTGGCTGGTGGAGGTGAAGGCGGGCGCGATGCGGCCGGTGGGCAGAGTCAGGTCCAAGGTTGGCAGGCGGCAAGTGGCCACCGAGACGCCGCCGCCGTTGTTGGAGGCAAAGACGGTGAAGTGCAGCGGGTGGCCGCCCAGGAGTGTCTGTGGAGGAGAAGGAGGCGCGGATAGATGAGCACCAGGGATCAAGCTCAAGATCAAATAAGACTTGAGGCTTTGCATGGTGGGTGAATCAATATAGGAAGGTTTGGGGTGACACCATGTGCCTTAAAGAAGAGGTGTGGTTCTGAAAAGAACCTGAGTGGTAACTCGACGTTCCGACCAGTATGCTCTGGCCGTCATCAGGAGAATGATGACGGCCAGAGCATACTGGTCGTCGAGTTACCACTCAGGTTTTTTTTCAGAACCACATCTCTTCTTTAAGAGACCTTTATACATGGTTTCACCGCAAACCTTCCTATATTAAACTTGAAAACTGCCCTTTTTCCCTGACCTTTTCAACTTGAAACTGACCTTGACCTTTTCAACTTGAAAATGCCCATTTTCCCCTGACCTTTTCAGCCGTATCTTGATAACCGTGGAGCCTTTTCCACTGGGTAAAAAGGTTTTATGCGATTTAACTCTTTATCGTTCTCAGGAGGTTTGTTGTTTTTATCTATCTTGAAAAAATTCTACGTACTTTTGGCTTTGACAATGAGAACTCTGGCCAGAAATTCTGTGTAAATGCACCAGACTTTTTGGACCACATCTCCTGACCACAGTATCAAAAATATGCGGGTTAAAACGGAAGTTTAGATCTTCATCTTGCCTCACTTGTAAAACATACTTTTTGATAAAGAAAAGAGTAGCCAATGACACTATGATCATCTAAACGGTGAAAATGGGATGAAAATGTCATTTAACCGTGAAAAGAAAATTCACCGTGTTTTCACCCCTATTTCATGGCACACAGTTAGCCAAGTCGTTTTCATGTTGTTTTCACCAGTGGTCTCCAAGGCCACATTCCTGGTGGCGGTAAATGGCTAGAGGCAATTTAGAAGTATCTGGGAGTGACAAGTACAAGGACACAATACAGTACCTCTTTGGGGACTGGTGGTCTCTACTGGTATTTGATAATTGAATTAGCCATCCCCCAAGGCTGGAGCTTGCCACCCTAGATATTCACGTTTTTTTCACGGTCTCTTTAGTGACCTAAAGATGTCCTTATCAGGTCAGAGAGGCGAATATTTTCATGGTGAATTCACTGTAAAATGCACCGTGAAATCACAGTGACTTTTTAGTTTCACGGCGAAATGACATTTTCACCCCTTTTTCACGGCTTAGATGTTCATAGTGTGACGGGTTCGGACAGAAGAGGCATCGGGTCCAGCTGTGTACCCATTCACCGAATGGGGTGTTCCAGGCAAGGCTGAACGCCCAGCCACACACAGGGCCTGGGATAATCCAATTACAACATCATGTTCATAGTGTGGTATGCTCTGCACGGCTGATTTAAAGGGGAATGAAACCCAGAGAAAAATGTTGGCTGATCTGATTGGGTGTTCAAAACAACCTACAAGGACCTATGTGTTACTCACCTACGAGTTTCATAAAGAGGGAAAAATCATGGTCGAATTCACGTTCCCGCAAACCTTCATCTTTTCGAATGGCCCGCCAGTCACTGCGGGGGGTATGACATCGCAACGGAAAACTCCCGCATGGGCCCGGACGGATGTGATGTCACATCCCCCGCAATGATTGGTGGGCCCTTCGAAAAGATGGCAGGTTGCGGGAAGGCAAATCCACGATTTTTCCCTCTTTATGAAACTCGTAGGTGAGTAGCACATAGGTAATTATAGGTTGTTTTTAACACACAATCAGATAAGCCAACATTTTTCTCTGGGTTTCATTCCCCTTTAAACTGTGACATGAAGTGGACAAAAGTCGGGGGTAACAAATTCACGTGAGTGGAAGGTTTGTGGTGACAAAGTCTGAGGCATCGCTGTGAAAAGAGCCGGTCATTACTCTGCCTCTTTTCACAGCCGCACGTATGTACATCCGTCTCAAAAAAGAGATTTGACTCTCACCTGAGAGATGATGGCCGAGGGTCCGCCAAACTCAGTCCTGGCTGCCACGTCACCGGCCCCCGGCACCGTGCCCACCTGGTAGGCAAAGGTCACCAGGCTCTTGTCGTCGGCCGCGGCCACCTCCAGCTGAAAGGCCGGCTCCGTGTAGTCCAGTCCCTCCACCTGCTCCACGCCGCAACTGCCGCCGCTACGCCGTGTGATGTCGCGCGGTGTTCGCGAGCCATCCTGATGAGGAGCAACGCCCCCCCAAATTTAAAAAAAAAACAATTCATCTTTGCTATTTACATAGATAGAGCTCTATAAATAAACTAGAGTGCGCACTCATCGAGTGATGCGTGCCAACAAGGGGACTGCGATACCAAAGAGGGAAAATGAATCAATTCATCTTTGCTATATACATTGAGCTCTATAAATAAACTAGAGTGCGCACTCATCGCGTGACGCGTGCCGACTAGGGGACTGCGACGCCATTACCAAAGAGGGCAAATGAATCTCTTTGGATCTCTAATGGATCTCTATGGGACAAACCACGGCAAACTAAGCCCAATTTTTTACAAAAGAAAGTAGGACGTACATTAAAATTCGCCAATCCCTTGAGGTATTGATGGCCTTTCCTTTCATTACTAAAAACCATTTCTATAACATTTTAGTTTCCGCATTCACAACCTTTCGGCTATACCTTTCCCCATTCTTATCACGCGCGATTGCTGACATCCGGGCACTTCGAGCCGAAGTTGACCTCTTTGGTAATGGCGGATGCGCATCCATGTCGGCACACATTTGTACCGCACGTTGATAGGGGAGTGCGCACTGTACTTTATTTATAGAGCTCTATGGCTATATAATAACTCTTTCACAAATAGCCTTTTCACACTACAGCCTTTCAACCCGGGTTGAGAAATTCTCGGCCTGGGTTGAAAAATTGAATTTTTAACCCCGCGTTCAATCCGGTATCGTTTCACACTTGATTCATGCAAACCGAGCTTATTTTAACCCGGCCCGACTTCGACCCCGAGATTTCAGCGCGAGCTCAACCCAATTCTTTTCACACTAGCATTTTCAACCTGGGGGCGAGAGTTTCAACCCCGGAGCAAACATTTCAACCCTGGTCCGGAGCAGGGTTGGGTTCAACCCGGGTTGAAGCCAATCTCGGGGTTGACGCGGGATTGAAAATTGTGCGAATCATCGTCGATTGTCGACCCCGCGTCGACCCCGAGATTTGTCTAGTGTGAAAAGGCCTAATGTACACGTAGTTTATCTGTGACTTCATGTAGAATTTATTTGCTAAAGGTTAACAACATGGCTTGCCTGGCTGGAAGTGCAATGTCACATCCGTCCGTTATTCATAAAGTATGTACACTGCAAGTAGCGCACCCCCACTGGGATTTTTAAATGGACAAAGCCATGCGTTTTTCTTATCCAATCCAATTTGCCCATATAGGCCTATTGCCTTGAGCCGCTTACAATTAGGAAAGAGCTACTATGTACAGTCCATATTAATACAAAATGCATGTTATATCTATGACCAAGTGCAGTACCCACAACTATTAAGATTTGAATCCACCACAAGACCTTGACCAGCTCGGTGGTCAAGAGGTTAACCATTTCACGCCCGGGTCTAAGAGTTTGGAATACTGGCAGTGTTGCTATGTGCTGGGCCCTCAAAATCTGGGCACCACTATTGCTTCAAGTTTTAAACCGCTTACACTATGAACATCTAAACTGTGAAAGAGGGGTGAAAATGTCATTTCACCATGAAACTAAAAAGTCACTGTGATTTCACGGTGCATTTTACAGTGAATTTCACCGTGAAAATAATTGCCTCTCTGACCTGATAAGGACATCTTCAGGTCACTATAAAGACCTTGATAAAAACTGTTAATATCTGGGGTGGCAAGCTCCAGCCTTGAAGGATGGCTAATTCAATTACCAGTAGGGACACCAGCCCCCATAGAGGTACTGTATGGTGTCCTTGTAACTGTCACTCCCAGATACTTCTAAATTGCCTCTAGCCATTTACCACCAGGAATGTGGCCTTGGAGACCACTGGTGAAAACACTGTGAAAATGACTTGGCCAACTGTATGCCATGAAATAGGGGTGAAAACACGGTGAATTTTCTTTTCACGGCTAAATGACATTTTCAGCCCATTTTCACGGTTTAGATGTTCATAGTGTTAGCAGATGTGTTTTTTCCCCAAGCCAATTAATTGGCTCTATGAAAGTTGCCAATGGTTAAGGATTGGGGACTGTATGTGCCTATTACCGGTACCTTGGGGGTAGAGTAGTCGTCGATCTCCGGGGGAGTTTTGTCCGGTTCCTTGGTGTGGGTATCAAAGATGTTGCCCCAGATCTTTCGGGCTTCGTAGCGCCAAATCTCCTTTTTGAAGAGCACCTTACGGCCGAAGAAGGGGATCTTGAGCGTGACCAGCGCCTTCAGACGGATGATGAGCGGAATCATTTCGATGTCCAACTTCAGTCTGGGCGGAAGGAGATAGAAGAGGAGGGAGGGGAAAGATCCACTTCACATTTGAACAGAGGGGCTTGCTGCTGTGGTTCTGGGTACCACATTACACAGCTTGTGGCTACTATAGCTACAGAGTGTTGGAGTCCCAGTCCAGCCACAGGGTGAGCCATAGCCATTACAATGTGGATTGGTTCTAGGCCATGGTTCTTTGAGGCCCTTTTGCATTGGAAAACAAAGGCTCAGGCTTAGGCTTGATGCTGTGGTCTGGGGTGCTGCATTACATTTCTTGTGCAGGGATTTGGTTTCACTCCAGCCACAGGGTGAGCCATACCCATTTCAATGCAGATTGCAGGCCATGGTGCTTTGAAGGTCTTTTGCATTGGGAAACCAGAGCTCAGTCTATCTTGGGCCTGATCTGCTCCATCCAACCACCAAGAAAAGACAGTGTGTGGCTCTATCTGATGAGTGCAACAGTGTTGTCTCGTTGAAGACAGACTATATCTGCCATAGACATGCTGTACGTGATTTTGCACTGGTAATTCAATGTAATTCAAATGATCTGAGGGTTGGCCGTGCCAAGTGTCCTCATCAGCACTCAATGCTCACATGGTTCTATTCATGTGGCATGACTACCGGTACGTGCCTTCAAATTCACCAATGGTTCTGTGATGTAATGTGACGATGCTCATGCACATAATATGTGTTTTTTCTACATACATGTACATGTATGGGGGCGCTCTTTACTTCCGCCAACACGACATTACAGTCTGGCACCCACTCTTGTCCGTCTATAGGTGATTATGTCTGTGCTTCCATGACATTATAGTCTGGCACCCATGCCCGTCTATAGGTGATTAGGTTTGTGCTTCCATGACATTATAGTCTAGCACCCATTTTTGCCCGTCTATAGGTGATTATGTCTGTGCTTCCATGACATTATAGTCTGGCACCCATTTTTGCCCGCCTATAGGTGATTATGTCTGTGCTTCCATGACATTATAGTCTGGCACCCATTTTTGCCCGTCTATAGGTGATTATGTCAGTGCTTCCATGACATTATAGTCTGGCACCCATTTTTGCCCGTCTATAGGTGATTATGTCTGTGCTTCCATGACATTATAGTCTGGCACCCATTTTTGCCCGTCTATAGGTGATTATGTCTGTGCTTCCATGACATTATAGTCTGGCACCCATTTTTGCCCGACTATAGGTGATCATGTCTGTGCTTCCATGACATTATAGTCTGGCACCCATTTTTGCCCGTCTATAGGTGATTATGTCTGTGCTTCCATGACATTATAGTCTGGCACCCATTTTTGCCCGTCTGTAGGTTATAAGTATTTACTAAGTTATACGTCCGAGTGCCCTGCTGGTATCATGCACTCACCCAACGTCCAGCGGGAATTTGGAGAAGCGAATCTCGGCCGTGGTGGGGAAGCTGGTGTGGAGGATGTCTGCCTTCAGCTCCAACTCACCGTAGAGAATGAACCCAATTGACACCCTGGCCGTTGCATAGGCACCCACCATGGGCGTGATTCCACCCTGGGAGGGTCGAAAGAAAAAAAATCCACCCCACCCAAAACCGCATCAATGGCCATGTAGTGATATCCTGCACATGCCTTGGGTCATTTGTGACCCGGCACAGCATAATGAGGAATAACCCCCACTTTTGAGATTTTGAGATTTTCTAATGATGTGAAAGAGTATACCATTAGCTTTCAAATGATATCAAAATTATTTCCGTATGAACTTTGTTGTAAATAGTACAAGGGGACTTCGCTCGTTCATTTGGTACCAGACACAATATAGCAGCGCCATTCTAACTCCTCAAAAGCGGCCATTCAAAAAGGCAGGAACTTTATATTTTCATGAAAACAGTACACAAACACTGAAATCCTTGTTTTTTCAACATTTAGAGACGGATTTCGGAAAAATCCTTTGGACATAACATCCTCCAATACATTAATTTTCCGAAAATACAAAAAAATAAATTGATTTTTAATCGAATTGAGAAGATACTTTGACTTCAGTTGTTGTTTACTCGAAAAGTGTTTTGATGGGATATTCCTCATGTCGCTGTGCCGGGTCACATTTAGAATCCAGGTGTGTGATAGCTAGGATGCCCATACCCACTCCCTGCATTATAGCTAGTTTAAAGCATGTATAGGCCCTATTGTAAATAGTTTGGACTCCACCCTGGCTAGGGAGTTATTTAATCCTTCCTTTGTTAAGCCAAGTTAGAAATCATGTTGAAATCTTACGGTCTGGGATGCTGTACTTCTCAAGAAATCTTCACTCAAACATTGACAAATAGCTTATAACTCGCAAGTCATAAACTATTTCTTACACTACAGAATGGTGCAAAAACCTCGACAGTTTTTTTTTACATTTGTCTACTTTCTCAGATCACGGTTTGAGCTAAAACCTTCGCAGGATTGCTTTTATGGGATGTTTAATGGTTTAACACACAAACTGTGGCAATCTTTTGACCTTTACCAATCTTGTACAGGGCCTTTAACCACTTCGCGCCGGGGGGTTTTCAGCGCCGATGACCGCCATACGGGGGTTTTTGAACAATGCATCATTTTAAAATCTTGCTAAAACAATCGGAACAATATATTTCTGTGAAATAAATCGATAAGGGTATACTATGGGTACAAGAGAGTAAAACCTGGCACAATTCGGACGTCGTTGTGGCCTTTGTCAAGAGATTATCCGTTCGAAAAAGGGCCCTTTGTGCGTCGTCAATGGACCGTAACGGACGTGTGTGTGTGGGTGCGTGTACCCTGCTGACAATCCCTGACCGCAGACTCCAGCCTCCACTCCAGGCAGTCAAATCTTTGAGTTGGTCGGCCACAAACGAGCGTACAGATTACGGTAAAGAATGTGGGGGGAATTCCAATGCCAGACCGACGACCGTTGGACTGTGTGGCATGCAAAGACAATGTCCCCCGCGTACTTTCAGCTGCAGCGCGGTATCCCTCGATCCTCCACAGTAAAAGTCCCACAATTGCACAATTACTGCTGCTAATCTGGCAATTCATGTGGCAACTTGCGTCAAAAAGGGTCTTTGTACTGATTCATATTGCTTTGTTCTAAGCTGAAAAGAGTCTTTGTTTAGAATGTGGACAATAGTGGTGCCCGGATTCGGAGGGCCCCGTTGCAAAGGCAATCCAATTGACCTCCGGATTCGGAGGTCCCGGCGCGAAGTGGTTAACTTACCTGGGCTTTCATTGAGACTAAGTGCACAGCCACTGGGATTTTCATGTCGAAGAACCCGCCAGCTTTGATGGCTGCAAAAGATAAGGGAATGGTCAGAGGATGTGGCTGGAACTAGCACACGGGCCTATGAGATGTGACTCTGGCTGCTGGCCGACAATCACCACATGGATCCATAGCCATTGAATATGGACAGGGCTACAAGTTGGGGCCTGAGACAAGGGCCCTTTTCAAAAAACCCGGCTTAGGCTCGGGCTTCGGCTTTGGCTAAATTTCTTTCATCCATTTAAAGTACAAGGCATGAAAACGGGAGGCCTTTGGCTTCAGGGTTTGAAAATTGAATGTTATAGTACGTTTTGAAAAAAAATCTAAAGCTTCAAATCCAACAAAGAAGGTATAGGCTTACTGAACTCCAGCCAGATGATTCCTCCAACGGGCATGCCCCAGCTGTACCTGAAGAAGGTCACCTCTCGCCTGGGGAAGGGTATGGTGCCACTCAGCACAATGTCAAACTGAGAGAACTTGTCGGCGGCCGTGCCATCTGTCAGGGCCTCGGTGAACTCCTCAATCTGAGAGACCCAAGAGCCAGAGGGGGAACGGTCTCTTTTGATTAGCTGGTTATTTGGGGGTTGGGAAAAGCTCACACAGAGAGTCTGCCTAGGCCACTTTGGCTACCGATACCATGCAAGGAGGCCATCTGTGAACTAACTGCCACCTGAGAGGGAAATTTGGCCATCTACATCTACAGAGACCGCCTGGGCCATCAACATCCATGTAGGGTACCTGGGCCATCTACAGAGGGCACATGGGCCATCTACAGAGGGGACCTGGGCCATCTACTGAGGGGACCTGGGCCATCTACTGAGGGGACCTCGGCCATCTACAGAGGGGACATGGGCCATCTACAGAGGGGACCTGAGCCATCTACAGAGGGGACCTGGGCCATCTACAGAGGGGACCTGGGCCATCTACAGAGGGGACCTGGGCCATCTACAGAGGGGACCTGGGCCATCTACAGAGGGGACCTGGGCCATCTACAGAGGGGACCTGGGCCATCTACAGAGGGCACATGGGCCATCTACAGAGGGGACCTGGGCCATCTACAGAGGGGACCTGGGCCATCTACAGAGGGGACCTGGGCCATCTACAGAGGGGACCTGGGCCATCTACAGAGGGGACCTGAGCCATCTACAGAGGGTACCTGGGCCATCTACAGAGGGGACCTGGGCCATCTACAGAGGGGACCTGGGCCATTTACAGAGGGGACCTGGGCCATCTACAGAGGGTACCTGGGCCATCTACAGAGGGTACCTGGGCCATCTACAGAGGGGACCTGGGCCATCTACAGAGGGGACCTGGGCCATCTACAGAGGGGACCTGGGCCATCTACAGAGGGGACCTGGGCCATCTACAGAGGGCACATAGGAACATCTACAGAGGGCAAATGGGCCATCTACAGAGGCCACAATGGCCATTTACAGAGGCCACCTTGGGCCATTTAGGCCACTAACTATACATGTAGGTCCCAGCCACTACTGCTAATAAAGGGCACGACCTTATCCAACCCCTCATCAAATGACTTCCAGAAGAAAGAAATAAGACTTAAGGCTTTGCATGGTGGGTGAATCAATATAGGAAGGTTTGCGGTGACACCATGTGTAAGGTCTCTTAAAGAAGAGGTGTGGTTCTGAAAAAAGAACCTGAGTGGTAACTCGACGTTTCGACCAGTATGCTCTGGCCTACATTCTCCTGATGAGGAACAGTATGCTCTGGCCTACATTCTCCTGATGAGGACCAGTATGCTCTGGCCTACATTCTCCTAATGAGGAACAGTATGCTCTGGCCTACATTCTCCTGATGAGGACCAGTATGCTCTGGCCTACATTCTCCTAATGAGGACCAGTATGCTCTGGCCTACATTCTCCTGATGAGGAACAGTATGCTCTGGCCTACATTCTCCTGATGAGGACCAGTATGCTCTGGCCTACATTCTCCTGATGAGGACCAGTATGCTCTGGCCTACATTCTCCTGATGAGGACCAGTATGCTCTGGCCTACATTCTCCTAATGAGGAACAGTATGCTCTGGCCTACATTCTCCTAATGAGGACCAGTATGCTCTGGCCTACATTCTCCTAATGAGGACCAGTATGCTCTGGCCTACATTCTCCTGATGAGGACCAGTATGCTCTGGCCTACATTCTCCTAATGAGGACCAGTATGCTCTGGCCTACATTCTCCTGATGAGGAACAGTATGCTCTGGCCTACATTCTCCTGATGAGGACCAGTATGCTCTGGCCTACATTCTCCTGATGAGGACCAGTATGCTCTGGCCTACATTCTCCTGATGAGGACCAGTATGCTCTGGCCTACATTCTCCTAATGAGGAACAGTATGCTCTGGCCTACATTCTCCTAATGAGGACCAGTATGCTCTGGCCTACATTCTCCTAATGAGGACCAGTATGCTCTGGCCTACATTCTCCTGATGAGGACCAGTATGCTCTGGCCTACATTCTCCTGATGAGGACCAGTATGCTCTGGCCTACATTCTCCTGATGAGGACCAGTATGCTCTGGCCTACATTCTCCTGATGAGGACCAGTATGCTCTGGCCTACATTCTCCTAATGAGGACCAGTATGCTCTGGCCTACATTCTCCTGATGAGGACCAGTATGCTCTGGCCTACATTCTCCTGATGAGGACCAGTATGCTCTGGCCTACATTCTCCTGATGAGGACCAGTATGCTCTGGCCTACATTCTCCTGATGAGGACCAGTATGCTCTGGCCTACATTCTCCTGATGAGGACCAGTATGCTCTGGCCTACATTCTCCTAATGAGGACCAGTATGCTCTGGCCTACATTCTCCTAATGAGGACCAGTATGCTCTGGCCTACATTCTCCTGATGAGGACCAGTATGCTCTGGCCTACATTCTCCTGATGAGGACCAGTATGCTCTGGCCTACATTCTCCTGATGAGGACCAGTATGCTCTGGCCTACATTCTCCTGATGAGGACCAGTATGCTCTGGCCTACATTCTCCTGATGAGGACCAGTATGCTCTGGCCTACATTCTCCTGATGAGGAACAGTATGCTCTGGCCTACATTCTCCTAATGAGGACCAGTATGCTCTGGCCTACATTCTCCTGATGAGGACCAGTATGCTCTGGCCGTCATCATTCTCCTGATGACGGTCAGAGCATACTGGTCGGAATGTCGAGTTACCACTCAGGTTCTTTTCAGAACCACACCTCTTCTTTAAGAGACCTTATTCATGGTGTCACCGCAAACCTTCCTATATTGACTTCCAGAAGCATTTTCAGGGCCTAATTAAACAGCCCTCCTTCTTAAAACTCAAAGAACGACGAGCCAGAGGGCCAGAGAATGGCGGAGCATGGGCCCAGAGATGTTGCACTCACAAATGTTCTGTAGAGGCTCCGGAGGTCCTGCATCAGCTGGATGATGGTGGCGGGGTCCAGGTTCTGCAGGTCCAGCATAGCCTCTAACTCCCCAATGGTCATGTTGACGATGCGTCGACCTAAAGCTGTCAGACCTTTGGCTGTTGGGGAGAAGAAAAAAAGAGAGGAAGTGACAGCAATTGGAACATATATGACCCGGCACAGCATAATGAGGAATAACCCCCACTTTCGAGATTTTGAGATGGTCATGTTGACGATGCGTCGACCTAAAGCTGTCAGACCTTTGGCTGTTGGGGAGAAGAAAAAAAGAGAGGAAGTAACAGCAATTGGAACATATGTGACCCGGCACAGCATAATGAGGAATAACCCCCACTTTCGAGATTTTGAGATTTTCTAATGATATGAAAAAGTATACCATTAGCTTTCGAATGATATCAAATATATTTCCGTGTGAACTTGTTTGTAAATAGTACAAGGGGACTTCGCACGTTCATTTGGTACCAGACACAATATAGCAGCACCAGTCTAACTCCTCGAAAGTGGCCATTCAAAAATGCAGGAACTTTATATTTTCATGAAAACAGTACACAAACACTCCCCGGAAATCCTTGTTTTTTCAACATTTAGAGACGGATTGCGGAAAAATCCTTTGGACATAATAGCCTCCAATACATTAACTTTCCGAAAATGCAAAAAAACAAAACTTAATTTTTAATAGAATTGAGAAAATACTTTGACTTCAGGCGTTGTTTACTCGAAAAGTGTTTTGATGGGATATTCCTCATGTCGCTGTGCCGGGTCAAATATACACTTTAAACTTTAACTTAGCTTGTGCTTCATTTGCTTGACTGAAATTGCAAAAGCGGCATCCACTTTGTGTGATGCCTGAGCTGCCGTAGCCAGGTTTATAACAATTGGTTGTTTGCATCTGAATGGAAGCGGGGGTGTGATCCCTGGAGATAAATGGCAGTTAATAGTTGCCTATTTTTGACTTATGCCGCAACGCATGCAAAGTAATAGTTGATTACTTGGAAAAACTCTGTCTATGGGCTGGATAACTTTGGTGGTAGAGGGCTGGTACGTTAAACCCAATACCTGGGGTTTAAATCCCTGCCCATAAGGGCTGGTACGTTGAAACCAAGACCTGGGTTTACATCCGTGCCCATTAAGGGCTGGTACGTTGAACCCAAGACCTGGGTTTACATCCCTACCCATGAGGGCTGGTACGTTAAACCCAATACCTGGGTTTAAATCCCTGCCCATAAGGGCTGGTACGTTGAACCCAAGACCTGGGTTTGCATCCCTGCCCAAAGGGCTGGTACGTTGAAACCAAGACCTGGGTTTACATCCGTGCCCATAAGGGCTGGTACGTTGAACCCAATACCTGGGTTTACATCCCTACCCATAAGGGCTGGTACGTTGAGCCCTATACCTGGGTTTACATCCCTGCCCATAAGGGCTGGTACATTGAACCCAAGACCTGGTTTACATCCCTACCCATAAGGGCTGGTACGTTGAACCCAAGACCTGGGTTTACATCCCTGCCCATAAGGGCTGGTACGGTTGAACCCTATACCTGGTTTACATCCCTGCCCATAAGGGCTGGTACGTTGAACCCGAAGACCTGGGTTTACATCCCTACCCATAAGGGCTGTACGTTAAACCCAAGACCTGGGTTTACATCCCTGCCCATAAGGGCTGGTACGTTGAAACCAAGACCTGGGTTTA